>OU015744.1:130016342-130118656 GCA_907169655.1 Acomys percivali | reverse complement strand
GTGTGTGTGTGTGTGTGTGTGTGTGTGTGTGTGTGTGTGTCTCTGTCTGTCTGTCTGTCTGTCTATCTGTCTCACTGGTGGCTGTTCAGTAAGTTGCTTCATCCTCCCAAAAATGCAGGAGAAATCATCTTGAGAGTTGAGGGTGCCTACAGGAGGTAGGACACATCACACTCCCTCTAGAAACAGGGAAGCTCAGAGAACAGTCGCTTCTGACCTCACCCTATCTGAATCTAAGGGGGGGGGGGGGGACAAAAACAAAAACAAAAAAACGGAATGTCCTCTGAAAATAAAATTTTTATCTCCAAATTCATTTCTCCTGAAGACCCTGAGCTCACACAAATGCCACCTCCCAATCTCCAGCCACTGCAGTGATCCAGGCCATTTACTCAAATCCACGTTAATGAGTTTTTTCTGTCACCTAATTAGTTCACAGTGAACTCTGCCTTGAGAGGAAAGAGAAGAAACCAGGCTGGGAAAAGATCAAAAGGAAGGCAGCTGGGAATGTTACAACTCAGGGGCCTAGATCTAAAGGGGGGGGGGGGGGAGAAGTTGACTACTCACAAAAGATCACAGAAGAGTCATCAGCTATGGGTACCTCAAAAAGCAAAACAGGGCTGTTCAAGTCCACTCCAAAGTCTCAAACAAGAGGAAGATGGGAACAGGATCTAAACTGTAGGGCCCAAATAAGGGGCATGCCCTACCCAACTCCATGTCAGCAGCAACTAGCCTTGGCTCTCCCTGCACTGCCACTAAGGCAGAACCCACCACCTGCTGGTGGGCGGCCCCCTTCAAGCAGAGTCGCAAGAGGAAGCAGATGGACCAGGGTGAGGCCCATCTGTCCAAGCTTGCTAGAAGGTCAACACTGCCACCGGGGTGCCTGTTGCTACTGCCAGGCGGCCTCCACTACACCAGAGGTCATAGGGCTTCCTGTCAGCAGTGTGTCCCCAATTAATGTGCCCTTCAGTGGCCAGAGTTCAGGGTCCAAGTGCCCACAAGAAGGAGCATTGTTAGGGGCAGTACCATGGCCTAAGGGTTACAGTCCCCCTAGATCCAGGCCCGACCTCCCTGGAGGTCAGTCAGCATCCGGTAGCCCGATGTATGACTCGTGCTAAGTAGGCATGACCGTCCTGGGGCGGAGGGGGTGGGGGGTGGGGGGCGCTAAAGGACACAGCGCTCAGAGGGGCCATCCAGAGTCTCCCACGCCGCCACAGCTGCCCAGCCCTGCGCCAGGCTAGGCCGGAGCCCGCCTGGCCGCAGAAGCGTGGGGGTGGGTGTGCGTCGGAAGACTGAGCGGCGGGGAGCGCCACCCTCCGAAGCCTGCGGGAGAGGCCCCGGAAAGGCTCCCATCCACTAACCCGAGGCTCTGATCCTCCACCCCTACTGCCAGGCTGGGCCAGGACAACATCCAAGATTACACTCAAGCATCGGCCCCACCTTCACGTCCCACTAAGGTCTTCCCTCGAGCCCACCAGGCCAGACCTTGTGTGGCCAGATGTGGCCCAGGCCCTCAGGTTCTTGGCGACTCAGCGCATCAGTCCTTGGAGCTACAACCACGTTCACATTCCGGCTCACGAAGAGAAAAAAAAAAAAAAAACGTGCCCACTGGCACAGGATCGACCCCCCCTCCCCTAAAAAGAAAAGTGTTCCTGTAAGAGACATAGAAAAACCTGGACCAGGGCTCTGCAGCACGCATTAGCAAACCGCGAACCTCAGCTCCATAAGACCCCTGAGCGACAGAGAGGGGCCGGGCCGGGGCTGTAGAGAACCCCCCAACCCCGAGTCCATCGCTGCCAAGGCCACCGCGCCCCAGCTCCCGCAGCCCCCGGCTCCGCTCACCCTCGATGGAGATGACGTGCTCTCGGATCTGGTTCTGCAGTGCCAAATCCTCGATTCGCTCTATCAGGTCGTAGATGGCGTAGATGTTGGGGTGTACCGACTCGAAGCGCTGGATCTCGGCCCGGATAGCGGCCGAGTTGGAGAGCGCGAACTGCTGGGGGGGCCCGCCGGCCAGCTGCTGCGAGGGGCCGCCACCCCCGGCTCCCGGCCCCGCACCGCCGAACTGCCCGCCGCCCCCCGCGCCGCCGCCGCCACCGCCCCCCGGAGCCGCCAGGCTCTGCTGCTGCTGAGGACTCTGGCCCCCGCCCGCCTGGAAGTTCATGGCTCCGGAGGCGCGGGGCCCGAAGCGGGCCCAGCCAGGGCCCGGGGCGGCGCGGCGGCGAGCGGGCGCGCGGGGCTGGCGGGACCCGAACTAGGAAGCGCGCGGCGGCGCTGGGCTAGCGCATGAGACTCGGAGCCCAGGCCAGAAGGCGCGGCCGCGCGCGCTGGGGCCGCCGCCCGGCGTTTCGCGGCGCAGAGATGCTGGCGCCTCGGAGAAGCCTCCAGCGGCAACAACAACGGGACCGGGAGCGCGCGGCCCGGGCCCTCCCCCCGCGTCATGCGCACGCACCGCCGCCCCCGCCGGCTCCGGCACACGCATCCGAGCCCCCCTCCCAGCCGCCCCCGCCCCTCGGGCGCGTCGGCCTGCGCCCCCGCCCCTCTCTCGCTCGCAGGCGCCGCAGCCTCCACCCTCTGGAAGCTGCGCGTTGTCCGCGACCGACGCGCGGCCCCACCCACCCGCCTAGGCTCTTCCGCCCGCTCGCCCGCACCCACCCTCGGCGCCTGGAGGGCCTCTCGCCCGGGGGACACGAGAGGGCTGTGCCAGCGTCGAGCCAGCTGTCGTTTTCACCTCTCTACCTTGCTCTAGGCCGGGCTTGAATCCTTAGGTCACTCCGAACTGTTCCCTGCGCCGGACGGTGCTGATAAATGGGACTGATTGGCCGAGAAGCTTGCCGGGGCCCAACGGTGCTACCTCTTAGTGCTGCACCCACTCCTGTGTCCCCAGGCCTCGAGGTCAGCCCTAGGAATCATGCCGGGATTCTTTTCCCTGCCTCTCCGCCTGAGTCTCCACTGGGAAGGGTTCCCTGCTCCTATTTCCAGTTCTCCCCGTTTCACCTGAAGGCCCCTGCAAATGACGCTAGAAACAACGGTGTCCCAATTCTTATCTCCCAGTGACAAACCTCCTCCCCAAGACTCTTCCTGCCATACTAGGAGGGTTCATTAAAGAAACTCACCAGAAGCCGTATGGGTCTCGTAATTTTTCTTGTCCTTGTCTATCTTGTCCCCTCCTGGGACCAGAGAATACCCTTCAAGGTCCCCGTTCTCCAGCTGTGTCAACACACATCCCCAACATACATGTTCAGATCTCCAGGAGATGTCATGCTAGAGGATACAAGGTGTCATGATGTACACATGCTGTCCCAGCACAGGGGCGGTGGAATAGGAGGATTAGGAGTTCAAGGACAGCCTGGGCTATATAGGGATTTCAAAGCTAGTCTGGGCTATGTGAGACTGTGTCAGAAAACCAAACCAGCTGAATATGAGTACATGTCTAAAATCCCAGTGTTAGGAAGGCCCAGCCTAGCAGACTGACATCCCTGTCTCAAAAAAGAAAAGCAGTGTGGGGCGGTGATAAGGTACGTGCCTTTAATCCCAAGAGAGGCAGAGGCAGCAGATCAATGAGTTCAAGGCCAGCCCGGTCTACAGAATGAGTTCCAGGGCAGGCAGAGCTACACATAAAAAAACTCTATCCTGAAAAAAAAAAATCATGTTATGTCTGAAATAATTATTATGCTGTGCCAGGAATAATGTTTAAAGGTTACTATGATCCTCACCTAACTTTGATGTAAATTATGATTTTTGTGGGGTTTGCCTTTTTAACTCTGTACCCCTAAGTTTGAAAACCCAAGTGACTTCAGAGACACGAGCCTGCCCTTGGTCTGACCATTAATAAAAAGTTAAAAATTTTAATTAACTTAATCAACATGGTTGTCAATACTATCTCAAAGCCGGGCATGGTGGCGCACGCCTTTAATCCCAGCACTCGGGAGGCAGAGGCAGGCGGATTGCTGTGAGTTCGAGGCCAGCCTGGTCTACAAAGTGAGTCCAGGATGGCCAAGGCTACACAGAGAAACCCTGTCTCGAAAAAAACCAAAAAAAAAAAAAAAATACTATCTCAAGTAGATCATTTCACCATTGATACATGCCCACCTATGCCCATCTATGCCCACCTATACCCACCTTCTCCCCCCCCCATCCTAGGGTGGGACTGCAAGACCTTATTAAGCATGCTAGGCAACTGCTTTACCAATGAACTCCACATACACACCTACACCTGTCAGCTTTTAAAAAATCTTATACTTGCCGGGCGTGGTGGCGCAAGCCTCTAATCCCAGCACTCAGGAAGCAGAGGAGGGCGGATCACTATGAGTTGGAGGCCAGCCTGGTCTACAAAGCAAGTCCAGGACAGCCAAGGCTACACAGAGAGACCCTGTCTCGAAAAACCAAAACAACAACAACAACAACAACAAAAATCTTACACTTGAGCCAGGTGCGGTGGTGGTGCCCGCCTGTAATCCCAGGATTCAGGAGGCAGAGGCAGGCAGATCTCAGTGAGTTCAAGGCCAACCTGGTCTACAAAAGCAAATCCAACAGCCAGGGCTACACAGAGAAACCCTGTCTCTGAAAAAAAAAAAATTTTACATATGTGTATGGCTGTTTTGCCTGTGTGTATATATGTATGTTGTGCACAGGCAAGTACCTGATGCCTGTGGATGTCAGGATCTTCTGAAACTAGAATTACAGATAGTTTGAGTTGCCATGTGGGTGCTGAGAAATGATTCTAAGCCCTCTCAAGGAACAGCCACTGCTTGTAACAGATGAGCCATCTTTCCAGCCCACATGTCATTTTTTTTTTTAACATTCATTTCCACTTCTTAGGCCATCCTGGACTTTTTCCCAAAATAAAATAACCTATTATTTGACTTTTTTTTTTTTTTTTTTTTTTTTTTACTCATCTCTGCCCTTTCCTACATTTTTCTTATTTTCTAAAGGCCCAAGTAAAGACTACCCAACATAAGGCCCTCTCAAACTATTTTCCTTTTGTTTTGTTTTGTTTTTTGAGACAAGGCTTCTCTGTGTAGCCTTGGCTGACCTAGACTTACTTTGTAGACCAGGCTGGCCTCGAACTCACAGGGATCCGACTGCCTTTGCCTCCCGAGTGCTGGGATTAAAGGTGTGCACCACCACCGCCCGGCTGAGTAGATTGTTTTTAGTCAGGACTGGCCTGGATGGAGATGGCTCGGGAGTTAAGAGCAGTTACTGTACTTTGTGCGATTGCTGCTCTTGCAGAGGACCCTGGTTCAGTTCCCAACACCTACATGGCTTTTAAGCTGCCTGTAACTCCAATAGAAATGCCTTCTTCTGGCCTCTAGAAGCACCAGGCACTTACATTTATTCAGACAAACATTCGTACAAATATAATACAAAAGTCTTTTTTTTTTTTAAATAAGGATTTGCTTTGTAAGCATGAGGACCTCGATTTGACTCCCCAGCATTCATGTCAAAAGCCAGGCATAGCAGCCTATGCCTGTAACCCTAGCACAGGGGAGGAGAAACAAATAAATCCTGTATGTGTGTACACTCACACGTATGCATCACACACATGCATGTGCAAACTCCCAAGTAAAAACTAGTCTGTGAAATCCAGGATTCAAGATTTCTGTGGCTATTGGAATCAGTGTTGTTTTAAATGAAAATCCCAATTGTTCAATTTTACCAAGAAAGAATAATAGCCAGATGCTGGGGTGAAAACCTGCTAACTCAGAGAGTCAGAGAAAGCATGCAGCTGACTTTCCTACTCAGCTCACATCCTCATGGAAAAGGCCCAAAAGGCTCACTAGCTCAGCTGACAGCCCAGGAGGAAAAGACAAAACAAACAAACAAAACAAAACAAAACAAAAAAAGCCAACGCTGAAAGCTTGTTAGCTGAAAGGCCAAAATGCCAAAGGCCAAGGAGCTGAGGAGCTCAGGATCTAAAAAGCTAAAAGCTCCTTCTACTTCTGCAAGCTGTCTTAAATACCCCTCAACTCAAAGGCCCTCCCATTCTTTTGTTTTGTTTTGTTTTGTTTTGTTTTTTAAGTTTTTTGAGATAAAGTCTCTCTGTGTAGCCTTGGCTGTCCTGGACTCACTTTGTAGACCAGGCTGGCCTCGAACTCACAGCGATCCGCCTGCCTCTGCCTCCCGAGTGCTGGGATTAAAGGCGTGTGCCACCACTGCCCGGCTGGCCCTCCTATTCTTTAATCCCTGTCAGCTGGATTCTTGCTCTGCCTCTTGACCTAGGGTTAACTTTATCAAATCCTGTCAGAGTGCTCTTGGATTAAAGGTGTAGAGCCGGGCGTGGTGGCGCACGCCTTTAATCCCAGCACTTGGGAGGCAGAGGCAGGGGGATTGCTGTGAGTTCGAGGCCAGTCTGGTCTACAAAGGGAGTCCAGGACAGCCAAGGCTACACAGAGAGACCCTGTCTCAAAAAAACCAAAAAAAAAAAAAAAAAAAAAGGTGTGTGTAAGGGCTACCAAACAAAAGACAGGTTTTAAAAAATTTTTTATTTAAGGGCTGGAGAGATGGCTCAGCAGTTAAGCGCACTGACTGCTCTTCTAGAGGTCCTTAGTTCAATTCCCAGCAACCACATGGTGACTCAGAACCATCTATGATGTGATCTGATGCCCTCTTCTGGCCTGCAGGTGTACATGCAGGCAGAGCATTGTATACATAATAAATAAATAAATAAATAAATAAATAAATAAATAAATCTTAAAAAAAAAAGAAAAAGTTAAACTAAAAAAAAAAAAATCTTACTTATTTTTAATTTGTGTACATTGGTGCATTGGTGTCAGGGTGTCAGATCTTGGAGTTACAGATAGTTGTAAGCTGCCATGTGGGTCCTGGGAATTGAACCCAGGTCCTTTGGAGGAGCAGGCACTGCTCTTAACCACTGAACCATCACTTCAGCCCCAAAAGACAGGTTTTTACAGTTCACAATCTCAGGGATCACCATGAGATCAAACATCGTGCAAGATCAGAGGAATAAGGAAAAACCTACAGAAATATTAGCTATCACAGATACATCTCGACACCTTGTTGACATTCTTTTCTTTATATATATATATATATATATATTTTTTTTAAATTAATTTATTCATATTACATCTCAATGGTTATCCCATCCCTTCTATCCTCCCATTCCTCCCTCCCTCCCACTTTCCCCTTACTCCCCTCCCCTATGACTGTGACTGAGGGGGACTTCCTCCCCCTGTATATGCTCATAGGGTATCAAGTCTCTTCTTGGGACATTCTTTTCTTAAACTCTATTTTATTGGAGTTATTGAAGCCTCTACCTCCCTCCCACCAAGCCCTTAATCCTGGATAAGAAAGAATGTTATAGTGGGACAGTGGGGAAGACCCCTTTACTTCCTTCCCTTGGCTGTTTGGGGTCAGTTGGGTTCTTTTGGGGCAATACCAACCTCTGTCAACAGCAAACACAGCAAGCCGTCTCCTTAGAACTGCTGTGTTAAAACTGCTGTTTCTGTCTGCCACACAGTTAATCTCCGGTCTCTCCAAACTGCTACACATCACATGTCACACAACACACTGAACTTTTTCTCTCCTGGCTCTTTATCATCCTCAGAGTCCTAGACCATGCCTTTCCCCATGCCGACAAAGCAGGCCATTACCAGCTAGCAAGGATCATGCCCCGCACAAGACAATTATCTGCTGTGGACAAACTAAAGCCCAAACTAAAATTAAAACAAAAGCATATTTACATAACATAACTGAGTTTACTGAGAAACCAAAACTCCAATTACAACATCCTCTATGCAGAAGGGGGATAATTCAGGGTCTTTCTAGGTGGTCAAAGGTAGTCTCAAATTCCTAATCTTCTCACCTCAACCTACTAGTACTGGGATTGCAAGGATATACCACCATACTCAGGCAATTTCTCAGTTTAGAAGTGAACATGCTAATATTAGGTGAGCAAAAAACTGTGACATATATTTTACAGGGTTGTCATACTTATTTAATAAAATATTTTTTTTCTTTAAAACTGACCTAGAAGAATTATACTTGTTCAGAGGTTTAATAACCCACAAGATTATGTATTGATGAACCTATGTGAGACCTCAGGAGGTGTGCTCTTTTCTAACGTCTATGCTACCTTTACAATCCCATAGGAGCAAGGTGGAGGAGAGGCCAGGAATGTAGACAGCAAGGGTCAGACACTCTCCTCAGCAAGTGAGGCAGGCAACCCACGCCTTCTCGGCTACAGAGTCAATTTAGAAAACCAAGCTGCTTTCTGACGTCTACTGTGACAGAAGGCTAAGCTGGAGTAGTGACCACTTGAGCTCCCTTGAGCCTTCATCACTGCATCACCAACGCGGGTGTTCTGACGTGCAGCAGGCTGACGTTGGTGCGGGGTGTGACAGATGCTCGGGAAGCTTGTGGCAGAGTGGGAGGTTCTTGGTGCTGACCAACCCTCTTTGGACAAGCAGAACCCCCAGGGTCGTCCCCGTGCACCCATCGACGATCTGCGGGCACCGGGAACAGCTGGTTCAGCCCGGCACGTGGGTCCCTAGGGAGGAGGGCCGGAACTAAACAGAGAGGACTACAATTCCCACAATGCTCCCCGGCCGTCAGCAGCGGAGAAGGAGAGGGACCTCAAGTGTCGCCGACCTCTGTGCCTCCGGCCCGGAAGTACCCGAGGGGCCGAAATGGAGCTGGTGGAGCTGGGCGGTGAGTTGCTGTGCGTGGCCGCGCCCACCCAGTCGCCCCAGGCCACAGTTCGGGCCTGCTTGCCCCGCCCCGAGACCGCTGGTGCCCTCCCGCAGCTCTGGGGGGCGGGCAGATGGGAGGAGTGATGGAGCAGTGGGGGTGGGGAGGGCTAAGTCTAGGTTTTCCTCGAGGGCTCAAGGGTCTGGAGGCTTGTGGGTTTGGCGAAGTTGTCCCTGGAGGCGCCAAGCGGCTGCTGCTGGGTGGGGTTTGGGTGGACCCAAGAAGGGGCTTGAGCTGGGTACAGTTGAGCCTCTAGGCTCCAGATCGGCCAAGTATGGAGTTTGACGTTTAGCGTTGTCTGGGAAGCTTTGGGAAGCTGTCTGTGTTGTGGGTGGGATTTAGGTAGATGGTACAGGGCTATACAGAGACCTTTCTGTCAGAGAAACTTAAGCAAACGGGGCATTAGGTGAGCTTTGCTGTGAATAGGCGAATAGCGAACTTTGGGATGAAGTGGACCAAAGAATAGGTAAGCTTTTGGGTAAAGTTTGATGGAGGTTAAAATTAGGAGAAGGTTGCTTGGAAGAGCATGGTCCTCACTTTGATTGATATAGGGTTTGGGTAAAACGGGGAGCTAGAACTCAGATGACAAAGCTGGGACTTGGAATCTGGTGATGGAAAGGGACATAACAAAAAGGCAAATTTGGGGAGGCAGAGGCAGGCGGATCGCTGTGAGTTCGAGGCCAGCCTGGTCTACAAAGTGAGTCCAGGACAGTCAAGGCTACACAGAGAAACCCTGTCTCATAAAAAAAAAAAAAAAAAAAAAACCAAAGTAAATAAATAAATAAATAAGGTAACTTAACTTTGGGACTACAGGATGCGCGAGCAGTCTGTATCCTGGGTAAGAAGACAAAATAGCTGGGACACTTGACGTTGGGATGACTCCTGGACAGACGGCAGCCCCTCACCAATCCTCTGTGCCTCTCTAGCTCGGTAGCACCTCTGCCAACACAGGTGCCATGGCCTTGATCGAAGGGGTAGGTGATGAGGTGACCGTCCTTTTTGCGGTGCTTGCCTGCCTTCTGGTGCTAACCCTTGCCTGGGTCTCGACACATACCACTGAGAGTACAGACACCCTGCCACAGGCATCAGGGACCACAACACCAGCACAGCCAAGCGAAGCCATGGCGGCCATGGACGGCATCAGAGAAGAGGCCCCGGGGGCTGAGAGCCCCAGCCTGAGGCACAGAGGTCCAGCTGCACAGCCAGAGCCGGACACAGGGGTCACAGCAACAAGACCCTCGGACTCTCCGCAGGAACCCCTAGTGCTGCGGTTGAAATTTCTCAATGACTCAGAGCAGGTGGCCAGAGCCTGGCCTCATGACACCATTGGCTCCCTGAAAAGGTAAGCTGGGAAGGGGGTAAGAACAAAATGCTAAAAACGAGGCGGGTGACTACAGAAGGGCCACTAGAGAGATTTGAAGCGCTCCCATATTTTCCGTTTGATAAAACTGTCTTCCTCGCATTACACACTATACCTGTTAACCTGTTCCAACCTGCCCCCCACCCCCACCCCAGGGGCCAAGATCTGGGTGGTCTGTGGAGGGCAGGGGTGAAAGCTGGGATTGGTCCTCTGAGCAAAGGACCAGGACTGCCTGAGGCCTGCTCTCTTACTCAGGTCCCTTTCTCCTCAGGACCCAATTTCCAGGCCGGGAACAGCAGGTTCGACTCATCTACCAAGGCCAACTGCTAGGAGACGACACCCAAACACTGGGCAGCCTCCACCTACCCCCCAACTGCGTTCTCCACTGCCACGTGTCTACGAGAGTCGGTCCCCCACATGCCCCCTGCCCACCGGGGTCAGAGCCCGGCCCCTCCGGGCTGGAAATCGGCAGCCTTCTGCTGCCCCTGCTGCTTCTGTTGCTGCTCCTGCTCTGGTACTGCCAGATCCAGTACCGGCCCTTCTTTCCCCTGACCGCCACCCTGGGACTGGCCGGCTTCACCCTGCTCCTCAGTCTCCTGGCGTTTGCCATGTATCGCCCGTAGTGCCTCCACGGGCTTTTGGCAGTGTAGCCGGCCCCTCTGGACCTCACTCCCCGAGGCGCAAAGGGAGCTGCTGTCTGCCCAGGCCCACCTCACCCGCTGCCTGCCTTTTCCCACTGCCCTGGAGTCCAGCCTTGCGCCGCAGAGGACTCCAGGGGTTAGCGGAGGCTTCTCCCTGTGATCTTCATAGCTCTGGGCCATCTCCTGGGGCTACTGGCCCTCAGCCTTCGCTGACAGTGGCCTCTTCTGGATCAGGCACTTGCTGTCGCTGCCTTGGCCCGACGCAGAGCCGGGCCACCCCACTGGGCCCATCTTAATGTGCTGCCAGAGGACCTAGATAACGTCTAGTTCCAAAGAGCCGCTGTGGCTGATTTGGGAACCAATGGACTGGGAGGCTGGTGAAGGAAAGCTGAGAGGGGCGGAGTTGTTTGCTGGAATTTGTGCAGATTAAAGAAACTTGTGAAGTTTTCACTCCCAGTGTGTCTGTGTGGGCCTTGCGGGTAGGGAGCCCTTGGTGCAAGAGAATGAGACCTGCCCTAGGTGTAAGGAAGCTATCCAGAGGGGGACAGCGAACCTTCGCTCTGCATCTTTCCGGCCGGCCTCGGGATAGGCTCTTTGGCCCCGCCCCCCTCGGCATGCGCGCACTTCCCGGAAGCAGGGGGTGGCTCCGCGACTTCTGAGCTCGCAGCGCCTGCCGGGAGCCACGTCTTCGCTGGCCTGGCGCGGGGCTGCGATTGGCGTCTGGGGGTGATCTCAGGGCTGCTGGGAAGATGGCGGACTCGGTGGCCTGCTGATGAGGAGGCCGCGGGGGGAGCCGGGCTCCCGGGTCCCGAGACCAACTGAGAGAGTGACCTACGCGGGGTCCGGGGAGTCATGTAGGGTGGCGCCTGCGGGGCGGGCCTCGGGAGGGCGGCGGGAGCTGGAGTTGGCGGCGGTGGCCACGGGCTGCTAGCCTCCCGGGGCCTGGACAGGGTGTGGGGGCCCCTCCCGCGGACGGCACCGACCCCGCGCCTTGGCAGACGGCGCACTCGGGCCCAGCGCGTGCCCTTCGTGGTTACGCGCTGTGTTCTCATTTCACTGGTGAGGAGGCTTAGGCAGAGAGGTGAAGACGCTTGTCCAAGGTCACGCAGCTGGTAAGTGGGAGCGTCCAGCATGGGACCCAGCACCGTCCGGCTGCAGAGCCCGCGTTCCGCCCACCCCGCTGCCGCCTCCTGCGGGAGGGGGAGGTGGTCGGCAGGGCGCATCGCCCGGACCACCGGGGCCCCAGGCTGGGTGCGACCACCAACCCTGTGAATGACCTCGGGCTTACCCTCTTCGCCGCTCTGGGCCTTGTTTCTCCACCTGTGAAATGAGGCAACGCCAGCCTGCGACTCCTCTTCAGCGTGCACGGAGCATCGAAGGAGATATGCATGTGAAATGTGAATAGAGCTGCACTGAACACACTTAAAAGAATTAGGGGTTCTGTTGCAAGGGGTAGGGGAAGAGGGGCAGGGTGGGGAAGAATACCAGAGCAGTCACATGGTGTTGTTTTGGATGGGGAGTGAGGTAAGGACTAGATAGCATTATTTACCCTTGGGGGAAACCTTACCCAGTTTTCTGGGCCCCCCCTCCAGGGTCTCCACCACCCAGCTCCATGCTTCGAATCCTGCTCTCTGCCCAGACTTCCCCCGCTCGGCTGTCTGGTTTGCTGCTCATCCCACCAATACAGCCGTGTTATTTGGGACCCAGCAAGTCGGGGGACCGGCCGTTTG
This sequence comes from Acomys percivali, assembly GCA_907169655.1. Classification (NCBI taxonomy): domain Eukaryota; kingdom Metazoa; phylum Chordata; class Mammalia; order Rodentia; family Muridae; genus Acomys; species Acomys percivali. The sequence goes on along the minus strand of OU015744.1, from coordinate 130,106,222 downwards.
GAGGAGGCCCTGTGCAAGGCCTTCAACGGCTTCTGGAACAGGCACGCAGCCCTGGCGAGCTGCTGCGATGGTTAAGCCAGAACCCCACCAAGGTGCGAGCTCACCACTACCCTGTGGCACTTCGTCGTCTGGGCCAGCTCTTGGCGTCTCAGCCTAGGCCCTCTCCTGTGGAGCAGGCCACACTGCAGGACTTGAGTCAGCTCATCATCCGAAACTGCCCCTCCTTTGACGTTCACACCATCCATGTGTGTCTACACCTTGCAGTCTTACTTGGTGAGGAGGGTGTCGGAAGGTACGGGTGTTTAGGGAAGAGTAGAGGAAAAGAACAGCAGAGGACTCAAGCCATCGAGAACCCTTAGATTCCCACCCAGTAATGGCACCTCCCCAGCACACTTGCTGCTATTTCTCTCTTGTGTCCGTGGTGGATGTCCAGGTCAAACAGCATCATTCTAACTCTGCAGGGTACTAGGTTTCTTCTGATAACAGCACTCTAGGAAGTCACAGAGCCATAGGTTGTTGTTATATTTGGCACAAGATGACTTTGGTATAAGGCTTCTCCCACACAGTGTTGATACATCATGCTGACATGATACCCTGTCTCTCCACTGAAATAAGTATATGTTCCCACTCAAGAAACGAAGAGGAAGTTGGGGACTCGTTCACTCCACTCAGCAAGATAGCACACCCCAGCTCTCTTACCAGGATGGTCTTTGTCCCTCTCCCTCCCAGGCTTTCCATCAGATGGACCACTCCTGTGTGCCCTGGAGCAGGAGCGAAGGTCCCGCCTCCCTCCAAAACAATCCTCCCCACGTCAGCCTGCCGTCTATGGTGGGCAAAGGTTGGAAGCTACCCTGAGCTGCCCCGGTCTCCTGCGGTATCCTCGTCAGCATCTGATCAAAAGCCTGGCAGGTGCCGAGGGTTAAAAGCAGAAGGGAGGAAAGGGATGGAATGGAGCCACTGGGATAAACCACCTGGGCTGAAGTGCAGTGTGGCCCACAGGAGTCTGCTTGAATGCACAGTATGACAGCCTTATTCTTCACAGAGGCAAGGCCAGAAGAATTGACCCCCCATGTAATGGTGCTTCTGGCTCAGCACCTAGCCCGGCACCGGTTGCGGGAACCCCAACTTCTGGAAGCCATTGCTCACTTCCTGGTGGTTCAGGAAGCCCAGCTCAACAGCAAGGTGGGCTGGCCTCCCACCTTCCCATGCTTCTCTGAGCTGTCCTCAGTGACTTGCCTAGCTTGTTTAGCTTCTGGAACAAGCATTCCAGCTAGGCTGCGTTCTGTGCCCCAGGACATCTGTCTTTGCTCACTGACTGGCTGTCCAAATTCCATAATCAGTAGAGTAGTTTGTCTAGAGCTCTGAAGCTTTCCAAAGCTCCCCCATAGCAGCCCAATTCCTACAGATCTGCAAGACATACCCCTCCATAGTTACGTCCCTTCTGTGGTGTTGAGCCATGTAGCTCAAGCCTGTTTATGCTGCAGAACTTGGGGTGGTGGTGGTGGTGCTGATATAGAAGGCATTCTGCCTTGAAAGCAAATGAGCCAGGCCTCCCTGAGGTTGTGCCTGTCAAGCATGCCAGAGAGTGTGGCGTGTGCCTGTAATCCTGGCAGAGGCAGTAGTAGGTGGGTTTGAGTTTGAGGCCAGCCTGGTCTGCAGTGAGTCCCAGGGCAGCCTGAGAGACACAGAGACCCTGTCTCAAATGGGGGGAAAAGATAACCATTAGAGTGTTTCCTGCTGGATGATGCTGCCTTTTTCTGCAGGTGGTACAGAAGTTGGTCCTGCCCTTTGGGAGGTTGAACTACTTGCCCCTGGAGCAGCAGTTTATGCCCTGTCTTGAGAAGATCCTGGCTCGGGAAGCAGGGGTGGCACCCTTGGCCACAGTCAACATTTTGATGTCGCTGTGCCAGCTGCAGTGCTTGCCCTTTAGAGCCCTGCAGTTTGTCTTCTCCCCCAGTTTCATCAACCACATCAATGGTATGCAGACGCAAGGGCTGCTGGGGCCAAGGGCTGTAGGGCAGGGCCATGCCCAGGTGTCAGCGGCCCAGTGTCCCCCAGTCCCTGCCTCCCCACAGGCACCCCTCCTTCTTTGATTGTGCGACGCTACCTCTCTCTACTCGACACGGCCGTGGAGCTTGAACTCCCAGGGTACCAAGGCCCCCGCCTTCCCCAAAGGCAACGAGTGCCCATCTTTCCACAGCCCCTCATCACTGACCGTGCCCGCTGCAAATACAGGTGGGCCAGGGGAATGGCAGCCACAGGAAGCCAGAGTAGGAAAGCCAGAGCCAGTGTTTGCTAACAGAAAAATAGCCTTGAGGCAGTCAAGGGACTTTGCAGGGTGGCAGTGCTCAGCAGATTCGGGGGCCTTCCCTCTACCACTGTCCTTTCCCCTTAGTCACAAGGACATAGTGGCTGAGGGGCTGCGCCAGCTGCTAGGGGAGGAAAAATACCGGCAGGACCTGACTGTACCTCCAGGCTACTGCACAGGTGAGGTGTGGACGGTATGGGTGGTCAACAGCCCAGAGCTAGAGCAAGGCTGAGGCGTGTCTGTCCTGCAGACTTTCTGCTCTGTGTGGGTAGTTCTGGTGCTGTGCTGCCTGTGAGGACCCAAGACCCCTTCCTTCCTTACCCACCACGGTCCTGCCAAGAGGACCAGGCTAACTCTAACCCCACAACCCAAGGCCCTACTCAGAGGTAAGGAAAATGAACCGGGGTTGGGGAGCCTTGGCTGCTGCTCCAACAGCAACCTGAGCCAAGGCACTCCTCTCCAGGGTGGTGCTGATGCTTCGCGAACGCTGGCATTTCTGCCGTGATGGCAGGGTGCTGCTGGGCTCTCGGGCTCTGAGGGAGCGGCACCTGGGCCTGATGGGCTACCAACTACTGCCGGTGAGGAGTCCTGTCCCACCTCACCCATGTATTGTGTTCTTCTAGCCAACCCACTGTAACCTGTCTTCTCTCCACAGCTGCCATTTGAAGAACTAGAGTCTCAGAGAGGCCTGCCCCAACTCAAGAGTTACCTGAGGCAGAAGCTTCAGGCCTTAGGTCTCTGCTGGGGACCTGAGGGTGGGTGAGGGAGTACACATGGGGCTCAAGACGGCTCCCCTATGGGGAGGAGGGTGGATGGACAATTTGCACTTTGGCTCCCTGTTGTTGTTGTTGTTTTTCTTTCATTAAAATCCCTTTCCTTCCCCATGGTGAGTCTCATCTCTGGGACAGGGAACAGGGCTGGGTCCCACTTCTTCCATTCATGACCCGACCAACAGACAGAAGACCAAGCCTAGGTTGGGATTGAAGCACTTTACTGCAAGATGGGGAGGAGGGGGCTTTAAATTATTCATTTAAATAAAAATGAGGGGCAGGAGAAGGGGAGCCCCGGCCCCTGTCCCCTGCCCATTAGTCCCTCTGCTATGCCTCTGGCCAGCATTGGCTACACCGGCATGGGCATCTCGTTGTACTCATCCACACCTTCACGCTCATCAAACACTGGCTCCGCCTCATTAGCATCCAGCTGTGAGAAGAATGGAAGCGTTGGCCTTGATAGAACCATGGGAGAGAGGACTGGAGGGAGAGAGGGGGGGAGGGGTGCTTACACATTTCATTTCTCGCTCGGTGAAGATGCGGGTAAGTACCACCATGCGCAAGGGCACTGTGAGGATGAGGATGAAGGGGAAGGCCAGGGAGGCAGCTGTGGACATGACCGCCCAGAGCAAGGCCAAGCAGAGCAACTGTAAAGCAGTGAACAGGTGCATCCGCATGGTCCGAACCTGGAGGCAGAGATGAGGTTAGCCAGCTGGGAGGACAACGAGCCTTCTTCCTCTTCCCGAGGAGATGAAGTACCACTGGTATTTCTAGAGCTCTTCTGTACAGGGAGGTGGCAGGCGGACTGGCCAAGGCTGCTGTTCAATGCAGGGACTTACCTTCTTGACGTAGGTAACATCTGGGTGGTGTTTTGGTGGCATGAGTAGCAGGTGCAACCGCTCGTAGAACTGAATTCCATTAAGGGAAGTAACCCCCATGTATAAGAAAATGCCAAAAAGCACAGCCAGGGGGATCTGCCGCAGCAGGTCCCCAATGACCATGGAGAGGCCTGGGAAAGGGGAAGAAACAGTTGGTTCCCTCCAGTGAACTTGGGGGGAACTACAGGAAAGGTGAGGTTCATAGTAAGGGCAGCATACCCACAAGCAGGGCCACCAGCAGCCCTGTCACCCGCTGTTCCTTGACCTCCTGAATCTTGGGTTTGTCCCCAGGTGCCACAGCCTTGCTCATGACAGTAAGTGCGTTGGCGTGAGTGACAGAGCGGACGGTGGCAGCAGCCAACCAAGGCAGGCCAAAGAGGGCACAAATGCCACCCATGGCTACAATGAGCAACAGGTCCAAGTGGAAGCCAGAGCCTTTCTGCAGCATCCGCTCTTTCTTGGAGATGATCAGCCTGGGAAGAGGAAGTACCGTGAGGCCCAGGCCACCCACAGAATGGGAGATTATAGCATTCCAGCATGGCTCAGCTGGTTCTGGTGGTCTCTGTCCAGCCCATTGGGACTGGACTGCCATCACCGAACGTCTCCTCAGCCTGTGTCTTGCAGGCTTCCTCCTGGCAAGCGTTGATAGGCTTGCCTGCAATGCCTGTGCCCTGTCCCATCCCAGCTAACATTAGTGACATTTCTGTTGCCTGCAAAAGAAGCCAGTGTTAGCCTGGCATTCAGGGTCCCCTGAGGTCTTTGCCCAATGGTGACAGATTTTGTATCCCTGAGCCTGGCTGAGGACTGTGGTCCCTTGGCTAGGATGGCTCACGTGGTGATCTGTGTCTCCATGAAGATGAGGATGAACACCAGAACAGCAGGCAGCAGACTGGCCACCATCATCCACACAGGAAAGTGGGTCTTTTCTCCAAGGGGGTTGATGACCCAGCCCCGCTTGTCTGGGGCTGTCACTGAGAATCCACTGGGCACACTTAGCTTCTGCAAGGCAGAGACAGCATACTCTTATATGGAGGGTATCCAGGGTGGTGGGAACAGCCCAGGGCCAGCAGCACCTCTGCCACTTGTGCAATGCCTTACCTGGGTGTAGGTGTCCTCAATACTGTAGTCCACAAGCACCATGATGAGGATCGCAATGGGTACCCCAAAGTCGCCAATTACCCGCCGGATCTAAGAGGGCAAGCACCACACTCAGAGGCCTCCCATCCCACACAACGCCCCCATACTTCCAAGTCACCCCTTTCCTGTCCTCAGCTCTCCAGTCAGCAAGCCCACATACCCGGCCAGGAAAGAACCGGCTGTTTTTGAATTTGCGCAGGAAGAAGGCGATGAAGAACGTGCCAGCCATCAGCACCAGCGACAGCAAGGCTGTGTTGGGCTGGCCCCGGGGCCTCTCCTGCCCAGGCTGCCTGGCTGTGCTGCTGTTGTCTGGCACCAGCGTGGTTGCTGCCCAAGTCATATTGTCACTGCTGCTGTCTGCCTCTGAGTTGTTGGAGACTGAGCAGCCATGGAGGGGGTGCTCCTGGAAGATCTGTGGAAAAGCCACAAAGGACCATGGGCTGAACTGGGGCCAGGCTGCATGTTGGCGGGCTAGAGTGGGAGTTTGGCAAAGGCCAGCCTGCCTTCTAGAAGCGTGTCTTACCAGGTTAAGAAAGTGACTTAGTGCTTGCCTCAGCAGCACATATACCAAAATTGGATACAGAGAAGATCAGAACGGCCCTGGGTAAGGATGATATGCAACAGTGCAGTGCTCCATATTGTAATAACCTTAACCCAGTCTATTTTAACACTAAATCATTCATTATCTCAAAAAAAAGTTATAACCACAAATTCACATACAGAGGGTCTGACCACAGACATATAAAGTATGAGCTGTATGTGTAGAAACTACTTTCACTTAACTCATTGATTTTTGCACCATTACTTTTTTCTTTATTATTTAGTATGTGAGTGTAGCATACATGCATGCCCGCATGTACATATAAATGTGGGGTTGGTGTGTGTGTGTGTGTGTGTGTATGTGTGCGCGCATGTGGCACCCCTGTGAAGATTGGAATGACTTTGGGGAGTCAGTTCTCTCCTACCATTAGGTGGGTCCCAAGGATCAAACTCAAGTCATCAGGCTTGGTGGCAGGTAACTTTACCCACTCCGTCATCTTGCTGGCCCTCTACCAAACTCATAGAGACCCACTAGCCTCTGCCTCCTCCTCTGGAGTGCTGGGATCGAAGGTGTGCCACTGTAGTATTTCTTGATAGACTTCAATACAAGTTTTGTCACTGACTTTATGAGTCTCCCCACCCAAAAAAATTACATTTCTTAAGCCGGGTGGTGGTGGCGTACGCCTTTAATCCCAGCACTCGGGAGGCAGAGGCAGGCGGATCGCTGTGAGTTCGAGGCCAGCCTGATCTACAAAGTGAGTCTAGGACAGCCAAGGCTACACAGAGAGATCCTGTCTCGAAAAAACAAAAAAACAAACAAAAAAAATTACATTTCTTTAAACTTATTTTACTATTAGGCATTTTTACTCTAGTTTAAAAAAATTTTTTTTTTTTTTCTGGAGCTATGGATCAAACACTTGCTAAATAGCACTTCATCCCTGAGTCAAACCCCTAGCCCTTATTATGGCATTCTGAGAAAATGACCAGGAACCAATTTCTGCACCAGCTGAAACTGGCATGGACCATGTCCTGGAGCAACTTTTTAAATGTCTGTATTTATGGATGGCAATGTTTCTCTTCACGTAAGTGCCTGTTCAGAATTCCAGATTTTAAAAAAATGCTAAATATTCCCATAGTCTCTTGCATGTAGAAATCTAGAAAACATTCAGAGACTTTGGAAACCAACTGTTCAGCCTCATGTTGAGCAAGCATGCCATATAATAAAGAATTTGAGACTGAAAATGGAGCAAAAGCAAAGGATGTAGTCGCGACCAGAGAGTCTGGTGTAAGCGTAAGGCTCCAAGGGATAGAGCAGGGGCACAGTGGAGGAGAGAGAACCGAGGGTGGGCTCTAAAAGCTAAGGAAGCAGGAGGTGGCTGCGAGCACAGAAGATCAGGGATAGTAACTCCTCAGACTCGAGGGCTGGAGATCCAGACTGTGACTGTGTGGGTGTCACCCTTGGGCCCTCATTTTCACATTCCTGGATTCTAATCAAAGTCTATGTTATCCTTGCTATTTAAAGTACGCGGATTTTTGAAAGACTGATCTGATGCCGGGTAACGATGACAAGGAGGCCATGGGAAGGGCGGGGTGGGGCGGGTGAGCGGGCCGACTGGAGCCCTGTATCTCAGCTCTGCCAACGGCCTTCCTGCTTTACCAGCTCCTCTAACCCTCTCTTGACTCCATGTTACTCTGTGCTCCTAACAGTCCCCCAGGGGATGGCAGAACTAGCCTGGCCTGTAGTCCAGAAGAACTAAGGTACAAGACAAAACGAGAAAAGCCAGGAAGGATGGAAGCCGGCAAAATGGCTCAGTGGGTAAAGGTACTTGATGCTCAGCTTGACAATCTGAACCCTATCCAGAGGTGAGAGAAGTTGGGCTGGAGAGATGGCTCAGAGGTTAAGAGCACTGACTGTTCTTCCAAAGGTCCTGAGTTCAATTCCCAACAACCACATGGTGGCTCACAACCATCTATAATGTGATCTGATGCCCTCTTCTGGCCTGCGGATGTACATGCAGGCCGAGCACTCATATACATTAAAAAATAAATAAATAAATAAATAAATAAATCTTTAAAAAAAAAAAAAAAGGTGAGAGAAGTGAACCAATTCCCTTGGGTTATCCTCTGCCCTCCAACAGGCACCATGACACACTGCATATACACACAGAATAAACAGAATTGAGTTAAAACATTTTTTTCCTAAAGACAAGACAGGATGCCCCCGGGGTCCTTTGTACCCCACACATGCCCACCTTGATCAGCTTGTAGAAGGTCTCATAGATGAAGATGAGGGATATGAGGAAGGCAAAGATCTCCTGGGTGAAGCGGGAGACGAAGCGGACCAGGAAGCTCCCCTCGAGAGCCACCATGAGTAGGGCCAGGAGCACCAACCAGAAGCCGATCCAGACACGGCCCACCAAGTACTCCAACTGGTTGCTGCTGCAGAACTGAGCGGGAAAGGTAAGGAGCCCTTAGGCGTGACAGGGGCCGAGTCCAGGAAGGGCAGTCAAGCGAGACAGAAAAAGCTCTTACGGAGAAGAAGGCCTCCTCAAAGACCAGCAGAGGCCCAGAGAAGCCAATCACCAGCAGCGGCTGAGCCCCCAGCAGGCAGAAGATCACACCCTGGAGTGCTGTGGACATAATCAGCTCCGACACCCCGATCAGGTCCTGTGTCTTCTCTCCTGGAGGGGAAGGGAGTAACCTGAGCACTTGATGGCCAGGCCTTGTGCACCTCTGCCACCCCTGCTAAAACCTCTCCTTACCCAGTAGCCCCCCAAAAGTGATGGCAGGAGACAGGGCGGCAAAGTAGATGAAGATGACTGCAGCCAGGCACTGGGGGTCCAGGGCGTCGCGGAAGTCACTCAGGTAGTGGGGGTAGCGGCGCCGCACATCACGGATCAGCCCCCCAAAGGGCCGGCCCGTCCTCCGAAGGGGATCGTCTTCAGCTGCACCTGCCACCTCTACCATCTGCAGGAGCGCTGCAACCCAGGCCTCCATCAGGGCGCCTGTGACACCCTCCCATCCACCCCATCAGATCCTCCTCCACGAACACAGGCCGTATCCGCTACAGACAAGATCGATGTAGTTGGCCTCCTCTGGCAGGGGCCCACTCGCTGCCTACTGCCCAAGAGTCCCCTCCTTAAGCTAGCATCACCTGGCCCAGGCCTACATGGGCGTACCCTTATCTTGTGCTGACTTGGGCTCGAGCCCAGCCCCAGGGGGCAGCAGGCGGCCCTGCTCCTCTCGCTTCTTTAGCATCTGCCGCTGGAAATGGGCGACAGAGCGCAGCAGTTCTTCGCCCTGCACTTCTGAAGGTGGTAGCACAACACTGCAGTCCAGGAAGGCATTGATAGCACTCAACAAGTCGTCCCGTTCATCTGCCATGTAGGCTGCCTCGTGGAATTGCTGCCCAAGCAAAGAGGGATCAGGGAATGCACTAGGAAGGGGCCAGAGGCTGGGAACTGGGGCTGCACCAGGTTAGTGGCTTGGGGTCAGATGGAGAAGCAGCTGACCTTGTCAGACATGAGGGTGGAGATGGAGCGGCCGATCTCATGGTAGTCCATGTTGGCACTGCTAGGGCCCAGCAGCAGGAAGAGGAAACGCACAGGTACAGGCACCTCTAGCACTGCATCCAGCTCCACAGCCTCCCGCAGACGCACAAAGGCCATGGTAGGGCGGGAGAGGAACTCCACACAGCCTAGGGACGTGGAGCTACCATGGGCAAGAGCAGGTGGGAGGACCCACCCCCAGTTTCTAAGCAGGTGGGAAGACCCCCCTCCCAGTTTCTAAGCAGGTGGGAGGACCCCCACCCAGTTTCTAAGCAGGTGGGAGGACCTCCCCAGGTTCTAAACAGGTGGGAGGACCCCCACCCAGTTTCTAAGCAGGTGGGAGGACCCCCTCCCCAGTCTCTAAGCAGGTGGGAGGACACCCCCCCCCAGTTTCTAAGTCCTGGATGGTCCCGAATCCCAGCTGCTAATATCCTCTAGCTTTTCCTCAACATACCCACAAGGACCACTGTCGCCTCGGCATTCTCAGGGATCTTCTCCAGCAGCTTTAGCTCGTGCTTGGACTTGGAGCGGGTGATACCTGCAGGTGGGGCTGGGGGAGGTAGCTCACGCTGGGGTTTGGGGTAGGAGAATAGGATAGAAGTCAGTCCCGCCGGCGGCATCTCCCACATGCCCCAGCTGCATTTCCACACTGCGTTTGCTCATAGTCTACTGCCAGCCCCTAGGCAAGGTCTATTCCCCTTCACCTCTCTATCCACTTCCAGTCGGGTCTCAGGAACGCCACCAATGAGAGGCTCAGTGACATGAGGATCGCTCTCGGTCCCCTGGGCGTGGTGATGCCCCAGCAGAGAGCCGAGGGAGCCTGCCGAGATGTTTCGGGGGAAGGAGAACTCTTTCTCGTCACTTGGATGGCTGGTGGACAGAGGACAGGGAGGGTCAGGAAAGGCAACAGAGGAGCTAGGGCCAGGTAGGCAGGAGGTGACTTGGTCCCCTGACCTGCAGGCCATACCTGTGTTTCAGTAGAAGAGCCCGCAGGACGTTGGCTCGGTCCTCTGCCTTGATCTGGTCAGAGATGACCATCTGCTCTACCACCTGGTGGGCCACCCCAGGCAGGGTCTGCTGGTCAAGGTCCAGGAGCACAGCTCCTGAAGTAAGGTGGCAGGGAGAGCTTGTCACCCCAGAGCCAGTCACAACGGGGGGGGGGGGGGGGAAGATGGGACAGAGGGAAAGTGGGGACTGGTTGGCCAGCCAGGGACTATAGGTCAGGGCCCTGGACTTTAGTGCCACTGCGGCTCCTGAAGCCTCTACCAAGTTGCCTTTCTGACCTCTTTGTCCCTGTCCTTCTCCCCTCCCAGGAATACTATATGAGGCTATACCAAGATTTAGGTATTTGACACCCGACCCAAGGAGCACGCAGCTTAGGTTACTCAGGGCACTACTCTTGCTAAGTCCTCTTTATGTTAGAAAGTTATTCCTGGTATGAACCCACAATGCTGCCTCCCCATGGTGTTCCTGGGGTCCTAGATCTCCCTCATGGTCCAGCTAGCCTGTGGCCTTAGTCACGTCTGCAAGCCCAGAAAGGTGCTTCCTGGTAGCTCAAAGACATATATAGAAAAGTCACTCTGAACCTTCTTCACAAGTTACCAGACACTTATCTGGCAAGGTCAACTTTCCAGAACAAAGAACCAAGGAATAAACAGACTCAAATGCTTCTGAGCAGCCAAAACAGCTGAGAGATAAAGCTCTCCCTCTGGCAGTTTACCCAAAGCCCAGAAACCTCACTTGCAGCCTGTTTGCTCTTAGTTTGGAAACAATTCCAACAGCGGAGCTCTCAGTCCTTAGCTGCTTAGAAACAGCCTTTCAAAGAATAACTGGAGCGATTACCCAACAGGAAGGAGGAAGCGAGTCCACTGGAGCCCTGTGCCTGTGGTTATCGGGTGAAGTTTAGACAGCCCTGCCGGTTAGGTAATATTCCCAGATCCTCTAAGATGTTAACAAGGAGGCTGGGTGTGGTAGTACATGCCGGTAATTCCAGCTCGCAGGAGGTAAAGGTAGAAGGGGAAGGAGTGAAAGGCACGTATCAACTACACAGTGAGTTCAAGGCTAGCCAGGGCTACCTGAGACACGGCTCTGAAACAAAACATGCTAACATGGCACACCAGCAATTTCAGTCATTTTCCATCCAAAGTTTAGCTTTCAGGTCATTTTAGCACCTAAAAGCAAAAGATTTGGTTACAGAGCTAGAAGCCAAGGGTCTTGGAGCAGGTAAACGGAGGTGTACCATGGGCCAGTGTCCTACGGAGCTCCAGGAGGCTGCGGAAGGACAGTGAGGCCACGTGAGGCTTCCCCCAGCGCTCAGTCTCCTCCTCCACATCCTCCTCAAATTTTATCCAGCGGGCTGTCTCCCGCCACTGCGGCTCCTGGTTTTTGTCCAACAGCAACTCATTCAGCTCCACAAACACCTAGGGGTGAGACAAGAAAACGCTGCAGGGAATGGAGTCGGAGGATGTGGGGGATCCACCTTAGGATCTCAGGAGGAGACACATCAGAAGGTGCAGGTGACCCTGGGCCCTGGTGAATGGTACACAGGCACGCGTGACTGACTCATCAGACGTGGTTTCCCTCTTCCTTAAAGTGTCGACAATGCCCACCTCTGTGGCAGTTAGAGCAGTGAGTCAAGACAGTGAACAGAACTCAGAGAGCCGAATGGAATCATCATATAAGGAAGCCACAGGCCTCTGGAGACCAACACAGGACTGACAAAAGGGACAGCAACTGGGTGGTGGGTTATTCCTGTAGTAGTACCAGCCCTCAGGATGCTGAGGCAGAGAAACCGTCTTGACTGTGTGGCCACTCTGGGCTCCATAGTGAATTCTAAGACAACCTAGACTACAAAGTGACACTCCCACCCCCACCCCCACCCCCTGCCACCTCTGCTGACCTCCTTCCCTGAAAAACTGCAAATGAAAATGACAGGGCACGGCCACCTCAATAGGATACTGCCAGGGTGGTGGCAGGAAAAGGGCTTGCTGAGGGTGGGAACAGTCTCTAGCTGGGCAGCGGCCACCCTGGGTGCCGTGGGTGCAACATGCCTCTGGACTGGACACTTGGCACAGGTGCTATTTACTACAGTGCTATTATACCTCAATAAAAACACTATGTCAAAGTTCAGGGCCCCGCAGTCTTAAGATGGGCAGTGTCCTTAAATAACTAGGTAGCCTTGGCCAAGGAACAGAGCTGGTTTATGGCTGACACCACCTGTGCTATCACCTTCACCAGCTGTTGGAAGGGTCAGCTGAGCAGGGAGGTTGGGCTTTGGAAACGAAGCACTGCATGGAGGTGGCCTGAGGGTTCTGTATTTCCTCCTGCAGACCACTTACTGCAGCCTACCAGCAGATGGCCATAGTACACTCCTCCCAGAAGGCTCGGCTGGGAAGCGCAGTACCACACATGAGATCATACTGCCCTGAGGATGCTGTGTGGACAACCTTTCCTACTACAGAGGAACCTCCAGGGCTCTATGTCACTACCGGTCTGCCTGATGGAAGGGGAGGTGGTAGAAGATTTGAAGTAGACAGATGTACCTCATGCGGCTTATGGGGGGCCCGTGGTCTTGCCCGAGGTGTAGGGCCAGGCTCTCGACCTTCTCGGGCAGCCTGTGTAGACCCTTTGGCATTCTTCCTCACCAAGTGTCGTCGTACGCCAGGAACATCCTCAAACCGATGACCTGGGGCATGTAGAGGGTCAGGGTCAGGGTCAGGGTCCTCCTTTTCTTATTCTACATCCCACCAGCAATGAGACCTCTGCAGGCCCCGGCAGCACTCACTTTTCATGAGGTCAAGGTCAGCTGTGGCCAGTGTCTGGGCCTCACTCTCATCCGTAGGGACCCTAGGTAACAGTGCCTGCTCCACCCCTGTCATACTGCCGATTCGTCTTCTCTCCTGAAGATTGTAACTTCGATGTCCAAGCTGGGCTTTGGTCAAGGGACGCCCTGCAGCACCTCCGTCGTCACCTCCAGCAGTGCCACTGGCCACTGTTACCATCTCCTCCACCAGGGTCCTACAGACAGAAGAGCCATGAGCCCAAACAGCCAGCCTCCTTCCTAGGCAGAAAACTACATGTACCGTGGCCCTCCTGGCTTCCACGCTTAGAAAGTGGGCATGTGGGAAGACCGAGGGTTCTGCCAGCCGCCAGCAGCCAGCAGTCAGCAGCCAGCATCTGAAGTTTAGCACTAGCCTTTTACAGCTGTGCAGTCCTGGCAGTCCCTGAAAGGCTCATCTGGACAGAAACCTTCCTCAAGAGTGTGAGCAAAGGCCAACATTCCTCAGTGTTTCAGAAAGTGAGGTTTTGGGAAAGTGACCTTCAGAACCTAGCACTCATCAGTATCCACCCATCTCCTTGCTCCTCTCACCTAGATTTTTTCTTTTTGGTTATTCAAGACAGGGTTTCTCTGTGTAGCCTTGGCTGTCCTGGACCCTCTTTGTAGACCAGGCTAGCCTCGAACTCCCAGCGATCCACCTGCCTCTGCCTCCCGAGTGCTGGGATTATAGGCGTGCGCCACCACGCCCGGCTTTAGAAATGGGCTTTGATGTAGCAGAGGCCTATGCTTGTTGAAGGACTGAGCCTTGCCCCTCAGAGACACCAGTTCCTGCCCCTCAGAGACACCAGTTCCTGCCCCTCAGAGACATCAGCTCCTGCCCCTCAGAGACATCAGCTCCTGCCCTTCAGAGACACCAGTTCCTGCCCCTATTCCTACCCTCTGCTAATGCCAGCATACACTCAGCCCATGACCTCGCTGTGCCAGTCTTGCCTGCTTCTCCTCTCCTTCCTCAGTGCCAGGCTTTGCCTGCGGCTCCTGCCTGCTCCCCTGCCAGCCTGACACCCAGCGAGCCTATGCACTCACTCTCTAGAGGGGCACCATGCCCTTTATTTCCCACAGCATGCCACACTGCCTGGTACCCAGAAAATAGCAGCTCTGCGATAGTCATAACCTTGAGATTTCATTCAAAGTCATTTCCTCCTAGATACTTTCTCTGGCTTGGGGCCCCAAAACTCCTATCAGCTACCAGTACTGACGCTGTCTGAGCTGGATCACCAGACCTGGGGACAGTCTGCTGCCACTTCATGTGGCAACATTTGCTTTCCAGCAGGTACTCCATCACTGGGTCCAACACCCAAGCCGGTGCTGGGGATGGGGGTAGGGTGGTGGGGTGATAGGGGTGGGTGGGAGGTGGGTGGGAGGTGGGGGCAGGGCGCCTAGCCAGTGAGCCCTGTCCTGTCATGCTGTCACCTCCCCCAGGTAGTTGGTGAGAGGCAGGCCTGGGACCTGAACCACAGCCTGGTTAGTTCAGGACTTGTGGTTTCTTTCAGACCTCTTCCCTGCTCTAGGAAGGGGAGTGTATACTTGGGACACTGCTGAGTACAGTGACTTACCCTGTCTGTGCCCCCTTGGTGGCCCGGGGAGCCACCTCATGGTGGGGCATCTGTGTAGGGGGGGATGGGCTGGTTCTCTCTGCCTTCCGTTCTGTACCTTCATCCTCCTGGAGAAAGAACTTCAACAGGAGGCCACGTGGAAGGGTAAGGCAAGGCCAGGACCCTGCAGGCAGCACCTAGGGGCCTAGGTACCACTCACCTGCACTGAAGATGGGGTAGTGGGAGGGGATGGCTGCTGTGGGGGAGCCCTGGGCCCTTCAGCTTCACTGGCTTCATCCTCATCTTCCTCCCCTTCCTCAATGGTGGGGGTCTCCCCAGTGGGAGAGGCTCCAGGGCGCCTCCGAGGTTTCCGTCCTGGGCCCTGGAGAGTCTTGCGCCGTCGGGCATCAGGAGGCAGGTGGGTGGAGAGTGGATGGTGGATGTGGTGGGAGGACTGGCGATGGTCTGTAGGAGGAGGGGCTTGGCTGCAGGCAGGCCCGGCATCCTCCCTCTGCTCTCCTGTCCTGGCCTCTCCCACGATTCTGTTCTCTGTCGGACAGTCTAGCTTGAGCCCTCAGCCTCCCTCCCCCTGGGTGCCCACTCACATTCAAAGTCTTCCTCCCCATAGCTGCGGCCCGGCTCTTCTCCTCCTCGGGATCCGGCCTCCTGAAGGATCTCCTCGAACCGCTCGACACCTAGGGTCCGAAGTTCATCTTCCTCTTGCTCGGGGAACCCAGGTGTTCCAGGGCCCAGGCTCTCTGGCTCTGGCTGTGAGAGAACACACAAGGTTTACTGGGGATTGTATCCGAAGGCCCTAGCCTGACCAGGACAAGAGATGCCTGGTGCCAGTGACCTGCCTTCTCCAATGCACAAGCTGAATCTCCACACACGGCAACCTATACATTCAAACACAAGGACCTTCCAATGCCAAGGACCTAGCTCCCCAGCAACTCCCCCCACCCCCACCCCCAGTCTATGTAGTCAGGCCCAATCAACCCAGGGCAGACCCACAGTAGAAGATTCCACAGAACTCCTGGTCTAGCCCATCTGTAACCAGGCAGAATGTGAACTCCCCTGTTACTGTGGCAGAAGAAATTCCTTTGGCTAGAGGACAATTGCTAAGTGTGATTGCTTAAAAGTAACTTCTGAAGGCATCTGTAAGCTAACTGCCCCAGAGAAGTTCTGAGTCGAATCTATCCCTGCCTGGACAGGAATGCATGCTCTTGCTTGGCCAGGGAGCCCCCATCCCCTTCATAGCAGAACACATGCCCACCCAGGCAGGCGGCACTACCCTCCCCTCACAGCCGCTTGGCCAGCCCCGCCCCTCACCCCACCCCCACTCTCCCCCACCTGAGTCATCCTGCGGGAGTGCAGCAGCTGACAGCACCAGCGGCCTGGCCAGCGCAAGCTAGAACTGCTGGAAAGCTCAGCCCGGCTGAAGGACCAGCAGCCCGGCCCAGCAGGCCCAGCAGCATTGGTCCAGCCCCCTACCCACCCCACCCCCAGCAGGTCTCAGCTCCAGGCGCCACCACCAAATATTTGCTCAAGAGCTTCAGGACCTGAAGGGCATCAGGACCTCCAAAAGCCAGGGTATGCCACCCCTTCCATGGCAGTGCCAGCACCACAAGGAAGAGGCAAGGAGGAGGATTAATCTTGGGGAGACATGCAGGGGTAGAAGTGGGGAACACAGGGGGAAAAAAATCTAGGGCGGGCGCAGATAGGAGACTGGAGAAGGGAGGTCCCGCCCAGCCCATCTCTCTGCAGCTCTGGCCGACTATCCCAAGCGCTCGCCCCATTTCCACCAGAAGCAGGGGCAGGCGGTGTGCTGCCAGTGAGGGAGCAGCTGGGGAGCTAGCAAGGCATCGTGGGTAGAGGGAACGGGGTCATCTCCTCGAACCTGAGGCCGCAGGAGGAAGTCCATGGTGGCAGGGGTGAACCTAGAAGGGGGAGGACACCGGCCAGTGTCCCTTCCCAGTCACGTGCCCCGATGGGCCAAAGTGACCAATATAATGCGGCTGATTGTGCCACCAGAGTTAATCATTAGACTTCTTAGGGAAATCAGAAGAGGGCCATGTGGGGCAGTGGCCACCTTGGGGAGGGGGGAGGGCGGGCCTGGATGGCACGTGGGGCCAGGGGCGGGGCCAGTCACTGCCGGCAAGCTCTAACTAGAATCTTGGTGTGTAGATCCTGGGGTGGGGGGGGAGTGTTAAGACCCAATCAGAGAGGGTAGCAGGATTTAAGATCAGGACCCTCAAACTCCTGTCCAACTGCAGCTAAACTGGCCTCAACTCCTCAAACAAACGGAGGCCACCTGTCCCTTCCCTTCCCCGTTTCAGCATCCCCATACACTAGGCAAAGTCTGGGGTGGATGGCTGTGCCTCCCAATCCAACCCAGCCTCTTTTTTGTAGTTTCTGCACCCCACCCGTACCCCACTGGAGCCAAGGCCACAGCTCCTCTGCCTCTGAGCCCGCTCACCTGCAGGCAATGCTTACCGTGTGCAAAGAATCTGCGCCCGAGGCGGGGCGCCTGGGGGCGCTGCTCATGGCCAAATCTTAGCCCTTTTCACTGTCGCTTCGGCTTTCAGGGCGACAAGGCGGAGGCATAACCTGAGTGGGGAAAAAGGCCAGTCACCATTGGTGACGAAGAGGCCGGGCCCCCAGCCCAGTTCAGGGAAGGAGAGGAGCCTCAGTTGTCTGGCACTCCAGTGTCTCTGACTGCACAGGACTCTTCTAGACTATGAAGGGCCTCATACTGGCCCTTAGAGGTGGCACGAGCAAAGAGGAGTGCACGTTTAGGAAGAGAAGACCAAAGAGCTGGATTGCGGAACGGGGGCTGGCCCCAAGGCAGCTGAGGGAACAGAGGCAGAAAGGGAAGAGGCTACAAAAAAGACGAGATAGGAAGGAGTCAGGGCCCAGCCCTGGAATGAAAGCAGAAGAGGCGAGGGGCGGAATGATAGAGAACAGAAGGGTCGGGAGCGAAGGGCCCCTGGAGGTGAGCCTGAGACCAGAAAGGGGTGTGGTAGGGAGTGAGACACCCCGCAGAGCAAGAGGGGTGTGGAGACCAGGGCGGCTGGCTTCCCAAACAGAAAGGAGTGCGACCAGAAAGAACTTTGGAGAGAACCCAAGAGGGAAAAGCAGGGGGCCTGCAAGTACAGAGGGGGGCACCCCAACAAGGCAGGCAGGCAGGCTAACAGCACTACCACCCCTAGGCACAGGTCAGAAGCAGGCTCCCCAGTGCAGAACAGGAACCCAGCTCCACTCACTCAGTAGGAGGAACGAATGAGCTGGAGGGCAGGCTTATAATGGGGGAGGGGCACGTGACACCGTCACGGGGGTGGGCACAGAAACCCCGAGGGGCAGTCTCTATTCCTCCCGTCCCTTGCCCCGGGCCAGGAAAATCTGAGTGGCAGGGCAGCCCTCCTGAGGGTGACTGTAGATTATTAGCTCTGTGATGGGGGTGGAGGAAACAAAATCAGCGCTAACGGGGGTACCCATTCATAGTGAGGGCACCACCCAAGGCTCTCTAAGGGCAACAATACTAAGCTGCTAAGTGCTGCTGGGGAGGTGGGGTTGCCTGACTTACAGCTACCTTGGCAATGAGATGGGCTAGTATGGGGTCAAATAATAGAGGTCTGGGGGGCATCAGCCCAGGGTGGGGAGTCTGGGCTACACATTCCTGGCAAGAACACCGACTCAGCTGACTTTTTCCACCCCCACCACCCCCCTCAGTAGGCCTTCAGCCAGGGCCCATCAGTGTGGGGGAGAGGTGCCGGGGAGGGGACCAGGTCTGGGAGGGGTATATAAATCTGTCCTCACCACCTGCAGGTGCTCACTCCCACCTCCAGGCTTTGCTCTCTGTGTGCTCCTCCACCAAGTCCTCCTCCCAGGCGCCCCCACCCCTCCCCTGTTGTCGTAGAATACAAAGCAGCCTCTGTCCAGAGCATGGGTGCCGATAATCCTAGTGGGGGCACATTCCCCGGACCAGCCCCGACGGGCCCGAAGGATTAGCATCTTTCCCCCAGCCCAAGGGATTAGCACTCCGGACCCCCACTTGGGCATTAACCATTCTCCAAGTGAATTCGTACATTCCACAGCTCTTGGCTGTGGGGCTGGTGGGGGCGGAGAGAGTTTGATAACGTGGACCCAGATCTGAGGCACTACTGTCTCCACACCAAGCAAGGAGCTCCCTCCACAGAGAAGGCAGCCCCCTAGGACTCAAACTTCACGCTCGTCTTTCCCATCCTCACCGAGCTCCCCCTTCTGTCTGACCTATTGTCCTGACCTGACCCGCCAACTCCCATTCACGGCTCCACCTCCTAATCCCGAGATCCAGGGGGTTGCGGTCCCGGGAAATACCCAAACTGGAGAGTTTCTGGAGCAGAGGGTCGCCTGGAACCCGCCCCGGGAGTGGGAGAGCGCGAGCTGAAGGCAGCAGCTCTCTGAGACTACCCCCTCCTGGTGGCAGGGGGCGCGGCACCTTGGCTTTAGGTAACTCTGAAGAGGCAGACCCCGGAATCTCGCTTCGCACCAGGACTTCCACTCGCCTCCCCATCTTTCTCCCTAAAACCTCGCTCCCTGCGCCCCAGTCCCCGCCCTTTCCTTCACTTCCACTCCCTCGGCGCCTGAGTCTCCAGTCCCCCCCCCTCCTCCGCGGCCCTCCCCCTCCCCCTCCGCCACCTTTCTGCTTACCCGCTAGCTCTGGATTTCGTGTCCCGGGGGTCTCCGGGTCTCCCCTGATCCTCCGGAACCCTCGCGCGCTCCCGACGATTTCCCGGTGCCCACCCTGGGGCGCGCCCCCGCCGCTCCCAACTTCTCCCAACTCAACTTTCCCCCGCGCTGCGGGCAGGCCAGCCTCCTGCGTGCGCGCCCCCCGCAGCGCGCCGTGCGCGCCCCCGGCGCGGCTAGCTGAGAGGCGGAGAGCGGGCGCTGAGACTCCACGGCGGGGGCGCGCTCCCAGGCACTGCCCGACACGGCGGGCGCTGCCCCCCACCTATTCTCCCCCCCACACGCCCGGAGAGGCTCCGAGGACGCCTTCTCTTGGGGCTTCTCCCAGCCACCTCTGGGAGAAAAGAAGCCAGCTTCGCGTTGAGGATCGAGGGCGTGGAGTGTGGCCAGGAAATTGAGACTAAGGGAGTTGAACTACAGATTCTCTGGCGTTAAGGGTCTATATCAGGGGCCCCGCCCAAATAACCTCACTGCCTCCAAGAAAGCGGCGGTGTCTGCCTAAGAAAACGATGGCACACGAATGTGAGGGGTAATGACGCTGGAGTTGGGTGGCCGTGACCCTGAACTGATGGAAAACAAGGCAACTTGTTGAGGACGTCTCACTTTCCCTAGAACTACTTCCGCTGCTGAAAGGAACCCTGTTCATAGCCAACCTTTGCGTGCCGTCCTGTTTTCTCAACTAAATTATAAATTATTTCAGATAAAGAATACAGTTTCTGCGTCTTCAGTCTGTCACGTGGACAAATCACACTATTGTTTATGCAAAACTACTCAGATTTAAGTGAGTTAATTAACAAATGGTTAGCGCCTACTCTGGTTCCGGCGCTGAGGAATGCTGTTTGGGGCCGTTTTCGCCCGGTTCACAGCCCTCAAGAATGCAATCATGAGACAATTAGAGAGCAGTGCAAGAAAATCTATAATCAACTCCTTTATAGGGTGAGGTAAAGGCTGCTTGCTGCAAGTGTACCATCTGTCTGTGGCCTTGTCTGTTGAGGGGAGGAACTGACCTGCCAGTCCTCGTGGGCCACACCCTGGCTGACTCCAGTGGGCCTGTTCTGAAGACTGGGATCTGGGGGACACCCAGGCTCCAGTCAGCTGGCATCGGCATGTCAAAATCGAGCCGCTGGAGTCCGGTGGGTTTCGAGACGATAAAATGGGCCCAACAGAAAGAGGGGTCTCTGGCGTGTGTCCCTCCACTCAAATCCAGCCTCTAACGGGGCACACCTGTCTCGCTGCCCAGCCCTGTGGTCAGCTGGTCCCTGTGAGGTCATCAGCAGTAAGACATCGCTCAGAATCGTCCCCCAATCAAACCTGGGGTCACATGGTGGCCTAGGGAGAGGTGAAAACTAGTGCTGAAGCTGTCAGGAGGTCGCTGGCGACTCAATACACCCAACCAGGTCAGAGCCCGGCCAACAGCTCCCGGGATCTAGGCCGTCAAACGCAAACTTCAAGCAGCGAGCACCCCACCCCCACCCTCACTGTATTCTGGAACGCGTAGTCCCGGAGCGGCCCTTTTCTGGAAGGCTGTGAGCACAGAAAAGGAATAATAACAAGAGCGGGGCACACTGGGAGCCTCCGCGCCTTGGCGGAGACGCCCGAAAAGCGGACACGCGTTGCTTCCTGGGAGTTGAAGTTTAAGGTTTGCCTCCGCGGTGGAAACGAGTCCCGGGAGTTGATCACTGCAGAGAGCCGAGCGCGGCCTGTTGGATTTTGTAGTCCTCGTGTCCTCCGCCACGGGCCTTCTTAAGAAACATGGCCACTCCGGGACTACAAGTCCCAGACGCCCGTGCGTGGGGAACTGGTGGGCGGGGCTGGAGCTGTGGGTACCACCTCCTCTGCAACGCCGGGGCCGGGAGTCCTAGAACCCAGGGCCCGCAGGGGTCCCCGCGGCCGCTGCGATGCAGAAATACGAGAAACTGGAGAAGATTGGGGAAGGTAATGGAACCACGAAATGTTCCTGCAAGGTCGTTTTCTGAAGACCCTGCTTGCAGTCCCAGCTCCCTTACCGTTTGCTATACCTGCAGGCTCCGACCTCAGCACAGGGCAAAAGCCCTAGCCGCTGAGCCCTACACTCATTGCAGACACCCTTCTCCCTGTGTTAGCATCTGCAGCAAACTCTTGCTCTTAGCCTTAGCAGTGTCTCTGGACCAGTCTTCCTAACCGCGGCACTTCCTGCATTTCTGGCCCCTAGCCTCGGCATCGCTTGCAAACCTCACTTGGAACCCCTGCCTCGACTCTTGCAGAACCTCCAACCGTAACATTTTTGCAGGCCTTCATTCCTCTCCTAGATGACTCCTCGCTACTTCTCCAACCCCCCACCCCCACCCCCACTCCCACCCCACCCCACCTCACTCCCGAGCTTATGGCAGATTCTCCCTGCAGCTGAAACCTTGAGCTTTTTTAGGCACCCTCTCCTTGCCATCCTCACTCAACAAAATTACTCCACATCTGGCCTTCACCCTGAAAACTTGCCCTTAACACTCTAAAATGTTGAGAAAGATGCTCTCCCTCACCCACACGACCTCACCCTAGGCACCTATGGAACTGTGTTCAAGGCCAAAAACCGGGAAACCCATGAGATTGTGGCTCTGAAGCGTGTCAGACTGGATGATGACGATGAGGTAAGACTGGGGTGTGAGGAGTGGGTATCAAGCGGTCTTGGGCAGTCTGTGACTACTACCCCCTTACATATCGTAGGGTGTGCCAAGTTCAGCCCTCCGGGAGATCTGCCTACTCAAGGAACTGAAACACAAAAACATTGTCAGGTGAGGTATGTGGGGGAGGTAGGACCTCCTCCTCAGACTGGGCTGCTGTTGGGATGTTAGAGGCCAACTTGGGGATCTGGCTAAGCCTTTCATTCTCCCTAGGCTTCATGATGTCCTGCATAGTGACAAGAAGCTGACATTGGTTTTTGAGTTCTGTGATCAGGTGAAAGAGGGGCTTGTGGGGGTAGTGGTCATGGGAGGGAATAGGTGTCCAGATGAAGGTTGAACTTTGTCCTCTTCTCCTCACCACCATTTCTCTTTAGGACCTGAAGAAATATTTTGACAGCTGTAATGGTGATCTGGACCCTGAGATTGTGAAGGTGAGGGAAGGGGTGTCTAGGGATCTGTGGAACCTGGGCGTACCTATATAAAGTATCAGCACTTCTTAAGTGCCAGGTTGGGGTCCTGGGGTACCAGAGGAACCCTGTTTCTGCCCTACACTAGTCTTGGTGAACATTTTCCTGTGGTTTCCTTTGACTTGTACAGTATCTGATTCCACTGATGTCTTTTATACTCCAGAGATGAGACACATGAGAAAATAACCTCTTGGATTCAACAAATACCAGCCCTACATAGTGGCCTGTACTTCTAACTTTAGCACTCAGAAGGTGGAGGCAGGAGGATCTCAAGTTCAAGACCAGCCTGAGCTATATAGCAGGGCCTTGTCTCAAACATCAAAGCAAAAGCAAAACAAAAAGGGATTGGAGAGATGGCTCAGCAGTTAACACATTACTCTTACAGATGATGTGAGTTCAGTTCCCAGCCCCGACCCAAGGTGGCTCACAGCCACCTGTAACTGCAGATCCAAGAGATCCGGTACCTCCCCGGTCCCCGACGCATACACACACACATGCATAAATACACACATAATTTAAAAATAAAGTAAAGCCCAAGGCTACACAGAGAAGCCTTGTCTTGAAAAACCACACACACACACACACACACACACAAATAATAATAATAATAATAATAATAATAATAATAATAATAATAATGTAAATCTTTAAAAGAGAGAGAGAGAGAGAAATCATCAAATTAAATATTTGCTGAAAATTTTGCTGTGTACCAGTCACTGTTCTAAGCACAAGACCATGCAAGTGCCTTAGCCTAGCTTCCAGGAGATCAAGCTCTGAGTGATACAGTAGCTTTTGTATTCATGTCGATAGCCACAGTGACTGTGCTGAATTGCCAGGCAGGGCAGACCAGCATGGACTGGGAGCACAGGAAAGCCCATCAACCTGTAAATCCAGAAAGGTGTGAGGAGCAAGGACAACTTGGCTAGTGTTGTACCTCTACTACCTACTGACTGCAAAGCACAGTCAAAAGTAACTAGACAAGAAGCCGAAAAGATAGCTTTGTTGTTAGGAACACTTGCTGCCCTCGCAGAGGATTCTGCCTCCCAGTATTCACAGTGGGTGGCTCACAACTGCCTATAAACCCAGTTCCAGGGGACCTGACCCTACACACACACACACACACACACACACACACACACACACACACACACGGTAATTGAATAGATTTCTCCGCTTGGCTTTAAGTCACATGGGCACAGGGTGTCTGACTCCCTCTTCCCCTACCTTTTCCCCAGTCATTCCTTTTCCAGCTGCTGAAAGGCCTGGGATTCTGTCACAGCCGAAACGTGCTGCATAGGGACCTGAAGCCCCAGAACCTGCTCATAAACAGGGTATTGCTGTGGGATCAGGGAGTATGAATACAGAAGCTGGAGCCAGGGGTGGGGAATCATTGAGGAAACAGGATGGGGGTTGGGGGAGGGGAAGGAAGCGGAGCCTGCCCTAAACCATTTAAAAGTCCTTCTCCATGTGCTCTTTGTGTTATCTCCCCCTCAGAATGGGGAGTTGAAATTGGCTGATTTTGGCCTGGCCCGAGCCTTTGGTATCCCAGTCCGCTGTTACTCTGCTGAGGTGAGCCTGGAAAGTGGTACATGGAGTTGAAGGGCGGGAGTCCCCCCAGTGGCTTCTCTACACCACACTGTTTTCCTTTGCTCTCTGAGCCTCCTCCTGGACCTCCTTCTAGCTCTCTAAGTGGGAGGGGGGGTTCCCTATGGGTGGGGTCTTCTCCAGGTGGTCACGCTGTGGTACCGCCCACCGGATGTCCTCTTTGGGGCCAAGCTGTACTCCACGTCCATCGACATGTGGTCAGCCGGCTGCATCTTTGCAGGTGACACATTGGGGTTCTGCAGAGGCACTTTCTTTCCCAATTGGGTTAACAAATAGGGTCTGGAGGATCTCTTGTGAGGGAAGGGAGAGGGGCTCTTGGGGCTGGGGCTGGAAAGGCACAGGGGCACCTCAGAATGACGGGTCCTTCATGCGCCCGCTCTATCCTTGTTTTTTCCCTCAGAGCTGGCTAACGCAGGGCGGCCTCTCTTCCCTGGCAATGATGTGGATGACCAGCTGAAGAGGATCTTTCGATATCCTTCCGGTGCCCTTAGCCCACTCTTCCTTCACCTCTTTGTAGAAAGGGAGTGGGCATGGGGCTTAGAGCCGGGGTGAGAGCCATTGCTCGTCCTCCATTTTGTTCTTGCATGGGGTCACTGTGGAGAGATGCGGCCTGTTGGTAAGGATGACACACCTGATGAGGCACTTAGAAGTAGGCCTTAGGATGAAGGAACAGGGGTTCTTGGAGAAAACCGACTTGTCTGTTAGGACCACAAGCATTAAGGGTTGGATTTTCCTGGGCCACTGTAAACACCATAAAAATGGGGTTCATCTCAGGCTGGGCTGAGGGCTAGAGCAAGATGGTGTAAGAGAAGGGCGGGTGGGAGTGAGGAATCTCCCCCGCTTGCCCCTGAAGTGTAGGGGTAACCCTCTCTACAAGTGGCCCTTGACCATGTGGACACACTACTAGGGACACCGACTGAAGAACAATGGCCTGCCATGACCAAGCTGCCAGACTATAAGGTGTGACCGGCTATGGGAGGTCTTGGTTCAGTAGAAGCCCCTTTTGTTTTCTGACCCTATGTCGGTACCTCTGGCCTGACTCTGCCTGGGCCTCCTCTGCAGCCCTACCCAATGTACCCAGCCACGACATCCTTGGTGAACGTCGTACCCAAGCTCAACGCCACAGGGAGAGACCTGTTGCAGGTAGGTGCCTTGCGGGTAGAAGCAGATGGGGGTATTCGCCTTCCTAGACCTAGGAACTGGGGATCGTGGTGCTTGCCCAGAGGGACAGGAAGACGGTGGGCTGTCCTGGTCTGAGTCCACCTCTGCCTTTCTTCCCACCTGCAGAACCTATTGAAGTGTAACCCCGTGCAGCGCATCTCAGCCGAGGAGGCCTTGCAGCACCCCTACTTCTCTGACTTCTGTCCCCCATAGGCTCTCTGACCCCTGGTGGCCAGGCTGGGGCCTGGCCTATTGCAGCCTCCCTCCCAGGAGGGTGGAAAAGTCGGCTGTGGGATGCTGTGCACCAGCTGTGCTGGGCCCAGCCAGGGGCGAGTTACCCTGGCCCGCGGTTTTCACTTCCTCCATGGACTTTATTTAATTTCATAAATTGGCTCCTTTCCCACAGTCTGCTGATATGGTGGTTGGGTGTCACTGAAGGGTGGCTGGGGACCCCTGCTCTGTGATTCGGCCTACAAGCTGCTCACTTTCGGCTCTGTCTCTTTACGTGCCCTGAGACCAGGAACAGGAGACCATGATCCCTGCTCTTTTGGTTGTGTCATGACAGGCCTGTCTCCACATGCAGGCTTCTGTACTCCTGCATACTTTTCTCCTATGCCTAGAAGGGCCAGATACAGTCCTGAGGTAGGACGCCACTGTGAGCCAGGCCTCTGTGTGGGTATCTCTGCGTCCTACACAGAGCCTCCCATCTCTGTTTTCTCACACTTGGAGTTGTAGGCTGGGGCAGGAGAGACCCAGAGCTGTGTGGGTCTCTTCCATAAGAACAGCCCTTCCAGTTCCTGTTTGCCAGTTTCCCAGTGTTTGGGGTGCAGTGAAAGAAGGAAACTGGAACTGAGGCAGAGGTCCAGGGGTGCCCTCTTGACAGGAAAGGGAAGGGAGGGCTCTCAGGCCCACTCTCTCAAGCAGGCTGTCAGCTCCTGGGGAGAGGTTGGCAAGGCAAGAACTTTGCCATAGCGTGAAGTTCGGAGGCAGGACACCATCTTGCACCTGGACTAGAGCCTTTACTGGAAGCCTGCCACTTCCACAATCCTGCCCAGCTACTTAGAGCTTCATACCGGCTATACACTGTTGGCACAGGGAATAGCGACTCACTGTGCCCATTGTGGGCCATCACACCTAGTTAGCCTCTGGGCACGGAGAGGCTGTCTTCTTAGATGTTGGTCGGAGGTAGACATAGTGGTACAGGCCTGTGTTCCAAACTACCAAGGAGCCTGGGGCAGGAGAGCTGCAAGGCCCACTGTGGGCTGCAGAGTGAGTATGAGGCAATCTGGACAACCTAGCGAGACTCTTGTTTCCAAATAAACAAGACATAAGAAGGGCTGGGAAGCCAAACATGGTCGTATATGCCTATAGTCTCAACATGTGGGAGGTGGAGGCAGGAAGATTAAGAGTTCAATGTCACCCTGGGCTGCTGCACAGTTCAACCCCAGCTGGGAGTGTATGAGACCCTGCCTCAGAAGAACAAAGGGATGGGCATGTACACGTGCGTAGCAGCTGTCCCCAGACCCTGGGTTCAGTCCCCGTTGCTCAGGAAAAACAAAAGAAAATGGGTTTGATAAGCTCATGAACACTAGGGTGCACCCGATTGCTCTCCCCTTAAAATTATCCTCCCTCTCCCACCCCAAGGGCATAACTGGAGCCCAGGTCCCAGCTGTCAGTGGATGGGGTGGAAGGCTGCCGTTGACTCTGCTAGTGTCTGACTTGTAAGGCAAACACCTGAGGCATATGCACTAGAGTTTTATTAGGGTGAAGACAGCAAAGATGTACAGGCTGGACATGTCCAAGATGTCACGGTGCAGCCAAGCGGTCACAGCAGGTCTAGAGCCTTGTGACGAGGTAACAGGTACGATGGGAGGCAGAGAGTGTCTTGGTGACAGCACAGGGAGGGGTAGGAGGCCTGGTGGGACAAGCCGTAGCACTGGGCAGGACCCCTCCACCTATTCTACCCTAGGCCTGAACCTCCTCCTCTCAACCTGCCCTGACCTTTGACTTTCTGGGGCATATTTCATATTACCTGGGACCCAGGCTGAGATGGGGAACGTGTGCTCGATGGCCATTCAGCCCTTCCTGAAGCTGTCGGAAAAGGGAGAGGCAGGTGGAGACCAGTCAAGATTGCCGGACGTAGCTCCTGGGCCAGATGTGTAAGGTTTGGGGTGAGGCCTACAACGTTACGGGTTGGGGAGGGCAAAGGGACTGTTACCAGAGCATTGCCAGAGCGCCTTTGAGAACTCCTTCTGTTCCAGAGATACCCCAAGACTCTGTCTTGGAAAACCTGGGGGCAAGTGGCGGGAGTAGGTGGTCAACATCTACCTCCCTGGACACTTGTGGCCTGGTTCTTCCCCTATCGTGTCTGGGGTTCTGTCCCACCTCGCAGAGGTAGTCCAGGATCTCGAGGATGGTAAGCAGGCTGGCTCCAATAAACAGCCCCATCTGTCCCCCTATGTCTCCTGTGGAGGCAGAGTGCCGTTAGCTCAGTCACCTGCCCTGTCCAATACCTCTGCAGACCCAGGCACTCCGTACACACCCAGCAGCTCCGACACTTCATAGGCCGCTTTTTGCTCAACTGCCTCATAGTTGAGGGCTTCAAAGAAGATATCCAGAACCAGTACATTCTCCCTGGAGGAAAAGAAGCCCAAAGTGCTTGCTGGACACCGCCTGGGGCCAGCTGGAAGTAGGTGTGGGCATTCTGGCCTCTTTCAAGATCTTTGCGTGATTCCCATCCCTCAAGGCCGAAAGTTTAAGGAGTTTGCCCAGAGTCCCAGAACCCGTTATAATATGAATCCAGCCTGGGCTGTGTGCAGTCCAGTTCCCTCCTAGGAGACCCTCGACTCAGGCATAGTGCCTCCAGCATTGCTACCGTCCCTGCCTCACGTGATGTAGGTCTCGCTGCGGTTGTATTTCCGGGCCAGGTAGCGAGCTGAAGCGCGGCTGGGAATCCGCACCATGGAGAGCTCCTTGGCATAGCGCGTGGTGGCGCACGGGTTGGGACAGACACACGTGTCCTTTCGCAGCATGGCGTCTGCAGGCCGCAAAGCAGGGATAAGGACCACTTGGCCAGAAGGTTGGGATCAACGATCAAGTGGATGGGGGACAAGGAGGCTGAAGAGATGTGCCTTACCCAGAGCTGGGCTGGCACAGTCCTTGTACTGCTGGGGGCTGCACACTGGGGAGTTTCCTAGGTTAGGAAGGTGAGACCGGTCCAGGAGCCTGAGAGCGCCCCCTAGGGAATCCCCATTCCCTTATTCCCAACAGACCCCAGTCACCTACCAGGCATATGCATCATTCGACACCCACACTTCCGAGCCACATAGCGCGTCTCACAGGCCAGGCGACACCCTATTAAGCTGTAAGGAGGGCTGGGGCTGGGGCTAGGGGAACCCAAGGGATCAGAGGGCTCTGGATCAAAGTCGGGATCCACAGATGCAGTATTGCAGTCACCCCAGGGCGGTGGCAGGAAGGTCAGCTGTGGAGGGACGACGTTACGGAGACTCTGGGGTTATTGAAGTTGCTGGGGTGAGGGCCCCAGGGATAAGACCATGGCTTGGGGTCTGAGGGTCTTCTGGGAGGGTAGGAGCTTGGGGGAGGGTGGGAGGTACAGGCAGATGAACCAACATACTTGCTGCTGCTGGCAGGACACAAAAGTCTGGTGGCCTGGGGCTGCCCCGAAGCCCAGCTGGTCAATGGCAGGGGGCTCCTCCTGGCTGTGGATCTGCACTCGGATCCCCACCTCAAACGGGGTCTCTTCTGCAGGGAGGGGTCTTTAAGGCCTCAGACACTCCACTGCCAGGAGAGACTCCCTTGACAGCCCCTCTCCCCATCCTTTGGGCATCCTCTCTACGCACCTGCCTCTCCTTCCCATGGTTTCTGTGACTTCTAGTGCCATGCGTGCCTCCACCCTCATCCCTCCTCACAGGCAAATGACCCTGTGCCCCTCACCCATGTCCTTCCAGATGGGCAGATACTCCTCCTGCTGTACATCCAGCATAACTTCCAGCCCATTGCCAGCGCCACCCTTAGGAGTGGTGAGCAGGGGTGCACCGTGGGCACCGGAGTTGAAGGTGTAGCACTGCCCCATTCGTGTGAAGATCTGGGGGCAGGAAGGGACGGGCCGCTCTCAGACAAGTCCTTGGGTATGGGGCACTCCCGCTCCCCTCCTTGAGCCCTTTCTCTTTGTTTGGTCACTTGGGTTTTTTTGGGAGGGAGGGGGGCTGGGTTTGAGGCAAGTTCTTTAGTAGCCTGGGCTTGTCTGCTGTTTGCGGACCTCAAACTCCTGCATCTCCTGCCTCCAAATACCAACTGCTGGGATTACAGGGATGATCTGCTTGCCGTACCCAGTGACAAATCCTCCCAGTTCTGGAAGCAGAAGTCCAAGTTCAGTACATCTTGAATGTGTTGCCTAAGTACCTAGGGGGAACCTAGGTGAGTAAGTCTAGGTGACCTAGCTGAATTTCCACCCTGTCCCAACTAATTTTCTTTTCCCTCCTTACTTTTTAAAAATCTTTCTTTCTTCCTTTTTTTCTTTTTTCTTTCTTTCTTTCTTTTCTTTCTTTTCAAGACAAGGTTTCTCTGTATAGCCTTAGCTGTCCTGGACTCACTTTTTAGACCAAGCTGGCCTCGAACTCACAGTGATCCGCCTGCCTCTGCCTCCCAAGTGCTGGGATTAAAGGTGTGCACCACCACCACCCTGCCTGTCCTACTTTTCTTCAGATTTTCTTTTTGAGGCAGGGTCTCTTTATGTAGTCTTGGAACTTGCTATATTGTGTAGAGGAGGCTGGCCTCAAACTTGCAGTGATCCTCCTGCTCCTGAGCTGTTCTCCAGGTTCTGGGGTTAAAGGTATGCACCAGCATGCTTATTTTATGTTTTGAATTTTTTGAGACTGGATCTCATGCAGCAAACCGGTTCTCCCACCTTCCTCGAAGGAACTCTAAAGCCCACATCTCAGTGTCCTCAGCCTCACATGTAGGCGTGTGGAGTGGGGAAGCCTCCCTCCTCACTCCAACTCCTCTGCCTCGCCAAAGCCTGATGCCTACAGGGATAATTGAAACAAAAGGAAATGGCTCTATTCTTTGGGATGGCAAGATTCCGATGAGGCAGAGGAAAGTACGTCTTCTGGTGGCAGACAGGCGCCTCTGTCTAGAGTAGTCCCAAGGTTTTGCATTCTACCCTAGGAGTAGTGTCTCCACTGACTAGCCCTTGGCTCTGCAGCTTGCTTGGGTCAGTGTCCTTGCTGAGAGGCTTAGCCAGGTGCATAGTGGGCTAAATGAGGCGAAGGGAGCCTCCAGAAGCAGCTTCCTGAACTAGACAGCATGACCTGGATGGAGGACCTGTGGCCAGCAGGAACCAGGGGATACCCAGGCAGGGGTGTTAAGGCTTCCTGGTGTCCAGGAAACTTGGGCTGACAAGGCTTAAGAGTGTAGTCCCTAGCTGGGTGGTGGTGGCGCACGCCTTTAATTCCAGCACTCAGGAGGTAGAGGCAGATGGACTGCTGTGAGTTCAAGGCCAGCCTGGTCTACAAAGTGAGTCCAGGACAGCCAAGGCTGCACAGGGAAACCCTGTCTTGAAAAACCAAACCAAACCAAAACAAAAAAAGAGTGTAGTCCCTGAGTAGGAGATTTAGGGCAACTGGCTCACCACTGTGAAGTTCTCAGGCCCACAAGGCTGGCCACGGTAGCGGCAGTCCATCAACATGTCCTCAAGAGAATGGCCGGCTCTGGCGTAGAGTTGTGCCATGTCAAAGGTGGGACTAGGCATGAAGCCAGGCGGTGCAGGGGGCTGGCCCAGGGCACGAAGGTAGGCAGCGTGTTCAGCAGGGTCCAAGCCCAGCAGCGCCGTTCCAGCCCAGTGCAAGTCATTGGGTGTGAGGCGTGAGCGGCGAAGTGGATTGATATTACACAGAGTGACAGCTGGGAAGGTAAGCTGGTGGCTCTCACGCTCATCTAGGGTGGTCTTATGGTGGAACTCCCCATAGTAGCGCACCCGCTCAGCCACCTGGTAGAGGAAGGCCGCCAGCGACAGGAGCACAGCTGTGGCCCACAGCCCACGGCGCAGGGTCAGGCCCCCAGGGCCAAAGACGTGGCCTAAACCATGCATTGTGCAGCTGCTGGCGAACACCCGGATGTCCGAGGCCTGTCGCTGCGGGGCCTGCTCCAGTCCGGAGGGGGGTTTCATGGCAGGAGCCCAGAGAGGGGTCTGCTGACTGGATACCGGGTTTCCAAGGAGTGACAGAAGGCTGTTTTGTAGGGCAAGTGGGGGAGATTGAGATGGGATTCAGGTGTCTCAGAAAGGAATAGAGAGGAGAGAAAAGGAGAAGGGAGGAGCCAAAATTGAGAGGCAAAAGTACTGGCCTGGTAGGACTGGACGAGGTGAACTTCGGTCCAGCTCTGCCTTCCCCAGAACAGGCGTTGGCTCCGTGGGGCTGGGGCTCTGCAGTAAAGGCCAGGTAGGGCGCAGGAGGTAGTGGCAGGCAGGGGCTGTACAGCAAGACTGATCTGAAGCTGCTGCAGAGGATTAGGTTTCAGCATGAGGGGGACTGGGGGGGGGGCGGCAGAGCAGGCTTGGGGGGGGGGGCGGGGAAGGTCCCTGGGGCCCCAGGCTGAGCCATTAGTGCAGCGTGAGGGGGAGTCACTCCTGTCAGAGACCAGAGGCGCCAGGAGGAAACCGCAGCAGTCCAGGGTAGGGTTTGAAGTAAACCCAGATAGACTTTGGGGTTGGGGATGCCTTTGGGGCCCAGCCACAGCCCCTGAATGCTAGACCTGAGGGTCAGCTGCTGAGGCTTGCTCCGGCCCCTCTTTCCCTTTGCCTCTCCTGCCCTTCCGAGAAGCCACCTGGCATCATTTGTTCTTTCGCAGAGCGGACTTGGCTCTTGACCAAGTTAGAGAGTGGTGGGAGGTTTGGCACAGGCAGATCTTCTCTTCCTATGACCCCAGCATCCGAGTAACATTGCATCAGCAGGGCCCTTTTCGGGTTCCATATTTAGTGGCTTCCTGTGCTCTGAGTGGCTGTCTCTGCCTGGAGACCCAGGCCCAGCTCATTCTCAGGCCCTCCTGCTGGTCAGGCTATCCTCCTTCAGAATGACTATGGATTCTCCTGCTCCCCCCAAGGTATCCAGGGTACCCCATGACTTTCCACCTTCCTCTCTTCAATTATCATATTCAAAGATCGTGACCTCCACATCCGGAAAGCTCCCTCATTACTGGAGGTGGTCCTAGTCCATCATGTGGAGGTGCTGTCTTCTGTCTTCTCTGATAACCACTGGAGTTTCCCAGCCTTTCCACACCCCCTTTGCTATCAATGTCATAGAGAAACTCCCTGGAACAGTTTCTGGGTTGAGAGCACTGCTTTGCTAATTTGGCGGATGTCACCAGATCCCCCACCCCTAGCCCAATAGCAGTTATACCATTTTGTACTCCCATTAGTTTTGACCAGGGAATATGCCTGGAGGGGACTCTAGGCCACTGAGTCATCAGCTCCCTGCACCTTGTCCTCCATGGGGCAAAGGCAGCATGTGATCCAGGCATGGAGCTACTTCCAGGAATTCTGAAAGGAAGATGAGGGGAGGGAGGGCTTCGGGGTGGGGTGTGTGCTTCCGGAGCTGTGTTAGCTGACTTGGAAGAGTGAGTGCAAGGGACTCAGACAAGAGGGGCCAGCAGGCCAAGGACATCTGCATAGGGGCCTGCCTGCTTCTTGTCACTGTCATGGTCTGTACTGGGTAAACTCTCATCTATCCTCGTGTATCTAGGAATTAGGCAGAACCTTGTATGCTCAAGAGCAATCAGACATGGCTGGGCATGGTGGCACATGCCTGTAATTCCAGCACTTGGGGAGGCAGAGGCAGGAGGATTTCTGTGAGTTCAAGGCCGGCCTGGTCTACAAAGTGAGTCCAGGACAGGCTACACAGAAAGACCCTGTCTTGAAAAAAAATAAAAATAAAAATCAGACACCTCCATTATTTACATTTTCTCTAATGTTTATTTATTGCATATGCGTGTCACGTGTGTGGAGGTTCAGAGGATAACTTTTGGGAGTTTCTTGTTCACCACATGGGTTTTAGGGGATTGAACTCAGGGCCTTAGGTTTGTTGGCAGGTGTTTCTGTTTATTAAGCAATCTCGCTGGTCCCAGGATTATATTTATATTCCATGTCTTTGAAAAGCACTGGAGACTGCCAGGTTCATTCTGGTGGCTTCTGACCATGAGTGGTGGGGACATAACGTGTTTTCCTTGGCACCTAAGAAGCCAGTGGAGGCTTTTGTTTTTTATTAACTGTGTCTTCCACCCTTGGGACAGGCTCTCACAAAGGCCAGGCTAGCCTCAAACTCTCTATGTAGCCAAGGATGATCTCAAACTGATCACCCTGCCTCCAGATCCCATCTGGGATTACAGGTGTGCTCCACCATGCCTGATCTGTACTGGCTGGCTCTACACCTGTCTGAGTGTTCAGGGTGTACACATGGCCCAGTCTCAGCCCCTTCAGTGTCTTGTCTTTGGCTCTGTAGTCTCACCAGGTCTGAGGCATGCAGGGCACAGCCTGGTAGGCTGGGTGCTTCCTGTACAATGGACCACTACCGCTTCCCGCTGCCAGAAACCAGGACTGTGACTGTGAAGGATGGGTCAGGACACACATTGTGGATTCAAGGTCCTACTTGGGGTGAGGCAGAGCCTAGGTCTCAGGTTCTGGGTTACTCTGCAACCCTGGGCTTTATTTTCATTCGCACTACTAAGCATGGAATATAGGCCCCTCACAAATGGTAGGCAAGCACTCTGCTACTAAGCTACAGTCTCAGCCTCTTTTAAAAATTTATTTTATTTATTTATGTGTTTTTCTTTCTTTTTCTGAGATAGAGTTTCACGATGTAACCCAGGATGGCCTTGAACTCTTGATACTCCTACTTCTGTCTCCCAAGTGGCATCACAGCCCATTCTACCAGGCCTGGCTGGACCATGAATTTCAGCCCCCAGGAGCGAGGGCCTGAGCAACAGAGTGTTGGGTAGAACTGGGCCAGACTGAGAGGGTCAGGCAGAGGTGCTCAGGGACTCTGCCTCACTGACCACATCCCAGTAACCACAGGGCCGAGTCAGGATGGGCGAAGCAGGGGGGAGGAAAGCCACCCTCCCACCCCAGCTGCCAGGCCCAGTTCTTTCAAGGGAGCAGGAGTGCAGGCCACGCCCCAGCACACTGGCCCTTCAAGGGCTCTGTCCCGGCAGAGCTGCAGCCACAGAGGATGCTTGGCAGTGGCCTGTCCCCAGGGGACCTTTCAGGCTTTCCGCTGGCCACTCCTGGGCTCTCGAGGCTTCTCTGCAGATGGGACTGAGGTCAGTGGGGCATCCAGGGCTTGTCTCCGGATAAGCTCTGCATAGAGTCCGCCTTTTTTAAGGAGTTCTTCATGGGTGCCAGCCTGGACACAGGGAGGGTCATTTCAACAGAGCTAAACTTAGAGCGTCAGCAGGGCTGACCTCTACCATCTGTAAGCTCATAGCCACTTAAGTCCCTGGCAGGGCCTCTCTGCATCTTAGCCCCTGGGTGGTTATCTCTACCTCAGTCTCTCCATCAATACCATACACATCCTCTGGTCCTGGGAGCCTGCAGCTCGGCTTTCCCAGTGGCCAGAGGCCAGGGCTTATCCAAGGAGAGAAAGACCTTGATGGGTTGGGGGGTTGCGCCCAGAGCATGACCTCAAGTACCTGGAACCAGGCCAGGTGCTCATATATATAGCTGAGCTCTGCCACCCGAGCCACTGCCCGTTCCCAACCCGACTGACCTCATAGACTTGGCCGTTGGCCATGACGACAATGCAGTGGGCTGCACGGACAGTACTGAGCCGGTGGGCAATGACTAACACGGTACGACCAGCGCTGGCCCGGTCCAGAGCCTCCTGTACTACCCTCTCAGATTCTGCATCTAGTGCACTGGTGGCCTCATCTAGGATCAGCACGGTGGGCTGCTTGATGAGGGCACGTGCAATGGCCAGGCGTTGCTTCTGGCCACCAGACAGGGTTGTACCCCGCTCACCTAGAGAAAGGGGACAGGACAGGGGTCTAAAGTGATCCTCAGCTCCACACTTGAGGCGGTAGGCAAATGGCACTGGGTACTTACAAAGGTCCATCAGGCTCCTGTAAAGACCCCACCTCCACCCCGCGTTCCTGCTTGGCAGTCTGAGTGCTCCAGCATGATACTGCACCCCCAGTGTCTTGCATGAGTGCCCCTTCCTGGGTGGCTCTCACCAGGTGCCTAAAGCAATGACTGTCTTCCTGGATCCTGGCCTTGGTTGCAGTGAGCCCACTTGGCACCCAGGCATGGGCTACACAGCACAAATATGCTAAACACAGAGGGATTTGAAGCCATAGAAGACAGACAATCTGACAATCTGAGAGCCACAAATAACCTCAAGAGGCTGAGAAGTGATGTCAGGGTCACAGGTCAGTAAGGGGAGCAGGCCTGGGAAGCTCCAACAAGCAAGAGACACACTGGAGCTGGGCGTGGTGGCGCACGCCTTTAATCCCAGCACTTGGGAGGCAGAGGTAGGTGGATCGCTGTGAGTTCGGGGCCAGCCTGATCTACAAAGTGAGTCCAGGACAACCAGGGCTACACAGAGAAACCCTGCCTCGAAAACCAAAAATAAATAAATAAATAAATAAATAAATAAATAAATAAAATAAATACAAATAAAAATACACATTGGAACTAAAAGTACAAGGAAGAGCAACCAGAAGAGATGACAAGGGCCTCCCGTCAGGGCAGCACAGAGCCCTGAGCATGTAAGCACAGCTGTCAGAACCTGGAGGGACCACTAGCTCTGAGCACTGCCCGCAAGGTCCAGGTCAGTCAGCTGAGGAGCTCAAGAAGTGCTGGAATATCTGTGGCACAGCCAAGCCCCCGGACACTACATACTCTGTAATATAGTACATACAGCCCCAGAGATGGACAGAGGGCTGTGGGGATAACACCTAAAACTTAGGCTGTCCCAGGCATGAGCTAGTGTGCCATTGTATGGTCCAGTACCATGAAGACAGGAAAGGCCTGCGTAAGGCACCTGCCTGTTGTGCTGAGGGATGCCACTGAAGAACAAAACTACAGTCCAGGAGCCTGGCTTGGCCTGTGGTAGGCTCCAGAGTACACAAGTCTGTAGCCAGGGCTCTCCCTTTTACTTTTCTTCTATCCCTCATCTCCTCTCAGAGCCCTGTTATGCCTGGGGCCACGTGGGCTAGAGCTCTTCTGACTCCATACAGCCATCTTTGTCCCCTCAGCCATGGTCTGGTCTTTCCTGGCTTGACAGTCTCCTAGCTGGCCCTCTTAAGAGTCACACTGAGTTGCTCCTTGCCTGTAGGCCCCTGGCTCCTGGGCCTCACCACTGCCCTGTGGACCCAGCAGCTTCTCACAAAGGGACCTACCGACCACGGTGCTGTAGCCCTCAGGGAAGCTGCTGATGAACTCGTGGGCATTGGCTTCCCGAGCAGCTGCGTACACCTCCTCGTCAGAAGCTTCCACCTTCCCGAAGCGGATATTCTCCATGATGCTTGTTCCAAACAGGACTGGCTCCTGCAAGGTTGAAGGTGGTGGGGACACACAGAGGTGGTGGCCTCAGGCTATACTCTTGAGTTAGCCTCAGGACTTGGGGACTGCCATATGCACCCTCACTGCAGGGAGGGTCTGAAGTTCAAAGCTAGATGCCAATCACATGAGGACAAGAAGGCTCATTAAAGGGAAACAGCGGCTCCCTCCCACAGAGGACCCAAGACTACCTCACCATAGATGATGATGGACAGGCCCTATAGTAATAGGAAGCCATTTGAGTTTTAGTCTCTTCCTGCATGTGTGTCCCTTCTACCAAGGCGTGCTGGCTTTACCTCAAGCCCACAAATAAAGAAACTATCCCTTGCTGGGCTTGGTGGGTGCTGGCCACTAGCAGTCTCAGGACCACTGCTCTGGGATCCTAAGACTGCAGGCCCACAGGAGCAGTGTCTGTGTCCTGGAGTACAAGGACAGAGCTGCATCTGTGTGGGAGAGAGGCTTCCTGAACCCAGAGGATGGCTAGGATGCGTGAAGGCCGTGGACATCCTCAGGAGCAGGGAGATCAGTGGGGAGAAAGAAAAGGGGCCCCAGTCTTCATGTTCCGACTCTGCCCAACGCCAGCCCTTCACCTGGCTGATGAAACCTATGACCTGGCCCCGGAGCCAGGAGGGGTTCAGAGTACGCAGGTCATGCCCATCCAGTGTCACCATGCCAGCTGTGGGGTCATAGAAGCGCTCCAGCAAGGAAGCGACTGTGGTCTTTCCTGGAGGGGGGAGGGGGAGGGGGAAGGGGAGTTGTGGGGAGAAGAAGGAGGGTTTTGGAGAATCTCCCAGCAAAGAGAGACCCCTCCATCCCACGTAGGAGCAGGAACCACTGAGGGCTTGCTACCAGCCCTGCTCCAAGTGGCTACCACAGAATGACCCAGAAGATGGGAGGTGGTGAGGTTCCTCTTACCTCCCCCAGACTGGCCCACAAGAGCCACGATCTTGCCAGGAGGCAGTGTCAGGGTGAAGTCCTTGAGCACCTCGAAGCCAGGGCGACAGGGGTAGCTGGGAGTGGCCAAGAAAGCGCTAGTCAGACCAGCCTCCTGGCCCTGACTCCCCTAAGTACCCTCACAGGGGCTTGTTCACAGGGAGCATTTAGTTAAATGCCACCCGACATCCCCCCATTCTCAGCCCCAAAGACCCCTACCCACCAGTGCTGACCTGAAGCTGACATTATGGAAGGTCACAGAGCCACGGAGGTCCTTGGTGGGGATACAGCAGCCCCCAGTCAATGAGATGCAGGGGTTCAAGGCCATGTACTCAAAGACACGGGCACCTGCACTTAGCCCACGCACCACCTGCAGAGGGAATCCAGTTTGTGGTTGAGATAAAAACTGGGGCCCAGAGCTATCTTGGTGGTGCATGCCTTTAGTCCCTGCACTTAGGTAGGCAGAGGTAGGCGGATCTCTGTGAGTTCGAGGCCAGCCTGGTCTGCCCAGTCCAGGACAGCCAAAGCTACACAGAAAACCCTGTCTTGAAAAACCAAACCCAACCAACCAACCAACCAAAAAACTGGGGTTCCATGGAAGGGGGCTTCTGGTACTGGATAGGGCTACAGTGTGTCCAGAACCTTCATGTTAGAACATAGAGTGGAGCCAGACTGTAGGCTTCGGTTCAAAGTCTTTGTTCTTTGTTCCTCCTCTGGCCACCCCCAATCATAGGCAGTATTCACAGCAGCGACACGCACGCACGCACGCACTCACGCACGCACGCACACATACACACACACATACCCTTCTCTCTAGTGATGGATGGGACTCTATACCAGACTTGGGCACCCCATCTTGGGACAATGTCACTTACCTGACCAAACAGGACAGAGAGGCTAGCCATAGACCTGCCAAGAGGAAAGAGAAAAAAGACTTAACAAGAGCCAGAGAGAAGGGGGAAGTTGTGGCAGGGGAGGCAAGAACACAGGACTCATGCAGAGAGGGCCCCCGAAGGTCTTCCTGTGACCGTGGGATCCCAGAGCACTAAGTTCTGTGCCTTCTTCAGTTAGAGTAACAGTTGTGTGCTGTCTAGGCCAGGCTCTGGATGGGGCTCCGGAGCTGCTGGATGAGGGGTAAACGCCCGGGACTCAGTGGCAGGCCTGCATGCTTTCTGGGCCTTTAGTATATGGGTGAGGATTGCCCACAGCATTAGGGAGGATATCAGCCCACCAGGGGGGCTAACTGATGCCATCTACCTGCTCTAACTGTACAGCTGCCTGACAGAGGCCACAGGGATACAGAGGTCCAGAGTGGGAGGTCAGTTGAACGCCAGACCTCTGGGGAAGCATGGATTGACTTTCAAACTAAGGTTGAAAAAAGTTATGTCTTTCCAGAAAAAGAAGAGAGACAGGGGGCTAAAAGGGGAAGCCCCGAGGAGCCCCCAAAGCAAATTCCCTGACAAAGATTATACTGTGGGCTTGCCCTAAAGGTGAGTATGCAGGAGATGCCATGTGTTTATCTGTCTAGACAGTGGGTCACCTCCCTTGTCTTGGCAGGGTTGGGGCTGGGGCTGGGGCTGGTCGCCTGCTGTGAGCTAAGGAGGAAGATGAGTCAACGGCCTTAGTCATGGTCCCCAGTGGGTTAGCCAACCCATGACTTGTGTATGCCGCTGTGTGCAATGGGTCCTTTCTGAGAAGAGAAAAAGACTGCCGTCCCAGCAAGCTATGGACCAAATCCACTTCTTCCAGTGCTGGGGAAAGCACCCAAAGGCCCCAAGGAAACAGTTTTGTCGGACTCAGGGCAATGGGCACTTGTCAGGAGGAGGAAGGCTGAGGGGGGAGGAGCTAGGTGAATAAGTTATCTGTGGATGTGGATGGGACCAGCTCACAGAATACCAGGAATCCATTAGGGCCTGGCAAAGCACCCAAACGCAACTGAAATCCAAACACGCAGGACTCAAGGGAGTGCCCTGACCTTGCTCTGAGACCTGGCACAATGGGGCCAGCTGTAGATTATGAGGAAGTAAACTGACCTGGACAAATTCCCTATCTGGGGACCATATGTTCTCTGCCAAAAGGAACACTTAGCTGGAGCTGTGATGCCTCGCTCACTCTTCCCTTTGGACCTCAGCTTTGTTTTGTTTTTTGAGACAGGGTTTCTCTGTGTAGCCTTGTCTGTCCTGGACTCACTTTGTAGACCGGGCTGGCCTTGAATTCACAGATTCGCTTGCCTCTGCCTCCCAAAGTGCTGGGATTAAAGTTGTGTGCTACCACCGCCCAGCTGGACCTCAACTCTGACACATGGGCCCTTGGATACACAGCAAGAGTGAGGAAGAAACAGCAGTATCCTTAAGGAGGCCTATTTCTCCAGGTGGCTAGTGATGGTGGCCCGAGCAGGGGCCTGACACAGTGCAAGCTACTCTGTGGGCTGCCCTGCAGTTATAAGCACAGCACTGCTTACGGCTCACTAGTGGGTGACTACAGGGAGGAGGGAGACGTGTGCCCAGGGAGTAGACGCAAGTTCATCTGAGTCCTCAGGACTAGAAAGCCATCAGGGCTGGAGCCCACTCTGACCAGGGAGTTAGGTCAGCATGAGGAACGCAAGGTAGCAGAGGGCACATGGTAAGCTCCACATCTTCTGCCATCAGAGCACCTAGGTCACAAAGGTGGGAAGACCACACGCCTGGCCCGGAGGACAGATAAGGCTTTGGGGACCACCGGGTCTGCAGGTCATTGGTGTGGAGCAGAAACACTGGGAACCAGGTGTACAGTGCTCTGCAGACCCCTGGCTGTGGTGGGGACGAGACTGCCCCACCTCCTGCAGGTTAGGGTTACTTCACACTGGACACTAAGGCACTAAGCCACTCTCTTAAAAAACTGTGGAGTCACAGCCATGGGCTCTGGACAGGGACAACACACCACTATGAGCAAGAGGGTCACCTCGGTAGGGAAGCATAGATTGCAGGGAGGGCACTTCTTGACACGGCTCATGCTAGTATGTCTTTGCTCTTTAATTATTTATTATAGCATACTCTTTAATTATTTATCATAACATACATATATTTAAAAAATATTTGCTGTGGGTGGGGAAAGCAAGGTGGAAAACAACAACAGGAAGTGCTTGGGTTTCACTACGAGAAGGGGAAGGATTAGCGGCCTGCGTGGGGGCTGGGGGGTGGGGGTGGGGGGAGCAGCCCACTGAGGCTGCCTTCTGGCCAAGGGGGACAGATGAGCTCTAGGTTGCTGCACAGGGAAGATGGGGCTCAGCTAAGCACGGAAAGGAAAGCTACATGAGGAGCATTTGTGGGGAGGGGTCTGCGTCTCGTTCTAGGAAATGGTCAGAGGCCACGGCAGCCCTTGAAAAAAGCCTGTCAAATAGGGTACTTAGTCCTGATCCATGCCACAATATGACCCCGCCCCCCCAGCACTGTGCTAGGTGAAACCAGCTGGGCACAGAGGGAAGGATGACGTGTGCCTACCTTCTGTGTGGTCAGTGCCACAGAAGACACAAAGTAGGAGGAGGTCCCAGAGCTGACAGGAGTGGGGAGCTCGTGTTTAATGGGGATAAAGTCTCGCTTCCGTAGGAAAACAAAGTTCTGGTGATGGGTGTCAGTGGTGGCTGAAAACACTGGGCCATGCACAACACTACTGAAGTGTACACTTAAAACTGGCTAGGGCATTAAATTGTCCATTGTCTATTCACCACAATTAATTTTTTTAAAGCTTCTCAGGGACACTTGAGAGTTGCCAGGAAAGCTAATGATGCTAACTAAGTCCCTGAATGCAGGCCCAGTGGAGCCTTAGAAGGCTCTTGTGGAAGTTTTGGGGGTTCTTCCCTGTTACATTTTCTTGGGGGACTGGGGTTAGCGCTAGGCAGTAGCACCTCTCCCAAGTGCACTGATATCCCTGTTCTCCTAGTATAGGAAGGGTTCTGGAAGGATTGGGGTGGGGTGGGGGAGTATGAGTGTCCTGAGAGATGAGAGTGGTCCCCACTCACCTCTGCACTGTCTGGGAAGCCACCAGGAAAGACATGAGGTCTCCCCCTCTCAGCTGCTGTCCAGCCACAAGGGAGCCCCCAATGAACAGGGTCCCCAGGACCATACCTACATGGAAAGGGGCCAGGCAGTGAGGCAGGAAGTGGTCAGGCATGAGGACTGAGTCCTGAGTCTAAACTCTGCTCTCCCACCAGCTGACTCTCAGCCCTGAACTCCTCATTGCAAAACAAGATGGGCAGGCCAGGTATAGTGGTAGGCCTGTAACACTTACTCATGGGGCTGAGGCAGGAGAATCACAAGTTTGGGGCAGCCTGGGATACAGAAAAAGTCTGAAGTCAGCCTTGGTAACTTAGTGAGGCTCTATGTAAAAATAAAAGGGCTGGGACGATGGCTCAGCGGTTAAGAGCCATACGGCTGATGCTGAGGACCTGAGTTCAGTTCCCCACAGCTCACAACTGCCTATAACTCCAGCTCTGGGCCCTCTGTGGGCACCTGCATTCATATCCACATACCCACAGACAGACACACATGTACACATTTAAAAAAAAAAAAAAAAGGGCTGGAGAAACAGCTCAGTAGTGAAATGTTTTCCTAACACTGAGGTCCTGGTTCTATATCAGTGGCCCCAAAA
Source organism: Acomys percivali (assembly GCA_907169655.1). NCBI lineage: Eukaryota > Metazoa > Chordata > Mammalia > Rodentia > Muridae > Acomys > Acomys percivali. The sequence continues at coordinate 130,063,934 of OU015744.1, read as the reverse complement.
TAAATAGGAGCAGGAGGGGCAGGAGTACAGCATACCCCTTAAGGGCGCCCCTGTTGCATTCTCCACGAGCTAAGCAATGGTATCACTCTCTCATTACCTACAGGTATTAGAAGTGGGGCATCTCACAAATGAAGGTACTAACGTTAGGAAGACCGGGCAGTGGGGGTGGGGGTGCTGTCTGTTGCCTACTTTGTTCCCAGCTAGCCCACACCCACGTCCCCTCCCAGGCTAGCCCTCATTCACTCACAGTTGAAAGCGATGTTGGAGAGCCCTTGGAACAAGGCGATGCCCCTGCCCAGCTCCTCTGCTTTACAGCGGCAGGACTCCAGTTCTGCTTCATAGCGTCTGGGAAGAAAGGTCAGGCTGGGCACTCAGGAAGCAGCTGGGCTGAGGGGCAGGGCAGGGGAGGGTATGTGAGAGATGGAATCGCTTTATACTCTGCCTTCCCGGGACTTACTCCTCTTCCCTCTTCTCCATAGCAAAGGCCCGCACAGTCCGAACATTGCCTAGCGCCTCATCTGCTACACCTGTTGCCCTGGCAATCTGCATGGAGACAGGGAAATGGGGAGGAGGTTATTGACAGGAAGAGGGGAAGGAGAATGGGCCAGAGATGCTAGGAAGACACAAGGGAGCATGCCAAGAATTCCAGTACCTGCTCCTGACACTGGCGAGACAACTTTCGGAGTCCTGAGCCCATCAGGGTGCCCACTCCCATGAGGGCAGGTGTGGCAACAGCCAGAAGCAGTGTAAGGCGAGGGGACAGCAGCGACAGGGACACCAGGCTACCAATCACCTGGGTGCAGCTGCGTAGTCCCTAGTAGTGAGAGGAGGGCAGAGGGCTTTGGAGCATCAGCACTGGGTGGTGGGTGTTCTGCTGAGGATGGGCTGGGCACGGCTCTGTACTTAAGAGGCCCAGGCCACAGGTGTGAGTCCTGGAGGTCAAGGGACAGTCACTGGCTACCAAATGAAACTGTTTCCTGACCAGTCAGGGTCTGATCACCGTTGTGAAAGGGATGGGTGAGAATGTCCATAGGCCATATGCTTTTTTGGAGGGGGGTGCTCGAGACAGGATTTCTCTGTCCTGGACTCACTTTGTAGACCAGGCTGGCCTCGAACACACAAAGATCCGCCTGCCTCTGCCTCCCAAGTGCTGGGATTAAAGGCGTGTGCCACCACCACCTGGCTAGGCCATATGCTTTTTTACTCTAGACAAACCCATTGCTTGTTTCTGTTTTGAACACACTGAAGTGCACAGGCATACACCTGACTGCCACAGGCCAGTGTCCTGGCAAGCCTGGGACCAGGTGATGGAGGAGCACACAGAGTGGGGCTGTCAGTATGCAGTAGAGTCATGTGTGAGTTCGATGCTGGCTAGCCATGGGCACGAAGGGGTCAGGCTGGGTCAAGTAAATTTGCTCCTGCCAGGAAGCAGCAGCCTGTCCTGACCTTGACACTTTGCCAGGGCCTCCCTCCAGATTCTTCATTCCCTTTCCCACACACCTTCCTCCGACAGGAAGAAGCCTTGGCCTACACTCAGAGCTGGGCAGGGGCATGTCAGGGTGTCAGGGCTGGCCTGCTGAGCGTGCACGGGGACCCGACCCACTGACCTGGGAGATGACAAGCTTGAAGGATGACTTGAATTCCTGCACGTCGGTAGTCAAGCGGCTCACTAGCTGCCCTGTCTTTTTGGCGTCAAAGAAAGCAATGTCTTGCCTGACAGTGAAACATGACGAGGGCAGGTGGAGGAGGAGAGGGAATCGTTACTTCAGGGTTAGGCCCTCCTAGACCTCCTGGGAGGCATCAGCCACCCTGGCCCCGCCCTCTACAGCTGTCAGTACCGGAGCAGGGAGCTGAAAAGGGCTTTCCTCATGTCCATGGCCATCCGCTCACCGATGTGGGACAGCAGCACTAGGTACCCGAAGGTCAACAGTCCCTGTAAGAGAGGCCTGGCATTCAGGGGCACCCCAAGAAGGCTGCTGTGAGCCCCAGGCCCTCCTCCCCGGCTGTACCTGAACACCGTAGAGCAGGAGCAGCTGGGTACTGAGCCTCCGGGACTCAGACACGAAGCTCCCCACACGGTCCCTCATGTACTTGGCCACGATCTCCACCAGCTGGCCCAGGAGCAAGGGGATCTGCACGTTCACGAGTGCGGCACCCAAGGCCAGCTGGGACAGGGACAGAGGGAACAGACACTTGGAGAGAAGGCCATATCACCCGCTCCCCAGCTTGGGTTTTGGTTTTTCCTCTCCCACTATTGAGCCTTGTGCTGTCCACGCTGTGGCAGCTCATGGGGTCACAGAAGTGCCTCTTTGAGAGTTCAAGTCCAGCCCTCCAGCCCCCGAGTCCTCATAGCCCCCACAGGTCATCCTGATGCCCCAGAGCCTAGGCAACTCTTGCTGTTTCTACAAGGCAGGAATGCTGTCCCTGTGCAACATGGGTTTGGAGTTGCCTAGGCCCTTCCTGGCCTGAGCATAGAGGACCAGGGAAAGCCTCACCACAATGGCTACCCCCAGGGCCAGCAGATGGGGGTGAAGGAAATGCCAGAACAGCTTCCAGTTAAAACGCAGCTCCAGGGCACGGGGTTGGGGGTGAGCAGGAGGGGACCCTTCGGCCTCACACAGTGCTATAAGGCAGAGGCGGGGATACTGCCATAGCACTGCAGGGACCACCAACGTTCCCCCAATCCAACACCAAGTAGAGGAACTCCAGTGGGAAGCTGGTGGGGTCCGAGGGAGGTGAGCCCGGAGCTGTGACCGCAGCTGGGCCACTGCCCGGAGGAGGCATGAACCGAACTGGTCATCTGAGGACCTGCAGGTAGAAAAAGGCACTGACAACTGTGGCCCTGGCTATCTGTCCATCAAATAACCAACCAGCCTCCCCCTCCGGCTGAGCCTTCTGGAACAGCATTTTATCTGCTGCCTCTCCCAGGAATGTTTTTGTTTTGTTTTATTTTATTTTGAGATAAAACTTCCAATATTCCCCAGCTGGCCTTGAACTTTTTGTTCTTAAGTGATCCTCCTGGCTCAGCCTCCTGAGTCGCTGTGACTACAGGCATGCGCTACCTCACCCAGAATGACTATCTTAGCACATTCTTAAGCGACCTTGTTTTGTAAGACACCCGCACACATGTGGAATGGCTGTGGAATGCAATGCCATCAGAGCACAATCCTAAGAGCCTTTCCCTCAAGCGGGGTCTTCCAGCCAGCATCAGCCAGGAAGGCCCCCATTTAACCTCCAGCAACCTGGTCAATGCAGGTCTCCAGCCTGCCTGAGTGAGGAAAGACCTGGAGTGGCAGCTAGCTTGGGCCTCCTTTACAGGGACAGACCAGGAAGGCTTCCTAGTGGAGGGCTCACAGAAAATCCTGGCGGTGAGCTTCTCTGCGCTGGCCCTGTACACATGCAGTCACCAACACGGCATATGTGACCTAGCAATAGTGAGTTGATGGTCCACAGTTTTTTGTTTGTTTGTTTTGTTTTTTGAGACAGGGTTTCTCTGTGTAGCCTTGGCTGTCCTGGACTCGCTTTGTAGACAAGGCTGGCCTCGAACTCACAGTGATTTGCCTGCCTCTGTCCCCTGAGTGCTGGGATTAAAGGCTTGTGCCCCCACGCCCAGCGGTCCACAGCTCTTGACCCTGGAAGATGCCTTATCCTCACTTGGTAAGAAGAAGGCCGGAGAGGTGGTGTCATTTGTTCCCAGGGATGGGCGGGAACAGGGACCTCTCCTGTCTGGTTCTAACATCCAGGCTCATTCTACTGGCCAAGGCTATGTATGGTAGTCGGGGCCAGAAGGGACTAAATCTTTGGATTTATTTCACCCCTCTACCCTAGCTCCTGTAGGCAGGCCCTGAGTGTGTGACACATGAAGACAAAGGGCCATATGTTTCTCTCCCACTGTTGACAGAGGAAACAGAAAGAAAACCCGCAAAGGACTGATATTGTCACTGTCCTCTTGGATGGCTAAGCCCTTTTCTTCCCTTCAGGCCCCGTATGCATTAAATGGAAATGCGACTCAGCTGATTACAACATCTGTAAACTTATCCTGACACAGAGTATGGAGCCAACCCAGTAAGGTAGAGTAAGTTTCTTCCCCCGGGGGTCATGCTGGCTGGGGTGAGGGTGGGGTGGGGAAGCTCGGAGGTCAGAGAGCAGGTGCTGCTGTGCTTGCCTGCAGCATCAGAAAAGGCATTGGTGGATGGGTGCTGGCCATGTTCATACTGGGGCTGGGGGTGGGGGTGGGGCAAAGAAACGCTCTCGGGAGTGTCCATGAGCAATGAGAGTACAGTTTCAGTAACAATGTAGCTTTGACAAGCACATGGGAGGGAGAGGAAACAGGTGTCTTGGAAGGGTGGTCTGCTATCTCAGGCTCCGCAAAGGACCCAGGCATAAGAAGGCCACCATGTGGGGCTGTCAGAGTCGTCTGGAGTTTTTAGGATAAAGTGTGATAGAATCAGATTTGTACTTTAGAGGTCATAATAGAGGAGATCCAGAGGAGAAAGACAGGACAGAGGAAACCTGTTTGGAGCAGAAGTTATCTGGCCAAAAGTACACAGAAGAATGCTCAAAATAGACTAAGGATGAGGAAAGACTTAAAAACAAACAAACCATATAAGTGGGACGTGGCATTCCTGAAATCCCAGCACTTGGGAGGCTGAGGCTGGAAGATTTCAAGTTCAAAGCTAGCCTGTGCTACAAAGTGAGCCCTTGTCTCAAAATAAAATCAAAGAGGGGCTGGAGAGATAGCTGGGCAGCTAAGAGCAGGTACTGCTCGTATGGAGGACCTGAAGTTGAGTCCAGCATGCTTGTCAGGAAGCTCACAACTGCCTGTGACTGCAGCGCAGCTCGGGGGATCCAACCCACCCAGCCTCCTCCGCACCTGTGTTCAAGCGCACATATCCACACATGCACATAATCACAAATACACAAGAGCCCAGAGGGAGGCTTTGCTTGGTCCTTAGTATCATGGCTTTTCATACTTCCAGGCCCTTACTATAGATCACTCTCCCTTGCTCTCAGGGAAGCCCATGCTTGGCCCTGTTCCACCTGCCTGGTCTTTCTTTTTTTCCACTATGCTGTCCGTCTATCTATCCTCAGTTATACAGAAAACACACTCTTTTCGTCCTGTACCACTGTCCTAATTTCCTATCAGACAGTATCTTACTGAGGGGCCAGAGGCATATTTTCGTCTTCAGAACTTAGGAGATCTCTGGGGTATGAGCTGCCCATACCCTTGTTAGAGATGCAGTACAGATGACCTCACCACTGCAATGCTCTGCAAACATACAGATTTACTGTGACTGACACTGTGCATGGCGACTTAGTATAATGCCCCAGTACAACCCAGTATTGTGTGTGTGTGTGTGTACCAAAGTTGAAAGGTTTCACAAAATACTTCCCTTAATTCTGAAACATGTATTCTGATAGTTTCTGTAATATTCCTTTCTGAATGACCCCGGTCTGCTAAATTCCTTTCATGAAATGAAATGAACACATTCACTTATTTGGTCTCTCCTTGTGTCACTTTATGGCTTAAATATTATCAACACCCTCACTCTTTCCTAGGGACTGTTTTCAAACCATTAATAATTTACCATGGCTACTTTCCAGCTTCTCTCATCTTCTCCAAGCCAAGAATCTAAGAAACCAAAGGCAACTGCCAACAACTGGTGGACAAACTTCCCTGCCCCAGCTCTCCCAGCCCCAGTGCTTGCCCCCCCCCTTCCACCAAGCAGATGGGCTTTCCACAGTCACACGGACCCCGCCTTTGGCATTCTTCTCTGGGACCCCTCAGAGAAACAGTTGCTCTTTGTAGAATATTTACAATTAAATCCTATCCTAGGTTCTGGGTAACAGGGCACTCCTATAATCCCAGCACTCAGGAGGCAGAGGCAGGTGGATCTCTGTGAGTTCAAGGTTAAACTGGTCTACAAAGTGAGTTCCAGGCCAGCTAGGGCTACAGAGTGGAACTCCTTGTCTTCAAACCACAAGAAAATTAGACTTTGGATTCTTGCATGCTTTCAACCCATTTTCTCTCTGGATTAATGTGGGATATATATATATATATATTCTTTTCTTTTTAATCTTACCAAAAAATGGCTTGGATTAGATTTTTTTTTCTGCCCAGGAACTAGAAATTGAATCTACTGCTCATATATGGAAAAAAAAATCTACCACTAAGCCATGTGCTCAGCTCTCTTTTTACTCTCTATTTTTATTATTATTATCATTATTATTATTATTATTATTATTATTATTAAATTTATTTATTTTTAGGTTTTTCGAGACAGGGTTTCTCTGTGCAGTCTTGCCTGTCCTGGACTCACTTTGTAGACCAGGCTGGCCTTGAACTCATGGAGATCCGCTTGCCTCTGCTTCCCAAGTGCTGGGATTAAAGGCATGGGGCACCACTGCCCGGCTTACTCTCTATTTTTAAATTTTATTACAATGCTTATTTATTGCTGCATTTGCGTGGGTGTGTGTATGCCCCGTGAGTGGAGACCAAAGCACAACTCGCAGGAGTCAGGTCTCTCCTTCCACATCACACTGTGGTACTTCTTTACACACGAAGCATCTGAAAGGCCTTTTTACTCTATTTTGACACAGGATCTTTTTTTGTTTTTTGTTTTGGTTTTTGAGACAGGGTTTCTCTGTGTAGCCTTGACTGTCCTGGACTCACTTTGTAGTCCAGGCTGGCCTCGAACTCACAGCGATCCGCCTGCCTCTGCCTCCCGAGTGCTAGGATTAAAGGCGTGCGCCACCACGCCCGGCTTGACACAGGATCTTACAAAGTTGTCCAGGTAGGCCTTGAACTTGAAGTGCATGGTATACATTCCACTGTGTACTGAATTTAAATTCAGCCTCCAGAGTAAATGGTTCAGATTGACTCCATTCCTGGCGAATGCACCTAGCCCCAAGAATGAATTCCTTATTCATTTAGTTCACCCAGGACTCACTATGGAGACTGTGTTGGCGCCATATTCCCAGCAACCCTCCCTCCTGTTTCAGCCAGAGCTGCTGATATTTCACAATGTAACTCTGGCTAGCCTGGAGCTCTCTATAGACCAGGCTGGCCTTGAATTCACAGGGGTCTACTAAATCCAGCTAAGAACTACTTAACATTTTTTTTTTTTAAAGTATGTCTTTGTTTATTAAGTGTGTCTGAGACAACGGAGCTAAGAAGATAATTTACAAAAATTGCATCTCTCCAATAGGTTCTCAAGTCGAACCCAGGTCTTCAGGCTTGGTAGCAAGTGCCTTTACCTGCTGAACCATCTCGCCAGCTCAGGAATCACTTTTGATCATTTAAAATTATTTCGACTAATTCCGAAGCACCATTAATAGTAAATATGTCGTGGATACAATCACAGACTATGTTCTGATCTCCAGAGAGCGGTCACGGGCTGCGAGTGGCGCCCCTTGGTGGGCAGTGGTGACTGGGTGTGGCCAGCGGTCTGGAGTCGGCAGCGTCCTCACTGCTAGGAGATGTAGACCTAAAGAGCCTCCTGCTGGCACCCACACTGCGCCATAAATAATTGAGGCCAATTCCCTGGGGAGTGACATTCCACTCCCTCCGAGCTAGCCTACAACTCCCAGCAAGCCATGCGCGAGCCCAGAACTACACCTCCCGGCGGACCCCGCGAGCTGCCGGCCGGTCAATGGCCCACACTTCAAGTAGCTCTTGATCTTTTACCTGGCGGCCGAGAAGGTGTGGAAGCGCAAGGATTGTAGTGACCATCCTAGAACTGGACCACCCCGGATTCCGACCCGAAATAAGTGCACCAACATGTTGAGGCAGGGAAGACAGGAGGAGCCAGCAACGGCAATCTCACACTCATCCTACCGAAGGCTCCATGTTAGCTACGGCCACATCCCGACAACCCCTCTCACCTCGGCGGTGATTGGAGAAAAGACACATCAATCTTGTTGCAAGCTGTGATAGGATAAAATGTTGGCTGCAGGCGGGACCAAGCAGAAGCCTCGCTAGTGGTCTAGGGTACTGTGACAGAGGGCGTGCAATATTCGTTCTCACATTCGGGGATGTCCTGCGCTTCCGACTTCCGGCCGTTTCCCTAGGGATATTCCAGGCAATCTCTACATGCCCTGGCATTTTCAGGAAGTGTAGGGTGCTGCTTCTGTGGGAAGTAATGGGTGAAAATAGGCCATGAGTTTAAAAACAAACACAAAACACACACACAAAACCCAACCCAAACAAACCTACAAGCATGTGACATGCCACCACTTTAGTCTCCAACTTCCGGAGATTTCGTCCACATGCATTGAAAGACTCACTTTGTGTTTCCGATACTGACCCTTAATTATTGTGAGTTATTAGCATGGAGGTCATGAAGTTTAATTACCAAAGTGCAACCCAAGACTTAACCTATAGGTTCTTTCCTCATTTGGGTCTGAATCACTGGCCTAAGCTTCCAGCCTCAAAGCGAATGGCACTTGGACCAGTTGGGCGCTTATTCTTGCTATAATTACCTCCCGTACTATCCCCAACTGAGTCCTGCTGCATATCTCTGGCCAGCCTGAAACTCCCTTTATAGCCCGGGCTTGTCTTGAACTTGCCATCCTTCCTTTCCAGAGCTGGGATTACAGGCTTGAGTCACTACGCCTTCTTTGTAATTATTTTCTTAACTTGCCTCCTCCACTGAGCTGTGGCTTCTTGGTGGGAGTGGCTCTGACTCACTCCGGCCCCCTCTACACCTCAGGGAAAAGCACGCTGATGTTCTTTGCCCACCAGGGGGCGATGCTTCTGGCCCTGCATCTGCTCTGGTAATCCACCTGGACATCGGAACACTATTTAGTGTTCCTAGTGTCGTTGTTATTAGTGGTGCTTCTGAGATTCAAATTTCCTTGAGCTGAGGGTGGCAAAGGGATGCTGTGGAGATGGGAATTTAGGGTGAAGCTGGACAGAACAATGAGCCAGAATTTGTTTGAGACTGGAGCTGAGATCAGGGTGTGTGTAAAGATAGTCTTGAACAAGTATGTACTATGAAGGATGCTGTGTGAGTAAGGGCAGAGGGGAGTAGTCCCAGGTAAAACCTCACTTAACCTATCTCTACAGAGGTTTCAGAAAGATCATAGGAATTTCCTGTGATAGGAATCCCTTCCTTGGGATTGCATTTTGTCACCTGTAAAAAGCACAGCTTTGCACCTTACTCAGTCACGGAAGTACAGAAGTCATGAACTATTGTGACAATTCCTCTGCAAGAAAGGAGGTAGGAAAAAAAAAAAAAGATAATAAGAAAAGCAGGCAGTCTGGGCTAAATTTGTAAGAAGTTCAGTCCTGAATGTCCTGCATGTTGGTCTAGGAAACATTGTTTCTGGGATACTGGCCTGAGCTCTGAAGGCCCTGACACCTGCTAGCTAAGTCAGCGTCTCAGGCCTGGGCTTCAGTAGGGCACTTGGTGACTCAGGACCTTGGGAATGGCGTTGGGCAAGCCATCAGACCAGCCACCTGGGCCGCCTCTTCCCGGTGAGGCAACAGCAAGGAACTCAACTGAGCCGGTCCATCCCCCACATCCCCAAATTATCCAAACTATCCTGCACTTCTTCCTATCTTCCTTTGCTGATGCTTCGGGGGAGGTCCCTGCCACCAGCGTGCCAGGGTTCAGGAGGAGAGTGGAGAACTCGCCTTTTCTACTTTAAGCTCCTCAAACCGTTTGTCAAACTCAAGCTGGCCGGCATTCCTTCCGTTTACTCCCTTCATGTTGTTTCCTCCTAGCTGACTGCAAGGTCAAGGGTCCCCTCTTCCATTCAGAGGAACAAAATATGCAGCTTTGTTTGTTTGTTTTTGTTTGTTTGAAGTTAGGGTCAGATGTAGCCCAGGTTGGCTTCAGACTCCTCAGCTGGATGCCCTCGTCTCCTCCCAAGCGCTGGGAGATCTGAATGGACCACCTTTTTGAGCAGGCGGTCTTAAATGATCTCTATTGATCAGTGCCCATAAGTGTGGAGGGAAGGAAGGGTAACTGTAGGAGACGAAAGGCTTAGCATCCCATTCCCAAGACCCTGTGACCCTCTGAATGGATTTTGTTCTTTTGCGCTGTCTTTGTTGCATCTACGTTGTCTTTACCACTTGTGCCCTCAAGGGCTGAAGGCAGAGATCAGAGCCGTCTCTTCTAGTCCCAATAACTCTTGAACCTCTGTCTTCCAAACTGGTGTCCCTCCCAGGTGTGGAGCCTGGGCCTTGGCCCCAGGTTGCCATGCAAGGAGCGTGAGTGATCACACAGGTGGCATGCCTGAGGCCTGCCCAGCCTGAGTCACCTGGTGGTGGTGTTGTCATTGTCCTTGTGGTAGTCTCTGCTCAGCTTCACAGACCTCTGTGGAAACAACAGCATCCCAGTTCCTTCAACCTCTCAGGAGAAGCTGCCGCCTGATGGTGAGCCGAATGGGTTGGGGGGGGAGCAGGAGGCAGCGGGGGCGGTGGGGAGACTTGGGGCCCAGCTCAGTGCCTCTGCTCCCCATGGCACTACCACTGCCTGCTTCTCCATGTCGGGGACTCGGGGGAGGGAGGATCTCTGTCTTCTCTCTGTCCCCTGCCCCTCGTACAAGAAGCTACTCCTCTTCCGGGTTCCCTCCTGTCTCTGGGTCCCCCTGCTTGGCGATTCAGGAGGCAGGGGCTTCTCAGCCTCCACCCAGTGCCTTACCCACCCCAGCCACACCCCCAACAACACAGGCCTGTCCCACAATGACAACCACCTCCACTTCCCCTTCATGGGGGTCCCACTCCACCCCTCCCCTGGCCTCGGTCACTCCCCCTCCCTCCTGCCGGTGCCCCCAGGACCATCCTGGGCTGCGGATAGGCCCTCTGATCCCTGAGCAGGATTATGAACGGCTAGAGGACTGTGACCCTGAAGGGTCCCAAGACTCACCCCTCCATGGGGAGGACCATCAACCCTTGCTTCATGTCCCTGAAGGACTCCGTGGTGAGTGTTGGGGTATCTGGAAAGTTGAGTGGGTTGGGGGTCCAGGCAGGTTTGGGTTTGCATAGAGAAACTAATCACCAGTGAGATGATGCCACGTCCTGACACTGTTTCTCTGAGCCCAGGCTCCTGGCATCACATCCAGAATCTGGACACTTTCTTCACCAAGATATCCTTTGTGCCAAGCAGGCAGAGGGACATGGTGGGGGACTGTGAGTCAGGGGACAGTCGGGGGAGTCTCTCAGGAAGAATCCATGGGCTTAGGTGTATTTCTTGACAAACTTGCCACATCTACAGCTACCACCAGAGGAATGGTTTTGCCTGCATCCTACTGGAGGATGTATTCCAGCTGGGGTGAGAACCAGTCCTCTCCCTAAGTTCTGTCCTCTCATCTGGTTTTTAGAGTTTTGCTTGTTTTTAATGTTTTCCTTGTGGAGCCGGGTCTGTCTCATGTATCCTAGGCTAGACTTGAATTTCCTATTCCCTGTGCCTCTACTTTCCACCTGCTAGAATTACAGGTGTGTACTACCATACCCTGTGTGTGTGGTGCTGGAGATGAGGTCCGGGGCTTCATATATGCTAGGCAGACACCCTACTAAGTAAGCTGTCTCCAGCTCTCCCTTTCCACTCTAGTCTTGGGATGCTGAAGGGTGAGGGGGCCACACGGAGCCTCAGCTTGTCTGGCGATTGGGCTAGGAATCCACCTTACCCTTCAGCCTGACCACTGACCTATCCCTGCATCCCCTCCTCAGACAGTTCGTTTTCATCGTCACCTTCACAACTTTCCTCCTTCGTTGTGTGGATTATAACATTCTCTTCAACAACCAACCAAAGAACCACACAAGACCAGGGCCATTCCACAGCAAAGTGACTTTGTCGGATGCCGTTCTACCCTCAGCCCAGTGTGCAGAGAAGTAAGTGACGGTCTGGTGACCCCTTGAAATTATGCTCACAAAAGGATGCTAAGAAAGGCACCTCCCTACCCTGCCCTTTGGTCTAGATGAACTCTCAAAGTGTTTGGTATATTTAAAAACATACCCCAAGTTGTTTGAGAATCTCAAAGGCCTTTGGATTATGAATCACGTTTCTATTTACCTTATTAGAAATTAATGGTGGGGACAACTGTTTATTTTTGGTGCTGGGGGCAAACCCAGGGCTTCTGGCACACTGGGCAAGCACTGTACCACTTAACCACAACCCCTAGCCCTGAGGACAACTTTAAAACTTAGGACCACATGAGTGCTCATCACGTGGGCTGTCAGTATGATGTGACATCTTCACTTGTCTTGTAGCTTTTTGGAAAATTCCACTGTGCACTCATGGGAGAATGAGAATACAAAAAGCGGAGAGCATGACTGTTGTTTGTGAAAAAGCTTTGACTTTGCAGGCATTTTTGAAGGTCTCACTGAGGACTCCCCTTCCCCAGACTCACTGAGACCTGCAGGTCTTCGCCACTATTTTCCTTCTGTGGGTTTCCCACCTTTCTGTTACCTTCCTGTCCAACCTCCCGCAGGATCCGCGACAGTCCCCTGTTGGTCTTCCTCCTAGTCTTGGCTGCTGGCTTCTGGCTGTTCCAGCTGCTGCGCTCAGTTTGCAACCTCTTCAGCTACTGGGACATCCAGGTGTTTTACAGGGAGGCCCTGCACATTCCCCCAGTAAGCCTGCTGCTGTGACCGCATGGGCAGAGGACAGGAGAGAGTGGGGCCTTGTGGATGGAAGGACCAACTGACAGGAGCAGAAAGACGGAGGCTGACTAACACCTGCCTGGAGAAATGTCCAGAGGCAGCCACTTCTTGGCACCTAGCAAGCTTGGCCCTGACCCTTGTAAAACTTCCTTTACACAGATGGGTCATATACAGTGACTTACAGTCACATGCTGGTGGTAAAAAAACAATGGCTGTTTATAGGAAGGGCTGTCACTGGGCATTCTAGAGCAGGAGGCATCCCGATTGGCTGAGGAAAGTCAGGCCAGTGAAGGAGGGGCCACTCAAGCCTCTGGGCAGGAAGTGAGGAATACATGGGTGCCTGCAGGCAGTGGAGATGGGCCAACTTGCCTGAAATAGAGGCTTCTAGGGCACCTGGGGTGAAAGCCAGTCTCTTGGCTTCTTCACTGTCCCCTGGTCATGTTCCTTCTAGCTTTGCCCCTAAGTTTATTGTTAAGGCATCTTCTTCAGTCCCCATTTCTTGCTCCTGCTTGGATGTCATGAGCATTTAGAGTAGGGAGGCCCCAGGCACAGCCACTGCTGGGACTGTGACTCCATCCTTTCCCTTCCCTCTTGCCCTTCCTTTTCTCCTTCCTTCAGTGGAGGGCAAGATACTGGGAGGAGGAGTTGTGGAGGCTGGTCCTGAGGAAATGACTGGACTGAGGAGACTGGGCTGAAGTGAGGCTTGCAGCTTATTGGATCTCTCCAAACGAAGTGAGGGACCCAGCACTCTCTGATCCCCCCCCCCCCCGCCCCAGACATAGACACAGGCAGGGGTTTGTGAACGCTCATCAAGTGAGTGTACAAAGTGGCCTGGAGTGAGGTGAGCGCAGCCGGGGTTCGCAAAGCTTGCTCAGGCAGAAAGTAGTGAGAAGGGCCAAGAGGTTTCAGTCTTTCATATGTGGGATGAAAAGGGGTTCAAGAAAGCCTCACCGGGAAGCATAGGACTGACTGATGGCTACAGTGATGCGCAGAACAGCTGAGAAGGGGCACAAAGAATGGAGACATGCTTTTTATTAGCAGAAGGGCTACAAGAAGGCAGAGTGCCAAGGTGGGGAGGGAGGCCACCAGGACTGGAGTTTACAGGCAGCTCAGTGAGCCATGAAAGTTTTGTATCTCTGTGGAGGGAAATACGGGTTCTTAGGCTCCCCTGTCCCCCTCTCCTCAGGAGGAACTCAGCTCTGTACCCTGGGCCGAGGTGCAGTCCCGCCTCCTGGAGCTGCAGAGGAGCGGTGGGCTGTGTGTGCAGCCGCGGCCGCTGACGGAACTGGACGTCCACCACCGCATCCTGCGCTACACCAACTACCAGGTGGCGCTGGCCAACAAGGGCCTGCTGCCCGCCCGCTGCCCGCTGCCCTGGGGGGGCAGCGCAGCCTTCCTCAGTCGCGGCCTGGCGCTCAACGTGGACTTGCTGCTCTTCCGCGGTCCCTTCTCTCTCTTCCGCGGAGGCTGGGAGCTTCCCGAAGCGTACAAGCGCAGCGACCTCCGGGGCGTCCTGGCCACACGCTGGCGGCGCACTGTGCTGCTGCTGGCCGCCGTGAACTTGGCGCTGAGCCCGCTGGTGCTGGCCTGGCAGGTGCTGCACGCCTTCTACAGCCACGTGGAGCTGCTGCGCCGCGAGCCTGGCGCCTTCGGGGCGCGCCGCTGGTCCCGCCTGGCCCGCCTGCAGCTGCGCCACTTCAACGAGCTGCCGCACGAGCTGCATTCGCGCCTAGCCCGCGCCTACCGGCCTGCAGCCGCCTTCCTGCGTGCAGCCGAGCCCCCCGCGCCCCTGCGTGCGCTGCTGGCCCGCCAGCTGGTCTTCTTCTCCGGAGCGCTCTTTGCCGCGCTGCTGGTGCTCACCATCTACGATGAGGACGTGCTGGCCGTGGAGCATGTGCTCACTACCATGACGGCGCTCGGGGTCACAGCCACCGTGGCCAGGTTCGAGGGCACATACCAGGGAGGAGCTATTGGTGTGTGCCCTTTCTCTGACCTGGGCGCAAGCTTCCTTTACCGTAACAGACCCTTCCCTCACTACCAGCGCCCTTCAGCCCTGCATCCCACCTGCAAGTCTTCCTAACCATATATATCCCTCACACCGGTTCTGCCCACCAGGTCCTTCATTCCAGAGGAGCAATGCCAGGGGCGTTCGCCCCAGCTCCTGCTGCAGGCGGCCCTGGCACACATGCACTACCTCCCGGAGGAGCCTGGCGCCGCAGGTGTTCGGGCTAGCCCTTACTGGCAGATGGCGCAGCTGCTACAGTACCGAGCAGTGAGTGCAGGGGCCGGCTGAGAGCCGGGGAGTAGGCCCTATCCAAACCATCAGTCTGGGAGAAGTTGTGGGTCACATGGGCGGGGTATGAGGGTTGGGGGGGGCTTCAGAGTGGTTGGACGCTTCAAACTTTAAAGTGTTCCTGGAGGGTCTTGACCCTGATCACTTGTAGGGTCCTCCCCGCTCAGCTCAGCCTCACCCCTGCTCCTTAGGTCTCCCTCCTGGAAGAGCTGCTGTCTCCACTTCTCACCCCGCTGTTTCTGCTCTTCTGGTTCCGCCCCCGTGCTCTGGAGATTATTGACTTTTTCCATCACTTCACGGTGGATGTGGCTGGTGTTGGGGACATCTGTTCTTTTGCTTTAATGGATGTGAAGCGTCACGGGCATCCTCAGGTTAGAGCCCTTCCCTGACCTTCCACTGCACTGGTCCTGGGTGACCTTGGACATGTCCCCACTGCAGCCTGTTTCCCCCATCTGGAACATGGGGTACTCTTCTCATCCTGCCTACTTGAGTCTTGGTGTCCCTAAAACCAGGATCCCTTCCTTGCAGTGGCTCTCAGAGGGACAGACGGAGGCCTCACTTTCCCAGCGTGCAGAGGATGGAAAGACTGAGCTCTCCTTAATGCGCTTCTCCTTGGCACACCCACAATGGCAGCCACCGGGGCACAGCTCTAAGTTCCTTGGACACCTTCGTGGCCGGGTACAGCAAGATGCAGCTGCCTGGGGTGCTCCCTCAACACGCAGCCCCCCCACCCCAGGGGTGCTCAGTAACTGTACCTCCCCTCTGGTGAGTCCTAGGTCGGCCTACTCTTTTGCCTTTCCTACCCTCCATCTCTCCCTGGCATTTCTGACCTTGTGTGCTACCCTGGCAGCCAGGCTCAGCCTATCTTATCTCTTGGCCACCTTTGGACCTCCCCTTATCCCATCCCCCACTCTTTGGTTTTGTCTACACCATTGGCTCTCTTTTATTCAGCCAGAAGCCTTCCTGGCCAACCTCTTGGTGAATCCTTGCCCACCGCCGAGGGACCTGAGCCCCACAGCTCCGTGCCCTGCTGCTGCCACAGCCAGCCTCCTTGCCTCTATTTCAAGAATGGTCCAGGACCCTAGGTAAGGGCTGTAGGCCTGTGGCACAGGGGAGTCTGGATTGGGGCTGACTCTCTGGGAGAGGGTGCTAGGGTGCTGAGGGGACTTGGAAGGTGGGATGCAGCCTGGCCCGCCTTCTTTTGCAAGCCTCTTGACTGGTACATCTTGTTTTAGCTGTGTGTCTCCAGGAGGCACTGGAGGCCAGAAGCTGACCCAGCTACCAGAGCTTGTTTCTGCTGAGATGAGCCTCCATGCTATTTATTTACATCAGGTGTGTAGAGGGAATATGGGAAGAAACTAAAGGAATTACTGGGGGAGGGGCCAGAATTTAAGGAGTACTTAGCAGGAGCTATGAGATCTCAGTACCTGGACTAGGAGCCTGGCCTTGCTCCCCACCCCCACATATAAGGGAGTCTCTTATTCTTCTTCCTCCATGCAGCTTCATCAACAGCAGCAGCAGGAACTATGGGGAGAGGCTTCAGCCTCCTCCCCATCCAGGCCCTGGTCCAGCCCTTCGCAGCCAGGCTCACCCGACGATGAGGAGAAGCCATCTTGGTCAAGTGATGGTGAGGAGAGTAGGGATAGGGGCAATATCCTGGTGTTTCTTGAGCATGGTGACCCTGCTCACATGGTGGCATTTGTCCTTAGGCTCCAGTCCTGCTTCCAGCCCGAGACAACAGTGGGCCACCCAGAGGGCCCAGAATCTATTCCCAAGGGGTTTTCAGGAGACCTCAGACACTCAGAAGGAGCCCGTACCAGGCTCCTTGCACTGACTGAGGATATCTCAGGTCAGTATTACCCACATGGGAGTCAAGCAAGCAAGAAAAAAAAAAAAGAAGAAGAAGAAGAAAAAAGAAACTCTTTGGGGCCAGTTCAGGTGGGAGGTGAGCCAGTCTCTAAGACCTAGGTGCCTGGAGCTCTTGCTAACTGCTTTTTCCTCCCACAGGTTCTGACTTTTCCAGCCGCAGGAAATTGGATGGGGTGGCATAGAAGGACACATGGAGCCATCGTTTGAGCCCCACTCCCACCCCAGATGACAGGCCCAGGGTATTTCAGCTGGTTATATCTGGGAGTCAAAGAGGAGCTTGCCCTGAGAACAGAGAAAGAGTAGGAGATGACTGTGAGCCGAGGTAGCTTGAAGATGAGCCCCACAAGGAAGGACAAGAGAGCGCTGGCCTCAACTGATTGCTGTGGAGCAGTTGCCAGGAAGAAGGCCCCGCCCAGTGCCCTCAGGGTGGAGGACAGGGCCCAGGCAGCCAGGCAGTGGTCAAGCTCAGCTTGCCTGAAAGGCAGGGAAGTGTTCCTGTTGGCCTCCCCTTTGAGTTCCTGTGGGACTAGGGGTGGGAGAGATGGAGACTGGTGAGTGGAAAAACCAGAGAGGGCTGCTGGTTTTGGACTGAGCACTGCTGTGATGTCGGAGGAAGTGGATGGGGCTCCTCATCCTGTGTGCAATAAGCAGCAAAGATTGCTCATGCCGAGCTGCATATCTTTGCCACGGGAATGTCTGGCATGCCCCAGTCCTGGAAGCTGAGAGCTACACCTGCTCAACCAATCACAGAAGTGTCTGTGGCTGGTTGGGAACTCTTTTTTTTCCCCCTTCAGAGTACTGGGTCACACAGAGAGGTGTCTAGGACTCCCTGTCGAAGAATTACTATCCTGGCATCTTTACACATTAAAGCAGAGAACTGAGTTTCTTTTTCAGTCATTGTAATTCGTCGGGTTGGGCATCTCACGACATCTGGCATGATCTTTTAGGATATAAATCTTCAATAAATACCGGGAGGACTTAGACGTTAAAGAGAAGATACTCCAGAGAGGGGTTAATGGGAGTCTACAATCCACCAAAGCACATTCCGCTGCCAGAGGGACCTTCAAGACTTAGGTCTCCTTCTTGTCCAGGTGAACTGGAGAAAGAAGAGAGCGCTCAAATCGGCAGCGTCGTGACTGTAGGCGTTCTCGAGAGAGGGTGGCTGGCCTTGGTCAACCAAACGAAGTGACACAATCCCTCTCTCTGGGAACTGGAGGGGAAGAAGATTGTCAAGAACCCGGAGTTTCTGGGCCGGGCGGGTCGAAGGACCAGGGCACTGCACCCCGCAGCTGCCGTTCCTGCAAAGAAAAGCTCTGGGTGCGTATGCGGCTTGTCACCTCCTGGGTGCGCAGTGTGAGCCCGAAAATATCCTCGTGGTAGCGTTGCTGATCCTGCGGGGAGGAAAAAAGCCCAGTGCATCAGAATCCGTACAGGAGCCGCCAGATCTATCTTTGCCGGGTCCCGGGTCCCTGGCCCGCCCCTTCGCACCCGCAGCACGCCGATGACGTCACCGGCTTCATCCAGCTCCATGTCGCCCTCTGTTGCCAGAATTCGTTGCACGGTTTGCAGGACGCTAGTTGCCATAGTTACATCTCCACAGACAAACATGTGTCCTTGCTCGAGGCACAGTACGCGGTGAACCTCCGCGGCCAGCTCTGTCCTCAGGAGGTCTTGCACGTAAATCTGAGGGCGGGACTTGCTGTGAGAACACCCAGGCCAGGGTGGGATGGGGGATGGAGGGGCGGGGTTTGGGAAGAGCCCGGGCAAGGTCACGCCATATCTACACCCGCCCTGGTACCTTGGGGCTGCCAGGATCCCTGGAAAAGGCGGTGAGGACTTGGCCAAACACCCCGCGCTGTTGGGCATCCAGTACCTCATCCCGGTAGAGATGGTCGAGTTGGGAACATCGGCAGCCAAACACCAAAGTCATGGGGGCAGGCTGCAGCCCTGTGAACAACACGGAGGTTTGGGAAGACCCCTTTCTCTGGAACAGTCCTGGCACCTCCAGGCCACTCTTGCCCAGGGTACCAGCCAGCCTCCGGGTTGGAACAACCACTATGTTGACTGTTCAGCCTTTAGGAGCAAATAAGATGTACCCAGACCCTGGCACATCTCTGATGTATAGAAGGAAATTGCTGTGCCGACTCAATTCTATGCCCGTGGCCTTGTGTGACACTCCAGGTCCTCTTCCTTGTTCCAACCCATATTCTTGATTGACACCTCTGTGCCTGACCTGAACACCCTATCAGTTTTTAGATTGGGTCGCTGTAGATGAGTTCTGACGTAGATCGACCTGGAGCTGTCTCCTGTCTGAATTCCTGGTCTATCCTTCCCTTCTCTATCCTCAATCCATTTCAGATATGCCAAGGGACCACCAGGAAGGGTGACAAACAGGACCCAGCATTTGTCTCTCCTCCCTTCCTCATTAAATTTCTTTTCACCTTTGGTCCTAGTTTCTTTTATGGCCATGTCTTCCAGCGTCACTCCTTTTCTCCTTGGCTCCCTTCTGACTTCCAGGTGCACCTTTACCCCAGACTCACCTTTGATCTCAATGTCATGTAATCGTTCCTGCCAGAATCCCCGGAAAGGTGCAATACCAGTGCCTGGGCCCACCAGGATGCAGGGCAAGTTAGGATCAAGTGGCAGCCGGAAGGAGGGAGCCCTATCCAGAGAGAGTCCGTTAAGACCCCTTTGCACAGGGCGTGGCACACACCTTTAATCCCAGCACTCCGGAGGCAGAGGCAGGCGGATTGCTGTGAGTTCCAGGCCAGCCTGGTCTACAAAATGAGTCCAGGTCAGCCAAGGCTAACAAAGAGAGAGCCTGTCTTGAAAAATAAACAAACAAACAGGCCCCTTTGCTTCACCCATGACACAGCAACCAGGCTATGGCTGTATAGACAGGAAAGCCTAAGGCCCAATGACGAATGCATCCCTTGCTTTCTTCTTTGTTTTAGTTTTTTTTCAAGGCAGGGTTTCTCTCTGTAGCCCTGGCTGTCCTGTACTCACTATGTAGACTAAGCTGGCCTCCAACTCAGAGATCTGCCTGCCTCTGCCTCCAAAAGCTGGGATTAAAGGTGTGTGCCACAACTGCCAGGCTGAGGTGTTCTTTTGTTTTTGTTTTGTTTTGTTGAGATAGGATCTACCTATACAATCCTGGTTGGTCTGGAATTCTCTTTGTAGACCAGGCTGGCCTTGAACTCACAGAGATTTGCTTGTTTCTGCCTTCCAAGTGTGGGGAATGTACCACCATGCCTGATAGAAGCCAAGCCTTTTTTTCCCCCCTCCCGTGACAGGGTTTCTCTTTGTAGCCTTGCCTACCCTGGACTCACTTTGTAAGACTAGGCTGGCCTCAAACTCACAGTGCCTCTGCCTCCCAAGTGCTGGGATTAAAGGCATGCGCTGCCAAGCCTTTTAACATAGGCTGCAGCCAACGACACGGAGAGGCATGCATGTGGCACACTTTCACATAGCAACAGGGCTCCTGTGTAATCCATGTTGGTGCTGGTAGTTGTGGTTTCAGGGGCAGGACACTACACCAAGCTGCTGAGCCAAAGCTCAGCCATAGTCATGAAGTGACCCAGGGACTGACCCACCGGTCTTTCCAGGGTTCCAGTAATTTCCAGGGTCCAGTAATCCTGTGTATGCCCACCACCACCACCACCACCACGACGTATACTCCTCACTCGTCCCTATCACGCATGGAGCTCATTCTCACCCCTGCCTCGACACAGCCAGTTTCTCCTGGTTGCCCTTCCCTACCCCAGAGGCCTCACTTACCCTCTGATGAAGCAGGGCACCAGGTCTCCTGCCTTGAGCTGGCTCAGCCATGTGGAACAGACACCATAGTGCAGAGGGCCCAGGCCATCTAGGGGTTAGGAGGAGAAGTCATTCAGAGGTCTGTCTTAGTCTTGACAAGCCCAGGCTCTTCCTGCTCCTGGCCTCACCCTGGCTTCTGTATGCCAGCACAGCTACGGTGAGGTGGATCTCTCCTGGGTGGGTGCTGGGTGCTGAGCTGACAGAGTAGTACCGGGGCTGGAGCAGAGGCAGCTGAGTGAGGATCAGCGGAGCAGGCAGTGCCACTGAGGGGAACTGCTCCAGCACCTCCAGCAGCGTGGGGCAGCGGAACCACTTCCACTCTTCATAGCGCCGAGGGTCCTGGGTGGGGGGGGGGGCAGATGTGCTGAGCTGAGAGCCCCTCCCCGCACAGTCCTCCTCAGAGTGGCCCCTACCTAGCTGAGCTTCCTTTGCATTCATCCATGCTCAGTTCAGGTCAACACACTCCCCTTGAAGACACTCAGCACTGAGAGAAGAACCAGTCAGCCTGGAAACAGGTCTTAAAGCACCAGCACATGTTGGCCAGGAAAAGCAAGGTCAGAAGATTTGGCGTGCATGGGAGACTTCCTGCTACAGAGTGTCCCCCAACTCAGCCTTCTCTAGTGTAGCCCCAGGGTCTCCCCACGGCATGGCCCCCACCTGGCTGAGGGCCTCTAGCTCCTGCTGTTCGCTGGATTCTTCTGCCAGCGTGCTGAGCAGTCGGAGGAGGCGAGGGCTGGGCGGGGAAGTGATGTCCAGGAAGAAGGTGAGAGCCTGGCGCAGCGTACATGGGGGAAGCCGGGGGTCCCGCACCCAGCCGGGGGGAGGGCCACCTGAGAGGGTGCACAGGGAACACTGAGCTGGTGTTCACTTTGGGGGAACTGACCGAAGCGTTACTGTGTCTAACTGGAAAATTTGTACTTGAATGGTGGCATGGGCTTGTCTGTGCAGTCCTGGTATGTTTGGTAAACCCTGGCTGGACTAGGTTGGTCCGATCTCCTCTGCCCTCAACCCCCATCAAGTTATCGTAACTGTAGGCATTGTTTTGGAAGAAGATAGGCCAAGAACGAAAATATTAGACTGTGGGGAGGTGGTGGCGATGGGAGAAGGCTTTTAGGGTGTTTGGTGGGTTCTGGGAAGCAAGGCCACCCTGGCTAGAGTGGCAGCAAGGTCCTGGTAACACCAGGGTATGAAGCAGGGCGGTTGCACTGTTCACACTGAGCACCATGGTGTGCTGTGCCAGAGGTGCAGCAGGCGCCTCCTCGCCCAGCCCCCAGTCCTCACCAGGGCTCCCCTTCTCCAGTTGCTCCACAGCCACAGGCTCTGTGGGTGGTGGAGGGTCCTCCACTCTGCTCAGCAGCGCCTCCACTAGGCCGGGTCGGTTTGGTGGGCACACACCTATGTGGTCCCCTGGCTGGTACTGCAGTCCCTCCTGACCTCCAGTGTCCAGACGCACCAGGATTGTGGCTCGGCTAGGGGTGTGAAGGCAGAGAGTCATTGAGGTCAGAGAACGGCAAGGAGGAAGGAAAAATGTGGGAGAAAGAGGGTGCTAGGTTCTGATGAAGAAGGATCCTCTTAGTGAGGAGAGTGGGGTGAGCCATATTCCTCACGTAGATTTGCTGCTCTGTAGGTTTTCCACCGAGAGGACTGTAGCCTGGAACATCTTCCGCCTGTGCACGTGGCTCAGCCCTGGGGAGCAGGAGGGTAAAGGAGCCTGTGAGGGAGAATCCTAGGACCACCTCCCCCCCCCCCCCCAACACACACTCAGCAAGGTCGGGTTACCATCTGGGCTGTACCTGGTAGCAATTGCAGGCTCTCAGCTTGGGTACTCAGCCGGTACCTCTGGCGCTTCCAACTGCGTTTAGGACTGAAGATGTCTCGAGCAGCAGCTTTGGCATCTTCTCCCACACAGAAGGTTTCACAGGCGGCCTGAGGGGTAAGTGGGTGAGGATCTAAGGGTGCTTGCCTTCAGGGAGCCCCGGGGAGAAGTGGAGTGTGTGTGTGTGTGTGTGTGTGTGTGTGTGAAGGGAGGTAGGGCTGGACCTGCCAGCTGCCCAGCCCAGCCTGGCAACCAGTGAGAGGAAGGGTGAAATGATAAGAGCCTGAGGCCCCGGCTCCAGCTGCCTACCATACCTTATTTCCTAGCTCATTTGGCTGCTATCGTAGGGATCCTGACTTGTCACACCTGCCGGCCGCCTGTCTGATGAGTCCTGATCCCATGTCTCTGGGAGCACAGCAGGGCATATAAGTAGCTCCATGAAGGCAGCTATGAGCTCAGACGTGCGTTTGGATCCTCATCTTACGTGTCTGTTTCTCATCTTGATCCCCCATAAGGTTCCAGAAACGATTAAATAAAATACTTTTTTTTTTCCAGAGGCAGGATCTTTTGTAGGCCAGGCTGGCCTCCAACTTGCTATGTAGAAAAGATGGCCTTGAACTTCTAATCCTCCAGCCTCTGCCTCACAAGTGCTGAGCCACAACTCTTGGGTTTGTTTTTTGTTTTTTTTGTAGTACCAAGGGCTGAACCACGGCCTTAGTGAGTGCATGCTGGGTAAGCACTTAGCATTGAGCTACACTCTAAGCCCTACTTAGTACTTTATGGAAAGCACTTAGCACAGTGTGTGCAGAGGGCCAGAGCTATCTTACTATGGGAGGTGTAGGGAGCTTGCTCTATCTGTCTGCTTCTAGTCAGGGGTAAGCAGATTAGCAGCTTGCTGTCCCAGCCTTGAGATCCAGAGCTCCCCTTGATGGGCTGGGTTCTATCTCCAGGCTGTTACTTTTTTAGTGTGCAGCTTTATATCTCTTCCTTCCTTGGTCTGTGATAGACTGGGTCCTATCTTCAGCTTTACTGTTTCTTTTCTAGTGTGTGCAACCTTATATCTCTTCCTTCCTTCCTGGACCCTCTCCCTTCCTTCCGATCCCTACTGCTGCGGTCCCAGTGAGCCTGTCTTCCTGCTAGCTCTCAGGTGCTTCCATCTGCCTGCGGCACCACAATTGTAAGACATCATGTGTGGTCTCCCCCTGCTCAGAAACTTCCAGCATCAGCATCTCCGTTTGTCTATGTTCTCTGGCTCTTACTCCCTATTTCTCTTTTCTCAATCTTGACCTTCTCCTTCTAAGCAAACCCTCTGGTTCCCCCATCTCCAAAGAAGGCCGCTTCTTGCCTTGGGCTCTGACTGGCTGAAACTGAGTCCCAGATGGATGCACAGATGTGGGGACTTCCCTCACTGAGTGAGAAGTGTCTGTGTGAGAGGAATGCCCCGAGGAAGCACCCTGGGATACTTCTGTGTCCAGAACCAGCTCTCTAGGCCGGGCACCTGGCTTGTCTCCAGCCCACTGGAGCTCCTACTGGCCTCAGCTTCAGCTCTGACCTCTGACTGACCCTCTGGGTCCCCCCTTTCTTCTTCTATCTTTCCTGCCTTGGGTAGGGGCCCTGATGCCCTGACCTTTGTGTTCCTACTCTAGCACCAGCTTGTGACGGTGGCCCCGCCTCTTCTGCTGTGTTTCCAGGTTGGCACAGCATCACCTATTGTCCACTGCTTGGGGCTGATCCCAGAAGGCCTGGCTACGGCGTGGCAAAATGAGGGCAAATTTGGGGAAGGCACAAGGAGGCATGGCCAGACAACCAGACTAGGAAGTCAGCAAGCCTCCAGCCTCAGCATCTCAGGTGGATTGGAGGCAGAACACAGGGCGGACCCAGGTCAGATCCAGCGTACTGGGAGCTCACCTGGAAGGCTGCCTGGGCCCAGCCTCGGAAAGCCTCCTCCTGGCCACAGAGCTCATCCCCCTGGCCCAGCTGTAATAGGCGCTCTCCGCCCAGCTCCTCAAGTCTCGTGTCCACCGCCCGAGCAAAGGCACAGAAGTGGGGGTACGCTCGGGAGCCCAGCCCAAACACACAGAACCTGTGGTACAGGAAGCCGTTGCTGGAGCCCCCTGGCCAGCCCATGTCTACTTACCCAGGTGGTTTGCCCTTCTCATTCCTCCCCCTCCTTAGTGAGGACCCCCAACCTGAGGTTGCCCAGGGCCCCTGCACTGTCTGTGTTACTAGACTCCTTCCTCTTGCGCCGCCAAGAAGACACCAGTGGGTCTGAGCAGGAGACACTGTTGAATCGGATTTTGTAACTCCTGGCAAGAGAGGATAAAGACAGGGTGTCTGTCACAAGGAACTGGAAACGTGGCCCCGGCCCAGCCAGGGAATAGTTTCAGGGTGTTTGCTCCTGGGGCGGAAAGGGTTGTGATGGTGGTAGGAGTCTGCTCTGCCTCTCGACCTGGAGTACACATCAGGGTTGTAGAGGGGAGTCCTGGGCCTGGAAGCGATCAGGTCCCCAGAGAAGGAGGGCCCTTGGGGCCCTGGCCTGGTGCCCAGGCCTCACGCTCTCTGCTTTCCAGCTTGTTGGGAAAGACTTGAGAGGTTGGGATAGGTCCCTGGGACCTCCTCTTTAGCGTCTCCAAATGCTTCTTGTCCCGTGTCCCCAAGCCTACTACTCACTTGTGCTGTTCAGGCCGCGGGGAGCTGTTGTAGGGGCCTGACATCTCCATCAGTGCTGCTGCGAAGCTCTGCAGGGGAAGACGCCACATCGTGGTTAGCTTTTTTTTTTTTAATACTGCCCAGGAGCCTGAAACCAGGCTGGCCGGCACTTACCGTTCCTTATTAGTGACTTCTGCTTTGAAAATGCAAAGGCTTGACTTTTTGAAAAGCCGCACCACAGAGGTGTATAGAACCCAGCCTTATTCTCTCTTGGGACTTAACCCTGTGCGTGTGCACTACTGACAGGTGGAAACATCCTCTGCCTGTATCAATGAGCATGCGCACTTTGACTCATAGTGGGGTTACATCCCAACACACCTACTGTAAGCTGGAAAGGTTTTAACAGAGCATCAGCGGGCCCTTCACCCTTCTCTCCCACATCAAAACTCAAGTTTTGTTTTGTTTTTTTAAAAAATGGAAACAATGTTATTCTTGCTTGCTTTTTGTTTGTTTCTGAAAGGGTTTCTTTGTGTAGCCCTGGCTATATTGGAACTTGCTCTGTAGACCAGACTGGCCTTGAACTCACAGAGATCCTCCTGCCTCTGTCTCCCAAATGCTGGGATTAAAGGCGTACACCACAGCTGCCTCCACCGCTGCGAGCTCTTGCTTGCTTTTCATCAGTGGCCCATTGTGGACATCCTTTTAGGCCAACAATCTGGCTTAGCCTCATTCTCTTTTTTGAGCTTTATTTATTTTATGCACATGAGTATTTAGGCTGCGTGTCTGTCTGTACATCATGTGTTTGCCTAGTAACCATGGATGCCAGAAGAGGGTGTCAGATCCCCTGGAACTGGAGTTATAGATGGTTGTGAGCCTCCTTGTGGGTGCTGGGAATCAAACTAGGGTCCTCTGGAAGAGCAGTCTCAACTGCTAAGTCATCTCTGCAGCCCCTTGACCTCATCATTCTTTACGATGGCTACATCCTAGTTCTCTGCTTGCCTGTATGGAGCTCTATGGCTTCCCTGTGACAGGAGGACACTGGGTAGTGTATGAAGAGTTTTCCAATGTCCTCACACACAAGCCATGCGTCCCTGTATGGCTCACTGAGGTGGTCTTCAGAGGTGGGGTGGCTGAGTGATGAAGGGCTTTATAAACTGAGTGCTCATGCCAGGTGTAGTGGTACATACCTCTTATGTCAGCAGGTAGATCTGTTTGAGTTTGAGGCCAGCCTGGTCTACATAGTGAGTCAAAGTTACATCCTGAAGTCACCTTTGTGTCTCACACTATTCTCCTGATCGAGCTGACCCCTGGGTTGTTTGCCTGGTTTTGAACTTCAGACAAAGTGGGCTCTGCCATGTGTTCACTGCCTGCTTTCACTTTTCATCTGTATTGTGTATTGTAATTTGTTCACACAGCTGTATCGCACGTGAGCTTATCACTGTTTATCCAATCTATTGTTGAGTGACACTTGAATTGTTTCCAGTGTGAGTGTTATGAACAATGTTGCATAAATATTCTTGTCCATATCTTTGGTGTATATACTCTCTTTTCTGTTGTGGGATATATTCCTGCATTTCTTCCTTTAAAAATTGGGGGCTAAAATTGAAATGCTCACATCTCAGAAGTATAGTTTAATCTGACCATTTGCCTTTTCTTTCTTTCTTTTTAGTTTTTCGAGATAGGGTTTTTCTGTGTAGCCTTGGCTGTCCTGGACTCACTCTGTAGACCAGGCTGGCCTTGAACTCACAGAGATCCACCTGCCTCTGTCTCCTGAGTGCTGGGATTAAAAGCGTGTGCCGCCACGCCTGGCTGACTTTTTCTTAAAGGACAAAAAGTTAAACTTACATTTTTCCTATTATCCAACAATTCCAAGAGAAATGAAAACATAAGCCCACAAAAGCCTACTACAAGAATATTCTTAGCGGTTTTATTCATAATAACCCCAAACTGGAAACAGTCCAAGTGTCTATCAACAAAAGCGTGGATAAACAAGCCAGGGTTATTCACACGGTCACCGCCACTCAGCAGGGAAAAGAAAGTTCTGAATCAAGGACAGGGACCAGCCTGGAAAACAGGCTGAGAGACTGAAGCCCCGTTGTGAAGCCCCTGCTCTTAAGCAGGCGAAAGCCTCCTGTCAGACAGGAGACCCACTTAAAGAAACCACTGCGCTTTCCAGGATGATGAAATGCTCTGTGCCTTGTTAGGACTGTAGGTCACACATCACTTTTATGCTAAAAAGCTAAATCACAGTGCCACTTACGGCTTGAGTGTGTGTCCCTCCAATCTTGTGTTAATGACATTTGGAGGCCAGACCTTTGGAGAGCGTTGGGTTGGCGGGCTCTGTGTTTGTGAGTAGTTTAATCCACTCATGGATTAGTGGATTAATGGGCTGTACCGGGGAGCCCTGTTATAAAAGCAGCCCTCTCTAGAGCACTCCCACTCTCTCATCCACCACATGATGCCCTTCGCATGCAGGTCATGACGCACAGGGAGGCCCCGCCAGATGCTGAGACAGGTGTTTGGGCTTTTTATTTGCGTTTAATTTTTTTTTATAGCTTTTGTTTGTAACTTATTTGTGCCTGTGCCCATGTGCGTGCTTGCATATGTGCCATGACACATGTATAGGGGCCAGAGGAAAACTCGAAGGAGTTGGTTCTGTCCCTCTATTACCTAGGCTGTAAAGATGGTTCTAAGGGCCTTAGGCACAGCAGCAAGTGCCTTTTCCTGCTGAGCCAGCTCATCCCTCCTGGGCCTGTTTTTGTTTGTTTGTTTGTTTGTTTTGTTGAGACAGAGCATCCTTATGTAGATAAGGCTAGCCTGGGAGCCTGAGATCCAGCTGCCTCTGTCTCCCTAGTCCCAGGATCAAAGACATTCCTGTTTTAGGTCTCCTCAAGCCCAGACTGGCCTTAAACTCACAACGTATTGGTAGATAACCTTGAACTCTTGAGCCTCCTGCCTGTGCCTTTCAAGTGCTGGGATTATATATGATAGCCCACCTGGCGCATGCTGGGCTTTTTGTTTGTTTTTACGGTGGGTTGGAATTCAAGCTTGCTGTGGGCATTTAACTTTGGATTCTAGAGGAGGGACTCAGCGCTCATAAGGGACCTAACACTTGAAGTTGGAACAGATGAGCAGGTAGAAATGCATCAAACTTGGGGTACAGAGGCATACCATGGGAAGGTAATGGTTAACTGGAAGGCATTGATGGCCTCAGTGTTTGTCTCTTATAAGACATGTTGCAGGGCCTGGATAGATGGCTCAGCGGTTAAAAGCACTGGCTGCTCTTCTAGAAGTCCTGAGTTCAATCCCCAGAAACCACATGGTAGCTCACAACCACCTATGATGTGATCTAATGGCAGAGCACTGTATACATAATAAATAAATCTTAAAAAAAAAAAAAAAAAAGACATGTTGAACATGAGACGCTATTTAATCTAGGCTGGCATCCAGAGAGTTTGCATGTTTCTTTTCAGAAAAAAAAGCAGGAGGAGGGAGTTAAAATACTAAAGTGAGCGGGGAATCTTTGTTTTTCTCAGATGTCAAGACCTAGAAGCTCTCTTCGGTCAGCCAGTGTCTTCCACATAGGAAAGAATTGCATGGATAATAGATGGCAGAGGACACTGGGGTCAAGGTTCCCAGTAGCCCGTTCCGTTCATGTTCCCATGAGGAAGTGGGGCTGGTGCAGATATTAATTTTCCATCCTGGTATATCTGAATGAGTATGTGTGTGTGCATGAGTGTCAGTGTGTGTGAATGTGTGTGTGTGTGTGTGTGTGTGTGTGCCTGTGCACATGACTATCAGTGTGTGTGAGTGTGTGTGTGTATGTGTGTGTGTGTGTGTGTGTACCTGTGTCCACCTGTCCAGCTATTCCTGTTTGAGTCTTTTCTCATTCTCCCCCTCTGGAAAGCCTTACCTCTCCATTCTCCGGGGGATCCCCATTCCCGAATGTGCTGGTCACCACCAACACCAGTGCCTCGTGCTCTAGGGACACCACATCGTACTCATCCATGCACAGGACCTGCGGTGAGGAGAGGGATGTTAGAACTTGTCTCCCTGCTGTCCCTGTCCTCCTTTCTTCGGCCACCTTGGCCAGAAAAGGCCCGATTGGACCCTGAATCCTTGTAGGTTGTAGTTTTTTTTTTGTGAACCCTGGCTTATTTTTTGGGGGGATGGTGTCTCATGTAGCCCAGGTTAGCCTTGAACTCATTATGTAGCCAAGGATGACCCTGAATCCTTGATCCTCTTGACTGTACTGCCCAAGTGTTGGGATTACAGGTACGTGCCACATGCTGGACTTGAACCCTTAGCCCTCTTGTCCTATAGCCATCTGTGAAGAGGTAGACAGAGGCTTTCCTTTTTTTTTTTAACCCCCTACCTCTCAGGTCTCAATCCTACCCTCGGATCAAACGCCTTCCGGAAGAGCCTCCCCAGCTGCTGTGCGTAGCTCTGGGCCCGGCCGGTCTCAGAGCCATACAGGACAGTTGCCTTCACGCGCTTCGCCATCACTGTGCCCATGAGTGAGGCAGAGATCTTCACTGCGCTGCAGGCAAGGGTAGGGTGAGGGCATCCAGGGTGCACAGAGGCCAGACCTCCTAGGTAGGTAGGGGTCCAGACCTCATAACTGCAAAGACTTGGGGTACTACTACTGGGCTCATTCCCCTAGAGTATGGGGAAGAGACACAGTCCCAGGGTACCCACTTGGCTACTTCCTTAAAGGTCTTCTTCCTGGTGATACCCGCGCCCTTTGCTGCACTTCCCTTCCAGGGGTCTGGCTGCAAAAAAGAGTTGGGGTGGGGATGGAGGGGTCATGAAAAATAAAGGGTAGCAGTTTCTGTGGGCTGCCTAGAGTTTTACTAGGAGCCAGTTGGGTTGGGTACCTGGTAGCGGAAGGCTGGGGACAGGAAGTAGTTGACCATCTCTTGATGGAAGACAGGAGTGAGGCTCCCTGAGATGGGGGGCACAATCCAGGCCCAGTCAGCTGGGCAGCCCCCTCTGGCCTTCTGCTCATTCTCCAAGTGCTTCATGAAGGAGGCCGTGGCGGCATGGTGGTCCACAATGGTCACCTTGGCCAGCTGAGGTGGGAGCAGGAAGAGGCTGGGCTCAGAAATGCCCTAGAAATCCCACTTTCCCACCTTTCCTTTCTCCATCACTGTCAACTCAGCCTGTTCTGTGCCTCGTGGCCCCTTAGAGCTCCAGCAGACTGCATAGTCATGCTCCAAGTCTAACGGGCGAGAGCAGCTCTGATTTCTGTGTCTGTGTGCCCTGTCACCAGTGCTGGCCGTTGAGAAGAACCACTGGGCCACATTCTCAAGTCCTCTCTTAACTCTTTGACCCCACAGAGGTTTCACCAGGCACTGGTTTCCTCAAACCGCACCCCACCACACACACTGTATTATGACACTCCTGTACCCAGCATGTTTTCTACCCAGTATTAGAGATTGCGGATGCCAGTGGGTCCCACCATCTGCTCTGGGACCAATTACTGAGCAAGGTTGCTGGCAGGCACTTAGGTAACCTACTGTAACACCCAGGACAGTTCCTGTGTATCCAGAGTTGCAGGCACAGTGTGCCATAAGACACATGGGTTATAGAGCATCTCAACTCCACTCACTGTGTTCCTAACCTCACAGCTGGGCCTATGTACCTGGTAACTGTGCAGTACGGCCACATTAATTTCCACTGCTGCCTTGTCTTTCCACAGTGACGAGGTTGTCCGGGTGTCTAGATCCATGCAGACAGCCACATCCTGGGTCAAATTGGACAAGGTAGGGACAGAAGGACCAGGGAGGGAAAGGAATACTGGCTTGGGTCAGTGTTTTGCCCACAAAGGTACAATAGAACAGAGAGAGCAAGTCTTTCTCAGTCTGGGCCCTTCATTTCTTATCTCCGAAATGGATTGTAAATCTTTCTGAGACAAGACCCCCTCTGAGCCAGTCACAGTGGTTCAAGGCTATAATTCTAGCACTTGGGATGCCAAGGCAGGAAGATACCATACGTTCTGTGCCTGGCAGCACACACACACACACACACACACACACACACACACACACACACACACACATACACACACACACAGAGACATAGACAAGCATATGGGCACACATGCATGCCTGCATGCAGATACTCACACACATGCACACCCACACATACACACATGCCCACATACATGCACATGCATGCACACACAATGCATGCATGCACACACACATGCATGCACACACACATACACATGCACAAACATTCACACACACACATGCACATGTGTGCACCTCCCCACACACATTCCTTTGAGAATCTGACAAAAGCTATCCTTCACACACTTTCTTGCTTACAGAATCTTCTTCCCAGCTTTGTGGCTCCGGAGCTCACTCACATCCTTGGACCTGACTTGGCTCATACTTTCCCATGGCCAGCCCTCTGCATCAGGGTAGGAGTGGAATACAGCTTCATGTCCCCTTTCCTCAGGGTCCTCTCACCTCAAGTATGTTGTAGCGGTGGGGGTCACACAGGTCCCTCATGCCAATCTCTGAGCTCATGTACCAGCCGCTGAAGGGGGCAGCAGGGAACTCCAGGCCCCCGATTTCTAATAGCATGTTGGATACAGCTGGGAGGGCGTACCAGCGCAGGCCAAGGGCAGCGAACCACTCTAGCCTGGGGGCATTGGGTTTGACTTAGCTTCTGTGTAGGATTGCCAGGCATCCCTCACCGTGCCCCCTCATAGGGCTCTGGGTAGCCTCACTCCCCCCCTCAGCCTTTCATGCTCACGTGGGGTGCTCCAGAGGCACCTCGAGGACCAGCTCTGGGGGCAGAGTGAAGAGTTCTGGGGGCTCATCGGGGGCCTGGAGCAGCAGTGGCAGCACGTCAAAGCGGCCATTTCCTGGGGTCCAGCCATGTTGGATACAGAGCTGTGGGAAGCAGGCAGAAGTGGGTTCAAGGGCTGTGACCCCTGACTTCACCAGGAATCCTCACCATTAACCATACCCCGTTCTTTACCTCAGGGAGTCCTCAGGGGCTGGGTCTCTATGCAAAATGGAGGACCCTGTTCTTGTGGTCAAGGCTTGTCTTGAACTCCTAACCCTCCTGCTTTGACCTCTCAAGTCAAGGATTATTATTATTATTATTATTTATTATTATTATTATTATTATTATTATTATTATTATTATTTTATTTTATTTTATTATTATTTTGGTTTTTCAAGACAGGGTTTCTCTGTGTAGCCTTGACTGTTCTGGATTCACTTTGTAGACCAGGCTGGCCTCGAACTCACAGCGATCCGCCTGCCTCTGCCTCCCAAGTGCTGGGATTAAAGGCGTGTACCACCACCACTTGGCCTCAAATCAAGGATTATAGGAGTGCACCACCATTCCTGGCTTCCCATCTTTCATCTCGAAAGGTCCCCTCTTCCTGCCCACTGACTTTTTCTCTGTATTCCGATGCAGTATTCCTTGGTTCCCTATGCTCATAAGCCTTGATTCTCACTTGTGATGGCTACTCTTGGTTGTCAATTTGACACACCCAGCAAGAGGAAACTGCAGCTGAGGAATGGCCTCATCACCAGGTTGGCCTGTGGTCGTATCTGTGGAGGACTTTTGTTGATTCCTAATTGATGCAGGGGGCCAAGCCCACTAAGAGCAGTGCCATCCCATATAGCTGGGCCTGAGCTCTATATGGGAGGTAGCTGAGCAAGCCAGTAAACAGCATTCTTCCATGGTCTCTCTAGGTTCCTGCCTGGGGGTTCCTGTCTTGAGTTCCTGCCCTGGCTTCCTTCAGTAATGGAGTGTGAGTTATAAGAGGAAAGAAACCCTTTCCTCTCCAAATTACTTTTGGTCAGTGTTTTATCACAGCAGTAGAAAGCAAAGTAGTACACCACCTCAGTGATCTCCACGTTAGCGGGGTCCCCTCGCACAGAGCCATCTTGCTGCCTGTAGCCTGCATAGCGCACCAGCTGGCTGTTCCAGATCCGGAAGTCTCCCCGGCCAGGGCAACGCTGCGGGAACACTGTGATGGCTGAACTGACATTGGGGAAATGAAGCCGGTTAGAGGCCATTTACTGCTGCCTGGGGTGGGCTTGGGCCTGGGCTAGGCTCACTCACCGAAGATTGCCTCTGTTTGTTGCATACTTGATGTGGTTACAGATGTAGGTGAACATTTCCTGTGCAGTCCTGCAGTCCCGAGCATCGAATACCTGGGCTCAGAGGGGGTGGACCAAGGATATAGGAGAGAGAGATGAGGTTTTGAGTGCTAGCTCCAGAGGAGTGCTGGCACGGGGCTTTCTGGGAAGGAGGCAGGGTCTGCAAGAGCTACCCACTATCCATGTGACTCGTGCTCTCAACATTTATGCCCTACTGACTCTCATCTGCCTGACATTGTCGCTTGCCCAGCTCAGCCTGATCTTCCCAGGACACATCTCCTCATCCCCTTCAGGGCAGCCTGGAAAACCAGCACTGAGGGTCACCTGCTGACTGCCGACGGGATGCATGTGGAAGGTTCTTAGTTGATAGAGACCCCACCTGTATGCCAAGGCAGGTGACCATCCTGCTCCCTTGAGCCAGAACAGTGGTGGGAAGAGATGGCTGCATTGACAGCTCTAGGGACCCGGCTAGTGGTGTTCTGATACCAGGAGAAGGCTGGGCCGTGGGTGGTGGTGGTGGGGTTGGGGTCCTATCTTGCCTGATGGAGGAGAAAACTTGTGACAGGGTAGGGGGTGGCAGTGGTTGGCCAGTGGCCAAGGGAGGGACACAGCATCGAATGGAGCCTATTATGGGAGCTTGATGGGTTCAAAGTTGAACTAAAGCTTTGAACCACTTAAAAGAGTTGGGCAAGAGGTAGACAGAATGTTCTTATTTTATTGGAGATGCCTTTGACATCATGGAGTGTGTGGCTTTCTTCCACATTCTTTAGCGGCCACTGGCAGCTCAGGAGGCCAGGGTCATGGAGTCAGTTCTCCTGTAAGCCCTTGGCTTTTCTTAGTGCCCGAGGCTGTTCCAGTAACCCTTGGGCAGAGGCCTTTCCACTACCTCGCACCCACCCCTCAGGGAAACCTCAGGTGCTTCCTGGGTCCCTCCTCTCCCTGTTCAGTCCCCTGATACCCATTCTGGGCATGTGCCAGCTGGTTATACCTGCAGCTTTCCCCACTGGATCCGGCCCACACAGCGGGGAGCATTGCGCCAGGCCTGCTTGGCCCCAAACACCAGCTCACTCTCCCGGAGCTGGTAGGTGCCTGTGGCTGCTACCTCAGACTCCACCTCCTGAAGTCGCTCCTCATGAGCCTGGGAACCACTCCTGGGGGGAAGGGAGGGCCTTGGTGTCAGGACAGTAAAAGGGATGGGGAATAAAGTGTGGGCGGTGCTCTGGAGGCTTCTCAGCCCAGCACAGGGGGTGCCTGGGTGCAGGGGAGACCCACCTTTTGATGGAGTTGTAGTACTGATTGATGAAGTCCCGGGCTTGACCTAATAGCTGCTCAGTGGGGGAAGGGCCCTGGGTAGGCCGGCTCTGTAACTTCCTTGGAAACACCAGGGATCCCAAGCAGCGTCTTGAGGTACAGGGCCCATCCTGGGCCAGAACAGAGCACACAGAGGCCAGGGTCAGCCCCGGGCACAAGGTGTACTTTGGTCAGTAAGGGCCGAGGCAGGTGTGAGCAGAGGGAGGGAGGTTTGGGAAAGCATGGGCTCAGATCATGGTTAAGAGTGGAAAGGCATAGTGCTTGAGGCTCAGGGCCGCTGAAATCCTTGAAATGTTCTTTGACCCCTCTGGTCCTTCCCAGTTTTCACTACTCTTTGCAGATAAGGGTCAAGTCTAAACAAAGCAGAGCTTCCTCACTTGGACCCCCCTGCACCTGGGACACCTCCATCAACCTCCATCCCAACTCTACAAATATGGGTAGGGCCCATCCTTACCTGCTGAGCCTGTGCACTGAGGGTGTCATAGGTGATGCTGCCCACTTCCCAGTTCTTCACTCGAGGAAACTTGGGTCCTTCTGGAGGCCGGGTTAGTGGGGGGCTGTTAGGGATCAGGGGTACACAGAGTCATGGGAGAGAAGTTTGTTTTCTTTAGGCTTCCCCACTGCAGTTCAGGGCAACATTGTACAGCATCAATAAACCCCACAGGGCCATTGCCCACACCAGCTTCCTGGTATTTTCTGTCAGCTCTCACAGCAGCCTTAGGAGGTGGGCAGTGCCTTCTGTTCCCCTACTTATGAAGGCCTCAAGGCTTCTCTTTTGTGTGTGGGGGCACGGGGGTGAGGTGGGGTGGGGTGGGGTGGGGGTGGAGGGTGTTGAGGTAGGTCTGGCTGGCCTCAAGCTCTATGTAGCTGAGGGATGGCTAGAACTCCTGATCCCCTGGTTCTACCCCTCCCCGCCCCCCAACTGCTGGGGTTATTGTCATGTGCCACCACACTGACTCCTAAGGCCCCATCCTTCGCGTTACTCTGTTTTAGGGATCATATTTTGGTACCTGAAATGGGGCCTATTTGAGGGGCCTGAGTGGAGGGAAGGCCCCCCACAGGGATTCCTCTGCTCTGATTTTGCTCCCCGTTTGTACCCCTCTTGACATCAACCATCGTGTGAAGGGAAGCCTGGGGCCTTATCACTTCCTCCCAGAAGCGCCTGCCTGCGCAGGAGGAAGGGAGGGACTTGGGGCCCTGGTGTCCCTGAGCAGCGGCACTGGACCCTCAGGCTTGGCAGGAGCCCCTTGGCCTGACACCCCGCTGGCATTTTTTGTTTGTTTGTTTGTTTCTTCCCTTCAGGACCTCAGGCCCAGCAGGGAAGAGGTTTTGAGAGCTAGGGCTGCAAGGCTGGCTGTGTGTGAAGAGGGAGTCCTGCAGCAGGGAAAGGCCCCAGCCCTGCCTTAGCCCCATCCCAAATGCTTGGCTCTCAGGCCCAGCTCTCCCCTGTTCTGTGAAACCCCACAGGTAGAATGCCCCTGCCCTGCTCCCATCTTCTCTGGCTAAGTAACCATCACCACTGTTTGTAGGAGGCTTCCCGTGAACTAGAAACTTACAGATCCAAGATCGACTCGGAGGCTCAGAGAGCTTATTTGGAACAGTGTTTGAGTTCTTGACAGTGGGGCCCAATTCTGTAGCAGGGCCCCTCTTTTCCCCCTCTTGCCTCCTACCTGATGGCCTTGCTCCTGCCTACTTCTCAGCCATGCAGCCTGGTTCTGTTCTGTTCACACTAGCAGCTTTTCTGCGTTGGTGGCTTGATCATTCTGGCTCTTCCCAGCTCTAGGCCTCAGTCCTCCATACAACCCCTTTTCTCACACATTTTACCTACTCATAGCCAAATGGCCCTCACCTGTGATCTGGTGCTGGTCCAGTCGCTGGGGCGGGGGATGCTGGTGCCTGGCTAGGTTCTGGTGCTGAAGAGGCTGGACTCTGCTTGCCGCATAGCCCTAGGCCCAGCCCAAGCCCTAGGCCACAGGGTGGCCCAGGCTCCTGGCCCACGCTCTTCAAGTTACCCATGTCAGCTGCACCTCAACTCTGCTGGCTGCTCAGCAGAGTTCCTGGCCTTTTCCTTAGGAAGCAGGGAGGGGGTGGTGGGAGGGGGCTTTCAGATGCTGGCCCTCGCCCGCCCCGCCCCTGTCCCACACACAATGGGACAGGAACAAGGCCGGCAGGGAGGCTCTAAAACCTCGGCTTCGCGCCCGCTGGCCCAGAGGGTGGGGGGCCGGACGCCTGAGGGCTAGAGCTGATAAGTGGGAACCCAGGTGTCCTTTAGAGGCCTGGGGCTGAGTACAGACTGGAGGGTGGGGAAGGCACTTTGATGGTGCAAGGCCACAGCGAGAAGGCTTTGAGTACTGGGTGGAGTGGAGCAATAGAATACCACACTCCTAATGCCCACAGGCACCTCTCCATTCATCCTGGCCTTCGTGTTCCTTACCTTTGGCTATATCAGAGTCCTTGGGGACTTGGGGACACAGGAGGTTCAGCAAGGATGCAATGACATTTTGTCTTTGTGGCTGGCATTAGGGTATCTTTCCCTCCTCCTATCTCAATTTCCTGAAACCCCCACACCCCCATGACTCAAGAGGGGGACACAAAAGGGCAGGAAGCTGCCATCCAGGGCCTCCACCCCCAATCCTGTCGTCAAGTGACGCGTTTCCCTGGGTCAGCAGGTCAGTGGAGAGATCTAGCCATCAGGGCAGAGGCAGGTGGGCCAGAGGGGAGAGTTTGGTGGTAGGGTGGGGCGCTGAGTGTGGGCTAGGCAAACTACAATTCCCAGAATGCAGGGACGCTATATCTATATCTATATATCTATATCTATCTATATCTATCTATCTATCTATCTATCTATCTATCTATCTATCTATCTATAAATCAGCACCTTTTGGTCACCTGAAGCAGAAATGCATCTTGGAGCTTGTAGTTCTGTGCTATCAATAGCGGGCAGAAAGCTAGGAGCTAGATATTTGGGTGCACAGGAGAGGGAGCTTTGTGAGTTTAAGACCTCAGAGGCTTAAAAAAAAAAAAAGAAACTAAGAGAAAAAAAAAAAAAACAAAACAGAAGTTTAGAGACAGGGAGAGGCAGAGACTGGGAGAGGCAGACAGGCAGACAAACAAACAAGTGGATTTGTGTTGGCTGGACTTTTAAAAACCAGGGGAGGATAAGATTGGGGTGGGCCTGGATGGGGGGCTGGCAGGATCAGCGGAAGGAATGGGCCGTGCTGATCTTTGGGGTCACTAAGAAGGTGGGGTCCACTAGTTTGGGGCAGGGAAAATAGAGGTGAAGGGGGCCTCACAAACAGAGAGAAGCCTGTCCCTGGATGTGAGTGCTCTGGCCTCCCTGGGTGACTGGTGGGGGCTGGGAGCAGAGGAACCAGTAGGTGGCCCCTACTCAGCCCAGCTTGTTCTCAGCTTTCTGGCCTTTGAAACCCCTGCCTGTCTTTACTGACTTGCATCCTCAGAGAGGCAGGAGATGGGATCTCCTGGACATTTCATCTCCAGTTCCACCTGGCTCCCATGTCCAGCTGTGACTTTGACTCCTGGACAATCAGGGTTCCTCTTTCTGTTAAGGACGCTGTGACTGGCCTCAGTGCCAGTGTTCTAACCATCACCACCACCACCACCACCACCACCAGCAGCAGCAGCAGCAGCTGATGCCTTTTTGACTTCTTGACTATCACTGGCCACAGCCCTTGGTCTAGGCCTTCGGACCCCATGTCTCTCCATCCCATCTTTCCCACCACTGCTAGGTTCTTCTCAAGGTCTGCCTCATACTTTGTCTTCACTTGAAAGCTTCAGATAGAGCCAGGTCCACGGCTACTCTCACATGCGCGCCCGTCCCATCTCCCCAGGTTATTGCTCACAAGATAAACTGGCTTTTTCAAACACTCCTGCGCTTCTGTGGCCCCAGGCCTCTGGTTTATACACTCCTTGTCGTTGCTCTCAGGCCAGAGAAAAATCTTGCCAACTCTCCCTGGGCCAGCCTTGGCCTTGGAGATGTCGTCCCATCTGCCTTTTAGAGAGCAGGTACCTCCTGTAGCAAAGGAGACAGCCAACATCGTCTGGATGTGTGGACCTGAGCCCTTCACAGCTGCCATGACTCTCCTGGTCTTGGAAGTCAGATTCGTATCTTATTCTAGATCCTTCCTCTGTCCCTGTTGCTTTTCTTGCTAGTCTCTCCCAGGCATCACCCCAGCATTTCTTCTAAATTTCCCATGCCCTGGGGACGGCTCCCTATCCTGACCACTGCACATTCCCCGAACCCACCACCCCACCCCCAACTGCTTTCTCCAGCACCTCTCATGTGCCATAGGGCTCTTTGTTACCCAGACCCAGGCTCTGGAACACCTCTTACACATGAAATTATTTAATGTATAACTTATATGTATGTGCACCACAGATGTGCAGTGCCTTGAGGTAGGCCAGAAGAGGGCACTGGATCCCCTAGACCTGGTTGTGAGCCACTGTATGGATGCTGAGAACTGATTCTGGGATCTCTACAACAAGCACTCTAAGCCACTGAGCCACCTCAGGCCTTGGGGTGTGGATTCCAGGCAGCTTGCTCTGTGTAAGAGTACCTACTACTTCTTGGAGTCTCCTGCTGGGTTTGGACCCTGCTCTGCACAGTAAGTGCTTCCTAAATTAGTTTTGCTACAAATGTGCGAGTGTGCGTAGCCATCAGGCGCCTAGGGCCTGCATTGGAGGAGGCCAAGGAGAGAGGTTCTCAGGAGAGGTGTGGCTGAGGTGACACGGCTGGGTGGAGGGACAGGTCCAAGAGGGAGCACTGTTCAGATACAAGAGTGGACGTGGAGCAGACAGGCTCTCTGTGGGGCAGAACATACCAGGCTAGAGAAAAAAATATATATATCCCCCAAAACCAGAGGCAGAACCTCCTGATAGGCAGAGTTGCTTCCTGTCTGTCCTGACTTCAGTGAGGAGGCACTTTTGGTGAGATTAATGTGGTATTGGCAGGAGAGAGACAAGGAAAGGCGGGGCGAGATACGAAGTTTTCTTTATAAAAGATCAATACTTTCTGACTTTCTAATGCACTGCAGAGTGACTATAAAGGACAATAATGACAAAATGTCCTAAACGTCA
Organism: Acomys percivali; assembly: GCA_907169655.1. Taxonomy (NCBI): domain Eukaryota; kingdom Metazoa; phylum Chordata; class Mammalia; order Rodentia; family Muridae; genus Acomys; species Acomys percivali. The sequence continues at coordinate 130,024,344 of OU015744.1, read as the reverse complement.
ACAACATTTCCCTCTGCTCCCCAGGGTTTCAGATATTTCTGTTTTTATCATAAATGATGAAAATGCTTGAGACGACAGATACAGTTCAGATTTTGTTTTTCAGGTTTTTTTTTGTTTTTGTTTTTTCCGAGATAAGGTTTCTCTGCGTAGCCTTGACTGTCCTGGGCTCACTTTGTAGACCGGGCTGGCCTTGAACTCACAGCCATCCACCTGCCTCTGCCTCCCAAGTGCTGGGATTAAAGGCGTGCACCACTATACTCGGCTCCAGATTTTGTTTTTCGAAACAGGATGTCACGTAACCCAGGCTGGTCTCAAACTTGCAATATAGCCAAGGGTGATCTTGAACCCCTGGGTCTCCTGCTTCTACTTCGCAAGTGCTGGGATTACAGGCATGTTCCACCATGGCTGGCTCACCTGAATTTCAGTATGGCAAAGGTGTTTATGCATTCAAACATCACATAGTGCGTACCCTGTATGTTCATGTATTGTATAGCTTTGCTTGTCAATTAAAAACGAAACCAAGGCAAGGTACAAGGCCGGATGTGATAGTGCATACACTCTTAATCCTAGCATTGGAAAGGGAGGCAGGTTTCTATGAGCTCGAGGCCAGCCTGGTCGCTGTAGAAAGTTCCAGACTAGCCAGAGCTACCCAGCAAGACTGTCTCAAAACCAAAACTCCAAACCCAAACCAAAACAAAGAGAGCAACTCACCCAAATAAAACAAAAACAAAGCAAAAAACCCAAAGCAAGTCAAAGGCCAGTGGCCCCTCTGTCAGCTGCCGATTTTTCTGTCTATAGGATGGGATTGTCTCTCTCCCAGACCACCAAGAGGTCCTGTTTCTGCCATTTGCCCACAGCCCTGTGGGACCTCAGTCCCGTCTTAGTGACTGGCTGCTTATATGGGCAACTCTATGGTATTTGTTTAATAACTGCATTTTAAAGAATAATATCTGAGGGGAAAAAAATGGAAGGTTTTAGAGGTGTATCACCATCGAAAGGAAACCACAGATTTAAGTTGTAGGGTATCAAACTAGATAGGGCTTTCCTGACGGGCTGGTTAGGAGTCCGGCTCCTCCATCTCTGATGTTGGCAGTGTCCCAGCTAGTGGGAAGGTTAACAGGTTTCTGTGGGCGAGTAAGGGCCCCTCCTAGGGAGGGCTAAGTCTCTGGTGCCTCCTGTACCTCAAGCACAGTGCCCCCACCCACCAGACTCCAATCTTGCCTTTTAGCTTAGGCCAGATGTCTGTGCAAGTCTGGGAGGGGAGTGATTGCTCTGATCTTGGGTTATCTATGTTGGGAAAAGGAGGTCCAGGGTGTGTGTGTAGAGGCTGGGCGGGGGTGGGATGGGGTGGGGGAGGCAAGGAGGATGGTGGGGGGCAGGAGCAGAAAGCTCTGACTCCTTTTAGCCCAACCCTAAGTTGTTCAGTGTGAGCTGGAAGTGCCCCACCCTCCCCACTATGAGCAACTTCCTTCCTGCTTGCTGGCAAGGACTGGGTGGGAGCAGAGGGAAGAGGAGGGAAGGGAGGAGGGTCTGCCAGCCTGGAAGCCTCCCTCAAACTCAGGATGTAACTCATGCTGTGAGTGGGGAGAGGTCTGCTCTGCTTCCAGATTGCTTGGTGGGGCGGGGCCTTTAGGAGGACTTTGGGGTAAGAGCCAAGGAAACGCAGGTGCTGGCTGTAGGCAAAGAAGGGGGGTTTTTGCTTGTCTGAAAAGGGCAGCTTTGTTGGCCTCGGGCGCCCTCTAGCTGCCGTTGCGATTCCGGAGACAGCCACACGAGGGAAGCAGAGAGCCAATGAAAAATGATCTGTGCTGCTAAGTCTTGGGGTCAGACGCCAAACAGCCAGTGACAGCCAGGGAAGCAGCCAACTGCCTTGGATCTCTGATTTAATGGTGTGTCCACAGTGGCCTTCTGGGGGCTCTGAAGTGAATCACTTGGCCAAAGCTCCCACTTGTGACTCTATCTGAAGCCCATTTCCCGAGGAAGGGAGTAAGGCTCCCTTCTGAGGGTCAACTGTTTCCTGCCCCACTTCTTGCACAAACCCTTATAGGACTTGGCAAGCTAAAGGCACAGGGAGCCATGTACACCATAGTTAGGAGAGTGAAGCATCAGATACCCTCACTTTTGTAAGAGGAGGCAGTTTTGCAGTTTGGGGACCCAGGGAATGGACCCTTGGAGCTGTCCCCATCCCCCCTGGTGGGCTCCCAAGGACAGAGCTCAGTGAGTTTCCTGTTCTCACCCAATATGCTCTGGAACCACATCTGTCTGCTGGCTCTCAGCCTCCTGAGAAAGCCTTGTGACACCAAGGCTCTTGGATCCTCTCTATCTGCCCTGGCAGTAACCCCGCCAACTGGGTGACTCCCAGCGGTCTGTTTCATAGAGACACCGATTATGTTCAGAACGGTTCTACCACCATGGCCCAATAACTGCCCAGAGAACCTACTTCCTTCCTTTCTTTTGGAGTGGTAGGATTTTACTTTGTAAGTACAGGTTAGCTGTATCACACAGGCTAGCCTTGAACTTGAGATCTTTCTGCCTCAGTTTCCTGGGTGCCATGGTAACTGGTATCCACCACCAGTCCCAGCTAAGATTCCACACTAGGAACCAGGATCTCAGAATAGAAATTTGGTGGTGGTAGCCGGGCGTGGTGGCACATGCCTGTAATCCCAGCACTCGGGAGGTAGAGGCTGGTGGATCACTGTGAGTTCAAGGCCAGCGTGGTCTACAAAGTGAGTCCAGGACAGCCAAGGCTACACAGAGAAACCCTGTCTTGAAAAAACAAACAAACAAACAAACAAACAAACAAAAATTTTGGTGGTGATGGTGGTAAAGGACAAAAGTGTGTGTGAAGAAAAGGTGTGTGTGTATATGCATGTATGTGTGTACATGTGTATATGTGTGTATGCGTATGCATGTATATATGTGTGTACATGTATATATATGCATGTGTGTATGTATACGTGTGTGCATGTGTGTATGTGTGAGAGGCTGCAATATGTATGCAAGCACATATCTGTGCCCATGACCAATATGTTCTGGGGCTGTCTCACTGACCTGTCTCATCATCTGGTCCTTGTGCTTTCAAAGCTTATTTGGACTAAAAAAACATGGCTGTGGATGTGAATGTGAACACTTAAACATCCATAGGGACTGAAAATGCTTTTCGCTCTTGGTACCTGGTGTGAGTGTTAGAGTTTCAAGCTGACACCTCCTGAGTGATGGCAAGGTCTCTGCTTCAGGCCTTGGAGACCCTGCATGGAACTCTGTTCTCACAAGCCAGTGCAAGGCTCTGCAATGAACCCAGGCCCGAGACAGACAGCTGTCAGGGACCTGCCTCACAGCCCTGCGATTTCTCCTCTCCTCTTCCCTCCAGTCCCTCGGGCTGGCCCAGTTTCCTGGTGTTGTTGCTGTGGTGCTGGGTCCCTTGGGAACCAGGGTTTTAAGCATCAAGTATGCCAAGCATGGAAATTCCGTAGCAACCAGCCCTGGAGATCAGCTGGGGTGGGGTGCTTCCTGAGTCTCCCGGGTGCCCTAGGGAGGGGCTGAACCTCTTCTACACACTGAGGAGGGAGGATCAGTCCTGAGAGTCCCTGCAGATGTGAAGACAGGGGCACTGTGACCACAAACACGAAGGCATTCTGATCATCCTGAAGTTGCTGTCTTTTGGTTTTTTTGAGGAAAGGTCTATTATGGCACATGATTTTGGAGGTTCCAGCCCACTGTTAGTTGGTTTGTTGCTTTATGCTGGTGGTCAGACAGCAAATCACAGATATGATGGAACAAAGCTGCTTACTTCACGCTGGATGAACAACAAAGCACTCTGGGTGTCCTTCTGTCCTTCCAAGCAGACTCCCAGTTCCCAGTCAAGGACCGCTGAGCAAGGCAGCTCAATGTGTTTGCTGCTGGTAGTCTGAGTCTTTTGGGGATTCCCATTTGAGCTCTGGTTTCCTAAACCCCAGCTTATGCTGCTTCAGGTAAGGCTGACCCCTTTCTAGAGGAATCTAAAGTAAATGGGGTTATGCCCCCACGGATCCAGAAGGCAGAGTGCCCAGGGCCCTTCTTTTTCAGGGTAAGAGGACTTAACCTCACACTGGCATGGGGTTCTACTGTCACCCTCCCACACTCACTGGTGATTTCCACAAGGATAGAGATGGAGTCCTGACCCCGGTTCTCAGCCCCACTGGGTCGGGAGTGTGTGGCTTCTCTTGTCAGAAGGCATTTGTATGTAGTTCCCACAGTATTTTCTTCACGTGTGAACATCCTTTCTTCTTTTTTTAAAAAATTTTTTTATTAATTTATTCTTGTTACATCTCAATGGTTATCCCATCCCTTGTATCCTCCCATTCTTCCCTCCCTCCCATTTTCCCCTTATTCCCCTCCCCTATGACTGTTCCTGAGGGGGATTTCTTCCTCCTGTATATGCTCATAGGGTAACAAGTCTCTTCTTGGTAGCCTGCTATCCTTCCTCTGGTGCCACCAGGTCTCCCCCTCCAGGGGACATGGTCAAATATGAGGCACCAGAGTACGTGTGAAAGTCATACCCCATTCTCCACTCAACTGTGGAGAATGTTCTGCCCATTGGCTAGATCTGGGTAGGGGTTTAAAGTTTACCGCCTGTATTGTCCTTGGCTGGTGCCTTAGTTTGAGCGGGACCCCTGGGCCCAAGTCTGCCTATCATAATGTTCTACTTGTAGGTTTCTAGGACCCTCTGGATCTTTCTACTTTGCTATTCTCCCATGCTTCTCTCCTTTCTTCTTAATAGACTGCAACTCTTCAAGGTCAGGGGGTGGACTGTAGCCCTCACGTTAATACAGCACACGCAGAGGGCTATGGGTGGGAGAGGGTGACTCAGCAGGCTTGCTGCCAAGCCTGGTGACCTGAGTCTGATCCCTGGGACCCACATGATAAAACAAAGGACTCCTGCAGACTGTTCTCCAACCTCTACATGGGCTGTAAACACGCAAATCCACACACTACTAAGTAAATGAAGGTAACAGTATTTGGGGAAGTGATTGTGAATAGGTCAGGAAATGACAGGGTCAGAGGTCATCAAATTATATCTCAAATCTCTTCTGTGGTCCTTACAACTTGCTGCTTCTTGACCCATGGAGAAAGCATGATTTCCTTCAGGACATAGAGCAGGGGTGGGTTAGCATTCTCGCTCTCATGCTCCTCCCACCCCAAACTGGCTCTGAATTTGGCCTGTCAGCCACCTCTGACATGGACACATCTGTAGTTCATGTTTATATTCATATTTTCAGCCCCCACCTCCCTCTCTCCTTGGATTCCCTGTGCTTATACTTCCTGATGTATGTGATGTATATGCCACAGGTTGCTATGTCGTTATGCCTAGTTATGGTGGTTGAATTACTTGGCTTTGGAACAGGAGACTCACCTCCGTTTCTAACTTGTATCAGCTCCAGGAAGTCTTTGCTACTTTGTGTCCCTGACACCCAGAGTAAGAAAGTGTTTGCTTCCAGCTCTGGTGTTTCCTAAAGTGTCAGCCAGCCCCCAGCCCCCAACCCCCTGCGGAATCCAGAATGTTATGTATAAAATCCAGGGCAGAGCGACATTGTTCTGTGGTGTTTGTTGGGGGAGGGTGAAAGAGGTTGGAGAGCTCTGGGTATACATGAGACCTGAGCTTTTCAGCGCTCATGGAAAACCAGGTCTTACTGTGTCATTTACTGCCCAGTGGAGCCAGGGCAGTTTCAGAAGGATTTTCATGGCCTAGGAAAGCTGTTGAGTTCACTGTGTCCAGAAGAGGGCCCTCAGCTTGGTCACCTGGGTTGCCCTTCTGGCTTGCTGCAGAGCCTGGCAGGAAGGGATTTCAGCACCTTGGACAGAGGCAGAGTTCCTGTCAGGCCGTGGCTCTGTGCGCCCAGAGGCCTTGGGAGTGTTGTTTAGGCAATTTCCCTAGCAGTGCAGGGCATGGTACATTTCTTAATATTTATCAGTCTTTTAAGGTCACTCTAATATAAACTCCAAGTCAATGTTAGAGCTGTACCTGTTTGTCAAACTCTGAGGGTACTAATTAAATGACAACAAAAGCCAGGCGGCTTGATGCACACCCATCATCCCCTCACTTGGGAGGCTGAGGCAGGAGGCTAGCAATTTTAAGGCTAATGTGGGCTGTATAGTGAGACCTGACTCAAAAAAATAACCAAACCAAACCAAGCAGCAAATCTCTCAAACAAATGACCAAACCAAAGCAGACAACAAAAGCTAACCTATATTCTCAGATATTGCAAGGTAGGTATTAGATACTTTATACATAATTTTACAGGAATACATTCAGATGTAGTCTCCAGGCAAATGTGCAGCTCCCACTCACCCATGGCCCAGCCAGCCACCTTCTGTGGTCATGCCAACTTGGCTCTAAAACCCACTGACTTCTAGAACCCTCTTGGAGCCCCTTCTGTGTGTGCGGAAAACCCACCCCAGTTCAAAGGGACAGATGGCTAACAGGTTCCCAGCCAGAGGAAGCACACTAGCAGCTTCACTTCCTCATTTGGAACAAGAATAAATTGGTGAGAAAACCCACACCTGAGTCCCACTGGCATCTGGCTTTATGAAGCTGTTAACCATCTTTCTGTGTGCCCAGGAGGGAGAATCCTTTCCAACTGGCTGGGCCCAGCTTTTCCTGGCAGCCCTTTTGGCTGCCCACCCATCTAGGGTGCTCCCTGCCTTGATCTTCTTTTCATGCAAATATATCCGGAAGCAACAAGCTCCTTCATGATGTCTATGCCCTCGTTAGAAGACCGGCAATCTCCTATGTTTACTTGCTGCGGACCCCACAGTGCTACTCTCTAGCAAATGCAGGGCTCTGGTGAGTCTTTTATTTTTTAGTTTTTTGAGGCTGGGTTTCTCTGTGTAGCCTTGGCTGTCCTTGGCTCACTCTGTAGACCAGGCTGGCCTCGAACCCACAGAGATCCAATTGCCACTGCCTCTCCCAAGTGCTGGGATTACAGGTGTGTGCCACCGTGCCTGGTGACTGATGACTCTTAAAGGTTTCTCACACGTACTCTTTTTCCCTCTACTCACTTACCATCTGAAACAACTATGTCATATGGCTCAGGATGTGGCCTGTGGAGTAGCCATTGGTTCCAGGGGCACTCAGGACAAGAGAGCAGGGGCAAGCGGTGCAGTGAGGTAGTGATCAAGAGAAATGAAGGGGCCATTGGGAATGGGGCTTGCAGGATGGTTGTAAGTTTAAAGCCATCCAGGGCTATAGGTTGTGTAGGATTAAGGAATCACTCACTGCCAGTGTTGGAAAGGGTCCCAGACACCAGCTTGTTTAGCCTCATTTTATAGGTAAGGAAAGTGAGATTTAGCGATGCTTCCAAAGTTACACAGCAAACACACTCCTTTCTGCCACTTCTGATCCATCCTAAGTCTCTCCCTTGGACTGTTGGGTAGCTTCATTTGGAAGGTTATATTTTTGCAAGGTGGTCACGCCCATGTGCCCCACTGCTCATGCCTTTCTTCCTACATGGCAGTGGCATTCGTTCATTGAGAACTGGGGTCAAATTGAGGTCATGGCCCCAATTTGATGGGCCGTGCAAATGTCAGGGATTGTTGGTGTGACTTTCAAAACGTAGTCATCACAGCTCATTCAGTTCTGGCTGGCCTTTTCTGCAGACATTTATCCTTGTAACACAGCAGCTATGCTGCGAGGAATCCAGGTAGCCATGTGGAAAGGCTTCATGGGTAACTGACCTCAGCATGTCCTGAGGTCCTAATGACAGCCAGCCTCCACCATCAAGCATGGCTGCCTTCTGGTCATTTTGTCTTGGCTGAACCTATAGATCCACAAGCAAGCAAAACAAATGCTGTCATTGGTTTGGGGATGGCCATTGGGCAGCGGCAGTTTAGTAAAATGTTCTTGCATCTACCTTAGTTTCTCTAAACTATGCTACATGTTTCATTAATTCAACAAACCTTTATTGGTATATAGGTCCGTGTGTGTGTGTGTGTGTGTGTGTGTGTGTGTGTGTGTGTGTGTGTG
>OU015744.1:129967787-130016332 GCA_907169655.1 Acomys percivali | reverse complement strand
TGTGTGTGTGTGTGTGTGTGTGTGTGTGTGTGTGTGTGTGTGTGTGTTTCGGCTGTTACTACACTTCCTTCAGACTGAAGAGCAACCTTCGAGTTCTGGAAATGGTCCTACCCCCATACTTGTTTTCTCCCTAGACCTGACACCCGAGAGCCAGTCTCTAGACCTTGGCTAATGTACCATCCATCTGCAATGCTTCTTCCTTGCCCACTTCAACCTTCAAGGACCTGCTCCAAAGCCTCCCCAGGCCCCTCCTCTTCTTCTGCAGTAGAAATGAGCCTGTACCTTGCTGCAATCCCACAGCACTCATTACAGACTACAGTTTAGTCTGCCCACCGCCTCTCTCAGACACCACTAGACTGTGCGTCCCTGGAGGAGGGAGACTGGCTTAGCCCTCTTGTCAACCCTCCCCCACCAGAATCTGGCACAAGGCCTAGAACAAAAGAGGTCCCTAGGAAACATTTATTGACTTAGAATCGGAAGCCAGGCTCCTGAATCCCAGCCTCCAGCACTTTACTCACTTTCTATGCCACCAAGTCAGGAACATATGCCAAGGGTAAGTAGCAGGTTGGTAGGAAAAGACCTTGGAATGGGCTGGGTGTGTGTGTGGCAGGATTGCTTCATATGGAACTGCAGGCTGCAGTGAGCAAGGAGGCCCTGGCTTCTCAGTATAGGGTAGAGGTGTGTCCCTCCTCTGTTGATTCAGCCCCCCTCCCCTTCCTGCCCTCTCTCACATCTTCCTCTCAATAGGTCCTAAGTACCTGTTCCTGGGGTGGGGGAAGACACATCGCCCCTTGCTTGTCTCCTCCCCAACACCATTATTCTGAAAGCCCAGTTGGTAGAGAAGTCTCTCGTACCCCCACAATTTGGTTGCCCTTGAAACCGGGGGATTGCTGGTGCTGTTCTCCCTCCCCTGGACTTCCAAAGAGTTCATCCTCTGTCATCTGTCTCTTAAGTCTGTTGGACTGGAACTGCTTGACAGTCCCCTGTGTGTGCCACTTACTCTCCTGGGTCTGATTTTAGCAGTGTCTCTCCTTGCCTGGTCCTTGGGGGACTACCAACAAGGGCAGCTTCCATCTCCTCCTCTTCCCCCGGAAGTCCTCACTCACTCCTCTCCCTCGGGCTGAGCAGGAACAGAGAGTGGGGTGGGTAGGATGGTTTCTTCAGACTTTTCTTCCCAATCGGCTCTTTCTGGGAGCTGAGTGGAGCCCACTGCATCTCTCTGTAAATGCGGTCTCTCTCTACCCTCAGTCGCAGGCAGGGTGGGGGAGAGTCTTCCTGGGAATGACCCTTGGGGGCCTGTTGTGGGGTTGGAGCCAGTGTGGATGTTCTGGGATTTGCCTGCATTTTTAAGTGGGAGGTGCAATATAGACCAGAGGGACTTCTGTATGAGGTGGTCTTTTTTATTTTTTCTTCCTTAAAAAATGTATTCATAGCCAGGCGTCGTGGCGCACGCCTTTAATCTCAGCACTCGGGAGGCAGAGGCAGGCAGATCGCTGTGAGTTCGAGGCCAGCCTGGTCTACAAAGCGAGTCCAGGACAGCCAAGGCTACACAGAGAAACCCTGTCTCAAAAAAACCAAAAAAAAAAAAAAAAAAAAATGTATTCACTTTACATCCTGAATGTAGCTCCTTCCCTCTTTCCCTCTTCCCCCTATGCCTCCTTCCTTTGTCCTCAGAAAAGGGGATCCCCCTCCCACCACCCACCCCAGCACTTCAAGTCATATCAGGACTGAGCTCATCTTCATCCACTGAGACCAGACAAGGCAGCCCCACCATGGAAGAAGTGCTGAAAAGCAGGCAACAGAGTCCATGTCATAGACACCACTCTCTCAACTTACTGGGGGACCCACAAGAAGATCAAACTGCCCATTGGTTACACATGTGTATAGGGCCCAGGTCCAGTCCATGCATGCTCTTTGGATGGTGCTTCCATCTCTGTAAGTCTCTATGTATCTAGTTTAGCTGACTCTATTGGTCCTGCAGCTTTCTTGTCCTTCCATCCTTCTCCCCTACTCTTCCATGGGACTCCTTGAGTCCTTCTAATGCTTGCAGGGAGTCTCAGCAACTGGCTTGATCAGCTGGGGGGGGGGCCTTTCAGAGAGCAGTTAAGCTAGGCTCCTGTCTGTAAGCATAGCAGAGTATCGTTAATGGTGTCAGGGGTTGGCTCTCTCCCATGAGGTGGGTCTCAGGTTGGGTCAGACATTGGTTGGACATTCCTTCAGTCTCTGTCTTTATCTCTGCACATCTTGTAGGCAGGGTAAATTTTGGGTTGAGGGTTTTGAAGGTGGACTGGTGTTCCTCTCTCACCACTATAGGTCCTGCCTGGCTAGAAGGTGGCCTCCTCCCTGAATCTCACTAAGATGGGGAAATAGACTAGACAGTGGAAGTGGAAGTAGAGAGGGGACTGCACAGGCGAAGGTACGGGGAGGGAAACTGGGGCGGGGGGGATCAGATATGGGGAGAGTAGGAAGGGGAGATGTGAGGGATTAAAGAGAAAAGGGAAACAGAAGATAGGGGCATCACTGAGACAAGATCTTCCACAGGGTAGACTACAGGGAGGACACGGGGAGGGGGGGGTTGTCTTTAGCTGAGTCTCCTAGCAGCAGAGGATATGAGGAGGTTCCTTAATGCCTGGTACCAGCAGCAACTTCAGAATGATGCTGCGATGATGCTGCGTTGAGGACAGCTCATCTGGCTCAGGCCTTCTTCATCCTCATCTCTGTGGGCCTGACTTCCTAGGAAGTTAGAAATCTGCAATTGGCTCTGACACACACCTTTCTCTATGTGTTGCTTGGTGGTGGTGGTGGTATGTGTGTGTGTGTGTGTGTGTGTGTGTGTGTGTGTGTGTGAGAGAGAGAGAGAGAGAGAGAGAGAGAGAGAGAGAGATAGATTGAGACTTGGCTTTCTTTAGCTTGAAGAAGCAAGCAGCTCTCTCAGAATTTTAGTGTCTGGGCCCCTCTTACTAGCATGATAAAGGGCCATGTCTTCTTCCCTCTGGGATAAGACCAAAAGCCTTCCTCAGCAAGTGGTTCCGTCATAAGGTCAGCTGTCCAGGCCAGGTGAGGAATCCTGTCCTCTTGGGGCCTGGCTTTCCTGAAGCCTTGGTCTGGAAGGAAAGGGGCCACAGAGGCGTCTTCTGCCTTTCTCTCCACGCCATCCCCACGTGAACATTCTCACGTTCAGTCCCCAGGCTTGGAAAAGATGACCCTCCACTCATACAGGCTAGGTGTCGGGACAAGACCCAGACCAGTCATGAACCCAGATGTGCCGATGCCACTCATGGCAAATTAAGAGTTGGGGAAGGCCCTGGGCACCCTGCGTGTGAGCAACGAAGCTGAGGGAGGTGGACAGGGTCTGAGGGATGACTGTGCAGGCAAGAGCCTCTGGACTTTTTTAGCATCAGCTGGTGGAGCCACCTCCTTCTCTCCCACCGGCTGCCTCCCTGAGTCACTGCCCACCCACTAGCAAATAAAAAAGAGTGTCATCTTCTGGCCAGTGGCCCTGTCTGGCCTCGTGTTCCCAGGTTTTTGCTTCTGAAGGTGAGAGTCTGGCTGGGGTGGTCTCAAGGCTATCTTTCTTCCACTGGCCTACCTCCCTTCCAGCCGGCTTCTTCATCCATTGTTACTCCCATCCCCCCACCCCCACCCCCATTCCACGGTGGTTCTCGCTGGTGACAAGACCCAGCCCCTTGCTCCAAGGACAGAGGCAGCTGCAAGCCCTCAGGAGCCCCCACATGGCCCCATCCATCCAGACAGGCCTCTGATCCGGGTTGCAGGCAGGGGAGGGGATTCAAGGCCGCCTCAACTCCAGCTGCCGGCTCCTCCCCACAGCAGGCCCGCTCAGCTGTCAACACTCGCCTCTCGCCCTAGTCCTGCCCCAGGCGTTGCTTAGCTGCTCAAACCAAGGACACCTCAGGCGGCCGAAGACCCCTACTCAGGCCCCAACAGGCGGTGGGCAGGCAGTGGGCAGGCGGCGGGCAGACACCCTGCCTGCCCTTGAGCATCCTTAGACCTCCTTGCCTAAATAAGGGAGCTGCAGCTGGAGCGAGCCAGCTGGCAGGGGGAGGGGCCTGAGGCTAGGCCAGGGTTTTCCGAGGGGCTGGGCCGCCCCGGCCGCCTCTGGGCCCCAAGCTCTCCTATTGGGCCTACGAGGTTGGTCCTGCACTACAGAGGGAGGGCAGGCCTCTAGCAAACGGGGGATCCTCGGGCTGGGACCTCGCGCTCAAGGACCTTTCTTTGATCTCACAGCTAGGAGGCCGCAACTCTTGTCACTGTGCGTCTCTGTGCGTGTCACCCATGAAGAAATTCGAATAACCCCATGCCCCCCTCCCCCCGCAGAGGGCCTTGTCCTTGTGTATGCTGGAGAGAGGGGCGATTGAGGAGGGCGCGACTCTCCTACGGCTCACCCACCGGTGTCTCAAAGGTTTATATTGCCGGTTCTTCCCATTTCCCGGGTGTCCCCTGGCCCTGGGGCCCATCTTCTCAGAGCCTAGGCCTCACTCAGCCCTGTCACCCCCAGCAGATTCTGTGTGTACTCAGCCTGTCCTAGGCGCAGGAGGGAAGCTGGGGATAAAGGCTTGGCCCTGTCCCATCAAATCAGGTTTCCTAGTCCTGAGTCTGGGAGGGGGCGACAGCCCTATGCCCCTTGCCCCTTGCCCCGGCCACCTTCAAACCGGCCGTCGCACCTGTCCTCATGGTTCCCCTACCCAAGGGTCCCTTCCCCCCTCTCGGAGGAGCGCGAGTCTCGGGGGCTCAGTAGCCGAGCTAGGGGTTGGGGCCCCGGGAGCGCTCCGCACGGCTCAGCCAATGAGAAGGGCGGGCGCTCGGGGTGGCGGGGAGAGGGCGGCGCTGCCGGCGTGCGGCGGCAGGAGGGGGCCGGGAGGCGGGGGCCGGAGCCGGAGGGGCGCGCGCCGCATTAACCCTTCAGCCGCCGGACCAAGCCGCAGGCGCTGCCCGAGCCGCGGGCGCTGGAGCGGCTGTCGGCGCGGCGGCAGTGGCGGCGGGCGGGCGCGAGCCGGGAGCCGGGCGCTCGGGCGGGCGGAGTGGAGTGCAGCGCCAGGACGAGGCGGAGCAGGGCCCGTGGCACTGCCAGCCCGGGGCGACAGACAGGTGTGCCGGCGCCGCAGCTCCAGCCGCTTCAGGCCCGGCCCGCGGTCCGGAGCCGGCAGCCGCTAGCCCAGCAGGGACCCTGCGCCCTCAAGTTCCGGCCCCGCCCGCACTCAGCTTGGCCGCCGAGTGCGGAGACCACGGCCCGGCCAGGCCACCCGAAGCCTAGTGCTGGGCCGGGCCGGGCCAGGGTGGGTGGGGGCCCGCCCGGCCCGCCCATGGGCTCAGGATGCCTGTACGGAGGGGCCACGTCGCGCCGCAGAACACCTTCCTCGACACCATCATCCGCAAGTTTGAGGGCCAGAGTGAGTGGGGGAGGGGGCAAGGCGGGGAGGGGGTTTGGGGGGTGGGTCCAGTCCTGCCTAGTGTGGATGGGGGGCGTGCCCGGGCCGTGTGCAGTGTAAAATGTGAGTCAGTAGGGGCTGGTGGGCCCTGAGACTTATGCCGGGGGCCGAGGGGACAAGGCTTAGTGTCAGGGGAGCATTGGCTTGAGACCAAGGGGCCTAGTGTTGCAGCTTGGGGTCAGAGAGTGTGTGTGGCAGGAAAGAGGGGTGGGATGAGATATTCAGGTGTTCCCAACTCTAAAGGTCCGGAGTTGACGGGATTGTGTGTATGCTGTTATGAGAATCTATATGACCCACGCTGTTGGGCCCTAAAAGTATAGTACACGCTTCAATCTAGACGGTGCTGTATGTGGGAGCCTGTAGCTAGAGGTGTAGGATCAGTGACCAATCTGCTCTTGAGCGTGTGACAAGAATACAGCCAAATCCCTGTGTCACTTATGAATTTGAGTCTGCATAGGCAGTGGAGAGGTGTCTCCCGCAAGTCCCTAAGATTGTGGGTCTGCTGCCGAGAGGGTGCTGCAGACAGGAAGCTGGCTTTGGGGCTAACAGGCTGGCTGTGGAACTCCTGTGTGGTGGGCTTACCTGCTGTGGATAGTACCCCAAACCCAATTGTGCAGATTACAGCACCCCTTGTGCAAGACCTGGCAAGAGAGACTTCCTGCAATGTGTCCTAGGCTAGGTGAAGGTTTTGGTGTTGGTGTGCCTGTCCTCAAGGCTGCATGTGCCACAGAGGGTGTGACTGCAAAGGGCTTCGGGAGCTGGAAAGTGACATTCCTTGCCCGTGACCCTGTGCACACAGGACACCGTGTGCTTGTACTGTGGTGGGAGGGAGGGGTCAGTTGGATGGGCATTGTCCCATGATGAAGAACAGGGCAATCCTGAGGGGGTGGTGCAGGCCTAGGGTCTGGGGGCAGGTCCCCTGGCTTTCTTTTACTACCAGCTGGGTAGGCACAGGCAGACTCTGAGAAGCCTGTGAACTGGGTCCTAGAGGCTTGGATTCTGGCCCCACCTCTGCCACTGACTGCCAGACGACCTTGAGTGATTCCTCCCACCTTTAAGCCTCAGTTTCCACATCTGTGAACAAGGGCACAAGCTACAGGGCTTCTGAGGTCTCTGCAGTGTCTGTATTCTAGGAGTTCAGGCGAGGGGGTGGGGTAGGGTGGGGCTTGCCTTCAAAGGAACTTGCTCTGCTTTCCTGTCTGGGGACAGTGGGTCCCTTTTCTCCCATGGGTGGGTGGTGCCGTGGACCATCTTAGGCTCAAATGGGGATGGAAGCAGAGGGAAAAGGTCTTTTCATATGGCAAGATTCTCTGACCTGGGTCTTGACGCTTGCTGGGGAGTTCCAGTAGGCCTTGGGAACTGACCTGAAGATGACCCAACTCTCAAAAGTAACTTCCTTGAAGGCAGAGGAAAGATGGCCAAAGTCAGGCAGCAAGATCCCGATAGCCTGGCCTTGCTTCGGGGAGTCTTCCTGCAGCATCCCGGGGATTGCAGGGCTGTGCAGGGTGAGGAGGGGACACCCCTGCACTGGAGGCCAAAGTGGACAGAATTCCTGTTTATAGAAAGCACCTATTCCTGGAACATCTTACTCGGGTGCAGACTGAGGCTGCCCCTGACTTGCTGCTTATCCACCTGCCTGGCCTTTGGGACAGGTATGGGGTGGAAGAGCCTAGTCTAACTGAAATGGATCTATTGGCAGAGAAAGGCTTCATATCCCTGGCGGTGGCCGTCCTGCTCAGGTTTGGTTTGGGCCCACCTCTTGGCTCTTAGGGAGTTCCAGGGTGTGCAGATTCAGGTAGGCTTCGTTGCTGTGTATGACCTTGGACTTGATCCTGTGACCCTTACTTAGCTGCCCTGGCAGACAAGATTCAAAAGCTGGATTCACTCACTATGAATGAACTGCTAGACTTGGGCTGAACTTCTCTTGGGCCCATTTTCTCGTCATAAAATGACGATGCTAACTACATTGCGGGGTTGTTCAGGTCTACAAGCCCACTCCTTCAGCCTCTGGTTCACCCACTCCCCAGCTTGTGACTGCCTCTGGATAGGACGTCGAAGTCGGACTAGGCACTGACCGTAGGGAGTCTGAGGGTGTTTGAGGGACTGATTTTCTAGGGTGCGTCCCCCCCATCAAGAGGGGGGGGCTGGTGCAAAGGGGAGGCTGGCCGCCATCTCCTGCCCTTCCCAGGCTCCCTTTCCAGGCTGTGTTTATCCACTCCGCTGCGGCTGCTGACACGCGTTGCTGACACCCGCCCAGGGGCCTTGGCCGCTGGCTCTCTGCCCGGGGGAAGCCACGCAGCCAGCCGGCGGGCCAGGGGGTGGGGGGCGTGTCGCCAGGCCTTGCCTGGTGGAAGCACCTGTGTCTAGGCACAGCTGCGTACGGCCTGGGTTGGGAGCCCCTCCCTGGTGTGGGGGACTGTCGGGCAGCAGTGTTAGGAGCGAAAGTGGGGAAGGGCCAGGAGCCCCCTAAACTGGTGTCCCCACTCTCACGTGCGCATTCATCCCCGCCTTCCCCCCTCAGGCCGCAAGTTCATCATCGCTAATGCTCGCGTAGAGAACTGCGCCGTCATCTACTGCAACGACGGCTTCTGCGAGCTGTGCGGCTACTCGCGGGCCGAGGTGATGCAGCGGCCCTGCACCTGCGATTTCCTGCACGGGCCGCGCACGCAGCGCCGTGCCGCCGCGCAGATCGCGCAGGCCCTGCTGGGCGCGGAGGAGCGCAAAGTGGAGATTGCCTTCTACCGGAAAGATGGTAGGCGGGGCCGGGGCGTGGCTGTGGCGAGGGCTGGGCCTCGAGAGAACCAGAGGGGATGGGGATGGGGATGGGGGTGGGGAAGGGAAGCAGTGGGTGGGATGTGTGATCTGTGGTTACGAGTAGCTGGCGAACCTGTGGGTCTCTTGGGGGCGGGACCCATGCGGGGGCGTGGCCCTATGGGGGCGGGTGTGGCCTCGGTCTGAACTCTAATGGGTGGGCATTACGGATGGTCTTGGAGCTGCTAAGGCTGAGGGGCCCTGGGACCATCCTCCTAGCCAGGTGTCATTATGTTGAGCTAGGTAGCTGGCATTTGACTAGGCTGAGATGATAGGTGAGTGCGCAGATGGTAGTAATAGGGCAAGCTAGGGGCTGGCGCCGGTTCCTAGGCACAGGATTCTAGCTACCTGTAGGGCAGCCTGTGCCAGGTGACTTCCTGGAAGATACTGTGCGTGAGGCGGAAGGATTTTATCTGCTGCCACTCTTCTGCCTTCCTCTCTCTAAACTCAACTACACCTCTTCCTGCAAGCCCAGTTTCCTTTGTCTGGTCTGCAGAATACCCCGCCCCGCCCCTCGGCTCCCTCTCAGCCAGGTGTCTCTGCTCAGCCACCACCTCTCAACCCAGCTGCTCTGGGCTTCCGGAGAGCAAAGTAGAGAGCGAGAGCGGATAAACACAGTGGGTGGAGCGGCTCTGACACTAAGCCCGTGCTGCTGGGTGGGCTCTGCTCTCTGAGGTCAGTGAAATGGCGGGGTAGTGGATATTGGAGGTCTCAGAAGGGGCTCCAGAATTCTGTTGTTCACCAGTGAGTGTCTCATAAGCTTCGCTACACTGCTGGCACCCAGCTCTTGAATAGCTGCCTACAGGAAGGGCACGGTGGGTGCCTGTCCTCAGGGAGCTTGCTGGCTAGCCACAGTGAGCACACCCTGCCTCTTGCAGTGGAAATGGAACCTGCAAGCTGCAGGCCTCTGCTGTGTGTGCTCCACGGTGCCTGAGGCCGCCTGTGAAAGTTGGCTTCCCTAAGGGGCTTTCTTGGACAACACTTGGGGGGCATGCAGCACTAATGGCTGGCAGGCAGATGGAGCATGAAGAGTGGGAAGCTACTGGGCTATGTGTTATCTTGTATAATCCTCAGAGCATCCCCGAGATACAGATACCACCTTTTATCTCCTCCCAAGGACGGTGAAACTGAAGCTCAGAGAAATTAAGAGTGTTCCCTGAGCCACAGCTTTGATTGAAAGCATCAGTGCTCTGAGTGGTGGTCATGTCTGTCTGACCACGGTCGTGCCACGCAGTTCTGCTGTGTGTCATGTACTGACAAGGACACCAGAGAACTAGAGGGCTGTCTGTGCTTCACACAAGTGGAAAAAAAAAAAAAGTAAGCCTCCAAACCACAGGTGTATGCATATGAGCCCGTAAGTACTGGGGTCAGGTGTATCTTGGGAAATCTCCCAGTAGCCAAATAAGTTGCTTTCCACAAATCTGTGTTAATGCTTACTTGGGATGCTGAGTTTGTTTGTTTTTTTCTTTTTTCTTCAAAGCCAGGGCTGTGTGTGATGGGGATGCATGCTACCACATACGTGTTTGTAAGTCAGAGGACAATTTTATACAGTTGGCTCTCTCCTTCAAGCTTTACATGAGAGTTCCAAGGTCTAACTCGGGTTGTCAGGCTTATGTGGGAAGCACCTTTACCTGCTGAGCCATCTTGCCAGTGTGCTCGTGGCCTCCCCCAACTCCCCCCCCCCACATTTGTTTTTTGACACGACCTCACACTACAAAATTGAGCTGGCTTTGACTCAGTGTGCCCTGCCAGCCTCTGCGTTCTGCATCCCAAGCTCTGGCCTTAAAGGTGTGCACCACCACACCCGGTCCTAAATTGGTTTCGAGATAGTATGTCACTAAGTCGTCTGCGATGGACTTGAGCTCACCCCATAACCTAGGTGGCCCTAAACTTTTTCAGCCTCTAGAGTAGCTGTGATGATAAGCCTGCACCCCAAGGCCCAGCAAAGCTGCTGAGCCTTTGAGAAGATGCTCCCAACACAGGGACTTCCACTGTGAGAGCCACACTCCAGTCCCGTGGGGGGACATCACTTGTATTTGTGGCTTTGACCCCTTGGCAGCTGAGAGGTCAGGCTGGCTTTGCCTTTGGCTGTAGTGTGGAGACTCCTGAAAAGAAGTTGTGATGGAGTCTTGAAGCCCACCTAATCTAGTTGCTAGGCAGCCCGTGGAGAAGCTACGTGGCAGAGGCCCTGTTACTAGTGCATCCGTGGAGGGGGTGGGCCTATCATCCAGGGCCCTGTGCAAGCCTGAACTCTTTCCTTCTCCAGGATACTACTCCAAACGGAGCATTGACCCAGGAAACCCTATGCTAGCTGCTGCCTCCTGCCCCTTCTTTGTTCTCACCTAGTTTCCATGGGGGTCAGATAACTCTCCGAGTGGCCAACAGGTTGGCCTTAGAACCTCAGCCACCTGGGGCCCCTGCTTACCTTGGCATTCCAGGCTGAGGGTAATGCAGACAGATGCCTCTGCTGCTGTGTCCTCTCCTTTCTGATACAAAGTTCCTCGTGCCATCTTTGTTGTCTGACCTGGGCTGCCTGCGTGTGTGTGTGTGTGTGTGTGTGTGTGTGTGTGTGTGTGTATTGATGTGCAGAGCATCAGAGCATGTACACAGTGGGAGGAGAACTGTGCCAGAGCCATCTCCTGTTTTTGTCCAAACCTTTCCCAGGGTGTCTGCCTGGGGACCAGCCCTGGGAGAATAGGTCCTTGGGTTGTAGCCCCAGGGATGGCGGAGGGTTAGGGAGGAGGCTGGGCCTTTTGTTGGCAGGCGCCACTAAGGACAGCTGTGCTGTGTCGGAGCCTCTAACTCAGCTCTGTGCAGTCTCAGGGTCTGGAGCCAGACAGCCCCATTATTTAGTTGCTGGGGCTGCTGGGAAGTGGGGAGGTTTGAGGAGGGGAGTGTGGAAGGAGAAGACACAGTGCGCCCAGTTCACTGGCCTTAGGCTGTTGCCCCTTAAGACAGGCCCAGGATCAGAAGGGAATAGCAGAACCCTGCAGTGGGTGTCTAGCAGGATGCAGCATTTCTGGGGAGGCACCTCAGACAGCAGGTGCTGGCCCTGTGCACACCTTGCCCTGTACAGCCATAATGGGGGTGGAGGAGAGACGTATCTCTTCCTGTCCCTGTCCCTTCCATTGTCTTTGCTCTTTGTTCCTACCTCCCTGCTGCCTCTCCTCCTGCCTGCTGTGGCCCCATCCTCTCGGCAGCTCTCCCTCCCCGTGCTCAGGCAGGCCTCCCTGCTTTTGTCTCCCGACCTGCCTGCCTGGCTCTGTCCCTTCAGTTGCTGCCTTTGTCTCCTTTTGTCTGTCTATTTCTCCTATTCCTCCAGCACCCTGGAGCCTTCTAGCTTCTTTCCCTGGCTCCTCTGTCCTGTTTACTCACCCCCCTCCCCAGCCCCATTCCCTAGGCCTTTGTCTCCAAGGCTTTATCTGTCTTACCATACCTCTGACTGTCCTGACCGGCTCTCTGTCCCTGTGTCCCCAGGAGCTTGTGTGTGGGTGGAGATGGTGGTGTCTCTGGAGATGAGTCTATTGGCTTCTCCACTCCAGCTGTAGGCCAGTTGCCATGGCAACAAGGTCAGAGGGTCCCCACTGCTACAGCTGATGCTGTGGCTGAGGGGAGGGGTTGAGACCTTCAGTCCAGAGTCCCCAATGTGCTATACTGCTGTACCCTGACTCACACCATGGTCTTCCAGGTGCTCAGGCAGGCCGTGGGGGTACCAGTCTGGGCATTCCATCACCTTCTATAGCCTAGGTCTTCTCTCTTCTCTGCCTACTCTGTTCACTTAAGTCACAGGTCCTGCTCTGCCATCTCTGTGGCCCTCCTCTATCAGACCCCCACCCTCCCCTCCAGGTCATGTGGTGTCTGAGTTGGTGAAAAGATGCTTTCTCTGAAGGGGAAGGTTTTGAGGGGAAGTCAGAGTTCAGAGGTCAGTGCCTAGCTGTTTCTGTGTGCTGCTCATGGAAGCAGCCCGAAGCCTTCCTAAGAGAAGCCAAGGGCTTAAAGGCAGGGGTCTTCCATGGGGCCAAAGCCACTGGACTGCTTCCCTCTGCCCCTCTTCCCTCTTTAAAAATTCTCTGTGTGGTCCTAGCTATGTAGACCAGGCTGGCTGTGCTGGGATTGACAAAGATCCCCCCCTCCTCCCTCCCCCCTTGGGAGCAGATTTCCCTCTCAGATCCTGGTCAGGATCTGGTGCAGTCTGGAGTCTGGGCAGGTGGTAGCTTCTGGCAGGGCCTGCCTCCAGCTGTCTGTCTCTGCTGAGTATTTTCCTCTTAGCTTCCTTGTGGTGGGCTGCCCTGGGCTGCCAGGGGCTTCCTGTCTAGGAGGCTAGAGGGGGTACTGTTTCCTCAGAGCCCCTGGGCCTGGACAGTATCGGGAGGGTGCCTCCCGCTCCTGTGTGTGGTGTCTCTGAAGCCCCGGAGGAACTATGTAAATATTTGTGCAGAGCTGTCGAGGTGGAAGCACAGTTGACAGTGGCCGTGGGCTCTGGGGAGGGGGCTGGAACAGCAGGAGGGCCAGCTGGGTGGTGTGAGATGGGGTGAGCTTGGGTGGCTTTCCTGTGCCTTGAGATCTGGGAGTTCCAAGGAAGCCCTTTCCTACTTAGCCTTCCTGAGGATGCCAGCCACCTCTCCTAGAAAACATGCCCGGCCCGTCTCCTCTAAAACCTGCCCCCACCTTGTGTGCCAACTGCAGAGTAGTGGTGTTTGGGTGAGGGGATGACAGACTTCTCTGTGACATGCAGAGAGAGCTGAGGTGAGAGTCAGAAGAGCCAGGAGTGATTCTGGACCAGGTGCCAACTTGGGAGGGTCTCAGTGGCTGCTGACACCCCCTCATTGTCCCTAAAGATCTCTGGGCTCCGTGCTGGAGTTGGGCACTTGTCGGCTGGTTTAGGATCACCCAGTAGGCTGGGCAGTATTGTGCCTTTGCTGTAGTTTGACCCTGGATGAGTTCGCAGTGCCCATCATCCCCACTAAGCCGAGTGGGCTTTGTATCTACATGCCTAGTACATTGTAGGAGCTCAATATCTGCATGTTTTTGCTAAATGAATGAACAAACTGGACAGCACTGTGTGCCTGAAGCCTTATTCTTGGCGTTGGATGACTAGGGTTCAATTTCTAGCTTGATTGTGGGCTGTGTAGCCTTGGGAAAATCACTTCTTATCTCTGGGCCTTAGTGTCCCATCCTGTGAAGGCCTTGGGGTGTTTGAATGCTAGCGTGGAAGGGGTGAGGGCCAGAGGAGTAGCTGGGTGCCCTCCTGCTCTGCCGAGTGTGGGAGGCTTCATAGAGTGCAGGGAGTGTGCTGTGCCTCCTAGACTCTTCACTCAGGGAATGAGAGGAGGTCTGAGGGGGAACAACACTTTGGCAAAGCTGGCAGCTCCCGGAAGCACTTAGGTACAGCCAGGTGACTTCCCTTTACAGTGGATAAGTGGTGGTCCCTGCAGCCTTTTGTGGGTAAAATCTCTCAGTCATTTTCCAGGAGGGAAACTCTTGCTAGCGGAGGCTAAGGGGCTGACCTAGCAGATGGGGACCCGAACTAGACCTCTGGCTCAGTTGTCTCTGATCTAGAGCCTTGTGTGGACCTTGTAGCAGCTGCTCCCGGGGAGCCATGAGCTCAGGGCCTCAGGAGGCCTGAGTTCCTGAGCACTGTGGTGGCTCTTGTTTCTAAAGTGGATCAAAGCACTTGTTCCCTGCATGGTGGGTTGAGGGCATTCCTTAAACAAGTACCAGCACAGCAGCGTGCCGTGACGGTCACTCAGCAGGCGTCACCCCGTGGCCACAGCCCAGACTGTGGGAAGTAAGGATGTTGGCTGTGTGGCCCTCACAGCACTTGTGGCCATCTTTTCCTCCGCTCCTCAAACCAAGTCAGGCTCCAATACACATGTCAGTCTTTTTCTCTTTTGATCTCATTTCTCAGTTCCGTGACACTCCGTATAGGCCGGCATTCAAATATACTCCCTATGAATATGCTGTTCGCATATGTTCTTGCAAATGTGTATTTTGACTGGGTATATGCATATGGATTTAATTTATGCAAATGGTTGTACTGTGTGTTGTATTCTAGTATTCCCCTCTTCTTACCCAGGGGCATGACTTTCAGTGCAGGCGGGTTGCCAGAGAGTGTCCGGCTCTGGTTTCCCACCCCGGAGCATGTATCTACCAGTTTTACTCATTTTCTGTCCCACGAAGGACCCCAGACAGTCTTCTACCCCTCTGTCGCCAGACAGTGCCACAGTGAACATTCTCTTACACAGGCTGTTCCTGACTCCTGTGAGAGTGTCTGCAGCCTCCATCCAGGCCTGGAAGTGAAATTGCTGGATTGCAGAATCTGGGAACTCTTAGCTAACTGTTGCCCCACTGTGTACCTGAACAGCCAACCCTGTTACCTACCGCCAGAATAGAAACTCTCATATTCTCCCACCCCTGCCACATGCTGCATCATCTCTCTTTGTAACTTTTGCCTGTCCTGTGGGCTTGCTGCTTTAATTTGTATCTCTTTGGCTTTTTGTTAGCCACAGTATCTCTTTTAGGCTTGATAGCTGTTCAGCTTTTGCCCCTGCCAACTGCATGATTGTATCCCTTGCTTATCTTTCTGAGACTGTTCTCTTCTGTCCCTGTGTGTTTCCAGGGGTTGCTCGTGTAGTCTGGAAATACAAACGAACACAGTATGTATTCTACATGTCTATTTCTTGTTTATGAATACCGTCTCCCTCTTGGTCTCTCTTCAGTTAGTAAAACAAAGATTCTTAGTTTTGATAAAAATGAATCATTGACTTTTGGCTTTGTTTGTGCTTTTGAAGTTTCCCTGAAGATGCTTTCCTTTGCAAAGGCTGAGAGGCCCCCACAGGTCTACTGCTCTTCTCTGGCTCCCTGGCCTCACCTTTCTCAGTTGGGTGTTGGGTCCACCCTGAGCCCTCCTTGGATGTAGTGTCAAGTAAGGATCAAGTTTTATTTTTTCCATGTAAGGAGCCAACTTTCCCAACACATCTAGTCTGTTTTTTTCCATTGCTTTGTGGGGCACCTTTGGCATGGGTTACTTTGCCTTGTAACCGTGTATCTGCCTCTGAACACGGCACTCTTGTCAGTTTGTTCGTCAGAACTCTGTAAACCAACAACAAGTGCAGCGCTGTGCTGTTTGTTTATTGTGTCTCAGTGCCCCAAAAAGGCAAATTCTCCCAGTTTTTTAATTAAAAAAAAAAGGTTTGTTTGTTTGTTTACTAGGTAATTTCTTACACTGCAGCTTGGAACTCAGTGTGTACGCAGCATCCCAGGCTTGTCTTGAATTGTGGCAGTGCTACTGCCTGAGCCTCCTGGGGGCTTGGATAACAGCAAGCCATATCTGGCTTCCTCTTACTCCTTTTTAACTTCACTTGTTTGTTTGTTTGTTTATTTATTTTGAGTTAGTATCTCTCTGTATCTTAGGCTGGCTTGGAACTCACTATCCTGCTTCTGTCTTCTGCATGCTCAGCTAACAAGTGTATACCGCGTGCTGGCCTCACCAACGCCTCGGTCGGAATTAGGTTACTTTAGAAGAGTCAACAGCCTTGCAAGTTTCAGTAAGCTCCTGGACCACCTTTCTACCAGCCGTCTATTTCCATATACTTATCCCTCTACAGCCTTGTTTTCTCCCCAGTGTGTTCTTGATCGTCCCAGCTGCTCTGTAGTCACTGTTATTGAGAAAGGGATGTTGTGGCTGGCCAGGTGACTCACTGGATAAAGTGCTGGCTGGAAAAGTGTTTGAATCTCTAGAACCCATGTGAACACTGGGCACAGTAGCATATGAGTGTAATCCGTGCTTCTAGGTAAAAATGGAAGGTGGGGACAGGCGAATCCTCAGAAGCCCATGGGCTTTAGCTCATGGTGTGTGCAGAGGCAGAACAGTGCCCAAGGTCGTCCTCTGACACCCACAGCATATCATGGGACATGTGCATCCATACTCACACACAGATGCGCGCACACACACACACACACACACACACACACACACACACACACACGGAAAATATCACTTAATTTATGTGATTGTACATGTCATGGTGATTGTGTAGAGGCTGGAAGACAACTTTGGGGAGTTGGCTCTCTCTGTCCACTGTGGGTTCTGGGAATCAAATGCAACACCTCACGCGTGCCCAGCGAGTGCTTTTATTCACTGAGCCATTTTCCTGGCCCTTTCCTGTTTTCTGAAACCTCAGGCTCCCTATGAAGCCAGGGCCGACTTTGAGCGCTGGGGTTACAGGTGTGGACCACAACACTGCTACTGTCCTGTTTTCTGACTCTGCTTTCTAATCGTTTGAAGCTGGGTGTTTTGTGGGCTGACCTATCTGTTGGAGCTCTTTTGTTGATTCTTGGTGTTCATCTGTTGACTTTGTTGGTTCTCTGGGGGAGATGACTCTGTACCCAGCAAATAATGCCAGGCTTTGTGTTTGTTTGGGTCGTGGTTGTATGCTTCCATTCTTGGATGTGCCATCAGACTTTTCAGGGGGACTTTACTGACAAGTTTATTTGCTGTGTGTGTTTCACAGTGTCCCATGGGAGGACAAGCCGTGGGGAATTGTCCTTTTGAGTTAACGATCAGACAGCTGTGCCTGCTCGGAGACCAATGGCAGAGCCTTATGGCATACAGCCTCTCCAGGCCTTTGTTGTGTTTGTGTTTGGGAGCCAAGATGGAGGATAGTTGCAGGAGTTTACAGAACCTCAGAAGATGGCAGGGACACCAGGGTTGTCTCTCTAGTGAACGGTGACAGCTCTGTGCCCTGCTGCTCTGTGACAGCAGCAAATGCAGGGGTCACGGTCATAGTGAAGGGGTCAGAAAGGGGCAAGGCTCAGAAATCGCACAGCAGGCATATTTCACGTAGTTTCCAAGTGCCATCTTGTCTGATGGTAACGGGAGACCAGATGCAATGTTGCTTTGGGAAAAACATCTGGATTCCCATGGTGGCTCTACTGTCCGCACTCCAGATGTTGGGTAACCCTGTGTTGAGTGGTCAGTGCCCATGGATCTAGAAGGGAGGTGAGAGGGTAGGGACACTGGTTCACTCTGGCCAAAAACTGCAGGTCACCAGCGACAGATTGTCCACTGCTATCCACTTACCACCTACTGTGAAGCCAGTCTCCCTGGGGCAGGTCTAGATGCCAGGCTTGGGTCCTCGACCCACAAGCCAGCTTATGGACATATCCCCTGCAAAGGGTGTGGTATTAATGAGTTCCCAGAGAGAAGGACCCATGTAGGCTGATTCAGGAGACCCTCTGCAGAGGGGTCTGGGAGGGATGGGGATGGAAGGAAGTGGGGAGTCAGCAGCAGGAAAGATGGTGGTGGAGGCAGCTTTCCCCAGGTCAATATGACATCATCGTGTGTGTGTGTGTGTGTGTGTGTGTGTGTGTGTGTGTGTGTGAGAGAGAGAGAGAGAGAGGGGGGGGTATGTGTGTACATGTCATGTTTGGGTAGGTCAGAGGACAACTTGTAGGGCTTGTAGGGGTCTTTCTCTCCACCCTGTTGGGCCTCAGGGACCAAGTTTAGATGGCCTGGCTTGGTGGCAGGCATCTTCACCTGCCGAGTTCTCTCAGGGCCTTGCCTTTTCTTCTTACGGCAGAGGGTACGGTACTCGCTTATGAGCCAGGAGGTAGCCTGGCCAGCTTGAGCTTTCCTGGGTGGAGGTTGTCTTTTGAGGAGTTGTAGTCTGAGATGACTCAAGTATGCCATAGGCTATTGGTTTTAGCAGGAAACTGGAAGCCTACAGAGGCCCTGGCCCTATGCAGATATTGTTGGCAGGGTGCAAGTGTGGTGCAGAAGCGAGTCTGGAGGTGATGTTTCTTTGAGACTTGGAGTCTGGCTTGTGGCTTCCCAAACCTGCCTGGCAGGGAGCCCCCAGGACCCCACGTAGCTCAGCTCCTGGATTCAGGAGCCCAGGATTGGTCTCTTTTTCTGACACACACACATACATACATCCACATGCTCTCATATACTTCTCACAAACTCATGGAGTGGCTGGCCTCAGACTCCTCTATCCTGTCCCTTGAGCCCTCAATGTCCCTGGCCTTCCCTAGCCCCCCTGGCTGTCCATGAGAGTGGTGTTAGTGACACGGTGGCCCTTGGCCAGAAGCGGCTCCCACTGCATCTTCCTGTCGCCGCCACCAGGCTAAATATAACCTGACACTGCACATCCCTGGGCCGCTCCTCCGGAGACAGCCTCTGCCTGGGGGGCGGACAGGGCCGACTGCAGCCTCAGCCTCCCTGCCCTCCGTGTGACTTTGGGCCCATTTTGGCACAGCTCCTCCTGCTGGGAGTGGGGCAAGGGGAGGCAACCAGGATGAGGGTGCTGGAGGTCACCTTCCCTGCAGGGACCTGCTACTCTGCCTCATTACAGCTCCAGATGCTTCTATAAGGCCATCTGGCACCTCATCTGGCACCCAGAGCAGGGATCTCTTGTCCCTGTGGTACTCACAGAGTGTCTAAGCTCAGAGAGGTGGGTGACCTGTCTGTAGCCACACAGCAAATGCAAGGGAGAGCAAGGGTCCAGGTCTCCTGGTTGTTGGGGCAGAATACCTCAGTTTCCCAGGGCACACCCACTGTTTGGTTTGTTCTGTCTTGCTCTGTCTTGTCCAGATGCCAGATTAGTGTCCGACTTAAAACTTGCTTCAGTCAGGGTAGGCACCGGGGCCATCTTCCTGGTCATGTTGTTCCCAGATGTTTAACTTGTGCTGGCATGCTCAGGTACCATGGAGTGACAGGGAAGCCGTGAAGCCTGCTGTTGCTGCTGCTGTACAGGTGTGCCAGGTGAGACCCTGACCTCACCAAGTTGCCCAAGGCTGCTCAGGTCATCTGTAGGTCTTCTCTCCCCAACTGCCCGTAACTTCTGAGGCAGGCCGGGCTGGTCCAGTGGTACCCAGAGGCGGGAAATTAGGTTTTGGCACATTGGAAGGGTGCCAGACCTAGATGAGTGAGGATGCCAGGCAGGGCATGTTACTCCAGAGTGGACCCCTCCGTATGACCTAAGCACCAGATGCAAGCAAGCCAGAGTCTGTAGTCTGAATGGGACTTTTTCTGCTGTCAGAGAGCTGAGCCCGCCACACTATGGCCTCTTCCACTGCTTCCTCTCTTAGTGACCTACAGTGAGCAGCTTGAACTCTGAAGACTGCTGGGACCCTGGCTGGCCTGGGTCATCAAGACCAAAGGCTCTGCCAGATCCTGTAGGTATGCAGTTACTAGCATGCTTGCTGTCACTGTCCTGAGGGGTCAAGGACAGGCTTAGCCTGGGCAGGGAGGCCTTACCACTCAAATGGGGGCTCTAAAGCCTGGCTGTAGCTGGTGGGTGTCCATGTATGTTTTGGTATTAGCCACTTAAATCAGACTGCCCCAGGGGACAGTTGATGAGGTTCATCTTTCTTCTGAGTATGCAGAGCTCCAAGCTTGTCATATACTATGTCACATCATCCAGGCTTTGGCCCAGTGGAGTAGGTGTGACCAACCTTGTATGGCACATAAACATCCTGTAAGGTGACTGTCCCATAGCTTGTGCTAGTTCCTCCCTGCTGTCCCCTTCAGTATCCCCCCCACCCCACTCCCAGTCCCACCCATCCTTTCTGGAGCACTCCAAGAGCTGTCTGCCTCTTGAATGTGGGCCGTGCCTGCCACAGAGTGGCGCTGGGTGGAACTGCAGCCGTGTCCAGCTCTGGCCCCAGGGCCCTCCTTGAAACTGTCTCTTCCTTGCATGAGCTGGTTCTTTGGCGGGATCCCAGGTAGAGTGGGAAGGAGAGAGGAAGAGGATGGGGTCTGGGGTCCTGGGACTGAGTAGAAACTGGGTAGATAGGCAGTGTTCCAGGCTCCCTGGGGACAGTCCAGCCACTTGCTCAAAATCTTTCTTCTCTGCTGACCACAGGCCATCTGTTCTGGCTAGTCCATGGTTTCAGCCACCTGTGGGCCCTGCCCGAAGCCTGGCCACTCTTCCTTTACCCTCAGGAACTCCCTCCATACTTCTCAAAAACTACAGGGTGTGGTCCTATGGCAGGCCTGGCAAAGAGCTGGGGTTGGTGACATGGTAGGTCACATAAAACTCTGCCAACTTGGCCAGTGAGATGGTACTCCCAAGAGCCTGGAGCCTGCTTGGTCTTCATCTTTCTTTGTTTCTATGCACTGTATTGCAGTCTCTATTTCCCTCAGTGATCATATAGGGCTGGGGGCGGCCACATTTTTGGAACAACCAGACCTTTGACAGGATATTTGAAAAGGAACATTCCTTGAATGCCAACAAAGGAGGAGTGTCAGGGTTCTGTGTCTGTGTATCTGGAAGTGGGCTTGTCATGTGACAGGGGCATATCTGGAAGTTTCTCAATGGGAGAATTAAAACAATTCTTTTCAGATGGGGGGGCTTGGGGTCACTGTCTGAGATCCCAGGTTTTGAGGTAGCCATCTGAGATATAGGGTCCTGGGCTGTGTGATTTCTCTTGTAGCCTGGCCTGAAGGGGCAGGGGTAGAGCTCTGAGGATGCCAGGTCAGAATTTCCTGGCCCTTTTTAGGGACAGAACCCCTAAGTCATCTAGAAGAGGCAGAGTCATCTTGTTTCTAGACTCCAGGCTTCTTTGAAACATGTCCTGGTGACCACACTGGTTTGGGGCCTATATCTCTGGGGCTCTTAGGGATAGGTGCTGGGGTCCTTATGCCGAGGTGTCTGGTCTCCTGTGTCTCCACAGTCCTGAGGAGGCCAGTTCCTGCTCAGGCCGTTGCTGGCCATCACCATATTAGGGCATAAACTCCAGGCAGGCTGTCTGGGTGCCAAACAGCCTCCAGCTGGGCTCAGGCATCACGCCCCCCCCCCCCCCCAGCTTCAACACCCCCGCCGGGTGTCAGAGGGCGGAGGTCAGGGGACAAGAGCAGCTGCTAAAGGGACACCCAAGCAAAGCTCCTGAGCTCAGGGCCCTCGGGTAGGGGCAGGAGGGCCCTGGCTATGGTGAGTGCAGAGGTGGTGGGTGGGGCAGAGAGCTCCTTACTGGCTCCTCCTGGGTCTTGCCCTCACCTCTGTACCAGCCTGTCTGAGTGGGTTTCGGAGGCTCTCATTTGGCTGGGGAACCCACAGGTCCTAGAATCACTTGTCTGCTGTGGTCTCAGTCCCCTACCCAGCATGTCTGCACTGTGGTTGGCCAATGTCTCCAAGAGCCCTGCCCTGTATGGCTGGCTGGCTTAGCCACAGTTTGCACTGTTCTGCACCCTTGGTGCTCACCCCTCAGGCCTGGCTGACAGGCATCAAGTGAATCCCAGGTTCCAGTCTTTCCTTGACTCCAGTCACCACCCTGCCTGCACACGTGGGCCAGGGAACAGGGTAAGGGGAGGGTCAGGGGACAGACAGAAGCAAGGAGACCAGCCTAGGAAGGTTCCAAGTCAAGGAGGTAAGCAGAAGGTTGAGGCTGGGCCGATGGAGCTCTCCTGAGACCATGTGGCTCTTCGTTTCTTTCACAACCTCCTCTTCCTCCTCCTCTTCCTCCTCCTCCCCCCTCCTCCTCCTCTTCCTCTTCCTCCTCCTTGGTTTTCTCTTCCATGCTACTGTTGCTGTACTACTGATACCACAGTCCGTCACTGGCTTCCAAGGTGCATTAGACCTTCAGAAGGGATGTGACCATTGGGAGGTAGAGGTCAGATGGGCAGGGGAAAGGAAGCCTGGACAATGATGGACAGGAGATGGCGACCTGCCTGGGTCCCTGTGAGAGGACCAGGATGTCATTGTGCCCTTCTGATTCATCAAGGAGGACTTCTTGTAGGACCCTTAGCTTGGCCCAGGCAGGGGCACTGGCTCTGAGGTCACCTCAGTTCAGAAGTCAGCATGGGGGGCATTGGACTGTGTATTCCTCAGAGAGCTTAAGGGAACTGGTGGGCTGATTTGGCCTGCTACTCAGTCTCTAGGGGAAGGAGAGAAGGATTCAAGAATAAGAACAAAGAAAGGTCTCGCAGCAGTGTTGCCCAGTCTCTGGCTCTTGGTTTCTGCCATGCCTCAGTCCAGTACTCTGATGACATGGGAAACTGTATGCTTGGATACTGCGGCAGTCCCAAAATGCTGTAAAGTTTGTTGAGTTTTTTTTTTTCACCCCTTGGTTTTTTTGAGACAGGGTTTCTCTGAATAAATAGCCTTGGCTGTTCTGGAACCAGCTCTGTAGACCAGCCTGGCCTGGAACTTATGTCTTGCCTCTGCAAGTGCTGGGATTAAAGGCGTGCGCCACCACCACCTGGCACAGTAAAGTTTTTGAAACTCTTGATTTCAAGCTGCGTACTTATCTTGTGGCTCCACGCAATGCCTGGAAACTAATCTAAAGAGAGCAGAGGCAAGATGGGCACAGTGACCAGTCGTCTATAGTGTCCACGTGCCAGGGCTTGCCCATGCAAGTGTGGACTTAATGAATCTTCGCAGCTCCTGGGAGAGCGACTACCACTCCACTCTGTGGAGGGACAAGAGGAGCAGTGATGCTGAAGAGCTGTAGAGCTAGGGCTGGGCTCGGAGATTCTGTGCTAAAGAATGGGATGTGGCCCTCGGTGGAGGGAAAAGCACAGGCACATTGAAAAGATTGGGACACAGATGAAAACGTGGAGGAAGAAGGGATTGAAGAGAGGAGAGGCAGGGAAAGAAGGCCGAGACATGAGATGGGCAGGGAGGTGAACAGACAGCGTGAGGAAGAAGTGCAGAGTGGCCGAGCCAGGTGCAAGGTCAGGAATTGCAGGTGAGGGCTGTGGGGGCACAGGGTTCAGAGGTCCCCCCCCTGGGGAGGGGGGTCTCGTTTCACCATGGCACGCCCCCTTCCTCCCTACTCCGCAGGGAGCTGCTTCCTGTGTCTGGTGGATGTGGTGCCGGTGAAGAATGAGGATGGGGCTGTCATCATGTTCATCCTCAACTTTGAAGTTGTGATGGAAAAGGACATGGTGGGGTCCCCGGCTCGCGACACCAATCACAGAGGGGCCCCCACCAGCTGGCTGGCCTCTGGTAAGCGCAGCCAGACTCCTGAGTCTCACCTCCTTGAGCTGCATGCATGTGTGAGGGTGCGAGGAACAGCAAGGGGTGAGCTGGTCAGGCCCGCTGGGACCAGGATGGAGACCAGCCAGTGCAGCAGCACGGCCCAGAGCCACAGGTTCTTCAGGCAGAACACATGCTTTCTAACCTTGCTTCAGGGTCCCCACCCAGCGCCCTGGAGGAAGAATAGGTGCTTGCTTAAGCAGCACTGGCCGCTGGCTCATTAGAAAGCTCTGTCTCATGGCCTCAGCTCTCCTGTGGTCTGGCCAAGTCCCAAGAGTGGAGGTTAATGGTGGAGAGGATAGAAGGCATGCTGGCCTCGGCTGTAAACACAGCAGCTTCAACATCCCCCCCCCGCCCCCCCCCCCCGCAACCCCCTCATGGCCCAGAGGCTCAGAGCCTCTGTTTTCCTCACATGGCATTTTTTGGATTTGATTAAAAAAAAAAAATCCCCTCAGAGGCATGACAACAAAGCTCACCTCTTGGGTTTTAATGACACTAGCCCTATGGATGCTAGGTGGCAGGGTGTGGGAGCTCTTGGCATCTTCCCCCACCTCACCTACTGTGTGACCTTCAGTGACCCACTCAAGGCATGGATCAATCTCTGAATGTTACAGTCCCAACCAGTGAGATTGTGGAGTCTTGGAAAATTCATGGAATCTGCCTCAAGTGTGGTGGGGAAGGGCAGTTGACAACTGACTAGGTTTAGATAGAGTTGTCTGGGTTTGAGGAATCAAGTACTGTGTATGGGGTGGGGCGAGGGCCTTCCACTCTCAGGGTCCCCAGTTCTTTTTGGTCACCCCACACTCCATAGGCCTCCCTTTCCCCACAGGCCGGGCCAAGACCTTTCGTCTGAAGCTGCCTGCCTTATTGGCGTTGACTGCCAGGGAATCATCGGTGCGGACAGGAAGCGTGGGCAGTGCCGGAGCCCCCGGGGCAGTGGTGGTGGATGTGGACCTGACGCCTGCAGCACCCAGCAGTGAGTCCCTGGCCCTGGACGAGGTGTCTGCCATGGACAACCATGTGGCAGGGCTTGGGCCTGCAGAAGAAAGGCGTGCACTGGTGGGCCCAGGGTCTGCTTCCCCCATGGCCAGCGTCCGAGGCCCTCACCCATCGCCGAGAGCTCAGAGCCTCAACCCTGATGCCTCAGGTTCCAGCTGCAGTCTTGCAAGGACACGTTCCCGAGAGAGCTGCGCTAGTGTGCGCCGGGCATCCTCTGCGGATGACATCGAGGCAATGAGGGCTGGGGCCCTGCCCCCTCCACCCCGTCATGCTAGCACCGGTGAGGGCACAGGCCTGGGAGGCCCCTACTCTATAGCCCCTTGCTTCCTGCCTGTCTGCCAAGCCTGCCCTGTCCCAGGCCCGCCATTTTCTCTTTCCCTCCTACGTCTTAGGGGCCTGGGAGTCTGGGAGATGGAAACCCCATTAAGTACTTATTTAATGCCATCAAGTGCCCTTTTACTCTATTAACTGTCCATTCAACCCATTACATTCTTGCACTCACAGGGCCCTTGCTGGCCCAAGGAGCTAGCTGTCCCAGGACATCCTAGAACAGGGGTGGCCATGGAACTGGAAAGAGACGAGAGATCAGAGGCTCCCGACACTGTCTAATCCTTTCTACCCCTGCCTTCCCACTGTGGCATGCTAAGAGGCGTTTGACCCTTGCTTGCTTTCATGGGTCTTCTGAGCTACATCATTGCTTATTATCCCACCCGATTGGCTCTTGCCAGTTAGCGCTTGGTCTCATTGCGGTTTTTGTGTCGGTGGCCTGGCTTCCCATCAGCCCTTGGCCTGACCAACTGACCGAGCCTTGTCTCTTCATCTCAGGGGCCATGCACCCCCTGCGCGGTGGCCTGCTTAACTCCACCTCAGACTCGGACCTTGTGCGCTACCGCACCATTAGCAAGATCCCCCAAATCACCCTCAACTTTGTGGACCTCAAAGGTGACCCTTTCCTGGCTTCACCCACCAGTGACCGGGAAATTATAGCACCCAAGATAAAAGAGCGGACCCACAACGTCACCGAGAAGGTCACCCAGGTAGGTGTCCAAGTGCATGCATGGTTCTCTGCTCCCCTTGGAGGATGTTTGAGTTGGGGAGGAGGGGCAAGGTGGGGACCAAAGGTGGGGATTGAAAGGTTAATCAGTAAGGGAAGCTGTTGGGGCAGGTGAGGAGCATGCCCAGAGCTGGGATACAAGAAAGAAGAGTTTGAGGTAAGAAGGCTTGTAGAGAAAGAGGCTGGTGGAGAGGGAGGCAGCTTTTAGGATGGGCAGATGATGTGTGGCTTTATGGTACAGGGTGAAGGTGAGGTACTTTAAACTAGGACACTGGGCAGGCCATGGTGGGTGAGAGAAGGCTGCCAGAGGGATGAGGAGGATGTATATGAGGGGTCACTGTGGTAACAGGAGTATGCCTCAGAAAGGACCACGTAAGTAAGTCACAATCCTCATTCTTGTAGGCCAGGGTGGTGTGCCAAGTGGCCAGGGGTGCCCACCATGTCCACCCTAGTGTAGGGGTAGGGTTTCCCTCTTGAGTGAGTGGGGAACACTGTTGGTGGGTATAAAGCCATCCAGGCATCAAGTCCCTGCATCCTTGCCCAGAGAAGAACACAAGCTTCTGACTTATGTGGCACTGTTTGAGGGCTCTTCTGCTCTTCTCCTTCCTCCTGACAGTGAGGTGGCTTACAAGACCCCCCACTGTCTACTCAGCCACAGCTCTTTCCCATCTAGGCAGTGGTGAGGTCAGCAATGGGAATCCGCTGAGGAGAGGGCACTGCTGCCCTAAGCTGCCCTGTACTGCCCCGTAGCAGCTGTGAGGGAGCTGCCCATACCTCTCACTCTCTGGGTCATTGCCAGGTCTGCAGCCCCTTTGCTTTGCCTCCAGAGCATGCCCCTCGCCGGCCCCAGAGCCTTTATCTGGCTCACTCCTCTCCCCTCTGGGTCCCACCTCTATCTTCCCACCTGGGTGCCTGGTATCTGCCTGTTCCTGTACCCAAAGTGCGTATGCTGTATGGATCCCCGTGTGATTGCTTGTGGTGCCCCTGCCAGTCACCTGGCGTCTCTCCATCTCTGGGTGTCTCTCTGCCTGACTCTGGCTGGCTCGGCACTGGACTGGCGGGGCGGGGGTGTCGGGGAGACCATTAATCTGCGGTGACAGGCCAGGCTGCCGGGTGGAGGGGGAGGGGCTAGGGCTGCAGGAGCGGCTGCAGCAGGAGCTCGCGAGGGAGGGGGCCGCTGGCCGGGCACGGGGCAGAGGGCGGGCACGGGCTGGGCGGGGGGGTGGGGTGGGGGCAGAGTGGCAGGGTGGGGGTGGGAACCTGGGAGGAGGAGGGGCCGGCCCGGCAGAGGAACTGCGGTTCCCACCGCGGTTGCTGGGCTGGCGGCAGGCGGGCAGAACAGGGCACCCTGGTAGAGGGGGCCCACACCAAAGGGCCATGTGGAGCAAGAGCCAAGCAGGCAGCTATCCATTTTTACTGTCTAGATGACCCCAGCCCCAGGGCCCAGCACCAGTCATTCTGGCTTCATGCCAGAGGCGGTCCTGGCTGCCAGTCGGTCAGCCCTGGGCTGGCAGCCTGGGCTGGGACTGCTGCTGGGGCACAAGTGAGGCCGGGCCCTGGGGCCCTAGGGCATTCAGGCTGTGGGGAGTCAAGCCCTCCATGGCGATCCCAGCAGGGAAGGAGAGCAGGACAGGGGCTCTGCAGCCCAGGGCCCAGAAAGGCCGGGTGAGGCGGGCAGTGCGCATCTCCAGCCTGGTGGCCCAGGAGGTAGGTGATCCCCTCAGCACTTTATCCTTTTTTGGGTCTGGGATAGAGGTAGTGGGGGTGTGGCCAGAGGGCTCTGGCTGTAGTTGGGGAGAGGGCTTCTGAGAAGCAGGACAGGTTGGGAGCCCTGTGTTGCCCACCCCTGAGCTCCTCCTTGCTCTCCTCCTGGCCACTGGCTAGGTTCCCGGGGTTTCCCTTGCCTTGGCAACCCCTTTCCTATGGCTTCTGTGGCCCACAGTCTTCTAGTCAGAATCTAACGGGAAGAGAAAGAAATATAGAGGTCCGGAGAGGACGGTGGGGAGTTGGAGAGAGACAGGAACTGACACAGCAGCTAGATCTGACACAGAGGTGCTGGGGCTCCCTCACTCTGAGAGTTGTGGTCTGCAATGGATGCTTGGATTGTTCTGAGGGGGAGTCTCAGGAGGGCAGGGGTCAGAGGTTGCTCAGTGGGCATCCAGGGCAGATTGAAATGAAGCACTGGCTCACTTCTTTGTCCCCTCAGCTGGTGGTGGCCTCCTGGGAGCTGCCTCTCTGCCCCACTGGTCCTCCTGCTTTAGAACTGGTGGTAGTTCCGGGTGATTCTGAGACTGCCACTGTCACTGCTGCCCCCGCCTCCCTTTGTTAGGGTTCATAAGCTTCTCCCAGCTGGGGAACAGGCCCAGGTGAGAGGTTTTCCCTTCCAAGGTGAAGATCCAAGGTTGAGTCAGTCTTCTACAGGACAGCAAATCACAGGGATTATAGACCTGGCCTGAGGCCATGTGGTAAACCAGCGGTTTGAGAGATAGCAGTGGCTCTTGGGTAGATTACATTAGCAGATTTGGGCGTGTGTCCAAGACTTGCCATACATATGAATGCAGATGTGCACTGGGGCTATGGGCAGACCTGGGGACAGGGTCACTGCTGTCTGAGATTGTCCAGGATAGCTCCCCAGGCCTGGCTGCTCAGGCACAGAGAGGGAGGGGTCCAATGAGTGACAGTGACTTCTTTTTGCCTCTTGTCTGTGAGGCCTAGCCTGTTTCTTTTTTGATGCCTGAGAGGTCACTAACCTCATGTATATTAACCCTCTGTTAATGAACAAGCCCTCAGACTGAAGTCAGGGCAGACGTAGGATCTGCCTCTGGCCCAGGGCCCTGGAACGCATCCTCACCCCATCTGGGTTTCTCTGAAATCTCAGTGTCCATCCCAGGGTGGCCACCCCGCCCCTCTCACACACACAAGAACTATCATTTTTACTAGCTTCTTTCCCTAAGATGTTCTCCGAACAGCCCCGCCTGTGCAGATGGGGTTAGGGGATTCCCATTTGAAGGGGAGTGAGAG
Source organism: Acomys percivali (assembly GCA_907169655.1). Classification (NCBI taxonomy): domain Eukaryota; kingdom Metazoa; phylum Chordata; class Mammalia; order Rodentia; family Muridae; genus Acomys; species Acomys percivali. The sequence goes on along the minus strand of OU015744.1, from coordinate 129,988,019 downwards.
TCTTTGGGACTTCATTGAGCCCAGAGACCTGAGGCTGTGGGGCCCTGGGATTCAGTGCTTCTGGCACAGGGCTAAGAACTCTGAGGATGGGGAAGTCTTAGGGTGGGGCTGGGTGGGGGGTAGGGGAGTCAGATGTCTACTAGAGGCTCTTAAAGGCTGGGTGGGCATGGGGGCTTCTGACACCTCCCACCTAGCCTGGTTTGGAAGCGAGAGCACTGTCTGTCTGTGCTTGTGGCCCTTGACCCTGTGGTGGGCTGCCTTTGCTTGACTGTTGTCTGAAAATGGGGTTCTGTGCAGGCCACATGTGTACCTCTGCACCATCCTGGGAATACACTCCTCTGTATACTTGAGGTACCAGGTTCTCTGTGTTGGACTCTGTCGCTTGTTTCCCTTTGTAAGGGTGTGTGTGGCAGCTACTCTGGGCTGGGGTGGAGAGGGGCCTGAGAGAAAGAGAGTATCGGCAGGGAAAGGGTTTCTCCCCTCAGGGAAGCCAAGGGAATGATGGTGATGGCTGGCGTCCTTGGACAAGTGGTATGAGGGGAGGCGTGAAGGAGCTGCAGGGACTATTTTATGTGTTGGGACTCTAGCTCCTGGGCTCACTGCCCAGCTGGGAACTGCAGTCCTTGGAACATATTCTGGACTGAGATGGGGTGTGTGTGTGTGTGTGTGTGTGTGTGTGTGTGTGTGTGTGTGTGGTGTGTTTTAGGCTGTGGGGTAAGATTGCATGCATAGCGAGAGTTGTGTGGTCTGTGGGTCTGTCTGGGCTGCCTTGCTGGTGGAAAACAAGATGGGGCCTTCCTGCATGATGACTTAAGTCAAGTATTTTGGGTACTGTCAGAACTGTGTGGAGCTAACAATCCTGCTGGCTAGCATTCTGGGAACTGTAGTGCCCAGGTCCGAGGGTAGTCAGTTGCTATGGCTACTTGGCCAAAGGGTGAACATCGTGATGGAAATGTGCTCTCTTTGGCCACATTTGCTAAGGAGGCCACCAGCTTCTGCTCCGAAGTCCCATGACCCTTCCTCAGCACCCACACCTTCCCTGTCTAGGTCCTGTCTTTGGGAGCTGATGTGCTTCCCGAGTATAAGCTGCAGGCCCCCAGAATACACCGCTGGACCATCCTGCACTACAGCCCCTTCAAGGCTGTGTGGGACTGGCTCATTCTGCTCCTGGTCATCTACACGGCCGTCTTCACACCCTACTCGGCTGCTTTCCTGCTGAAGGAGACGGAGGATGGGCCGCAAGCCCCTGACTGCGGCTATGCTTGCCAGCCCCTGGCCGTGGTGGACCTCATCGTGGACATCATGTTCATTGTGGACATCCTCATCAACTTCCGCACCACCTATGTCAACGCCAACGAGGAGGTGGTCAGCCATCCTGGCCGCATCGCTGTCCACTACTTCAAGGGCTGGTTCCTCATTGACATGGTGGCTGCCATCCCCTTCGACCTGCTCATCTTCGGCTCCGGCTCTGAGGAGGTGGGCTTGGCAAAAGGCAGCCAGGGGGGAGTGGGGGGGGGGAAGAGGGGATATAGTACACAGGAAAGGAGGGTCCCTAACAAATCCATGCTTGTTCACCCACAGGGCCATAAGGACCCGGAAGTGGCTTTCTCCCCCTAATTTGTCTATGAAAGTGTGTGTGTGTGTGTGTGTGTGTGTGTGTGAGAGAGAGAGAGAGAGAGAGAGAGAGAGAGAGATACCATTTTCTAACTACACAAAAGAGAGAGAGAGAGAGAGAGAGAGAGAGAGAGAGAGAGAGAGAGAGAGAGAGAGAGAGATACCATTTTCTAACTACACAAAAGCTCCCTCAAAAGCTAGTTAGAATTTTGGCCTAGGACCTTGAGGTGACTGTTGGTTCTTTCAGAGTCCCTGTTTCCTCATTCTCAGCGTGGAGACCCTTACTACTCTGTCTTAGCACTGGCAGAGATTAATGTGGCACCTGTGTGGGAGCCGCGTGGGAGGCACTCTCTACCGGGTGGTTTTCATCATCAGTGAGTGCCTCCAGGACGAAGTCTGTTATGGCATCAGTCAGTACCTTCAGCTGCAGCGCTCTTACTCAGGTGCCCTCACACTGAACCTGCCTCCTCCTCTAGCTGATCGGGCTGCTGAAAACTGCGAGGCTGCTGCGGCTGGTGCGCGTGGCCCGGAAGCTGGACCGCTACTCGGAGTATGGGGCAGCGGTGCTCTTCCTGCTCATGTGCACCTTCGCGCTCATTGCGCACTGGTTGGCCTGCATCTGGTACGCCATCGGCAACATGGAACAGCCTCACATGGACTCGCACATTGGCTGGCTGCACAACCTGGGCGCCCAGATCGGCAAGCCCTACAACAGCAGCGGCCTGGGCGGCCCCTCCATCAAGGACAAGTATGTTACAGCGCTCTACTTCACCTTCAGCAGCCTCACCAGCGTGGGCTTCGGCAATGTCTCCCCCAACACCAACTCAGAGAAGATCTTCTCCATCTGCGTCATGCTCATTGGCTGTGAGTGCGTCCTGGAGGTGGGTGGGGGGCGGAGCCATGGCTGGGTAGAAGTGATAGTGAAAGTCCTAAGGAGCCAAGGGGAAGTCAGAGCACCTAGCCCCGCCCCCTCCTCTTCCCCCTCCTAGCGTCCTGGGTTCACAATATAGTTTGGAGGCTGGGACACCAGGGCAGGAAATGCTGAAGGTTGGCGTGTGTTTGAGCATGTGTATGTCCACTCTCAGACTGAGACGTGACCGGACCGCGAGTGTCGTTGACCTGGTGCGGGGCCTGAGCAGAGGGTCCCCGTGGGCGGGCGGGGTCCCTGCGGATGCTGACGGCCCCACTCACCCACGCCCCCAGCCCTCATGTATGCCAGCATCTTCGGCAACGTGTCCGCCATCATCCAGCGGCTGTACTCGGGCACGGCCCGCTACCACACACAGATGCTCCGGGTGCGGGAGTTTATTCGCTTCCACCAGATTCCCAACCCGCTACGCCAGCGCCTCGAGGAGTACTTCCAGCACGCCTGGTCCTACACCAACGGCATCGACATGAACGCGGTGAGGCACCAGTGGGTGCCGGGCCACCCTCGTGGTGCACCCAGCATGCCTCAGACGGGTGTAGTTAGTATTAAAGAACCTGAGAATTACTTCACCTGGAGTTCTCCCACTGGGAGAGGCCAGCTTCTTCACACATTTCCCCTTCAGCCTGAGGGGGTGAGGAATCAATTGTTACACTCCCAGATAAGAACTTGGTCAGAGTGGCAACCCAGGTGTGAGTGAGTTCGGGGCCCCCCCCCCAAGTTTCTGCAGAGGAAAGAACTGGATGGAGCAGTTTTCCCCTGAGGCAGAGGTGTGAGGCACTGGACTAGTGTTTGGGCTGAGTCCCAAGAGAGTGTCCTGAACCGCCCTGATCCCCAGGTGCTGAAGGGCTTCCCTGAGTGCCTGCAGGCTGACATCTGCCTCCACCTGAACCGCTCGCTGCTGCAGCACTGCAAACCCTTCCGAGGGGCCACCAAAGGCTGCCTGCGGGCCCTGGCCATGAAGTTCAAGACCACGCACGCACCTCCAGGGGACACGTTGGTGCACGCTGGGGACCTGCTTACCGCCCTCTACTTCATCTCCAGGGGCTCCATCGAGATCCTGCGGGGTGATGTCGTGGTGGCCATCTTGGGTATGGGGTGGGAACGCCCACTGAAATGCAGAGAGACCCTGAGCTCTCTGAATACACTGGGGGTGTGGGGTTGCTGGCAGGATACTTGGGTTCCTTTAACTCGCCTGAGGGGTGGGCCTTCAATGGGCTGTTGGGCTGGGAGACTGCCTAGCCTCGCCTGACCTCGAGGGGACTCAGGATCTACTCATAGGCAGGCATCTAGTGTTTCCTTAAAGTCGAACATTACCTGGTAGTGGAGTTGGAAATAACAGCCAAGCATCCAGGTTCATTAAGGACGAGGTTCCTGGAAGCTTCAGGCAGCATAGAGTGTCCAGAGGGGGAGTCTTGTCCCTTCTGTCCCTGCCTGTGGCATTGTGTGTATGGGTTGCACTCGGACAGTAGAGACAGTAGAGACTTCCTGTCGTCTCAATCTTTGATCCTGTACACGCCAAACTTTTGGCCAAGGCCCATAGTAGGGCATTTTAGACTTTTATTTCACTGTTCTGCCCAAACATGCACACCACTCCCTTACCTTAACTCCTCTCCCAACTAAATCAAGTTTTCCTACACACGTGCACACATTTTGGTCTTTTCTGTGCTTGGCTGTTCTCAGCTATGCTGTCCTATTTTCTTTTCTTCTTTTTCTCCTTCTATTCTTTTTAAGCTTTATTATGTATACTGCAGTGTTTTGCCTGCCTGTACTCCTGTACGCCAGGAGAGGGCACCAGATCTCATTGTAGATGGTCATGAGCCACTATGGGGTTGCTGGGAATTGAACTCAGGACCTTTGGAAGAGCACCCAGGGCTCTTAACCACTGAGCCATCTCTCCAGTCCCTGTTTTCTTTCAGTAGAACAGTGCTGGCTCTGATTAACCACCGTGATGTCCTAGCTTGGAAGACCATTGTTTATAGGGCACTGCAGTTTGCTAGGATGGTGTTGAGGGTAGAGGTAGGGTTGTCCCAAGGACGTCATGGCTACAGGCAGAGCCGGGGCACTCTGGGTAGTTCCTGCTTGTTGAGTAGTTCCTGAGAGACTCCAAATCCCTGCCCACTTCTGCTGTCACCTCTGGCCACTGGTGCTGCCCCATCTGCTGAGATCCCTGAGAACATGGGCTGGCTCATGGCTGTGTGGCCAGGAGCTGGACGACGGGAGATGCTCCTGGCCAGGGTGGAGTTTACCTAGAGGAGGGCACCTGCTGATCTCCATGCTGGTGTCGTGGGCTGAAGCCTCTGTCTTCCCCGTGGCCCCCAGGGAAGAATGACATCTTTGGAGAACCTCTGAACCTGTATGCACGTCCTGGAAAGTCCAATGGTGACGTGAGGGCCCTTACCTACTGCGACCTGCACAAGATCCACCGTGACGATCTGCTGGAGGTGTTGGACATGTACCCTGAGTTCTCAGATCACTTTTGGTCTAGCCTGGAGATCACCTTCAACCTTCGAGATGTGAGTGGGTCGTCCTGAGTTGCCGTCATCCCCAGGAGAGCTCCCTGAGAGGCTGCCCCTTCTCTGTGTGACTCTGAATATGCAGCTTCTCTGCCTCTTCCTCTGCCTGTCACTTGGCGTCACAGTCAGATCTGGCTCTGAAAGTCTCAGCCTTTAGCTGTTCAGGGATAGCTACTTAGGGGGAAATAGTTCTTCCTACAGCCCCACCTTTCTGTGCTAGTGAAGGGGTGTAGTTGCCGCTCCCCATTCCAGGCAAGCCACACAGGATGCACCTAAGGGCCCTGAATCTGCTCTTGGTTGCAGACCAACATGATTCCAGGCTCCCCCAGCAGCGCGGAACTAGAGAGCGGCTTTAACAGGCAACGCAAGCGCAAGCTGTCATTCCACAGGCGCACTGACAAGGGTGAGGTGGCCAAGGGGAGGGCAGGAGGGGAGGGGAGGGCAGAGGGGAGCGAGGGCAGGGTCAGGCTGTGCAGGTTCCACCTCTGCCCATCAGACTGGCATGCAGTCCACCGGTGCACCCACCCCCACCTTCCCCCCCCCCCCCCAAAGCCTCCTTTCTGGTGACCAAACACAGTCACCTTTTCATGCCATGTTTGAACTAGGGTCTCCTTTGGGTAGACCTCTCTTACTTCAAGGACAAAGGCAGGCTTTTGGCCTTTATTAGGCTTGAGTGTTGTCTACCAGGCCTTGACCCTTAAAGAGAGGAGGGAAGGGGTGGGAGGGAGCACAAGAACAAAGGAACTTGAGTGGCAGGCTATAGAGAGCCAGAAATCCAGAATCAGCAGTGCCCAGTGGCTGCCGAGCAGCCAGGGCGTGGCAAGGGAGTTCTCAGGCAGGTTGAGAGTGGACGGGAGACAAAACAACTGAGGATACACCCCTCCCCCACCCCTCCAGACTCCCCCCACCTCCACCCCCACTCCCTGCTGCTCCTTCCCAGGCTCGCTCAGCTCCTCTGTCCCTTCCCTGTTCTTCCCTCTCTCTGAGATCTGTTCTCTGTTCCCCACAGACACAGAACAGCCGGGGGAGGTGTCAGCCTTGGGGCAAGGCCCTGTCCGAGTTGGGGCAGGGCCAAGCTGCCGGGGTCAGCCAGGAGGGCCATGGGGGGAGAGTCCATCCAGCGGCCCGTCCAGCCCAGAGAGCAGTGAGGATGAGGGCCCAGGTCGCAGCTCCAGCCCCCTCCGCCTGCTGCCCTTCTCCAGCCTCAGGCCCCCTGGAGACCCGCCAGGTGGGGAGCCTTTGACGGAGGACGGAGAGAAAAGCAGTGACACCTGTAACCCCTTGTCAGGTAGGCCTGGGCCCTGGGGGTGGGGATGGATGTGGGGGATGGGCAGGTGCTTGACTTTTCTTTCTGACCTCCTCTCTTGCTCCAGGTGCCTTCTCTGGGGTGTCCAATATTTTCAGCTTCTGGGGGGACAGTCGGGGGCGCCAGTACCAGGAGCTGCCTCGATGCCCTGCCCCAGCCCCTAGCCTCCTCAACATCCCCTTGTCCAGCCCTGGTCGGCGTTCCCGGGGCGACGTGGAGAGCAGGCTGGATGCTCTCCAGAGACAGCTGAACAGGTGAAGAGGGGCTGCCCAGGGTGAGGGCACAGGGTAGGCTGCACTGTAGGGTGCCAGGCAGCCTCTCCATCCTCAGCTAGGCGAAGAGTTGCCACCTAGAGTTGATGTCCCTGAGTCCACTTCTCTGAGTGCTCTCCTTCCTTCCTGCCCAGGCTGGAAACCCGGCTAAGTGCAGACATGGCCACTGTCCTACAGCTGCTACAGAGGCAAATGACACTGGTTCCTCCTGCCTACAGTGCTGTGACCACCCCTGGGCCTGGCCCCACGTCCACATCCCCTTTGTTGCCTGTCGGCCCCATCCCCACTCTCACCCTGGACTCGCTTTCTCAGGTACATTCTGACGCCCACTCCCAGTTCCCAGCTGCACCCTTTCTGCCCCAGCACCACCCCTCTCAGCTGGGCATGGAATGAGGCCTCTTCACCTTCTCCTCCCCTCCTCTGCCTCTTCTGCTTTCCTCCTGCCTCTGTGCTCTGGAAGCAGTGCAGAAGAGGGCAGGAGCCAGGGAACCTGCCAGCAATGGTGGTTCACAGGGACAGATGTAAACATGGCATCCTGAGCCTGGGACTTGGGTCTGCATGCTGCTTGCTAGTGTGCCTCAGGAGAGCATCCGGGTCCTTGCTGTGGTTACACTGCCCTGGCTTTGCTACTTCTCATCTTGGCTCTTACTCTAGCAGTGTTATAGCACCATCTTGAAGGCTGCTGGCATTTCCAGGGTGCCAAAGTCAAGACTCTGAGATGGGACCTCCTGGATCTCCATCTCTTGTCCTTGAGTAGCATCCTGAGGGACAGCTCCAGCTCTGACTGGTGGTTGAGGGGCCCTCCTGGGCCTCGCAGAGGTGCCCTGGGATCTACTCCCCTTCCCCTGGCACTGCTCCCCCTCCCATATGCTGCTCGCTCCTGTTTGCAGACACCAGGGCCCACGTCAGCAAATGTGCCAGTCTCCCTTCGCAGCCTCCCCCGCAGGGATCTCACCAGTAGACACGTCAGCACCCACAACCCCCTCCCGCCTGCCCTGGCGCTCTCCCTGGCCTCAGACGCCTGGCTGCTGGCCCGCTGCTGTTTCTAGGGCCCCAGGGTTCTTTGGAGAATGGCAAGAAGGCACCTTGTCTCTCTTTGTCCCAGCTGCCATCCCGAAGCAGGGACTTCTTATTCCACTTGGGGGTTTGGCGCTGGCTGCCCTGCCACATTCCCTAGGGAAGGGAAAGGCGAGAGCGAGTGTGGAATCCATCTTCCCTGGGCCCAGAGCAAGGCCCTCTGTCAGGGTGGCTCAGAAGTGGCTCTTAGCTCCTTAATTTGACTCTTGTCCCCCAAACTGCACACCTTTTCTTCCAATTGCAGCCTCTTGTCCCCTCAGGTCCCTGTTATGCCCACCCACTCCTCCCCTCTGACGTCAGTATTGCTGTCTTTGTCTCTGCCCCTTTTCTCCTCCCCCACAGTTTTTCCTGCCTGTTCATGCTCTGTGTTCTTTGTAGGTTTCCCAGTTCATGGCGTTTGAGGAGCTTCCTGCAGGAGCCCCAGAGCTCCCCCAAGATGGCCCCACTCGACGCCTCTCCCTGCCCGGCCAGCTGGGGGCCCTCACCTCCCAGCCCCTGCACAGACATGGTTCAGATCCCGGCAGTTAGTGATGTTGCCCAGTGTGGACTCATAGCTCACCTGGGTTCAGGGCATTACCTGACCGCTCTCCTTGGAGACCTTGGTTTGGAGGGGAGAACAGTGCCGGAGCAGCTCCTCCTGCAATACCCTGGGCCCCACTGGGAGGGGCAGAGCTGGGCAGTGGACAAGGGGGTCTGTGGTCCCCCACTGCCCTGGGGGCATTAGCTGGTCTAACTGCCCGGAGGCACCCGGCCCTGGGCCTTAGGCACCTCAAGGACTTTTCTGCTATTTACTGCTCTTATTGTTAAGGATTATAATTAAGGATCATATGAATAATTAATGAAGATGCTGATGACTATGAATAATAAATAATTATCCTGAGGACACTCTGGGTGCTGGTTGGCTTCAGCCATCACCTGCTTTATTTTATGTTTATGTTCTGAATGTGCTTGCGTGGGAGAGTAAGAGCTTCTGTATGTGTGCGAGTGTGCGTGCATGCATGTGTGCATGCGTGCATGTGTGTGTGTATACCCATGTACTTGAAAGATGGGGGATACTCTCTGGGGCCAGACAATATGAGATCACAAAGCCCTGTGGACTACTCTGAGTCTAATAGGATACTTTCTACCCTGAGTTCAACCCTTCACAACCATGTGGATTTGCTTTGTGGCACACTGGCTCCCAGAGTCAGCCCCACATTAATAAAGCCCCCTCCAATAGCTCACAATTTCAGCATCCTACCTATTCTCACCTGGGGTTCTCTTTGGTCTGAGTCCACCCTCCCTACCCTGAGTTGGCTTTATGTTGACCCTGTATAATTGGGCCTCGCATGGGCCTAGCTTTGGATACACTGGCTTTCCCACTGTGACCAGCACACACCTGTATCTGGCTCTGGGTGGATCTGACCCCGATTACTTTGGCTCCTTGTGACTATTGGTCACAGAGGGGTTGCTGAAGGAGATGCAGGTTGAAAAGTGGCTCATTCTATTGATATCTTTTTTTAAAAAGGATTTATTTATTTATTTATTTATTTATTTATTTATTATGTATATAGCGCTCACTCTGCCTGCATTTACACTTGAAGGCCAGAAGAGGGCACCAGATCTCATTATAGATGGTTGTGAGCCACCATGTGGTTGCTGGGAATTGAAATCAGGACCTCTGGAGGAGCAGTCGGTGCCATATCTTGACAATGACGTTTCCTCTTCACTCGTGTGTACCCTTGTGTTGCTAAGTTTGTGAACACATTCTCCTGACATGCTACCTGCCATGTGGCAGCCAAAGGCAGTGGCCAGTTCTGCCTGGTTAGGCCGGCTCCTAGTTGACTGTGCTGCCAGAGGCCACCAGAGCCCAGGCAAGTTCTCAAGACTCCTCACCTCTGTCCCTTTGAGATAGGTATACTAACTAACACAGAAGACGAGCATGGCGACACTCGGTCTCTGAGCAGCCTGGAGTCCCCCAGACAGGAGGGAAGGATGTTTCACCCCAACCAGAGCCTGGTGGTTTTGGGAAGAGAAGAAAAGGAGGAGACTTATAGTTTCAAGGTTGAGAGAGGTGACACAGATGGGCGAGACCAGGAGGGAAGCTGGACACACACTGACACTTGTTGGAGTGGACAAGCTTCTGACTGTAGACAAGTATGCAAAATAGGCCTTCCCGGAGGGTGGGTATGTGAGTGTGGAAGGGGGTGCCAGTAGGATATTGCTCTCTTTGTGTACTACGTAAGTGAGCTAGAGCCTTACTGAGGGCAAGTGGCAGACAGTGAGGGCGGGAGCTATAGGCTCACATGATGCTCTCTGCCCTCAGTATGCTGGGCTTCCTGTGAATCAAGCTGGGGACTGATGGCCCCTGGAGAAGTGGGAGGAAGACCCCTTGGCCTGCCTCAGGGCGTTGTGACAAGTTAATGCTGGTTATTTCTTTGGAGGCAGCATCTGACCATGAGAATCACTTGCCTGCCACCAGGTGAGGACACTGCCTGGGCTGTGCAACCTGGTACAGATGTTAAGTGCTTGTGGGGAGTGACACAGGTGTGTGTACACACAAGTGTCTGTGCTTAAGAGGGAACTGGTGGAGGTAACACTTGTGTGTTGATCCACATGGATGTCCCAAGGGCCATCTGCTTGGCCTGATGGAAGAGTTGCACGGCAGCCTGGGCCAGGTCCCTTCTAGGGGCTGCATGTTGGAGCTGGAGGCTGAGTGGTGGGTGGCAGTCACGGTGGCTCCATTCATCACTTGGTCCCTCTCTACCTGCCACATTACACCTTTGCTTTTATCTGTCTGGTTACCATCCATCTACCCATTAAAGTTTAGTCTCACAGTTTTAATTATATACACACACACATACACACACCATACAGATATATGCATATACATACACACCTATAACACTTTGGCCATACTCTCTTCCATTATTCTTTTATAGCCCCTTACCCCTTCTTCCAAGCCTCTCCTATTTCATGCTTTTGTTTTTGTAGATGTGTGTCTCTAGCGTTTAATTAGGGTTGCTTGCGTGGGCACGTGTGTATGTGGGTTATTTACTTGAGCAAATGTAACTCATGGGTGGTTACATCACAGACAAATATCATCCCCCTAACTACTTGTTGCGCCTCAGAAGCCCCTCGCCATCCGTGATGGGGTGTTGATGGTCATGTCTTGAACAGGTCTAGTGCAGTGGCCGGTGCTGTTGTGGCTTCATGGGTAGCAGTGAGGTCCAGAAGACAGCATTTCCCAGCATTCCTCTCTACTCTCCGGCCCTTACATCCCTTTCTTCTTCCTTTCTCTTCTGAGCCTTGAAGGAGGGGGATGTAGATGTCGCATTTAGGGCTGAGCCCTCAACACTGAGCACTTAGGAGTCTCTGCATTACTCCCATCCTCAGCAAACAGAAGCTGACCAATGCTGAGGGCAGCACTAATCTGTGGGATAAACCAATATTTAGAAGGGATTTTGAGTCCATTTAACAGAACAACAGAACAACAGGGGCCTATGTACAAGCTCCCTGGTCATGTGTTTTGACCTGGTTTATAGTACTAAGTATGAATTCTTCCTGTGGAGTGGGCTTAAAGACTAATCAAGAAAGCATTTGAGCTGGGCAGTGGTAGCACACACCTTTAATCCCAGCACACAGGCAGGTAGATCTCCCGGCTTGAGTCCAGCGTGGTCTACAGGGTCAGTTCTAGGATAGCCAGTCTACACAGAGAAACCCTGCCCTAAAAAACCAAGGGGGAAAAGCAGTTGACCATTCCCATAACGTTTATGCCACAGTTCTTCTGTAGACAGGGCTTCCGTGGTGCGTTGCTATTGTATCCTGTAAGGTTCTCATAGGTGAGACTTGATGTCTTTTCTCCCCAGTGGCCTACAGAGCATCTTCCAGCACTGTGAAAGCCGGGCAGCATAAAGGAAGCTTCCAGATCAGTTTTCGCTTGATTTTTCTCTATCCTGCTACCAACATGCATGGTGTGTTTGGCCCCAGCCTTATCATCTGGTGCTGGTGGTCAGCCAAGAGAAGTGGCCATCGCCTGTATGATTTTGGAATCTTTTGGGTCCTACATGATCCCAAATGCATAGGATGGTGTCCCATACCTGGCACTGGGATTTTATTTAAAAACTCACGGCTTCTAGAACTGGAGAGATGGCTCAGTGGTTAAGAGCATGCACTGCTCTTACAGAGGATCCGAGTTTAGTTCCCAGCCCCCACATCAGGCTGTTCACAATCATCTGTAACTCCAGTTCCCGGGGAGGCCCTGATGACCTCTTCTGGCTTCTGTGAGCACCAGGCATGCGTGTGGTGTATGGCCATACATGCAACCACTTGAACAGATACATAGGATAAAAACAAAATAAATGTTAAAGAAAAAGAATGTATCACTTCTTGGAGCAGTGTTGTCTACCCATGTAGGGTACCTCCCTGCAAACTCTCTTTAAGAATGTATATTTTTACATTTAGAGTGTGTACACACCATGGTGTATGTGTAGAGATCAAAGGATAACTTATGGAAATCAGTTTTCTCCTTCTACCAGTTGGATTCCGGGGGCTGAACTCAGGTGAGCAGTGCCTTTTCCTGCTTAGCTGAAATAGTAGGCTTCCATAATACTTTTTTTGTTTTATTTTTTCATTGATCCTTCTCTCATACTACAGTTTCCCCTCCCTCAATTCCTCCCCATCCCCTCCTTCCACCTCCCCTCCTCCCCCAGATCCACCCCTTTTCCCTTCAGGAAAGAGCAGGCCTCGCAGGGATATTAACCAAACATGGCATAACAGATTACAATAAGGTAGCACAAACTTGCATATCAAGGTTGGACAAGGCAACCCAGAAAGAAGAAAAAGGCCCCAAGAGCAGGCAACACAGTCAGAGACATCCATACTCCACTGTTAGGAGTCCCACAAGAACACCAAGCCACAGAACCATGACATATATGCAGAGGACCTCCCACGGTCCCATGCAGGCTCAGTGGCTGTCGCCTCCGTCTCTGTGAGTCTGTGAGCCCTGTTCTCCTGTCTTCCACCCCTCTGCCTCCTACAATCCTTCCTCCCTCTCTCTCACCATACTGTTTTTTAAAGTTAAAAATTAAGAGAGTTTATGCTTTGTCTGTGTGTCTATGTGAGTGTATGCCAGCAGTTCCCATAGAGCTGTACTTAATAGGCAGTTGTGACACGGGTGCTGGGAACCAGGCTGTGGGCCTCTGGGAGAGCAGAGAGTATTCTTCCCTGTTGACTCATCCCTCCGACCTTCATGTGGCCTTTCCATGCACCACCCTCATGGCCCACCTTCCTCATCTCTCTACCCCCTTTATAGAACACCTGTTCTACTATTTTACCTGACTTAAGCTCCTCCCCACCCCTTTCCTCCCAGTAACCCATTCCCAGCTTCCTGGCCTCTACAAGCACTCCAAATTAAACAAAGAATAAAAGCCTTGAGGCTGGGACCCACATATGAGAGAGGACACGTGGAGTTGGTCCTTTTGGGTCTGGGTTCCCTCGCTCAGTGTACTGTATTTCAGTTCCATTTATTTTCCTGAAGATTTAAAATTTCACTTTTCCTTAGAGCTGAGCAGCTTCATTGTGTACATGCCACATTTTCCCTATCAGTTGCTCCCTCTCGGGTAAGTCCGTGTCTGAGCGATCATGAACCTAACAGCAATGAATATGAATGATCAAGTGTCTCTGTAGTAGGATATGGAATCATTTGGAATCAAGGAGGGGTACAGCCAGGTCATGTTGTGGTTTTAGTTTTTTGAGAAACCTTCACACTAATTTTCATAGTGGATGCGCCCATTTACATTCCCAGGGGCTTCCCCCTCCCCCATCCTGGAACTCACTGTGTAGACCAGGCTGGCCTTGAACTTACAAAGATCTACCTGCCTCTGCCTCCTGATGCTGGGGTTACATGCATGTGCCACCACGCCTGGCTCAGGTGCTTTGCATCTGTAGCTGCAACACCTGGAGTCTCCTGGGAAGTGAGGACCCTGAGTTAGGTGGCTGGGTGACTAGCTGGCTGGGGGGTCACATTGCTAGTAGCAGGCAGGTGTCTGACTCCTGTGTCAGCTCCCTCCCACCCCACCCCCCAGCCCCTTCTTACACCTGCAGGGCTTTGCACTCAAGTGACTAATTGTCCTCTGGGCTGAATCTGGACCCTGGTCTTCTGCCCAATTCTGTAATCTCAGGTGCAACCCTGTCTCCCCCTGTGGGTTAGAGACCAATCTTCCACAGTACCGAGTTCTCCCAAAACAAAAGAGCCAGAGGGTGTGGTGGGTGGGAGCTGTGGGACTGGTGCTTGCCAAGAAAAGGGAGCAATTTGGCTGCCAAGGCCCAGAGAAAGCCTGGGGCAGTTTTGTTCAAGATGAAATCAGGTATGCTGGGGCCACAGTTGTCTCCTTGGACATGATGCTGTGGGCTTGGCCCCTCAGTGGAGAGACTTCAGTACAAACGGACAAGCCTCTGGCATTTAACCTAGGCACTTCACTGTGGGGAAAAGTAAAACCAGCACTGTGTACACAGACAGTCGGTACAGCCCATGTCCATGGGCCCTCTATAGGGAGAGGGGGTCCCCACCTCAGCTGAAAAGGAAATAAACAACAACAAAGTGCTGGACTTACTAGAGGCCTTATGAGTGCCAAGAGAGCTAGCCATGCCCACTACACAGGGCACCAAAGGGGGAACTCTCTGAGGCACAGGGAGCAGGGCAGCGGAGTTGGTGGCCCTAGAACAAATAGGACCTCTTTATCTTGGTTACCCTGCCTGAACTTGAGTTGCTCCAAGTGGACAAAAAGGAGCCATGGCTGGTAGTTTTTGCCAGACAAGAGACTTGTACTCCCTGCCATTATTGGAGAACAGATGGTTGCCAAATTCCACCAGGCCACCTACCTCGGGGCAACAAAACTGCTGAGTTACTCAGCCCCAGATATTATTTCTAGATTGGATTGACTCTCTCTCTCCTCAGGATCCGACAATGGCCTGGCCTTCATGGCCAAAGTTACCCTTAATCTGATGAATGTTGATTTAAAACTACACTGTGCACAAAGCTCAGGACAGGTAAACTAAGTGTATCCTTGAGACTGACAAAAACTAGGCCAACCTCCTACCTTTTGTCATCCTAAGGGCCAGGTGCACGCATGTCAAGAAGTTCCTAGGGCGGAAATGACTAACCGTTTCTCCCTCAAATCCATATAGATGCTCAGCAGACTCAGGGGACTGTTCATTGGATGGGTAGAGAGGCTGTGCCCTTCCTGTGTCTGAGCCTGTCCACAAGTCCCAGCCTGAGGGCCTTGTGTGGGTAAAGAAGACCCTAACCCAGAGCCTGGAGCCTGTGTTCCTCACCACTCCCTCAACAGTGAAGATTAGCACTGTCACCCCATGGACCCAGCTAAAGGAGGCTTTCAAGGTGACAGATGAGTCCTCTGACCTCCTAAAGATGTAAGACTGATGCAGGCCCTATTGGTTGCTCTGCATCCTCCCTTTTGTCTTCCTGTGAGAAAGGCTGCATCCTCCCATAAGCCAGGACCTTAAGTATAAAAATTTTAAGAACAACTCAGTGAGAATACAAGGTTTACTTCCAATACTTTGAAAGTGCTGGGGCCCGGAGAGATGGCTCAGTGGTTAAGAGCACTGACTGCTCTTCCAGAGGTCCTGAGTTCAATTCCCGGCAACCACATGGTGGCTCACAACCATCTATAATGTGATCTGATGCATACTGTATACATAATAAATAAATCTTAAAAAAAAAAAAAAAGAAAGTGCTATTGAAGGCTGTTTAGGATAAGTAAGTTATACAAGTTAATTGTTAGTTGACCAAAATCATGGTCATGTCAGTTACTAGTCAACTTTTATCACAAGAATATACATCTTAGGTGTGGCAGATAGATATGATTCTATAGAAAGATCAGGTAGGATAGTTAGATAAGGTCTTCAAAGACCTCAGAGACATGCAGGATATGGCATTTTAAAATGTTTTTTTTTATTATTTTAAAGATTCACTGACAATGAGACAGGTTAACTCCTGGCAACACCTAGCCTATCTCAAAGAGGATGATGAGCATCAAAGAACCTCTTTATGGAGATGGCTTCAGATGTGGCAAACAAGCTACTGGGCAGAATGTCCTCATTTCTACCACAGACAGAATTCTGCCTAAAAAACGGTGAGCTTGGATGTGGGCAGAGTCGATGGCCAAACTCTGCCAAGACAGGGTAAGTAAGTCTTCAATAGTTCCTCCCTCACAAACATGTCTATTAGATATATTGGGTCAGAAGGCTGAAGAAGATGCTCCAACGTTATAGAGAGTTTTGGGTGACTGTTCAGGTAGCA
This sequence comes from Acomys percivali, assembly GCA_907169655.1. Taxonomy (NCBI): domain Eukaryota; kingdom Metazoa; phylum Chordata; class Mammalia; order Rodentia; family Muridae; genus Acomys; species Acomys percivali. The sequence continues at coordinate 129,972,010 of OU015744.1, read as the reverse complement.
AACTATCTCTGTCATCTTCTCATTTGGAAAGCTACTAATCTGCACTCCTGGCATACTCAGGCAATCAAGTTTATTCTTTCTCAAGTCTCTGATGGGGTTGAAGACCAGGTAGTTTAGTTTTACAAAGAAACTTAGTTGTTTAGGGGTTAAGGTGTTTTTAGGTCTAGAAAGATGTTTTAAGTTGATAATGACAAGGTGTGATGAAATTGATTTACATTCAGGATTTTAGATGCACCAAGATAGGAAAGATGTTTTCTCCAAGGCTGTCAAATACAAATAGTCAAAACACTAAGAACATAACATTTATATAATTCCTAATTGTGTCATAGTTCTTCTTGCTATAGATAGTTTATTGTATATATGTGTAATAATATAAATGTATATGTAAAAAAGAAAATGTTTAATTAATTTAAAATGGTTTAATTACTTAAAAATAAAAATAAAAAATTACAAAAATAATAACTAATAGAAATTTAAAAACATTTAAGAAGACTTTAAACTGGGGTGCTCAGAGCCAATCTGTCCACTGAGATGCAACCCATCTTCAAGGTAGATTTCTGCAAAATATTGCATCTAGAGGCTCCCGGGAGATGGGTTGCTTGCTCCTGGGGAGGAGTACACCCTGGGGCTGTGGTTCTACTGGTGAAAAGAAAGGTATTCTGATCTATCCAGGACTGTGACTGTCCAGCTGATGGCCCCTTGAGCTGAGAAACCAGGAGAATCCCATTGTGCTTGGTGGGGGTTGTGGAACTCGGCTCTGGGAACCTGCCAGTCCCTGCGTAGTCCTAAAATCGTTCACACTGGAGGGGACCCCCCCCCTCTGTGCCCTCATGCGCCATTCAGCAGGTGTTCATATAGAAGGGAGGAGAGGGCGGGGCCTGCCTTGCATGGTGAGCCTTCTCTTCTCACGCCCCTGTGGGCTCTGCTGCAGTGGGAACTTCAGCCCAGGTTATAGGGATAGAAACTTTAAGGAACTCAGCGCTCAAGCAGACACAGACCTGGGTCATCTAGAAAATTCTGCTCCCCATCTGGAAGGCCAGGTAGACTCCTTAGGTGAGGTTGTTCTTCAGACTCGTGGAGGACTGGGCCTCCTCTTTATGAGATGAAGAGGCCTCTCCATGGCGATGGGAGGAGTTTGCTGCTTCTATGTCAATCATCCAGGGATAATCAGAAAAAGTTTAGCTACTGTCAAAAATAACCTTCAAGAGCCAGGTGTGGTCATGCATGTCTTTAATCCCAGCACTTGGGAAGCAGAGACAGGTGGATCTCTGTGAGTTCGAGGCCAGCCTGGTCTACAGAGCAAGGTCCAAGATAGCCAGAGCTGTTATACAGAGAAATCTTGTCTTAAAAAAAGAAAAACAACCTTCAAGAAAAAAAGGAGATGTCAAAAAATCTATCATCTGCTCTCAGACCTTGTTCTCCTGGCTAACTGCTGTCCTAGGGCCGTGTCTGGGCCATCGGTCCTTTCACTCACTACAGGACCCTGCTTGCTCACCTGCCCCCTCGGTCATGTAAAAGAGAGAATAAATTCTGTTAAAACATTAGGATAAGGAGACAATATACTCCCTGATGAATCCGCAATTTGGCTCAAGCCCATCGAACCCGTGGGGAGTGCAACAGGGCCCCAGTCCTCGGCGCAACTGACGTCATAATGGAAGTGCCACTGAGACTTTGACACCGGGCACGTACGCAGCACCACCTGCCAAAATGAGAACAAAGATCTAATCCATCAAAGCCCACAGTTCTGGGGACGTTTCTGAGTGTCCAGCCTTGCTTTTTGGCTTCTGTACTTCTCCATCTGGCTCGCTGTTCTTGCCAACTGAGGTGTGTTAACTCAGGATGTGGGTTTTTTGTGCTTATAAGCTCATCCCGAGAAAACTTCAGGACAGCACTTGGACCTGAACACCCAGGATAGTCACCAGCTGGCTATAAAGACTTTCTATTGGCTTGGACCTATGCCTGAGTAGTGTTCACTTGTGAGCACTTTACAACAGTACCATTCCACCAAAGTTTACCCTAGGCATTGACACATTTATTAGGGTTACTTATAAAATGTGGATAAGGAGCATGGGTGGCCCCTCCGCAGCTGTGCTGGAAAGTCTTCCCCCAGCATGGATGATGTTTTTTTTTTTCCCATAGCTACATCGATGGGGTCCCTTTGAGTGGCTCTCCTACAGCTTGTATATACACTAATATCTCCCAGAACCGTGAGGCTAAGAGGAGGCTGTGCACTTGGGGTGGAGTTGCATACACAAGTTAGGAGGTGCAGCAGGAATCTCAGGTGAAGTTCTGATGACCCTCCCCACACCCTCCTCTTCTGAGGGAATGCCTACAGTCCACAGGCTTGCTCCTGATGGCTGCTTGAGGTGAGGCACAGGTGAAGACGGCTGCTTGGCGGATGGTGTTCTATACTTACTGCCTCCCTCACCCCATTCTATGGGGAGCACAGGTTCCACTTTGTGATGCTTAAATCTTGGCTTTCAACTTGGTCAGATTTGGGATCAACTGACAGGCATGCCTTTGTTCAGGTGTAAGGGTATTTCCAGAAAGATGAACTGAGTGGGGGTGGGGTGGGGTGGGGCTCCTCCTTAGGAGTGAGCAGTGTCTTCCAGTAGTCAGGGGGCATCTGAGGGGAAAGCTGCTTCCTCTTCCTCCTTCTCTTCCTCCTGCTTGCCTGCCTTCTCTCCAGGAGGCAAGTGCATCTACCTTGCTGTTGCTGCTGCAGCTGCCATCCTTCACTGACATTGAAACTCAGCCCATTCTTCTTTTCTCTCTCCTTTTCTGTTTCATCAATCCTGTGTGTCATCCATGGTCAAGGGAAGTCTGTATATTTTACAACTTTATATTGTTCTCTGAGAATTTTATACACCACGAAACCCAGCTTTTTTAGAATACTAGGTCTCTGAGGTCTTCCAGGCTTTTGGGCTATAGCATGGCTACAGCCTCCCTGGACTTGAATAGCTGCCAGTTCTTAACTTCTCCAGCAGGCCACTGTTGGACTGCCCAGTGCATTTCATGTAAGCTAATCTTATAATGACCTCTTGTAATATATACTAAGCCTGTAAGTTCTCTTCCTTTTTTTTTTCTAAAGATGTATTTATCTATTATGTATACATGCTCTGCCTTCATGTACATCTGCAGGCCAGAAGAGGGCATCAGATCACATTAGAGATGGTTGTGAGCCACCATGTGGTTGCTGGGAATTGAACTCAGGACCTCTGGAGGAGCAAGCAGCCAGTGCTCTTAACCTCTGAGCCATCTCTCCAGCTCCTGCCTATAGGTCTTCTTCTAAGCCCTACACTAACAAATGCACATATGTTTAAAAGCATTGCCCTACAAAGGAAACAGGTTGGCATTTTGAGAATGCCTCGGTTAACTCTTTGAGAGAGACTAGTGGAGGACCTGGAGATCTAGAGCCCTAGAGCGGATTCAGTCTGTAAACAGAAGCCTCCTCGGGCCTGTCTGTGCTGCCTCAGAACAAGGTCTGGGTTCCACCTGGGATTGGGGTAGGGGGACTGCAGGGTCTCTCTCCCTTTTGTGTAGGGGGTGGTAGCCTACCCTGTGTGTGAGGCTCATGTGTCCTTTGTTGGCCAGGAGGAGAGCAGGTAATACCTGGGGTTTGGGACCCACTTTGCTCCTTAGGTAGCAGATAGTCTTGTGGACACTGAAACTCTGCCAGCCTTGCCATTGGTGCGAACTCACACTGGCCTCTAGGAGGGAGTCTTTCCACCCTGGGGTCTCCATGTGGAGGACTCAGTGTTGGCTGTCCTCATACACTCTAAATAGTGAAACAAATGAGAAGCAGAGGACTTCTGAGGGGATCATTCCGAGACAATTTTAGGTAATATAAAAATTAACGATGGTCTGGTCACCTTCTGTTCTTGTCAGTGTTCTATTTCTGTGGAGAGGCACCGTGACCAAGGCAACTTTTAAAGGGAAACGTTTAATTGTATACTTGCTTACAGTTTCAGAGGGTCAGTCCATGATCATTGTGGCAAGGACCATGGTGCTAGAGCAGTAGCTGAGAGCCTACTCGATTCACAAGTAGTTCTGGTGTGTGTGTGTGTGTGTGTGTGTGTGTGTGTGTGTGTGGCGATGGAGGAGACTTGGAATGGTGTGGTTTTGAAACCTCAAAGCCCAGTGATACTGGTTCTTCAACAAGGCCACACCCCCTCCAACAAGGCCATACCTCCTCCAACAAGGCCACACCTCCTCCAACAAGG
>OU015744.1:129906376-129944195 GCA_907169655.1 Acomys percivali | reverse complement strand
CAGTACAGGCTGGAGAGCAGGGCACTGAATTCTAGTGATGTGAGCAGTCAGGTCACCAAATGTGCTGACCAGTCATCATGGGGACCACAGGGTCTGGCAATAGCTGGGGGAAATGTCCCTCAACATTAGCCTTGTCCTTGGATTGCATCCTGTGCTTACTATACAGCAATAGATTAACGCTTTCACCGGGGGGGGGGGGGGGGGGTTGCAGAGAATGTGTTGGTTGCAATGTGGGAACTGGGGAGACTGGGATGGAAACCAAGACCCTGGGGGGCTGGCTCACACACCAGTCTAAATAAGTTGAGAAATGTCATCTATTCCTCACTAGGTCACGCATCGGTGCTCTGCAGAATGGACGGTTACCATTCCTGTCTATTTTTTCTCACCTGTTAGTACAATCCCGTGTGCTAGAGTCCCTTGTAGCTAAGGTCATCTCAGGCCACAGTTCGAGCCAATGCAATGTAGGTCAAAGTCCTTGGGAATAGTTGTCCTCCCTCACCGCCCCCCTAGGACAACAAAGACTAACCCCTTGTTAGATAAAGTGATATTGGTCGTGTGTGGTGGCATATGCCTTTAGTCCCTGCACTGGGAGGCAGAGGCCGGAGATTCTCTGTGAGTTCAAGGCCAGCCTAGTCTATATAGCTTGTTCCAGAACTACACAGAACAGAACACTGATGAGAAGATTGAAGTGAGCAGCTGTGACCGTGGTAAAAGCCATACAGAGGATGCCAGCGGAAGAGGATAAGGGGTCTGCTTCTCTGACTACCAGGAGCAGCTGCCCCATCCCCGAGCTGCCTTTTTGTGAACGCTGTAGGAAACTAAGCTGTTATCCTTGCAATCCAGAGCAGGCAGGGGGCTTTCTATTTTTGCACCAGAGCACATTCTCCATGCACACAGGTACCACGTGGAGCTTTTGAGCCATTGAAGCTGAGAACAAGAGCCTAGAAGGTGGCTAATTCATAGGAAGGCATCCATGGGGTTCTTCGATGGCCATCTATGGGGACACATTTCCACTTTCTTCTGGTCTTGAATAGAGCTTGTATGCTTTGTGAAAATTGAGATACAACAATGAAAATTAAAGAACAAAGGGGAAAATCGATAAATCCATTTATCTGGAGCTAACCATTATTGCAAGGTGGTGAACGGCTTTAGAGGTACGTGAGTCAGGTGGGGGATGCCTCTCTCACAGAAATGGGATTTCATTTTGGGCCTTGCTCAACAACCTACTGTGGACTCTTTCCAGTGACGGGTTGTCAAGGGAACTCATTCTGCTGTCAGATTTCATTAGGTCTGCTTTAACAATCAATGGCGCCTCAGCTGGTGGGAGGTTGTGGGGAACTTCTTGGTGAGCTTTGTGACTCTCAAGTACCGGCGAACTCTGGGCATGGGATTGTTGGCTCAGGGAGGGCTGTGCCGGGTCTCACACGTCAGCCTGTGCTGCCCCTGGTGTGTGTGTCTATCTCGTGAACTATACGTGTTTCTGGAGATGACTTGCTGACTTGGCCTTCCACAGAAGGTCTGCCTTTATGACTTTAAGTAGCTCAGCGGAGACCAGTCACCACACCCTCTAATGTGCTCGCCAGACAGACACCCTACTTCTGTCACCCTCCCTCCCGCCTGTTCTCTCCTCAGGGCCTTGCTATGTTTCCCAAGGTGGTCTGAAACTTGTGATCTTCCTGCCTCAGCCTCCCAAGTGCCAGGACTATAGGTGTACACCACTAGTACTCTCTTGCACTTTTTTTTTTTTTTAAGATAGGCTTTCTAGTAGCTGAGGCTAATCTTGAACTTGCTATGTAGCCGAGGATGACTTTGAACTCCTGATTCTCTTGCATTTACCTCCTGAGTTCCGGGATGACAGGCACGTACCACCACACCCACACATAACATAACCCCTGTTTATGCAGGATGGGGGGGGTGGAACCCAGAACTTCCCGCATGCCAGGCAAGCACTACAAGCCCCGCCCCCTTCAGCATCAAGAAGGAGTTGCTTGTGGAAAGCTGATGTCACACAGATGCTTTGCTCTCTTGGGGTATGGAAGCTGCACCCCTTCTTTTTGCCCAACTCGACTGACAGCCAGGACAATGGCTTTCAATGTCCCTGCCCTCATTAGTGAAATTGTAGCTGCTCCCTGTGTTCTCCAGCGGAGGTGCTGTGAAGGAGGCAGCTGTAAAGTTCTTTACTGCAAGGGCAGGAGCCAGGAGAACAAAGAGCATCCTGTACCTTGCTCCCTTCCCTGGGACTAAACTGCACTAGGTATCTGATGGGACCAGGACATCCTAAGCTGAGTGGGACCAGGCTCGCCATATCCTGGCAGGTGGAGTCAACATTTAATTAGCACACAGCTGAGAACACTGCCAGCTCCCCACTTTGCAGTTTCCCTATGTACCTGCATTCCAGCCTCTCCCCCCCAACAGCCCCCCTATCCTACACCCCCCACCCCACCCCCACACAAGAAGAAAGAGAAGGCTGACTAAATCTTCCCACAGCCTCTGGTACACTATGTGCTGTCCCTTTGAGAGGCAAATTCTTTCCTTTCCCTCTGCACTGAAGACATGCCTGCTCCCCGCTCCCCACTTGGGCTCCCCTTCCAAAGAAGCCTGCTTAGCCTCTAGGCCAGACCTCATCCATTGTTCCTAAGAACTCTGCCTCCCTCCCCTCCCCAAACATCATGGCTACCTGTTTCCATTCGCCTTTGGCGCTTCCAGTCACTCCCATGAAATTAGAGCCTCCTTGGGCCTCTAGGGTGACATCGCTTAGTCTCGGATTCCTCTCTGACCGCCGCTGTCAGCCTCCTTTGTTGGCTCTGGTTTCTGTTCCTGCGGATTCTCAGCTTTCCCCTCCAGGTGCACCCGCGTCCAGGATAAGCCCGTTTCTAGTGTAAGAGCCCAGTTACTTGCAGGATTTCGGGGTGTCTTCGTGAGGACAGTTCCCAACCCGACGGCATGAGGCAGAGTGTGTGTGCACATGCGTCTCCTGTGGGTAGTGGGAGCCAGGTGGCTCTTAACTTGCTGAGTTTCTTCTCTAACTGTATGGGCTTTCTCACTTGTTGAGAAATAACAGTTCTCCATTTTCCTCAGGGCATTAGCACTTTGAGTCCCACAGATGACTAAAGGTCCTCTTTTCAAAGACCTCCAGACCCACTTACCTCGAGGAGTCACCCATGTGTTTACCTTTGACATTTTCCCCTTGGCGTCTACCACCACTTAACCTACGGGCATCTAAACCTTTATCTCTATGCTTATCTGCCTCCCGCTCTCTTTTGGGGGATTTAGCTGCTGACTAAGCAGATCCTTCTTAGCACACAGAAGGAACAAATGTGTCCACCGACACTGTTAGTTGCAGAAAATCTTCAACCAAGATAAGGGGGAAAGTGATTTGCCCAAGGAGTTGGGCAGATTGCAGGGTCAGGAAGCTGGGAAGGAGAGAGACTCAAGCTGCAGCTTGCAGGCATGCTGCCAGCATAGCGGGCTGTAGCCTCTGCTGTAACCGCTGTTAACAGGGTCTCAGGCCTGGAGGGTTCTCACACAAGCCTCAGCCTCTAGGGCTCACACAGGCCTCACACAACCTCAGGCCTGGAGGGCTCTCACACAGCCTCAGGCCTCAAGGGCTCACACAGGCCTCACACAGCTTCAGGCCAAGAGGCTCACACAGCCACTGGCCTCAAAGGTGCACAGAGTCTGTTACCACCCACTATGACAGCTTTTCCCTTTTCTTCTTCCCCAAGGAGCTCGGGCTTAAACCTAGGTGTGGTGAGGGTGTGTGTGTGCAGCAGACCCCAAAAAATCCAGGGTCTGTTCTGTAGTGACAATAAGGCTTGGAAATGTTGCGGCCACTGCCACTCGGTGTTGGAAAGACAGTACTCATACTATCGTGAGTCTAGGCTCTGTGGCTTCAGCACACCACACGATTGGGTGATTTCCAGCGAGCTGAAGTGTTTAGGCTCATGGCTTGGGAGGCTGGGAAGCTAAAGAGCAGGGCACAGGCAGATCTGACCGGTTTCTGTTGAGGCCTCAAACTACTGCAACTGTTGCCGAGTGCTGAGGGCAAGTGGGCGATGCCAAAGGGACAAGAGCAATGTCCTGGAGATTAGCCCAGTGCTTTGAGAGCAACAACTCACAAATTACAGTGAGCGGGCAAGGTGTTAAACCCGGTTAAGGACCCAATGGCCTCCTGAAGCCCCTCCCCCAGCCCCTCCCCCCAAACCCCTCCCCCCAGCCCCTCCGTAGTGATGACCGCGTCTTAGCTTGAGTTTTAGAGGCGGAAACTGTATCCAAGATGGAGAAACTATGAATATGTGTGAAGAACTTTGGGAGGGTGGGGAGAGGAGGGACCTTGAATGACAGCTGTCTATCATACATGCTCACATAGGTTTTCAGCTCTGATGGGACTCAAGAATTTTAACACAGTTTTGCTTTTCTGGGGCTGTGCTTTGAATGGCTCTGTGGATGCTTGCCTATTGTCCTCTTTTCCTGTGACTGTTCGGGTCTCTTCACCCCTTTTGTCCCTTTTCCTTTTCCCTGTGTTCTATTGATACCTGGACAGTGGTAGAGAGGGCAGAAATATTTTTCCCTATTGGCATCAGTTGCTTGTTTTTCTCTACGGCGCCCTCTGTTGAACAGAAAAATATTGGTTTCTTGGGACATCGTTCATCCGGGCAGTCCAGGGTGGTCTTAAACTCAACTCTCTTGTTCAGCCTCACGAGTGATGGGACCACAGATGTGTGCACCCCAGCCAGATCTGAACTGAAAATTCTTAATTGCGAGAAAGCAAAAACATCAGTTTTTGTCTTGTAGTTTGAGCCTTGTAAGGTCGTTTATGGAATCTCTCCCAAATTCATTTCCAGGTGTCAAATATATCACTGCATGTTTCTATCGGCTGAATGGTTGTTTGCGGCACTTCGGTCCTTATCGGACCTGGAGCCCAGCAGTACTCATGGTAGGTCTAACACCCTTCCCCATAAGGAGGAGCGTGTTTTCCCAGCAACCTAAGCTAACCGTAAGCAACCACCGGCTAGCTACTCACTGGCCTCCTAAACAGATGTCTGAGGCTTTTCCTGTTAGAATCCAAGTTCCTGGACTTACACAGGCCTTTTATGTCCAAGCTCTCTGTTTTGACTCCTGGCACCAGCAATGTACCTTCTTACTACTAGGACTTTGGGATGCACTGATGGCCTGGTGAGGAAAACCATTCTTTGCTTTTTTTGTTTGTTTTTTAAATGATCCAGGTAGTTATGTAGAAACTTTCATTCATCTTTATAAAGCTTGAAATAAATAAATTGACTGAGTTCCAGAGTCTTCTGCTTCTGCGCCCCAGTGCCAGGGTTATAGACATGTGTGACCAGGCCTAGTTGGCAAGGATAGTTTTATAATTGCTCCATATAACAAAATGGAATTTTCCATTCATTTAGAGTCTTTTTGTCACTTTTAATAGGGGGTAATAGTATCTTTCATAGAATAGTAGCTATACCTTAGTTTTTGCTGCCATTAGGAATGATATCTTTATTTATTTGTTTGCTTGTTTGTTTTTATTTTTTCAAGTCAGGGCTTCTCTGTATAGCCCTGGCTGTTCTAAAACTCACCTTGTAGACCAGGCTGGCCTCAAACTCAGAGATCCACCTGCTTTTGCCTCCTGAGTACTGGGATTCAAGGTGTGCGCCATTGACACTAAGCAGGAATGATATCTTTGTTGTTGTTGTTGTTGTTGTTTGGTTTTTTTGAGACAAGGTCTCACTCTGTGTTAGCTTTGGCCATCCTAGACTCGCTTTGTAGACCAGGCTGGCCTCGATCTCACATTGATCCTCCTGCCTCTGCCTCCCGAGTGCTGGGATTAAAGGCATGCGCCACCACGCCCGGCTGGAATGATATCTTTTTAAAACATTATTTATTTTTTATCATTTCTTTTCTTTTAGATTTTGGATTTTATGTTGTGCATGAATATGTCTGTGTACCACATGTGTGGCTGGTACCCACAGATGTCAGAAGAGGGCATAGGTTCCCCTGAAACCGGGGTTATGGACAGCTGTGACCCACCATGTGGATACTAGGAACTGAACCTGGGTCTTCTGCAAAAAACGGCACCTGCTATTAATGGCTGAGACATTTCCTCAGCCCCTGTTTTTATGCAATACATATGAGTGTTTTGCCTGCATGTATGTATGTGTACCATGTGCACGCCCAGGGCCTGCAGAGGCCACAAGAGGGTGTGGAATCTCCTGGAATTAGCATGGCTGGCACCTGCCATGTGAGTGGTGGGAATTGAACCCAAGACCTCTGCAAAAGCAGCAAGTGCTCGTAATAACTGGACCATCTCTTCATCCACATTTCTCTCTCTTTAGTGTTATAAGTGGCTATTGTGGTATGGGGAAAGCGCTGTTGATTGTATAAGTCGATATTTACATCTATTCAGCAATCTTCTTAGAATTCTAATAGTTCAAATTCCTGTGTAGATTTCCACTTTGTTCACAAATGACATTTTAAATCCCCTTCCCTCAACTCCTAGACCTCTAATTTCTTTCCTTTTCTTTTTTTTTCCCCCCATGTAACTTTGGCTACTACCTCTGGTTCTTTGTTACATAATGGCAAAGCTAGTAGGCATCTTTATCTGCTGCCAATCTTTTAGATTTTTGGTGCTAAGGACGGAGAGGCCAGGGCCACACAAATGCTGAGCATGTACTCTGCCCCTCAGCTACACTTGCAGCCAACGTTGCCAGTCAGTGGTTTTGAGTTTTGCTCTGAGATGGGGGTCTCAGTATTGTGAGACTTCCAGCGTAGCAGAGACTAGGCCTGCACGTCAGTATGCCCAGGCCCAATGCTGATAGTCCTAATGAGGCGGATTTTGAGGTTCCTTTGTTAGGTGTGGTTTTTACTGGAAGAGTTTGGGGTACAGGCTTGTCAGTGAAATAGTTCTTGTCAAATTCTGGACCAGCAAAGAGGTTGCTGTAGGAAGCCCCTTCCACTATTGAGGAAGGTCATAGCTCAGACCTGGCAGAGAGGGTTGTCACCTCTGTACTGTGCGTGTACCTCCTAGGCACACCTGTGGCATGTGGTGTGCAGGTGGAAGAGTGGCATGAAGCAAACCTTTGCTATGAGGCAATCTGAATCGAGACTTGCCCCCTACCAGCTGTATGACCATGAATAAATTATCTGAGTTCACTGGGTATGGTAGGCCAAGCCTTTAATCCCAGCACTCAGGAGGCAGAGCAGGTGGATCTCTGTGTGAGTCTGAGGACAGCCTGGTCTACAAAGTGAGTCCAGAACAGGCAAGGCTACACAGAGGAAACCCTATCTCAAAAAACCAGAAATAAATAAATTAAGTTATCTGATTTCCTTAACTCTTACTGACCTCATCTGCAAAACATGGAAAGGGATGGTCCCCAGGGAAACCACACATGGGCTAAGTGACACAACCCACAGAACAGGCACATGGCAGAGTGAGTAGTGGCTGTCAGTCAGAAGGAACAGTGTGGAAAAACAGACATTCCACACAGTCTTTAAGGCCATGAAAAACGCCCAGATAAGGGGTGAAGTGATCGTTATATACAGATGAGGCCAACATTACCTTGAAATGTTTTGAAGCTTGCAAAATGAAAGACTGACAAGAGATACAGGAATATGAGGATTCTTAGTGATTTTATTTTATTTTTTTAAAAAAATGGATCTCTTTTATAGTTTTTTCTGTGTTTCCAAATTTCCCTGCAATGAATGCATTGCTTTAATAAATCTTTAAAACATGTTTTATAGAAACAAAAATCGCAGTGTGACTCATCAGGGACAAGGCTGCCAAGTGTCTGGCTGCAGTGGCAGAAATGTGTGCCCCTAACGGGCCTGTGTGTCTGGCACAGACCTGGCCCCTTGGGATCAGTGTTTTGTTTATCTCGGGGCCTGGGTAGCCATGGGGATCTTAAGTGCCGAAGTGGAACAGAATATAGCCACAGAATTGAGAGCTGAGAAAGTAGGAGGGTGAAACGGAAGAGCAGGGGGGCCCCCAGCACAGAGGAAGAGTTGGGGAAGAGAGACAGGGATGGAGAGCTGGAGAGAGATACCAAGTCTGAGGCAAAGACAGGGTTAGATAGAGACAGAGAGCAAGAAAAAGAGCAATGCTGAGGCAGCATGGAGGGGAGAAGACAGAGAGACAGACACAGGGTCAACACAGAGAAAGGCAGAGACACAGGGAGACAGAAACGGATGAGAGGCACATGGATACCCACAGCGAGGTGAAGAGCGGAATGGATGGGAAGGAGGGAGGGAGGGAGGGAGGGAGGGAGGGAAATGTGCAGCTGTGGGTTGGGGCTCTGTGCTCTGAGGTATAGTGTCCCAGCACAGCCTTCCTGCTCAGTCACAGAGTTCAAATGTGAGTCTGGTGTCCTTATAATTCCCATCCACTGGCCCCCTCCATCCCTACCCCATCCAGGATCCTAGGACCTAGGAAAGCCACATGGCCTTCTGGGACAGAGTCTGTCCCTTTGGGCTGTGACCTGCAGGGTCTCAGAGGCTCCAAGCAAGGACACAGATCCTGGCCAGATTCGAATGCAACCAGTCTGTTCAGGCTGAGGGTGGATGGAGGCACTGACAGCCCCTCCTCATCTCAGCCTCTTGGCAGGGTCTGATCTTTCATCACTTGGGCATGCCCCCAAGTTCTCCTCACAGCGCTTGTTTTACAGCCTTGTCAGGCTGTGGCTTTTAGTCAGTCATGCCCACTGAAAAGCTACCTAGTAACGAGAGTGGCCAACCCTGGGGGTGAGCAGGAGATAAACTTGAGGGTCTACATAAAGGGTCCAGGGACACCTTCCAAGATGCCGCCCTGCAGGGCATGGCCCATCAGGGCCTGGGTTACCATGCAGGTCCTTGGTCTGCTCTTCCTCTGGTCTTGGAACTGGCATAGAAAGGCAGTTTAGGGAAGTGTCTCTAAGCCTGAGGTCCCTCAGCTTTCAGAGCTATATGTCCAGAGAGAAGGCTGGAAACAGGAGCGGAACGGGAAGCCAGCAGTCTCTCAGGGGTCTCTGTGTCAGGGGATGGAGAATGAGACACCGGAACACCAAAATGAGTCCTAGCCTGCAGTTTGCAGTCTTGGAGGGAGGGGAAGACCTGAGAAAAGATGAGAGCAGAAGGCCACCCAGGAGGGTCACAGGATCCCAGAGCCCCCTTTATCACAGGGCTGCGTTCAGTCTGCAGGAGGCACAGAGGGACTGAGAAAAATGCTTGTGACTGAGAGAAAACAGATGAGGAATATGGAGATGTGAGTAGTCCTGGCTGTGCGATGGGGGTCTCTGTGGAGAAACATTGAGTGACGGCTGCGTAGTTGTGGCTTAAATGTCCCTCACAGGCTCCCTGACTTTTGAAGCTGATTTGGGAGGACATGGAACTTTGACAAGGCAGGCGACTTAGCTGGGAAAAAGGGGGTGGGGGGGATGACTCTTTGAGGGCTGCACCCAAACCCTGGGTCAGCTCTCCCTTCTCCACTCTGCCATCACATTCACTGTGCAGATCTGAGGGTGCAGACTGAGAGCTCCAGGTTCCTGTGCCCCTTAACAATGTGTTGGACAGAGGCAGAGGCAGGTGGGTGGCGACAGGAAAGGAGACAGTTGAGGAAAACGAGCTTAGAAGCCGGTCAGAGCTGGACCTGGGTCCAGTCTCCAAGAAGTCAAAGTAGGACCCTGTGGTCTTTGATGGGCCATTTACTTATTATATTTCTCTCTCTCTCTGTCTCTGTCTGTCTGTCTGTCTGTCTGTCTGTCTCTCTCTCTCTCTGTAGGCGTTTTTCAGCTTTTCTCTGCTACTGCTTCTATGAGCTCCATAAAACAGTGTCACCAATGCCGGGGACCAAGTGTTCAAACATATGAGCCTGTGGAGGACCTTCCACATTCAAACCAGAGGAGCACTGGGACTTTTAAGATTTGGGGGATTCAGCCAGGTGTGGTGGTACACACTTTTAATCCCAGCACTCGGGAGGCAGAGGCAGACAGATCGCTGTGAGTTCAAGGCCAGCCTGGTCTACAAAGCGAGTCTAGGACAGCCACGGCTACACAGAGAAACCCTGTCTGGGGAAAAAAAAAAAAAGATTTGGGGGCCCTGTGCTTTGTCCTCTCAGCTGTGGTGTTTGGAGGGAGGAGGCGTACACCAGCCCGACCTGCGTTTTACATACAAGTAAAAGTCCCCTGTAAGTGCAGCTGTTAATGTGGTTTTCTGTGACCTTCAGGTGAACTTGAACTAAATGAATCCACGATAATTCTGCAACATTCGGTCAGTTTCTGCTTCACACCTGGGGAGCATTTTTGCCGGAGCTTTGGGGCATTAATCCGTGCGAGATTAACGCTAGCCTGGCCTGGTGGTGTTGGCAGTTTGAAGTGTTGGGCGCCACCTGGTGGCCCCATGGCGCATAGCCATACCCGAAGGTGCCCCGGGGAAAGTCTGTTTCCAGCCATTTGCATCTCAGCCCCAGCTCATCCTTTCAGTCAGCACCCCCAAGTTTTGAACGTCAGCGGCCAGGAATTTAAGACACTATCGAGCTTCCTAGCTCATGTGGGCTCCGGAAATTGAGGGGGGGGGGCTGTTTCTAGGAAGTGTCTGGCTGTCTTTTCCCTCCTGCCAGTTTGAGAATTGGCTACTAAATAAAGATACCATGTGACCTCCGTTCGGCAGACCGGGTCTCAGAGCAACAGTTAAGGGGGGGGGGGAGGGAGATGACTCACTGATATTCCGGAGCAGGAAATTAACACCCAGGGAGCCTGACCTGGCAGCGGCTCACACAGAATTGATTGGCGGTGGTTTGAGCCGTGGGTGGAGCAGCTTTAATGTAGCTGAGCTTATTAATGCTTCCTTCTGCCGACCTTGGGTACAAACCTGAAACCCAGCCCTCAGGAAGCTGAGGCAGGAGGGTTGCCATGAGTTCCAGGGCAGCTGGAGCTCTAGAGCAAAACAAACACAAGCAAACAAACAAAAACACCCCCCCCCCCCAACAAACTCTGAAGTGATCAGTGACTCCCACCGGCGTTAAGGCTTAGAGGTTGGTGGAAAGACTCTGGGTAGGGACACACAGGCTCCACCGACACTGGCTTTGCGGGTAGCAGGGCTGTCTTCTCCCTAAGTGATTGTTTGCTAACGGAACCACATTATGCTGCCTGGGTTCGGCTCTCGTTCAGCCCTGAATCCATCCGGCTTTTGGACTAAGTGTGGCTCTAAGCCTCAGAGATAAGATGGCGGAGGTCCTTGGAGAAAGCACAGCTGAAAGCCACAAGGAGGCAGGTGACTTCTTATCTTTCAGTTCAGAGTAGAAACTGGAAACCCGTGACGGCCGTGGTGTGCAGGGCGCATGGGAGGAAGGCACGGATCTGCGGGAAGGGCTGTTCTGAGAACTCACATGCTGTGGTTTGCCGTGCTGGGATCAAGGAAGCAGGGGGGGGGGGGGGGGTGGCGGGCGGTGGGGGGGAAAGAACAGAGGAAGGGGGGGGTCTGAAGAAAGAACACACTGGCTGGGAGGGGCCGCGGGGGTAAGAGGAGGGGGGGGGGGGGGGGCTGGCTGGCCGGCCGTGTGGATGAAAGCACAGGGGAACCACAGGATCATGGTCTCAGCTGACACTGAGGAGCCAAGTCGGGGACCCAAAGAATTACTTGTCACTTAGGCCGTATGCACTTCAGGTCTGGAACGAGGGGTCTTGAAAGTCAACTAGACATTTTTCTGCTACACAAATTGGGTGGCGGGGGTGGGGGTGGGCTCAGTAGAGGTCATGTGACTCCCATGTGACTGCTCTGCAGCGCTAGGTGACACCAGACTCCCAGTAAAGACTCCTTTCACAAGGCTGTGGGGGCCAGCCTGCCCAGGAGTTAGGTCCCAGACAACCCACAGCCCCTGCTCCAAAGTGCTTTATCTTGTCTGGTAGTTAAAATAACCAAGGTTTTGTTTGTTTGTTTGTTTGTTTGTTTTGGGCTTGCAGGTAGGGTGTCCATGTTCACTCACGCTGGGTTTGAGCTCTGCTTCCCCACCCTCTCTGGGGAAAGCCTCAGAGAGAGCCCAGATTCCTGTTGACGCTGGGCCAGGGTTTCTGTCTGGAAGAACAGAGCACAGGTGGTCACAGCCTCCTCCTCCCTCTCCCATCTCCCAAAGGCCTCTAAAGCAACAGGTTCATGTGCCCACATGGCTTCCTCTTCCTTATGGAAAACAGTTTCCGTTCTGCAACAGCTTTTGTTATTTGCATCTCCACCTGGCAGTGGAGGAGCCACAAACAAAATCCCGGGGCTGCTTTGCGTGGGCCTGAGGTGAATCAGGGCCGCAGGGACACAGGTGGGCAGGACACACCCTTGTTTGAGTCCCTCATTCTCGCTCTTCCGGCTGGGGGGTCTGTGGTTCTTTGCAAAGATGGTTCCGGGCAGGGCAGGGGTGTTTCTCCTCAGAGCCTGGCTCCTTGCTCCCCTCAGCATATGTTCCCTTGCTTGTGCTCCTGCCAGCTTTTATGTCCTCGTGGAGAATGTCTGTGTTCCTGGTAAGGCGCAGGTGGGTGGCTGTGTCAACCAAGGCTCTCCCTGCTGGGAGTATTTCTGGTCTATATAACCAAACACACACAGAGAGGCATCCCAGGTAACCTCGGTCCCTGTCCCAACCCACAGTCTGGGGCCTATAAACTGCCAAAGTGTCCAGGGCCATCAGGGGCCATGGCAGGGAGGTCGTCAAACACAAACAACCTTTGCCACCTGCTACCCCAAAGGATGTGGCCAGGGGTCTTTCCAAAGCCTTCACCTCTGGGTGCGACTTTGCTTCCAGACTAATGGTGTGTCTGTCTGAGTTCAGTGGGTCCTGAAACTGTGTAAGGAGCAGCTGGGGTGAGACGGGAACACAGGTGTCACCTTTCTCCACCTTTCCACCTGGGTTACTGAGTCTAGGTCTGTTTACCAAAGCGACACTCGACAGGGAGGGCCTCAGGGGTCTTCTGTGACACAGCGTCCAGGTCCTTTGTGTCTAGAACAAGGACTTGGGCAAAACCCCAGAGTAGCAGCCGTGAAAGTGTTGATTTATCAAGAGTGAAAGTGAGTACAGTGCATCCTTTATGGATCAGAGGGGGCTTGGACAAGCTTGTGATTCAAGCTAGGCCCTCTGGCCTGGGGCTTTTCTTTACAAAAGGGGAGGGGTGGGCATGTATCCTTGACACGTAACAACTTATGATTTGTCTGTTTGCACAATCCCCGGAGGTGTGGGGCAGCCCTAGGAAAGGCCCTTCGGTCTTTCTTGGTTGCTGGGCACCAGGTTAACCTTTCTATGACTCACAGTCAGTGTGTTTGACTCTACCTTCAGGCCTTTAGACTATGGAGCCCTCCCCTCCCCTCCCCTCCCCTCCCTTCCCCTCCCTGTGTTCTATTTCAGGGTCAGCCTCCTGCAAGTTGTGTCTCTGTATTTCCAGCTTCTATCCTTGGGAGACCCTGGTGGGCGGCAACAGCAGGACAGACGCTGATTTGTTCCTCCTGTCCCAGCTGTGACAGACAAGACCACAAGGCAAGGTCCCTGTCACTGGCCTTGGGGTCACCTCCCCCTCCTTCCATCCCTTCTGCTCCTCAGCTATGATGTCCGTTCTGGGACACCTGGCCCATTTGTCCTTGGTTCCTTTAGAGTTGCCGCTTTCCTAAAGTCACGTGTCTGCATTGAGCACTTGGCAACTTTTTTTCTCCAGATCCATACAGGTACACACTGCAGAGGAGGAGGTCCTTGAGCCTCGCTCTGTCGCTCTCTCCGTCACTCCCTTGGGATAAGGTCTCTCACCGAATCTTGAGCTAGACTGGCAGCCATCACACACCAGCCATCCAGTCTTCACCTCTACGCCCACACACTCAGGGGCTACCTAGATTTCTATGTGGATGCTTGGGGGCTGGAATTTAGGACCTCAGGTTTGTGCAGCAATTGCCCTTACACACCAGCCCGTCTCCCCAGCTCCTTTCCCCACTTTTTTTTTTTTTTTTTTTTTGAGACAGGGTTTCTCTCTGTTATTTTGACTGTCTTGGACTCACTTTGTAGACCAGGCTAGCCTCGAACTCACATCAATCCGCCTACCTCTGCCTCTCAAGTGCTGAGGCATGCACCACCACGCCCATCCCAGGCTCCAGGGCTCTGCTGGGGCAATCCCTTCCTTTCTTACACTTGCCAAAGCCCCTGGGACCAAGAGGCGTGGGGGTGATTTGGAGGACACCTGGCTTTGGAGGTGTCTGTTCTTGCTCACACAGCCCTCAGGCTCTGCTTGGAAGATAAGGCTCTGTTGCTTTACTCAAGTTCCTCCAGGCATCCGGGAACCTGGAAGTGCATGGTGCCCTAAGGACCTGGAGACCTGCCGCTGCTATCCACTCTGCAGCCCCTAACCACACAGCCTCTATCCCTGCCAAGCCACTAATGCGATCTCACGTATTAGGAATATCATTGACTCCTGCGGCCTTGTAATGACAGGAGCCTGTTCTGTCTGAGTCCTAGAGGCTAAGATCTGAGATCTAAGTGTTGGCAGGCCCGAGCTCTTGCCAGAGTATTAAGGGAGAGATGCTTGGTTGTGCCTGATGGTTTCAGATGGCCACCATTCCGTGTCACACACCAGCATCGTTGTGATCTCTGTCTCCATCTTTACTTTCACTTTTCTTTTTAGATAGGCCCTCAGTAGGTAGCCCATGTTAGGCTTAAACTTGTGATCTCTTGGTTCACAAGCCGATCCGCTAGCCCTCTCCTAGGTTGCCTGGTAACCTGAGTCACTACCTGCCTCCGCCGGATACAAAGGACAAAGCCATCACTGCACTCTTTCTCTCTCTGCCTCGGTTTCTCTCCCCTACCTCGTGTCTGGGGCAACCCCCCCATACCTTTATACAATAAATATCTTCCTACCAGATCTGTTGCACGGGCTCTAAATTGATATCTATCATAACACGATCCTCCTGCCTCAGCCTTCTGAGTGTTGGGATCAAAGGACACGCGCCACCACACTTGGCCGTCTCTATCTTTAAACAGATTATTTTTTTAATAAGTATTTGTGTATATGCTACCTGCCTTATACGTGTACGCCATGTGTGTGCCTGGTGCAGTGGGAGGTCAAAAGTGGGCTTCTTTTTATCTCTCTGTGTCCTTTTCAATTGGAAGAAAGGAAGGAAGGAAAGGAGGGAGGGAGGGAGGGGAAAAGGAAGAAGAGATGAAGAATGGGAAGGGAGGGCAGGGAGTGGTGGGTGGCCCACAGGAGGCCTCATTTGGCCAGCCAGGCCACAGTAGGAGCAATTTATAGCCAAGAAGTAATTGAACAGATTCATACTTGACCATAAGCCCAAACGGAGTCCTGGATTCTCGCTCTTGGGGAAGCTCATTAAAAAGAAGAATGAGAAAAAGGCAACAGCCCGGGGAATGGAGCTCTGTCTGGGGATTTTCCTAAAGCCCAAAGTCTCTTCACCCTATGAACAGCCGTGGTGAGTTTCTGAGCTGTTTCCAGCCGCGAGCCCACCCTGTAGAGACCCCACCCACCTCGTTCCCCAGCCAGCCAAAGAGTCTGCTGCCCACTGGTCTTCAGGTTGGACTCTTTTACCTTGTCTGTGAAATCAGTCCGAGTAGCCAATCACAGCCTCCTGTGGGGACCAGAGACCCGCCCTCTTCCAGCCTATTGTCCCAGTGTTGCTGGATTACTCAGTTCCCCCGCGCAGCCACACCCCCAAGGCCCTACCCCGGAGCTGTTCGGACGTGATTGATGGCTGTTGCTGTGCGTTTGCTTTTCCTGTACTAGTTAGTGCTGGGGATTCTGTCCTCCTTCATGGGGGTGAGAAGGAAGCTATCCGAACACCCCACGTCCTAACAGCACACGAGGGAGCAATCTCAGCCTTCAGGTTATGGTATGAGGTGGCCTGGGCTCATCACCCATCTCCAGTGTCTTGGAGCAGGAAGAGAGTTTACTGAGGGAAGAGGTCACTGTATGCTCAGGCTCCTCTGCCCATGACTGGCGGAAGTGGCAGGAGTGGGGTGGTGGTGGTGGTGGGGTTGTAGGTCTGTTAGGCAATGACCCTGAGAGCTTGCCTGTGCCTGCCTGGCGTAGGGCACTTGGAAGGTTGAGAAGCCTACCTGACACCTACTGTCACTGTTAGCCCGCGCTTCCTACCTGCCTACCTTCTGTGCCCCCACAGCCATACCTTAAGCTAGTTGGAGATGTTTCTAAAAAAGGAAAAGACAAGAGGAAACAAACCTATAGCCTTAAAACAACTCAGGAATTCAAACCACTGCCTTTTCTTGCTATCAAGATACATACTTGCATTTCCCCTGCTCCTTTGACTCAGAATTGAGTGGGGGTGGGGTCGGGTAGGGTGGCCCTCACAGCACTCAGGAGATGCCAAAGAGGTGGAAAATTGCATTTAGAGAGGGCTGGAGAAAATGATTCCTGGGCTGGGGGAGAAGAAGGACCAGACAAAATAAAACACGTCACCTTGGGGCCTTCAGAGAAGACACAGAGAAGGCTGGTGGGAGGTTGTTGACTTAAAAAAAAAAAAAGTTTATTAAATCTATTCATTTATTTACTTTACATCCAGATCTCAGTCCAGTTGCTTCTCTCCACCCAGTCCCCATCCTCCCACCTCTTGCCCCTTTCCATTTCTCCTCTGAAAAGTGGAGCCCCCCCATCCCCACCCCGCACATTCAAACCCACCCCAGGGCATCGAGTCACATCAGGACTGAGTGCATCCTTTTCCATTGAGGCCAAACAAGATAGCCCCACTAGGGGAAGTGACCCAAAAGCAGGCAAAAGAGTCCATGTCAGACTCTTGCTCCACTTGCTAGGGGACCCACATGAAGACCAAGCTGCCCATCAGGTACATATGTGTTGTGGGCCTAGGTCCAGCCCATGCATGGTCTTAGGTTGGTGCTTCAGTCTCTGTGGGCCCCTATGGCCCAGGTTAGCTGACAGTGTTTGTCTTCTTGAGGCGTTCTTGTCCCCTCCGGGACCTTCTGTCCTTCTCCCAACTCCTCCACAAGACTCCCCAAGCTCTGCCTAATGTTTGGCTTTGAGTCTCAGCATCTGTTTTGATCCACTGCTGGGTGGAGCCTATCAGAGCACATTTATGCCAGGCTCCTGTCTTGCAAGCATAGCAGAACATCGTTAATAGTGTCGGGTTGGCTTTCTCCTATGGGGTGGGTCTCAGGTTGGACATTCCCTCCATCTCTGACCCATCTTTATCCCTGCACATCCTGTGTAGGCAGGGTAAACTTGGGTCAAAGGTTTTGTGGGTGGGTAGATGCCCCCCTCCCTCCACTGGAAGTCGCAGTCTGGTTAAGAGGTGCAACTTCGGTCTTCATATCCCTCACAACTAGGAGTCTCAGCTAGAGTCACCTCCATGTCCTTCTAGGAGCCTACTCGGTCGCAGGTGTCCAGCTTGTATCAGAGATGTCCTCCCCCCTCGGTTTCCCTTCTTTCTCCCAACCCTCTCGCCGCCCACCCTCGCTCCCCCTACATCTGATCCGCATCCTTGTCTCCCTCCTCACACCCTCTCACACCCAGTTCCTTCTCTTCATCCACTTTCGACGTCCATTCTATTTCCCCTTCGGAGTGGGATTTAGCACTGGAATCTCCCCAGTGTCTCGTCTGGGCACTAAATTTGAGGCTTTGATTCCGGTAGGAGCTGCAGAAGCTGGGCGCACGGCCTCCACCTACTGTCCAGTTGTTGTTAGTGCAGGGAAGGCGTGCTGAGACGTGAAGGTGGGGAGCCTGGTTCATGCAAATTTCTCCCCTTTCTCCCCCTTCCCTCTCTTCTCGCTTTCTCTCTCTCAGTCTGTCTCCTCTTCCAGTTTTAGGCACTCTTGCCTCACCTCTAGATTTGTTTAACCCACATCTCAATTAAGATATCAAACCGCTCCATTACTGAGAAAGAACTGTCCGTTCCTTCACTCACATGCCTGGAAAGCAGTAGGCTCCACCCACTTCTGCAGTTCTTCCACCAGGAGGGTGCTGCCTGAATGGCATCCCATGGGTGTTCTCTGGCTGCTAAGTAGATGCTCAGCCATCGCTTTCTATCGTTATTGTCCAGTAGTAACAATGTTGTTTGTTCAACCTGCTGTCTCTTCATTTC
This sequence comes from Acomys percivali, assembly GCA_907169655.1. Taxonomy (NCBI): domain Eukaryota; kingdom Metazoa; phylum Chordata; class Mammalia; order Rodentia; family Muridae; genus Acomys; species Acomys percivali. The sequence continues at coordinate 129,926,147 of OU015744.1, read as the reverse complement.
TGCTATATGAGTAAAGCTGCTATGAATTCTAGTCATAAGGCTTGTGTGTGAGCATAAGTTTTCATTTCTCTGGGGTAAATGCCCAAAACGTGATTATAGGGCCATAAAATAGGCCAATGTTTAGTCTATAAGAAACTGTCAGGTTCTTTCTGTTTATACTTAACAGGCTACAGCAGACCCAGTTAGACCCAGTTTCTCAGAATCCTCCTCATCAGTTGATGCTATCATTATTTTTCATGTGTGTGATGTTATGTATGGTGTATATCTGTAGTGTATGTATGTGTGTGTATGTTCATACACAGAGCTAAGAGAAGATGGATGTCATGTGCCCTAATCCATCATTCTCTTCTTGTTCCTTTGAGATGTGGTCTCTCCCTGAGAACCAGTGGGCCACAGTGATTCTCCTGTCTTTGTCCCCTACAGCTCTGGGACCTCAGGCACTCCTGTGGCCATGCCCTACATTTTATGTGGGCACTGGGGATTTGAACCCAGGTGCTCATGCTCATACACTAAGTCCTCATGCCTGCTGAGGTATTTCCTTAGCCCACTATTACAATTTTAAGCTAACCATTCTAAATTGATGTGCTTTGGAGTCTCATTATGGCTTTAACTTGCACTTTACTGTACTGTGTGTGTGTGTGTGTGTGTTCAGTGACTGCTTCTCACTGTTTTAGTCTCTGCAGCATCTTGGCTTCTGAATGAGGCCCTTTGTTTCCTACATGGCCTGAGTCATGGCCACGGAGCAGGGGCCAGGCCTCCCCCACCCTCTGCTTCCTCCTTATCAGGTCATCTTTGTCCCTGAGCATCCTGGGCACTGGCAGAGAGAGACTTGGGAAGTATAGTCAAGTCTTCTGGCTTCCCAGGCCAAACTTGATTTCTTTCTCTTTGACTCTGCAGGCGTTAGCTCTCCAGAAAAGCTAACTCCATCTCAGCATCTCAGGCCCTGCTTTCCGGGGCACTTCCTGGCACTCCACGGTGTGCAGCACATTTGGCTCCTCTCTTCTCTGAGGATGGATGTGAATTTGCCTCCAACGCCCACACCCACGGCACACACTGTGGTGAACAGCCTTCTCATCTCCTGATAGTCCTGGGTGGGAATTTCCTTCAATCATCTATTCCCTGGAATGTGATGTCTTGAGTTTTATGGGATGGAGACATGTTCAGCTTCATAGCGCACATTCAGATTGTGTTCCCGAAGGCCTGCATCGTCTGTATTGGCAGCCATGTCAAACCCACGACTGTCTGCCTCCATGTTCCTTGCTTATATTTGATAGCATCTGTCTAACTTTGTGTCTTTCCGATATATTTGCTATCGCTGACGCGGCTTAAGTACTTTACCATTTATAGAGTGAATTGTTGGCTTTTTCTTATAGATTTTCAGACATTCTTTACCTGGTTTAATTTCTAATCCTTTGTTGACTTGAAGAACCAGAAGTGCCTGTTTTCAGGCCATCAACATTGTAATTTTGTTTTGTTGAAGGGAAGTTTGTAGTCTTTAAAAATGCTTTTAGTTTATTTTTTCATATATGTGGATGTTTTGCTTGCATGTATGTATGTGCGTGTAGTGGGTGTTTGCTTGCATGTATATGTATATGTGTAGTGGGTGTTTGCTTGCATGTATATGTGTGTGTGTCGTGGGTGTTTGCTTGCTTGTATATGTGTGTGTCATGGGTATTTGCTTGCTTGTATATGTGTGTGTGTGGTGGGTGTTTGCTTGCATGTATTTGTGTGTGTGTGGTGGGTGTTTGCTTGCATGTATGTATGTGTATGTATGTAGAGCTCATGGAGTCAGAAAGAGGAGTTGGATCTCCTGGAACTGGAGTTAAGGATTGTCGTGAGCCACTTAGTCAGGGTTTCATTGCTGTGAAGAGACACCATGACTACGGCCACTCTTATTAAGGAAAGCATTTAACTGGGGCTGGCTTACAGGTCAGAGGTTCAGTCCTTTATTGTCACGGCAGGAAGCATGGTGGCATGCAGGCAGACATGGTGCTGGAGAAGGAGCTGAGAGCTCTACATCTGGATCTGTAGGCATAGCTTGAGCACAGGAGACCTCAAAGCTCGCCTCCATAGTGATGCGCTTTCTCTAACAAGGCCATACCTACTCCAACAAGGCCACACCCACCCCGCAGGCCACACCCACCCACAAGGCCACACCTCCTGATAGTGCCACTCCCTATGGCTAAGCATTCGAACCCATGAGTCCATGGGGGCCAAACCTATTCAAATGACATAGTCAGCCACCATGTAGGCACTAGGATCTGAATCCCAGTTCTATGCAGGAGCAACAAATGCTCTTAACCACTGAGCCATCTCTCCCGAACCACAGTTCTGTGCCCCACTTTGTTTACCTTGGGACTTCTACTTTTTAGGTCCTATTTAAGAAAACTTTGGATTGAGTTTTTACTCTTTTCCAGACTGCAGGAGCTTTTCTCAGTATACCCTATCATCGTGCCTAGTTTTCCATTTGCTGTTCTTTTATATTCATGGTTTAGAGTCTGATGTCTGTCTTCGCTTCCATTGTTCTGTTGGTTTTTTTGTTTGAGCCAACACAATGTTTTTTGTTTTTTAAAAAGTTCAGTGGCCTTACCAAGAAGAGACTTGATACCTATGAGCATATACAGGGGAGGTAATCCCCCTCAGTCACAGTCATAGGGGAGGAGAGTAAGGGGAAAATGGGAGGGAGGGAGGAATGGGAGGATACAAGGGATGGGATAACCATTGAGATGTAATATGAATAAATTAACAAAATATTAAAAAAACAAAGTAACAAAAATGTCACAAACAAAAAAAAATTCAGTGGCTTTATTATATACTTTAGTATCTTACAGGACAAGTTCCATGTTACCATTTGTACACTGGATCTTTTCATACATCTTAGAATGAACTCACGAGAGTGGGGCCAGACGCCTTTGCCGAGAGGTGGGTGAGTCCATGGAAGAGTAGGCTTCCCTTCTCACTGCATCTTTTTCAGGATTAGCGATTCTCTCAGCACATGAAGTTTTGAGATTCCTTTATAATATTATTTGGTCAGAGTTGGAGGTTGGTCTGATGTATTTTCATGGTAATTACTGCTTGCTGTCTCTGTGTCCCAAATTGTATCTTGCCTAAGAGCCTAACCTGTTTGACCAATAAAAGGCCATCACACCTGGGCAGGGCAAGTGGGATGGGTGTGCCTAAGGCTCCTGGGCTTTGGGAGACTGAGAGAATCATGGGAGGAAGGAAAAACTGGAGGAGAGGAGAGGAGGAGGCTGCGCAATGGGTTAGGTGGAGGAGAAGCACATGGCCAGCGTGGATGGAGACTTGGCCCAGATGATAATAATTAGCAAGCATTTGGGATTATGGATGGGAGGTAGCTTGATAGAAATTATTAGACACAGATGGCATGGGATTCAGGCAGGTATCTTATACCTGCCCCAATATAAGATGTAGTTTAGAGGATTAATATCTGCCCTGCCCCAGGTTAACTAAGGCTGTTTTAAAATATAACAGGTGTCTGTGTCTTTATTGATTGCTAGCAGGTTAGAAAATATCGCCATAATAATTATAAGCCTGATAATAAACATTATTAGGCCATACTGATACAATAATCACCACAGGTCAGCTTATTGGAATATGTACACGCTATGTGTGTGTGTTCTTCATCTGCTAAGGATGGAGGCTCATACGTCAGTTTGCACTCCTTAAGTGCCATCCTGCCCCAGCCTGCGGGGTTCGACTAAAACTTGGGAGGAAGGTCACCTGTTGAAAATACAAGACATAAAGAAGGAGAGCAAGTCTGATTGATCAAACTCTCAAACTTTATTAGTCAGGCAGCAGCTTTTATAAGTCAGAAGGCAGGGAAGCATATTGCTATAGCAACCAAACTGCAGGCTTTTCTCAAAACATAGGGAATTCATGTCCTGGTTCATAATGTCCTGCCACACAGGGCATCTTGCTCTATCTTCATCTAGCTTTAGTCTAACTGCTGACTCACAACAGGGTCAGCTAGTTTCTGGTGAAAGGCAAGCTCTGGGAAAGACAGAGACTTAAAGGTTCAGACTTGGACAAGATGGCTGAACATTGGCCATATGGCCTATTGTCCTTAACACCATCCAGAGAACCTGTATCTTACAATGCCTGTCAGTGACTGAGAACTATGAACTGAACCCAATCGCACTGTTGGTTTCTGTTTTGCTCTTTCACTTGAGACTATGTTGTTAATTACACATATGCTATATCTTAATCTCTCACTTCTTCTATAAAGATGCATCTTGCCTATCTCAGGTAATATGTAATGAGACTGCTAAGCCTGCCACCAGCTCAGCAAGCCACAGCCGTGCTGTTTTGTGTTCTATAAACTCTTCCACATCTTAAGTTGAACTAAATGACAAATGTTTTAGCAGTACTAGTATCTATCTATGAAAAACAAAAAATTCTTTTAAAAACACAACTGAAAACACTGTCATGCCTCAAAAATGAAGTTCTGGAATATCAGCAGGTGCCTGTTAGTGACTTATGGCTGCCTCATAACTATGATTCTCTTCACTTAAATTAGCTCTAATAAGGTTTGTGCATTGTAATTGGCTGATAAGCCTCTTCAGTCCACTTGTTCTTTTGGTGTTTCCTCACAACTAATTCCATTTTTCCATATTAGGACTTCCATCTTGTGTTAATTAAGCCGTTTCAAGATTATGAAGACAATCTCTGAATAAATGATCATAAAATATTAAAACTCACATGAATGTACATGAAATCATGTGATGGTTGTTGTTCTGTAACTTGTCTTTGTTGCTCAACAGTGGATAACTTAGGATATTGCTACTTTCAAAGAATAATGGCTTCAGTGGGGCATAGTTCACATGCTGTAACATGTATTTTCTTAAGTGTATATCCGATGACCTTTAGCATATTCAGAGTTGTGACGGCGATCAATTTTGAGCATTTTCATTGTCCTGTCTCAGTCAAATGTTTTGTTGTTGTGTGTTGGAGTCCGGTCTCGTGCACTGTGCTTTCAGATGATGATTTTAGTGCCCTGAGATCTGGTTACTGCCCTGCCACAGGCATTGCTACGAATGTTGAACCATCTCCTGTACCCAAGTGATGTAAGGAATGCTCCCCAGTTATCCCTGATTGGTTAATAAAGATGCTGGAGCCTGTGACTGGGCAGAAGAGAGGTAGATGGGGCTGAGGTTCCCAGGCTTGGGGCCAGAGAGAGCACGAGGTGGAAGGAAGGAAAAAGAGCAGAAGATGTAGCCGGAGGAGAGGAAGTTGTAGAGAAGGAAGTTGTTATGAGGCAGGATGGACCACGAGTGGGCGGCTATGAGGACAGAGTGATGGAGCAGATCCAGCCCAGACAGGATGACTTATTGGCACGTAACTTGGGATGTGTAGATAGTAGATAGCGAAATAGTTTAGAGGACTGATATCTGCCCAGCTCCAGAGTTATAAGGCTTACAATAAGTCTAACAGGCTTGAGTCTTTTATTTATAAAATAGCAGGCTAAGGAATAAATGCTGCTGTATTAATAACCAGCATTAAATAATATTAATAGAATAATTCATTCCACAACAGCTGTGAAGAGACATCATGCCATGGCAGCCCTTATAAAGGAGAGCATTTAATTGGGGCTGGCTTACAGTTTCAGAGGCTTAGTCCATTATCGTCATGGCAGGGAGCATGGCAGCGTGCAGGCAGACATGGTGCTGGAGGCGGAGCTGAGGGTTCTACATCAATATCTGCAGGCAGCAGGGAGAGAGTGAGTGACACTGGGTGGGCCTGGCTTGAACATTTGAAACCTCAAAGCTTAACCCCAGTGACACACGTCCTCCAACAAGGCCATGCCTCCTAATAACCCCTGTCAAGTAGCAGCACTGCTTAATGACCAGTCAAATATATAAACCTGTGGAGGCCGTTCTTATCCAAACCACCACAGACCCTGAAAGAAAATTTTATCACCAAATCCTTCTAGGCCCTCGACACATTCCGTGATATGGACATTTACCATGAAGAGAATCATATACCATGTGCTGTAAAATTAAGGCTTTTCTATGCCTGTCCTAGCTCCCAAATAGTGACACAGAGACCTATTATTTTTATTGAAAGCTTCGGGCACTATAGCTGGGCAGATAGTTATCCTAACCCGACTATGTTGGCCTGGCCTGCTTCCCAGCCTCCTGCCGTCTTAGTTTCTCTCTCTGGCACCTCCTTGTTCATCGGTGTCCTTATGGTGACTCCTCAAGGCGACTCCTTGGTCCCTACCTGAGACCCCATCTTCCTCTCTGGCTCCTGGAAGTCCCACCGTTTCCTCTTCTGCCCAGCTATTGGCTATACAGCTCTTTATTAACCAATCAGAAGTGATGGAGAACAGTTTTTATACAATGTTGAGACAGGAGATGCTTCATAATAATGACGCTGCCAACATCTGGACTGCAGCCAGACCTCTAGGTTCAGAAGTCAGCACTTAAGTGCACAGTGCACAAAAACACCCTCTGACAATGTGGTCCTTCCTATCTGTCTTCTTTCATTTAGTATGTTGTCAAGGTTCCTTCATGTAGTAGCTTATGTAGTATTCCTTTTTTTTTTTTTTGCAAAATAATATTCCATCTTGTTCATTAATTATTGAACACATGGTTGTTTCTATTTGAGACATTTTAAACTTTATTATAAAATATCATACGTAAAATGATAATTGAACATGAAATTAATTGAATCCAAAGACCACACAACTCAATGACCTTCTGTACAGTTAGAAGAGCCATTTGGAGCAGACGCTGCAGAGCTTCACACTGGATTTTACACTTTCACTGTTGAATATATTTTGATGCACTTATACACCAACCCAAAATGAAAAAATCCATGACAGGGTTAGTACCAGAAAGACAACAGCTTTATATCTTTTATAACTTGTGTTCATTGCCTGCTTTCAGTCCTTTTCCATGCCCTAATCTTTAGCATTTTTGCCTATTGTTTCTATGAACATGCATGTAAAAATTCATGTGTAGACACATGTTCTTATGTTTTATATACACGGTTGGATGTGGAGTCCCTGTATTATGGGATAACTGTGTTCAACCTCTGAAGAACTGCTGGAATGTTCACCAAAGTTGCCTTAACATTTTTTATTTTCTTTAATTTTTAAATATTTGTTTATTCTTATTTTATGTGTATGGGTGTTTTGCCTACATATATGTGCACCATGTGTATGCAGTGCCTGAGGAGACCAGAAGAGGCTTCCAGATCTCCAGGAGTGAGTTACAGACAGTTGTGAGCTGCCAAGTGGGTTCTGGGAACTGAACCCAGGTTCTCTGGAAGAACACTTAGTGCTGTTAACCACTTAGCCATTGCTCCAGCCTATCTTAACTTTTTTTTTTTTTTTGAGACTAAAAAAGGACAACCCCCAAACAAAAAACCACCAGCAAAATCCACCAGGGTTTTTATGTGTAGCCCTGGCTGTCCCAGAACTCTCTTTGTAGACCAGGCTGACCTTGAACTCACGGAGATCTGCCTGCCCCTGCCTCCTGAGTGCTGGGGTTAAAGGCGTGCACCACCATGCTTGGCTCTCACTTTAGCATTCTATATCCCCATCAGCCATGTACAAAAATTTAAATTTCCTACCATTTTCACAACATTTTATCTGCTTTTTAAGATTATGGTCATCAGGCCAGGTATGATGGTGCATACCTTTAATTCCAACACTCAAGAGGCAGAGGCAGGAGGATCGCTGTGAGTTCAAGGCCAGCCTGGTCCACAAAGTGAGTCCAGGCCAGCCAGGGATACACAGAGAAATCTTGTCTTAAAAAAACCAAAAATAAACAACAAACAAACAAAGACTACTGCCATCATGGTGGGTGTGAGGTAACATTTTGCTGTGATTTGCACTTTTTCTGTGATTAATGACACTGAGTGACATCTCATGTGCTCTTGGCCACTTATATACCTTTCTTGGAGAAATATTTACTAGGCAGACATTGTGCTATTGCCTTTGTATCACTGGGTTGTGAGAGTCTTTTTATATATTCTAGGTACAAACCTTTATCAGATATGTGATTGCAGTAATTTTTTTCCTATCCTGTTGACTCTGTTTCTGAGCTGGGGCTTGAACCTAGAGTCTCATGCGTGCTCAGCAAAGTCTCGGCCACTAAGCTACACTCCTAATCCTCTTTCTATCTTTTATTTTTGGACCAGGCTCTCACTAGATCACACAGGCTGCTCTTGAGCTCCCTGTGGCTCAGGCTGGCCTTGAACTTGTGATCAGCTTGCCTTTCCACTCTCGTAGCTGGGATTATAGGCCTTCAGCAAAATCTCTTAAAAAATGTCCCGTGACCTACAAAGGTTTTTAACAGTTTGATGAAATTCAATGTATCCGTGTTTTCCCCTGTCTGTTGGATGCCCTGTCTCAGAAACTCTTATCAAGTCCCAGCTATGAAGACTTACTCTTTCATTTTACTCATAGTTCAGCTGACACATTTAGGTTTCTGGTCCATTTTGAGGCTATTTTTACACATGATGTGAAGCAGGCCTCTAGTGCTGTTCTTTGACATGTGAATGTCTGGTCGTCACATCACGGTTTGTTGAAGATGCTGTCCATCCTCAGAATTGAGTTATTTTGGTACCACTGTAAGTATCAACTGGCTGCAAATGTGGGGCTTTATTTCTGGCTCACTTTGCTTCATTGATCGGCTGTCTGCTCTTTGCCACATTGTCCTGCTTCTGTAGCAAATTTTGGAATCAAGAGGGACTGGTCTTTGTCAAAATCGATTTGGCTGTTCCGGAGCCCTTGAGTTTCTGTATGAATTTAACTTGTGAATTTCTACCAACGGTCTGACAGAGGTTTTCATTTTTATTTTATTCTATTACCAGAAATTGCTGTATATCCCAGGCTGGCCTTGAACTCATGATCAGCCTGCCTTAACCTCCTGAGTACTGGGATTTCAGGCATGCACCACCATGGCTGGCTTATACTTAATGTTTTGGTAGAAGCTATATTGATTTTAATTATTCGTTCTTGAGGCAGGGTCTCTCTATGTAGTCTTGGATGTTTTGGGGCTCACCATGTAGACTAGGCTGGCCTTGAACTCACAGAAATATGCCTGCCTCTGCCTCCTGAGTGCTAGGCTTAATGGTGTGCACCATTGTGCCTGGAAGAAGCAGTACTGGATCTGTTCATCAGTATTGCATGTCTTGTCATCTCAACAATGTTATGTCTTTGACTCATGAACATGGTGTCTTTCCTCTGCTTTAGGAATCGGTTAATTGCCCTCACCAACGTTGTGGAATTATCAGAATATACATGTGTTCTTTTCTTGTTAAATTATTCCTAAAGGTTTCATTCATCTTGATAGATTTACAAATTACTTTTGGCTATAAAGGAGTATTGGAAGTTAGACTTTAGCTTTCTGTCCTTTGTTATCCAGAAAGACTCATTAGAAGGAAGGACAACAGAATAAGGAATGTCTGATACTGGCCAGGCATGTGAGCTGGGGTGGGGGCCCTTCTCAGTCCTAGAGATGTTCTGCAATTCTATGTTCACCTGTCACCTAGCTCAGTGGTCCTCCACCTGTGGGTGACACCCTTTTGGGGTTGAATGACCCTTTCATGGGGGTCACACATCTGGTATCCTGTATATCAGATATTTACAATTCATAACAACAGCAAAACTACAGCTTTAAAGCAGCAGCAAGAATGTATTAAAGGGTCACCGTGTTAGGAAGGCTGAGAAACACTGCCCTGCTTCCCGTGACTGTGGCCTCATTTGGAAAGTAGGGTCTGGATTGAGTTAAGATCAGGACACACAGGGTCGGTGTAGGCTGTATTTCAACATAAGAGGAGGTACTCAGAGTGACCTAGGCAAGATGGCTGTTTAGGAAGATGGTGGAGAGCTGCCTGAGATCCCCAAGGCCTCATGGGAAATTATGGCTATGTGAACTTCTCACTAGAGCAGCCTCGGGGAAGCCAGCTGTCTCACTGCCCCCAACTCCCTTCTCCACTTAACTCCTGTAGCTAGCATTTAGCTACTTTGTGGGTTCTTTTTTCTTCTACCCTTTTCCACCCCTTTTCTTCTTCCCTTACACTAGGTAAAAGAGAAACAAGGATAGAGAGGAAAGGAAAGCAATCCCTTAATAAAGACAGGCGTTGGAAAGGGGGCAGCATCATCATTAGACGACTTCCTGCTGGTTAGGTGCGCTGTGCTCCCTGGGGCCAGTTTGATCTTGATCATCATCAAGATATCAAATTTCTTCTTCTTTGCAAATCACTACTTAACAAACAGAGACCAAGAGCAAACAATCAGCAGCCAACCAACAACCACCGACCTTGCCTCTTGGGCACCCTAGCATTTATATTCCCTCTGAAAAGTTCCCAGAATTCCAAATGTCACACAATTGCAGAGACTATCTGCCGGTGGCAAAAAAATCTCACCTCTCCTAGAGCATGAGGGAAATCATAGTCAGCTGCTGTGGACAGTCTGAAGCAACCCCATATCCCCACAGAAAACATATTCTTATAATATTTCTTTTTTTTTTTTTTTTAAGAAACCAAAATTATCACTACATACTCCACGTGTTCTTCCTGGGGTTAAGTTTCCATTTTAGAGGTAGCCCAGGGAGCATCAGGGTGCTGGGGTCAAGACCTGGGTACACTGGAACAGCTAGTGAGAACCCGGCACAGCTAGTGAGACCCCTTCTTGGAACCAGGTGGGGAAGACCACTCAACTAGAAACTGGCTGGAAGCAGAGGGACTGTCTAATGATGCTTCTCATCCTAGGAGTCCTCCCTTCCTTGTCCTCCCTGCATTTTCTCACCCCATCCCTCTTGCCAGGAGACCAGAGCTTTGCAGACTTTAGGCAGGCCCTCTGCCACTGAGCTACACCCCCAGCCCCGACATTCATAACGAATAAAACCCCACAGTGCTGGGGGCATCTGGAGAACTGGGAAAATGTCCTTTTATCAGAACTGGGAGAGCTGAGGTGGTGAAGGGTCTGTGAGAGTGAGAAGTCCAGCTGCATGGGTGATGGGAGGAGTCTTAAGCTTCCTGGCTTCTGGGGCGTTATCCCTCTTGGGTTGCGCTTGGGGCATCTGAGGAGGGCTGACAGCAGGGGCGGTGCCACCTTCCAGGTGTGCATGGTCCTCAGGAGAACGTGGTTTGCTATGGATTGGAGAAGGATGTGGGTCCCACCCTAAACAACCGAATGAGTCTCAAAGGCCAAGGTTTAGCTGACTAAGTGGGGTCAGGTGCAGCTCTACAGTCCTGCTGGGCCGTGTTTACACCTTTTTAGTCAAGCAATCAAAAACCCCAGGAGATAACAGGGTGAGGATGCTCTCTTCAGCACCACGGCTTCCCTCAGGCTTCACCCCACTGTCCTTCGGACCTCTCTCTGTAGTGCTGCAATCCCACGTAAAGGCTGCAGGGAGGGAGCATACACACATTTTTCCTGTGTTAGTGAAGAGATCCTGGGGTGGGGGCAAACTAGACAACGGGCATGAAGAATGGAGATGTTGGTAATTTTGGTGGGTTACTCCACAGCAGCTTCCTTAGGCATGCCCTTAGGTGACAATTCCCCTACAGCCTCACAGACAGACAGACAGACAGACAGACAGACAGACGAAAGCCTCAGAAGGTGAAATACCCACGTGGTAGGGAAATCCAGCATCTCAGTGGCCCTCTTCACCTGGGTGCTGTGTGAGTGTTTTCTGGGGGAGATGTGAGCAAACACCTGATGCTTTCCAGATGGGGCAATGATGACAAAGTACAGTTCTGGGGAACCAACGGGTTTAGTAGACTTTCAGGGCGTGGGGGAGGGGTTACTTCCAAGAGCATGATTAACAACAAAGCTGCCTCCCCCCACCATGGGAGGCTACTTCCCCATAGCTCTAGAGAAGGAGCCCCCACTTCCTGCTAACCCTCCCCACACCATGTTTTAGCAGTGCCTGAGGTCATGAGGCCAAGTGCAACCAGGAAGAATTATAGGTAGCTTGCTGGAGGACGCGGGTGGGAGAGGCTGGACTCTCAGGCAAGAGTCCAATGACCCCGCCTCTCTCTTCTTCTATGAAGGAGCCGACAAGCAACAGGTCTGATCTTGAGGGTTTCTGTAAGTAGCCCCAGTTACTTCCATGAAGATGACATTCTACTGGGGGTGGGGGTGGGGGCAGCATTCTACAGTCACTAGTCAGGGAAGTCTTTCTGTGATGCGTTAGATAAACATGAATGGAGCCCATGGCTGCCCACTACGCATGTGGTACACACCCTCCACAATCTGCAGGTAGCAGCGTATGACAGAGGAAGCGGAAAGGGTTCACTATTTACCCCTGGGGATCTCTGAGGCAATTCAGTACCGTTTGGACTGGACACCACCTCACACAGGATTGTAGGTTGCATTGTAGCTGAAAGGAGGAGGCATCAGGTAGGCCCTGTCCTCAGGGATCTGGTGCTGGACACAGGTGTGACCTTGGTTTCTGGAGGCCATGGTGGGTATTCTGGAAAAAAGTTGAAGGGTTGGATCTGTGGCCACACTGACAACATCCTCAGGGATGTGCAGATCCTCTGCCCCCCCAGCTGAAGCTTTCACTAAAATTACAGTTAAAGTACCATTGGGGGACAGCCTTGTGGGCATCTCAAAGAGGGAGGGTGCTCAGGGAGGAGGGTGCTCACATACTGATGTGATAAGTGATGCACTCAAGTTTGGAATCCATGCTAAAGATGTGTGGTCCAGAAGAAGCTCACCACTGGAATGGGAAGCACCAGCCTCCACAGACACAGTGTTGTCATCAAAGCTGTAGTAGAGAAAGCCGACCCAGACCTTGTGGGAACCAGGGGCAGTAATGGCTAAGGAAGTCCCTCTAGGCTGTGGATGAAGAGAAAAGAGTTTGGCACTGTGTTCTTAGGCAATGGGTCCAGGAGGACCACAGTGTCCTCATCTCCATCTGCATATTTCTAAGGCAGTTCCTGGGCTGCTTGCCATTATACCAAACCTGCCCCACTCTCCAGTCCCGGACATCCGTGCTCCTGTGATCCACTAGTATCTATCTCCAGCCCAGTGGGCTGTAGGAAGTGGCCTCTGCATAGTACCCCAAGGTAAAACAGCTATGGTGCTGGCTAGGCAGAGAGAGGCACAGATTGGGGCTCACATGTCTTTATTGCTGGCTGTCCCTCACTATCGGGTGGGGGGAATCTTGGTGAATTTCACTTAAAACGAGAGGCCCACATTTTCTGCAAGATTCTTCCTTCCAGGAAGCTTTTTCACTTAACTCTCTATGCCAAGTTTATACCGTGTGCCTCAAGGCAAAATTGGGTAGAACCTTCCTCTGCACAGGGACTTCTCACCTTGGTCCTGGACCTGACTCTGTTCACGTCCCACTCACGGCCCCTCAGCACACTGGTATTTAGTCTGCAGAGAACGAGCTCTCTCTCTTGCCTGTGGAAGTGAAGGATGTGTGCTGCACCTGCCCTGTCAACCGTGAGCTGTTGGGCTGTTGCGAACCTTGGCTCTTCTGCCCTGCGTCTGCTGGCCCTGGTGATCACTGTCTAGGCTGGCCTGAGAAGTCTTCTCACTCTCCTGGCCTCCTACTTGTGAGTCTCATGCTTGTTTGACTCTAGGGAAACATCCCAGCCTGGTCACTTCCCTCATTGGACACCCTTGCCTTTAGGAGTAGGTGGGCAGGGTCTGGGATTCACAATCGTTATGACATAAGGGTTCAGTCTGACAGGAGTTGTTGAGACAAAAACTTTTTATATAGTACAAACTGAGGAGGGCATGAGCTCAGCTCTGATTCTAGTATTTAATTTTAAATTAAGAAAGATTTACTTTATTTACCTGTATATGCACCTACACCTGAGTTTATGTATGTTCACAGCATACATGAAGGTTACCATGGAATTCTACAGAGGGCTTTTGAGAACCCAGAACTGGAGTTATAGATAGTTGTAAGCCTTCATGTAGGTGATGGAAACAAAACCTGGGTCCCCTGGAAGGAGCAAGAAATGCTATTAAAATCTTAGTCATCTCTCCATCTTTGAAGTCTGTTTTGTTTTGTTTTTTAATGAGCAGAGTGGACTTCCATTTTGTGTGTGTGTGTGTTAGTGTGTATTTGATAAGGCACCTTGCTCTGTGCACTTGGGTGTGGATTTCAGGAGAAAACTAAGTGTGTTGTTCTTCAGGGGCCATCCACCCTTCTGGTTCTCCTTTGGTTCTCCTCCTCTTCCTCCTCCCCTTCCTCTTCACCTTTCATTTGAAACAAGCTCTAATTTAACCCAAGATGTAGTCAAATTGATTATGTAACTGATAATGGCTTTGAACTTCTAATACTCCTGCCTCTGCTTCCCAGTTCTGGAATTATAGATGTGGACCACACCTGAAATTTTGGCTTTTTTTTTTTTTGAAATGGGGGACAAGTCATGGTTATTGCAAGGCTGGCACTTACACAAATGCACCACCTAGACTGCCTTTAGATTTTTAAAAAGAGTATTTTTATTGGTATATATTGATTATACACCATAGTGTATCTTTTCACATTTATGTCATTTATCTTGATCATATTCACCCACTATAGTTGTTCTTCCACTTCTGCTAATCCCTCCCTTTTCCCAACTAGCCCACCAACTACTTTCACGCCCTTCTTTCTTTCTGACCCAATGAATGTTGTTTACTTGAGCATGGCTGAGGGTAGGTATATGTGTGTAGGGATAAAGTTATTGTGTAATTCAAATGCTGATTTCTCTACCCCCATATCTGGTCGCAATCCTTGTTCTGAGAATCTCCCATCTCAATCTTGTGTAAACACTGCTCCCCAATTGTCCCTTGATGTGTCAATAAAGCAGCTTCCAGCCAGTCATTAATCAGGGGAGAGAATAGGGCTGGACTTCCTGCCAGCCAGGGGAGGAGGATTTAGAGGAGGAAGTAAGGGATTCAGCTATGGAGAGGTCCAGGAAAGAGAGGAAGATTCAGCTGGAGCAGAAAAAGCACTAAAAAGCAAGTAAGTCAGGGATTTTGCAAGGAGGGAGTCAGATTAGCATAGAGGACTAAGAATAGAGCAATAACTGCTCAGTTCTTGTGCTGTGAATCTTGTTAAAATAATATAATAGAATCTCAATTATTTGTGTGGTAGCAGGGTTAAGAGAGAAACAAACACAGTTTTATAAAAATAACTCTAACATATGTGAACATGAGCAACTTGCTCAAAGCAAAACCACTGTAGAAAATCTCTCTTTCCTTCATCAAGCATTTTATATCTCTATAAATCATCCAGGACAGGACAGGAGAAGCTACATGAGCCCCTCACCCTTCAATAACAGTGTGCAATTGTCCCAATATCATGCAGACCTTGACTTCACTTGTAGACTTGTTTTGAGAGGAGTTCTAAGTTAGTACCAGAATTGAACAGGAAGTACAGAGCGCTGCCTGTTTTCTTTCTGGTTTTACGTCTCCACAGCTTCCAGCATCCATCCACTGGTCCATGTGCCACAAAGGCTGAGCCACAGAGATACCCCATTACTACCCAGAGCCTTTATTTGGACACCAGGGTCCTTGTTTGCTGTGCATGCAGAGGATCATGACAAGTCTCATCACTGGTGTGAAGGCTCATCACTGGTGTGAAGTGTCATCACTGGTGTGAAGTCATCTCATCACTGGTATGAAGTCTTATCACTGGTGTGAAGCCTTATCATTGGTGTGAAGCCTCATCACTGGTGTGAAGTCATCTCATCATTGGTGTGAAGTCTCATCACAATGATTGTTTTCTGAGCATGTGAAGTCTTGATTGTGGCACATATTGACTTATGCTCCATTGTAATACATGGGAGAGAGCTAGTGTGTGGAAATGTGTGGAGCAGAATGGAGGCCTCTATACATCCACAGAGAAGCAAAAGTCTCCATTACAGAGAAGTAAGTAAAAAATGAAAATACTGGTTTTCTGTAATGTAAATAATCTATAGAATTCTGTTTGCTTTTTACAACATATATAATTTTTCAATTAAAAACAAACACCAAGCATGGTGGTGAAGTCCTTTAACCCTGGTACTAGGGAGGGAGAGGTGCCTGGATTTCTTTGAGTTCAAGGCCAGCATGGTCTATATAGCAAGTTCTAAGCAAGCTAAGGCTACATAGTGAGTCCCTGACTCAAAAAGAAAACAAAGGACAGAAAAACCAAGCTTTCGTGCTATTGAGATGGTTCAGTGAGTAAATGTATTCTCTGTCAGGTTTGAAAGCCTAAGTTAATTCCTGCACACTAGGCAAGCATTGTACCAACTCAATCCCAGTCCCAAGAAAAATAATGTGAAAGAATAGAATATTAATAACATATTACACTGTAACGTACCTCAAAAACAATATGCCAAGTGAGAGAAATCATACACAAAAGGCTGTATAATTCCCTGGATAGACAAATCCACAGAAACAGGAAGCAGGTTGTTGGTTGCCAGGGATTGTGGGCAAGAGGTGCTAAGGACAGAGGGCGTGCACTTCCCCAGCTTGAGTATGGCCCACTCACAAGAGAAGCCAGCTTACTTCTTGTGGAAAGAGTGTAACCAACAGATGTTGTTAGAATAGGAATGGCCCCTCTAGACTCATGGGTTTGGGTGCTTGGCAATAGGGAGTGGCATTATAGGGAGGTGTGGTCTTGTTGGAGGAAGTGTGTCACTGTGAGGGCAAGCTTTGAGGTCTCCTGTGCTCAAGCTATGTCCAGTGTGGCGCACAGTCTCCTCCTCCCTGAGAATCAAGATGTAGAACCCTCAGCTCCCCCTCCAGCACCATGTCTGCCTGCACGCTGCCATGCTTCCCGCCGTGATGATAATGGACTAAACCTCTGAACTGCAAGCCAGCCCCAATTAGATGTTTTTTTTCTATAAGAGTTGCCATGGTCATGGTGTCTCTTCACAGCAATGAAACCCTAAGACAGAAGTTCTCATGCACATCTGGTCCTTTTTTCTCCCTCTGGTTTTTCAGGAGTAGATATTTAAAATGAGGTGACAGAGGCCAAGTTCCCATCACACATAATTGATTTAATGACCACTCCCACACTCGGCCGCCTGTCTCTAGCACACTTCAAAGTGGAAATGAGTCTTGCAAAACTCAGTCATAAGGCTTTGATCTTAACTTGTTTTGCTCAAGATAACACTTCAGTGTCAACTGGAAAGTAGCAGTCTCTCAGGCAAGGAGCTTTAGGGGCGCAGAGCCCCTGCCTACAACCTCAGCGGTGCTATAGTCTGAAGTAACTTCAGACACACAGAGGAGTTACAAAGTTAGTACAAGAACTCATCTGCTCTTTACTCAGACTTACCAATATTAATATGTCATCATATTTGCATACCTAGTTTGCACACACACACATACACACACACACACACACACACACACACACACACACACTACCTTTTTAATGAACTGTAAGTTGCAGACAGTATGTTCCTTTGCCCTCATCCTCAGCTGCTGGTTCTGAGATGGAGGATGCCCTCCATGGTAGCAGAGGTAGCAATTGGCAAAATTGAGAAATGTAACATCAATACAGTGATCTGATATTTGCCAGTCCCCTCAAGAGCATACTGAGCAATTTTGCCCTAACCCTGTCATAGGCAAGGCATAGAATCTCTTGACTGATTAAATCTAGGAGACTATGTCAATAAGGAGGGCCATTCAAATTTGCTTCTATGCAATATATTCACTTTTTGTGACCATAAAAATAAGCAAACATGATCTGATTTCTTTATATATAGGGGGATCTGAAAAATGTTTCAAGTGTGATGTCATGGGGGAGGTGCTTACAAAGTGTAATGAAATGCACTTTCCTTCACATACGGAATGACATGCTCTTGTAGCAGAATGTTAGATGAGACATTGCACTTGATGTTTACTCTGGAGAGATGACCACTTAACTTTGAATGCTCTGTTGTAAATAATCAGTAAGTGTTATCTGAAGTTTGTGGGGTTGCTCTTCCTTGGGAATTTTAGACCCTTAGCATAGTCTCAGCCATAAGACACTTCTGGCAAGCCTAGGTTTGTTTGGTTATTTCTTTGTTCACTTTACATCCCAATCATAGCCCCCTCCTTCTTCTCTTCCTGGTCCTCCCTCTCTCCCTTTTTCCCCTCCCACCTCCTCTATCTCAGAAAAGGGGAGCCCCCTTCCAGCTCATGAAGTCACATTAGGACTGTGACCTGTGACCTGGCGAGGCCACCCCACTAGGGGAAGTGACCAAAAAGCAGGCAACCAAGTAGTCTATGTCAGAGACAGCCCCTGCTCCCCTTACTAGGAGACCCACATGAAGCCTGAGCTGCCCATCTGCTACATCTGTGTAGGGGGCCTTTGTCCAGTCTATGCATGGTCCTTGATTGGTGCCTCTGTCTTGGCAAGCCCCTCTGGACCCTCGCTAGCTGGTCTGTTGATCTTCTGCGGAGCTCCTGTAGAACTCACTTATAAGCAGATTTTAGCCATATAGTATAGGATAAACATGCTATAATTCACAGACCCAAAGAAGATAAGTAACAAGGAGGACCCAAGGGAGGATTCTTAAATCTCACTCAGAAGGGGAAATAGAATAGACGGTAGAAGTGGTTGTAGAGGGGGATCAGGGTAGGAGAGGAACCACAGAGAGAAATGAGGGCGAAGACCAGATCAGAACTGGCGGGGCCTGGGGAGGGAGGGTAGGGATGGAGCACAGAGGACCTGTAGAGAGAAGTGAAACTGGACAGAGACAGCTCTGAGACAAGCTTGAGGCCTAGGACAGAGTAGGCTTCTGGGAGGATATGGGGGTGACTCTAGCTGAGTAGCAGGAGTCCTGGAGACTGAAGAGGACACTTTCTAACTAGACAGAACTCCTAGTGGAGGTAGGGGAACATCAACCCACCCACAAAGTTTCTTCCCCCAAATTAACCCTGCCTATAAGATGTGCAGGGGTAAAGATAGAGCGGAGATAGAGGAAATGTCCAACCAATGCCTGACCCAACCTGAGACCCATCCCACAGGAGAGAGCCAACCCCTGACACTATTAAAAATACTCTGCTATGCTTGCTCCCAGACAGAAGCCTAACACAGCTGTCCTCTGAGAGGCTACTCCCAGCAGTGGATTGAAACAGATGAGGAGACTAAGAGCCAAATATTGGTATGCAGGAATTGGCTTGCTAAATGGTCTTTTGTGAAACTATGAATAAAAAGTGCTTCTGTGAAGCCGCCAGCATTCAGATCTTGAGAGGCTGATCCCCTGCTGCTGAGAAGCCTAAATTAATCCTGCAGTGTCTCTTTTTTGGATCAATTGCCCCACATAATCCAGAAGGCCAAATGCCCTTTCTGGATATAGCAGCTCAGTTTCTACAAAAGGCTACATTGTGGAAAAGTTCCATCCTGCCCTCAACTTTCCTTGGTTCACTAGGTTGGGACAGTAACTGCCTTGTGTATTTATTTACCTTTAAAAACAAAAATGACTGTGTCCACATAAATCTGACAGATCTTTAGAGCTACCTAGCATTTCCCAGTAATGCTTTACAGGATGGAAATAGGGTGGGAGTCTGTCAAGGCTTTTAGGTTTTACCTAAATATGGACATGGACAGCAAAGAAATCTACTTGGCTGGAGTGTGCCCAGCTGTGTGGACTGAATCCAGGTGGTGATGCAGAGCGCAGACTTCTGAGCAGAGTGGAAACTGGGGCCTAGCATCACCTATGCACCTCAGATCCTGCCGGGTTTGGCCTGGAACCCATCCATGCTGCCTCTCTTCCCTTCCTGCTCACTCCTTCTCCACAGATGGAGCTTCTAGTCAGACCTGTGGTTTTTTTTTTTTTTTTTTTTTTTTTTTTTTTTTTTTTTTTTTTT
>OU015744.1:129882384-129906276 GCA_907169655.1 Acomys percivali | reverse complement strand
TTTTTTTTTTTTTTTTTTTTTTTGTGTGTGTGTGTGTGTGTGTGTGTACCTGTGTGCTTGTCCTTGTGAGTGTGCCTGTGTGTACGTGCATGCATGCATGTATATGTGCATGGCTGTGTGTGTGAGTGTATGTGCCTGTGTGCACGTGCATGTGTGTGTGTAGCTTCTTTTCCCCTGACACGCTCAAAATCACTCCACCAAATGGCCTTCTGCTGTGAATTCTGAGAACTACCACAAACTTCCTGGCTGGAGGAGAGAGGTTTGTCAGTGGCAGCATCTCTGGCCTCCAAAGAGCCTCTGCTTGTTCTTCAGTAGTGATCACAACTCACTCATAGCTAAGTTCTTAAAGGTAAACCTACTGGTTTGTGGAGAAAAAAACAAACAGAAAACCCCTTTTCAACATCCCACAGCTTTAGGTGGGCTTTCTATGACAGCACTTACACTTAATGTCTAGTATTAATGCATTTTTTTTTTATGTTTTAAAGATTTGATGAGAGTCTAGTATGGTACAAATATGGTTTATAAAAATAAGATGGATTTATAAATTCAAAGATAAATTATTCAAGACTAAAGGGAAGATTTTAAAAGCCACAGCAAAGGGCTTTTAAGCCAAAATTAGCACAGCAGCCTGCACAATATTGGCTTAACTTTTAGACTGAGCCTTTTGGGAGGAGACCCCATAGTTGGTGGGTTGATACAGAGATAGATCATGACCCAAACTGGAAAGCTAGCACACATGCCTGCCTACCTGGCCATTAACCCCCTGGTTTTAAACCCTTGACATTCCTTCCTAAAATACTATGATGCTTTTCAAGCCTGTGTTTATGCTCATAGCCAGACCATGTCTTAGGATGCTCATAACTCCGCACTTCTGCAAGTCAGCATGGAGTTTGCTCTCTCAGCGGACACCGGCCCCTTCCAGGTCAGCCAGGTGCAGTTCAGAACAAGGATTCCTAGCTTTCTGAAACTTATCTTCCTCCTTGCTGCTCATGTAAAAACACAGCCAGCGATTAACAAGCATTTCTACTCTATCCCACTGCGGTGGTGAGGGCTCTTCTGAGACTGAAGGATTTAGACACTGGCCTAGTGCCTCGCCCAGAAGGTGCAGCCCTTGGGCGTCCCATCCTCCTGCCCAGCCTGGCTGAGCTAAGTGAGGGCATGAGACACGGGCGCACAGTGATAATGGTGCACTCTGTGAGAGGACAGCTTGAGCTCCATCCTGCTTCTGTCTCTCACTGACTATGATCTTGGGCAAGGTAGAAACTCTGTGTCTCACTTTTCTCACCTGTGAGATGGAGCGAACAAGCCCATACACATATATGCTGTGCTCTAGTTTTATCCTGATTATTAGGATATATAAATTATATGCTGCACAACAGGTGAGGTGGGAGGAAGTTTATTATTGGGAGAATGGCGATGGAGAGAGGGAGAGAAGATAGAGTCTGAGTGAGCCATGAGGGAGAGGGACAGGGAGGGAGAGAGAGAGAGAGAGAGAGAGAGAGAGAGAGAGACAGACAGACAGACAGACAGACAGACAGACAGACAGACAGACACAGAGTGAGACAGAGGGGGAAGGGGAAGGTGGCGTTTAGTCCTTTCATAGTCTGGCACACACCTGGTGGTCCTGTGTGTTGCTAGGCAACCTGGACCAGACTAGTGGATCCCTTGTGAACTAACACGGATAACTGAGTTCATCTGTGAAAAGACATCCAGCTAGTCGTTAATCAGAAAGACCTCATTCTCAAAGCAGCAGCTACAAGTATTTTGAAAGCATTCCTTTTGGCCCTAAGGTTTTATGTAGTGGATTTGGGAAAGCAGCTCTTGAAGAGGTGAAAGGTGTTCACACATGTGAACTGTGTTGTTGTAGATCACTGGGAGGTAATATATCCCTTACGATTTGCCAAACATGAGAGTTAGCACATTGCTAGCAGGCATGCTTTCAGTACGCTGTTTTATTTGTTGAAGAGAGGCCTTTGTGAGTGGCCTGTGGATGACACTAGATAGAGACAGGGCTGGGATGGCACTGTGCTAGCCATACCATGTGACCCTTTCTGTGTGGCTTTCTATGCTTTTCTATAATAAACACTGTTGTATCACTGGCGAAGAGTTCACCGTCTGACTGATGCAGAGTGCCCCTTCCAAAATTTGAACTTCTGGGAGAAGTTTGTATAAGCTAAGAGTTAGTGGCAGACACCAAAGCTTAAAATTCAACAATTTGGACACATTTTGGTCACCATCTATGATCAGAGGGCATGTACAAAGTCAAGGCTTTTTTTTTTTTTTTTTTTTTTTTTTTTAAAGAAAATTGCTTTTTTGAAAACCAATGTTTTATTTGTTCTCTGAGTGTGTCACAGCTCAGGATGGTCCCCATTGCATCCAGGTGCCTGTGCAGGGGTCTATATGTGTTGAGTCTTCACATCTGGGTCTTAAAGGCTGTGGCATTAGTGTGTGTGTACGTGTGTGTGTGTGTGTGTGTGTGTGTGTGTGTGTGTGTGTGTGTGTTGGGGACATAGTCCACCCAAAGCCACAGGCAGGAATGGACATAGCTACAGCCCTGGCAACATACATTTCAATGAGTGTATAAAACACATCGATTTAAAACTCTATCCATATGAACCTGGGGTCCCAAGATCTCTAATTTTAGCAATCACACTGCTTTTCTTGCTACTGGCTGGAAACTAGAGCAAGCATTAGAATCTTGAACAGGCCTCACCCATTCAATGGATTCATGCAGTTTACTGATGTTTAAAAGCAAAGACCCCATTGATCCAGGTTCTCGGGCCCCTTGCATCATCTCCTTCTGGTCCCTCCCTCCCTCCCATCCTCTTTTAATGCAACCATGACATCCATAGTTTTCAATCTCACAGACCATTCTCAGCTTTTTCTTGTTTGACTTGGCAGGTTGAACAACGGAAGTGTGTTGCCTATCATCCTGTCACTCTGGCAGAGCCCTGCCCCCAAGGGCTGCGGGAATAGCCCTTCTTTGCCTCTTCTTGCTCCCAGTGGCTCCTGGCATCCTCAGAGTTTCTTCATCTGGAGTCCTCCAGTTGCTGTCTTTGTCCTCACGGGGCCACCCTTCCTGGGTGTCTGTCTGACCAAATTTCCACATTCTAGTGTACAATCCCTGTTCTGCAAATGCTTTATAGTCTATGGTAGCTGTACTTTTTGTTTCAGATGAGTGAGTTACTGTGAAGTTAACAAGCAAAAGGACAAGCAGAAAGAACAAGTGGTGAGAGATAAGATCACTAACAACAGCGACGCAAAGGAACACGTAGTGTAGCGAGGAGCATCTGGATGCAGCATCAGGCTGTGGGTTTACCCAGCTGTCAGCAAGCACCAGGGAGGTCCTGCTGGAGTTCTTGGTTGAAAGAATTCACGGCAGACCCCACTCTGTGGAAGAGCTTCTGCTTTTTCATCCCCACAGCAGGCTTTTATACCATGGGAGAAAACCAGTAAGCTCTGTTGGGAATGGTTTGCCTTCCAGCTGTTCTCCAGGGTGTACTGTTTTTCCTTCTGTCGTACAGACAGGGGGCCAGCCTACCCGAGGACCAGGGGTCTGGAAGGATACTTGGACTAAACGTCTGAATGAGGCACACAGAGTTCTTGACTGAAGTTATTGCCTCAGGCGGCTGCAGCTCTAGCTCCTTCCTGTTAACACAGAGGTAGGTGTGCACCAACCTCTGCTCACCAATGCTCAGGTCCTAGATATCTGTGGTGTGACATCCAGGTTCCACCTGGGACACTCAGCCATGGCTGTGTATAGTACTAAGTCTGCACTCACCAGCCCAGTGCCAAGAGCCTTCATGGCAACCCCATGACTCCAGAACACAGGAGACGAGAAGACACAGCGACTTCCTTCTCCAAGCCAGTGCCTCAGAGAGCCGTATTCCTACGCCTGATCATCCCCTCCATCTCAGCTTCTCCTTCCATCTCACCTTCTCCCTCCATCTCAGCTTCTTCCTCTAAGGCTAGCTGCAGCCTTAATGTAGAGTCTCTGGGTCGCCACTCACAGTCCACTTCCCTGGGCAAGAACAAGGCCTGGTGTGCATTTTATCAGCTTCCTCCTCTGCCTGCGTATCTCTTGTGTAGATAAGCTCCCACGTTCCCCCTTGTTTGGTGCTATCTTAGTGAGGGAGCGTATTTTGTCCAGGGGCACAGCTTAAGACCAAGGCTTGGCCCCCAAGGGCTACAAAGGGCTCTTCTTGGTAGGGCAGAGGGCTGGACTGTGAACAGAACCACCTTCTAATGACACAGTTTACCTTTTAGGGGGGTGCATATTGAAATTTGTATAGACATTCAACTTGAGCCTCTAGGATCAAGTGGCCCTGGGTGGCAGTCCTGGCTAACACAACAGGAAGGACTACCTTCTGTGTAGGCTCTCAGACAGGCCATGAGCTACAGCTCTGCAAAGCTTTGCAGTCAGTCATAGGGTTGGCCGAAAATATGGGGTTCCTGTCTGTTTGCTCTTGTTTTCCTCTGGCCACATCCACAGGCTATTAAAGTCCACATTCGTCTCTTCTAGCTGCTCTAGACAATGCCCCACCCCACCTCAAGAAACATCTTGGTTTAGGATCTATTTATTCCACCCTTACCTATCCCCTCTCTCTCTGTCTGTTTCTCTCCCTGTTTGAGAGCTGGCCTGGAACTTGCTATGTAGACCAGGCTGGCCTCAAACTTACAGAGATCTCCCTTTATCTCTGCTGAAGTGGAAGGTACGTGCCACCACACCTGGCTTCTTCCTCTCCCACTCTCTTTTGTCTATCTCTACAGACCTGTGCGGTTGCCCGTGCTCTTCTGGGTGCCTTCCTGGTGACCAAAATCGGCTATCTGATTTTCGACTTTTCATTTTGAGACAGGGTCTCCCACTGAACCTGGAGTTCATTGATTATGCTAGCCTGGGTGGTCAGGGAACTCCAGAGATCTGCCTGTCTCCATCGCTGGCACAGAGCATGTGGGCCCCTGTGCTTTCCTCCTCTTATGAGGATGTTGGACATCTGGCTGTAGCTTCTCGTGCCTGCACAGCAAGGACTAAGCTTTCAGTCTAACTCCAGCCCTGGAGCTGTTAAAAGCTGCGTTTCTCATAGAGGTTTTCTGGCAAATCCTGTTTCCTTATCTCCTCCTGCTTTTTAAAGACAAAGTGGCCTTCCACTTCAATTCCTTTACCTCCCATCTTCAGCCCCTGTTAAGGGTTTTTAGTTTCACCCTCTTTATACACACACGTTAGCACAGGGTGCACACGATTGCCTGCCGTCCTGTAGGTTTTTGCCTACAGTCCTGGCTCACACACTTTCCTGGGAGCCACCTGGTGTCACAGTGGGGCTGTGCCTTACTTAGTTGATGCAACCAAGCAGGAGCACAGGCCGCTCGCTGTCTCCACACGTTGCTTGTTGCAGACCCTTCCACTGTGAATCAGCCCACACATGCTGGTTTTGCATTTCTTGGTAAAGGGATCTTAGGGGAGAACTTTAGAAACTAAAACAACAACAAAAGGGTGAGATGTTGGTAACCTTGGTAGACTTCCCTGTACCAGCTTTCTTCTCCATGCCCAGAATTGAGGGGGGACAGTTCCCATAAAGTTGCCCTAAGACGCATGGGAAGGTCTCAGGCATTGAAAAATCCATCTGATGGAGAAGCCCAGTATCTTTGCCTAGGGTCATGGAGGTCTTTTTTGGCATTCAGTAGATAACCATAGATGGCGCCCATGGCCACATATCTGAGTATGTGGTCCACTCCCTCCACAGTTCTAGAAGCAACACAAAAAGGTAGAATGTCAAGGGTTTATTGAATGTCCTGTGGGACTATGGGGCTGTTGAACAGGAGCTGAGTACTCTTGACACAGGGCTGTAGGTCCCATTGAAGTTGAAAGGCGGGGGCATCAGGCAGATCCTGTCTCCAGGGATTCAGTGTTTGATAAGTCTGTGTCCCTTGGGCCTCGATGTTTGACAGCGAAGAAGTTGGTAGGCATGAGAAAAAAGCCTACAGAGTGCCTAAGTGAGGTCATATAAGGAGCAGCAGGAGGCCCATGTGAGAAACCCACTGTCACCCAGGCCACCAAATCCTGTGGGAGAGACAAAGACTTTAGTGGGCAAGAGGGTACTGACTGTGGACCCTGGAAGGACTGGGTCATTTTAAAATGTGCTTACAAACTTCTCCAAATGGCCTCAGCCTCTCTGGAAAGAGGTTGGCCCACCTCTCATGACCTCTGGACTTGACTTCCACCCACATGCCACACACTAGGGACCAAGGACAGGTTAAGTTAGAAGGTTAGTGACAAGGCCAGAGGAGGGATGGGAGGGACTAATACCTGGTCTTCAATATTATCATTGTCTTTAAGGAAGTCCTGGAAAATCAAGACGGGCTGCCAGAGGTGGTTCTGGTTCTAGAGGCTGGTGCTGCACCGTTCAGACTCCCGGTATTTGGTCACTGCCAGAGAGTACCTGTGAGTGAGCAGAAGCAGGTGGCTCTAAGTACTGGGGCTACCTCTGAGGCCCAGCCAGGGTTCATAACATCCTCAGGGACACAGATGAGGAAGCTGGGGTTTCCTCACAATGCGCGGTTATCCCCTGGGGCTTTGCAAGAGTCCTCAAAGCCATCTGAGGGGCCCCAAGAGCCCCATGAGCACATCCCTTCCTTCCCTGAGTGCATGAGGATTCACATTCAGACTCACAGGCAGAGAGGAGCTCCTGCCCGCTCCTCAGAGTCCCTGCCCACCTCACCTGGCCCAGGAGTAAGCCAGATCCTCTGCGGTGTTAGGGGTCAGCCCTTGCTTAGATGTGGAGTCGATCTTTAGGTGGTAGCTGCGCCTGCATCCCCATTTGTCCTTTTTGGGGCTGCTGAAGAACAGGAATGGAGGCAGAGTCTGCTCCAAGGGGAAGGTGGCTTGGCTTTCATGGGAGTACCGAGTCTCCTCCATTGCATCTGGGTAGTATCTTGGTCGGCTGGGGTTGGTGGTAGTGTTCTGTCTGGTCTGCAGGGTGTAGAAGCTGTTGTCGGTGCCTGGAGCCATGAAGGGAGAAGGAAGTTGAGAACCAAGCTTAGACTGGAAGTTTCCATCCCCTGGCCTGGATCTCCAACATTGTTCACATCCAAGGCCAGCTACCAGCAAGGAGCAGTGCTGGGCAGAAGCTGGACTAGTAGTGTGGGCACGGAGACTAAGTGAACCCCCAAAGCAGGGAAGCTAGAGGACAGCTCAGGCAAATGTGGTGATTTCATGGTGTCCTAGGCTGTTTCAAGGGAGTGTGATACAGCCTGTTGGCCATAGTGTTAACCGCGGAGAAGGCATAGCCTGTGTTGCTGAAGGCCTGAGAATCTGCCATACGTTCTGGGTCATAAAGACACTTGGCAGGCATCCATCCGATCCTGCTGGCCTTGTTTTGTTATCGGCTCTGAGGTCAAATGCCACAGCCATGACACTACTCTGTGGTGACATTATGTATCCAGAAAACACACTAACCACCTCCTGATGGCGGTACATACCATCCAAAAGCATACACAGTGACATTTCTTCCCTCCCTCCCATTGCGTTTCTTCTCTCCCATCTCTGCACCGCTGAATTCAGATCCAGGGCTGATGCGTGCCTACAATTCTGGGTAATGCCAGGGTATCATTTGCTGCCACTATCTCTCAGATACGCATAATATTTCTTGGGGTTGGGGGCTGGAGAAGGCGACTCAGTGAATATTTCTGATTTAACATCAGGGAGTCTCAGTCCCATCTCCTGGGACATAATGCTATTGGTGGGAAGTGTCTGAAAGATAGGGAGGGTTTGACTTCAAGTCCTACCTGCCACATCCAGGTCAACACGGTAATGCGCAAGGTGGGTATGATTCGTGTCAACTAGGTTAGTCACCAGGTGAGTTTCCTTCAGTCCTTCAGGGGTATAGATGAAGGTATGGACGTAACCTGTGACATGCATCTGGGCTGAAAGCATGCCACTATCATAGAAGATGAAGTCCCAGATGTAATCATAACTGTATTGTGTTGTCTTTGCCCGTAGCACCATCTTGTGTCCTAGTCCACCAGAAGAGAGGTTGGTTTTGTGTGAAATGTTAATCGTGGGGCTAACAGGCACCCCTGTGGGGATCTCAAAAATGCAGAGGGCTCGTGGACGACGGACAGGCTCATCGGTGTCATAGTAGTGGATGACATCCAGGAAGGTGGCTGACTCTGGACAGTTGATGCCAGGGGCTAACTCATGAGGCACACTGCCCAGGTCCCAGCCTACTTCCATGGGCTTGAACATGTCTCCTTTATATACAACGTGTTGTTTTTGCACAGTGAGAACACTCTGTATGCTGATCTCATAGGCTATACACTCATTCCTGAAGTGCACATTCAGTATCTGCAGCCCGGAAGAGGGTCGAAGCTGGAAGGAGAAACTCCACCTTTTGTAGATCACAGCGTTACCTTCTAGGCTGTATCTGGGACCGTTGCCTTGTCCTGATCTGCTGAGGGGCTTTGGAATTTTCCTAACAGGCAGTTGGTCCTTGAGAACCCCTATGTCCACTAATCCATCTGCATAACGCTGAGCCAGATTGTATGCGAACATGTAGTGGACACTGTTGTATTTGACGTCCAATAGGTACCATTTCCGGACATCTGGGCTTCCATGATCCACAGCGATCTCCAGACCCGTGGGCTCCAGCTGGTTGTTCACAATGCGCTTTAAGGCAAACCAGGTCGCCCGAAAGGTAGATTCTGGACTGCGTGGGCTCATATGCGTGAAGGTCAGACACCGGCCATAGCAGTCCTCTAGTGAGTAGCCAGTGATGTCAAGGATAAACTTCTTTAAGGGTTTGATGAACTCCTTGATTTTGTGATAGACAAGTCTTAGCTCTGCTTTGAACATGGGTCTGGATGACCAAGAGAGGTCTTTCTTTGGCCCGGGGGACAGTTCTCTCATGTAGTCGGGCTGTGGCAGTGGCCCTACAGCAAATTCGGTGACATTGGGATACTCCTGGGCACTGAAGAAGATGATGACCCGGGCTTCCCGCACAGGAGGTTTTGCTCCTTTCTCCAGAAACTCTAGGACATCTTTCTTCTTGGGCAGCAGCATCTCAATGAGGAACACACAGTTCTTGTCTAAAGTATGTGTGCCGTATGGGTGCAGGTCCATGTCCGTCCTGCTCATCAGGAAGCTGTGCACAGCCTCCATCTCCTGGGCACTCAGGTCTGCGAACACCTGGGCTTTGCCGTTCAACATCCAGTTGGGGTACTTTGCCATGGCCATCTGAAGAACCAAGATGATGGCCATGCAGCCCAGTGCTAAGCTCCTTTGTGTCAGCCCCATAGCTCTGGAACACAGCAGGGGAGAGGAGAGGACTTAGATGATTTCCCCCTCCAAACCAGCACTCCAGAGCACCTGGTCCCTAACCCTGTCTCCCCTTGACTGTGCTTCCTCCCTTACCCAGATGCAGCCAGAGGTGGGGTCTCTGGGTCCTCTTTCCCTGTTCACAGTGCGGTTTGGACTCCTGTGTGCGTCCACCTAGTTCCTCTCTGGTATGGAAACCTCTTAGAGCCTTTGTTATCTAGATCACTCACATGTTTGCCTCGTCTCTCGGTGTGATCTCACTGGGGGGAATTTCTTAGCGTGGCGCATTGTGACTCACAGTAGCCCAAGGCTGAGCATTAATGGCAACTAAGGGCTTATGTCCCAGCAGGGCAAATGGCTGACTGGCAACAGCGCCACTAGCGTTAGACTGCAAATTACTTTTTAGGGGCATGCGTTTTGAAATCTAATGTGTACTTCCAAGGTTGAGTTTTTAGGGTTTAGCTGCCCAAGTTCACAACACTGCTGTCTAATGTCTCTAGGCCCTCCATCATCCCGTGTGGAATAGAACCGAGAGGTGCAGCATCCAATTTCCTAAGGCTACAGGGGAAACGGGGTGATAGTACCATGTGGGACGAGTCTGGCCTTCCAGGACTGCCTGTAGATAGTTGTCTCTTTAAAGTGAACCCGATGGCGTAATTTGGACTCTAGCCTTTTGGGGATTTTGAGTTGTACAAACTTTCTGGGCTGAGTCTAGGCTGTAAAGCCAGGATGGGCAGACTCCAGCCCCACTTAGCCTTCTCTGAACTCAGCTGGGTACCAAAGTTGGTGTTTCAAGACCACGGATGATGGGACTGGACCACACTGAAGGAAGCCCTGGTGTTGAGGAATTTCCCTAAGGCTTGCCGGAAGATATGAGAGGTTCTCATTCTTTGCTCTTGGGCAGTGGGTCCTTGAGGGCCACGGTATCTACCTTTCCATCCTTAAATTTCTAAGCCGGCTCCTCTGGGCTATTGTAGACATGCCATTTACAGGAGGGCTGCCCCACTCTCCAGTGCTGAGCGTCTGTGTTTCTATGATTCCTCCATTCTTCAGTCTGCTAGGGGGCAGTACGTGGCCTTCCATACAGTTCCGTAAGATAAACCAGCTATAGGGGCCACATGCTTGAAAGGCAGGCTTTGGATATCACAGCCCTAGAGTGAGAATTTGGTGGTGTCAAGCAAATACTCACTCAGGGCTTGGTGGCCTCCTCCAGCAGGTCATAGAGGAGGCCAAACTCTGCTTTGGGAAGCCCAGGGCTGGCTGGTGTTATCAAGGCAAGGGGACAGTGCTCTCATGTACAGAGCACTGACAGAGGCCTGACAGCAATGCGACCTTCAAGTGGTCCTGGCCACCACAGATGAGGATATTGAGTTCCTTGCTTTTCTTTTATCCGGAAAATCCAGAAGCAGACCCTTCCTCCTGGGCAGCAGCTTTCTATGAGGTCAGTGGAGTTCTTGGCCATCCCAATGGATGCAGCTGCATCTCCCTTCATGCTTTCCAGTAAGCTGTGTACAACCATTAGCCCACACACACCCAGGACCTAGAACACTCAGGAATTGTCATTAAGAGTCCACCTGGGGCATTGTCACAGCCATCTGTAACATCTAAATGTCAGTCACTTAACCCTGTGCCTGGTTCCTTAAGAGACATAAGTATTTCCCTTTCCAGGCCAGCACATCAGGGTAGCTTGTCCCTAAGTGTCATCTACTTTTTCAACTGACTTAGCTTTCATGCCTAGCCCCAGTTGAGAGCAGAGCTGGAGTTATTCCCAGTGTCATCTAGGCATCTGTGTATGAGCCTACTTCCTTCCTCCCCATCTGCAAATCTCGTTGTGTTTAGATAAACTCCCCCATTTCCCTACTTCTTTTGGTGTCATCTCAGTGAGGGACACTTTTCAGGCATCTGCAGTCACAGCAGGTCCTGTCCAGGTGGGGCAGATGGCTGGACTAACAGGAAGGCTGCCTTTATGATACAACAGATTAGCTTTGTGTGTGTGTGTGGGGGGGATGTATTTTGAAAGTTAATGGATATGCTCAAATTTAGGCTCAGGGGTTAATCGGCCTGGGTTCAAGCCCTGGGAAATCATACCACCAAGGACATTCCGTGTCACTGTGGTTGTGGTAAACTCTCTGTGCCTCTATTGCCTTAACTGTAAGCTAGAAGTGACACCAGCAGCACCCGTAATCCCCAAGAGTGTGGGGAGAAACCAGATGACACGCTTGGCACAAGGCTGGTCTTCCATAAGCCGACTGCTGGCTACACATCATTTTAAAGTGAACCCCAAGGATGTGGTCTGGACCACAACACATCAGAGATTTTGACTACTGTGGACTGTCTGCACTATGTCTAGCTTGAAGCAAGGATGTGGTCGTCTGCCCCTGACAGCCTTCTCTGGTCACGCAGTGGTCTCTTTCCTACCAAGACTATATGGGCTCACATGCCAGGTCTGACCTTCCTCTCCTTCCTGGTTGAGGGAAAGTGTGGTCGGGGATTCCACCCCCTAGCCCCATCCTCAAGCTTCCAGCTATACAGTGTGTGTGTGTTTGTGTGTGTGTGTGTGTGTGTGTGTGTGTGTGTGTGTGTGTGCGCACGCGCATCCATGGCGGAGTTGAGTGTGACACTCAAGAGTCCTTGGTGGCTGCTTCCTTACTCACCTTTGTACATGTGATCGGAATGCAGTGTGATGAACCTTGCAGGGTGCAGAGACCTTAGCCCATGCACACACTCGGACAGCTGTCACTGTCAGTGCTGTTTGCCCCAGATCCCAACTGAACTGTGTCTGTCTATGGTTCTGGACCCCATAGGGGAGACTCAAAGTACATCATTTCCCATCAAAGGAGCTGTCTTCCCCCTCAGGCCCTTTTTCCCTGTGCAACCCATGCTAAAAGGTTCTTTGGAATTTCACTCAATATCGTGTCTCTACCTCAACTCCTCATGGCTGAGTGGGGTGGTATCCAGAGGCCTCCCTTAAGTCCTGGGCTTGTGAGTGGGTGTGAAGAGTCTGAGGGGTCCTTGCTGTCCTTTGCCTCCTTGTATGGAACCCTGAGGAGGAATCTGGAGAACACTCTTGTTGAGACCGACACAGAGAGAGCTCAGAGGCCTGTCTACTGTGTGTCATTCACCTGCCAGCATGGGGGACAAGACCAGATGCTGGGTGGTGCATCACCTAATAATGGCTTTCAGAGCAAGACTTATGGCTTTCAGAACAAGACTTAAGCAAAGAAGGCATAGGTGCTCATCAGGGATGCCAGGGAGGAGGTAGAGCACAGAACCTGAGCCTCGAGGGTGCCTCATGCTTTTATGCATAAATATATTTAAATATAACCTACCGAGCCCTTACACAAGGCCCATTATGCATACCTAATATCCATATATAATCCTTACACAATATATACATATATATCCTTCCTGCCCCAACAGCGTTTTAGTCGTGGTGTTTTGTCCCATTGGTAGAAACCCTGAGGTACCTCTCCCCGCGGGCTGGCATTTCGTCTGCTGTGAACTGGCATGGGGCTTGTGCACACTATCACAACCACTGTGAGCACACATGTGCAGCTGCTCTGCTGTGTCCAGAAGACACTGGTTCTCTGTATCCACTCATTGCACCTGATTCTTATGCTTTTTCTGCCCTGAGCCTTGGAGGCAGGGGTGTGGATCGAACTCTGCTCATTGCCCCTGCCCTCAGCACTTTGTTAGTGAGTCTGTAGAGGAATGATCATCGTCTGGCAATGGTGAAAGACACGTGTTCTGCCTGCCCCATCACCTGGTGAGCTGGGAGGCTCAGCCCTTCTTCTTGCACATCTCCCTCCTGGTCCTGGTGGTCAGTCAAGGATGGGCATGGAGGTATCCCAGGAACTGTCTTCATTGTAGGGTGCTGCTGCTGCATCAACTGAATTCTTACTATTTGTCCAATGCAAGTGGGTATCTGCTGGGAAGAGATGATGTTGGCTCTGTTTCTTAACACTTAGATTTTATTACACAACCCAGCTATGCTATACAAGAGGGACGAAAGGTTAATGGGAAACAAGAGTAAACCTTCTGGTATCTGTTCCGCAGGACGGATCCCTAGGTATCTCTGGCCTGCATGCTGGTCCGGCCTGTATGCTGATTGTCTCCTCATCCACGAGTTCATGCTCCAAACCTGTAGCTGTCTCTCGTCCTCTCCACTGGCTGTCTCTCTCTAGCCCACAAAGCCCGTCTCCTCCTAGGATCTCTCCACCCATGCACGTCCAATTAGAAACGCAATCACCTGACTAGAATCTCTGGTCTGCTTCCTAAATTCCGGACCCAGGATGTTTCTGCCCAGTCTTCAACAATGTCCATCTCATTAGGGTATCAATGTAGCCAGGAGCAGATGTCTCTCCCTGTCAGGAAAGCCCTCCATCATTAAATGTCATATTCTGAAGAGTTTGAAGACCAAGTTTTAAAATCTATTTTTACAGTTATCTATTTCTTTGAAGACATATACAAGAAATTAAACAAACCTGTTCTATGACCAAGTAAGTGAGTATCTAGTAAGATTTATAGGTAACTAAATACCAACCTTCATCTTCTATGGAGCCTGCCTAGACTGCCTTCACCTAGGATAATGTCTACAATCCTTCCACACAAAGAGACCAAGCAGCTTTGGGCATGGACTTGCCTGTTAGCTTCTCTTAGGAAACATATTGTGGGCCAAGGATGTGAAAGTTGCCTCCTGCCTGCCCAGAAGCAGTGATGAGTTGCCAGGAGTCTGGAAGGCTCATCACAGCCTGCAATCCAGGGGCCAGAGTCTTCATGCCTGCTTTCCTCCCACCCTGAGTGCATGAGACACATATCCAGGTATACATGCAGACAGAGCCCGGAGGATGAAAGCTCATACAGACACGTACAATAACTGGAGAGCCTTTAGGCCTCCTCTCCTTCCTTCACTGGTCCAGGAGACAGTTCCCGCCTTCCCGCCTTAGGGCAGCATCTGCGTGACTGTGGAACTGATCTTCAGGCAGCAGTTGCTTCTGTGGCTCTGGAGTTCTCTCTGCAGCTGCTAAAGAGCAGGTCCTTGGGCAGAGACCGTTGAAAGTGGAAAACCACCCAACGTTCCCAGGAATACTGTGTCTGTTCCTGTGTGTGTTGTATGAGGTGGCATCTCAGGCTCCTGGGGTTGGGGGTAGTCTGCCTTATCCTCAATGTCTGGAAGCTGTGGAGACGTGAGGGAAAGAGGAGGATGGGAGTCCAGTGTCAGAGCAGGAGCCTTTTCTCCATTCCAAGGATCCCCAATGCAGACCACGCTGTGCTCAGCTGCCAGGAAGACGCTCTACCGTGGGGGTGGGGGGAGGCAGGAACTGCATTAGCAGTGTGAGTACGAAGCTCAACAGACCCCAAACCAGACAACTGGGAGACAGTGTGTCAGTCCTGGCCGTGTAGATGTTTTAAGGTGAACTTTGGCTGTTTGCTAAAGAGCTGTACTCTAGTCTTTCAAAGTCTTAGCTCTCCCTTACCTACAAACATACCTTCATTCTGCCCTTTAATTGGGTTATCTCACTTGGGAGACATTCTTTTAGCATCAGGCATGGCAGCCCAGAGCTAGTCCTCCAGAGCTAAACCTTGCTTATGTGGCAGAGGGCTGTGCTTAGACCAGAAGTTACATTTTTCAGGGGATACATTTTAAAATTTAGTGTAGATTTTTATTTTTATTTATTTATTTTTTATTTTTTTTATTAGTGTAGATTTTTAAAATTTATCTCATTGGCTAAGGTGTCCCTGGGTTCACATCCTACTAAAGTACAAAACTCAATACTCCTGTAGGACTGGCTCCAAGTCTTGTCACAGGTGACAGCTCTGTATAATTTGGAAGTCACAATGTTAGAAGTATAGGGTTTCCATTTGTTTTTTTCTGCCCATAGACCCAGGGTAGAAAAGGTCCACACCCATATCTGCTTCTTCAGGTTGCTTGGAAGAGTTTCTATTCATCTGGGGTAGCATCCCATCAGTTCAGGAGTTATTTTACTTTATTTCCCTCTTTTGTGTGTGTAGAGGATGTGTGGGCATGTCTGTGTGTGTGGGCGTGTCTGTGTGTGTGGGCATGTCTCTGTGTGTGGGCGTGTCTGTGTAAGGATGCATGCATGCGTGTGTATGAATGTGCATGCATGTATCCATGTGCGTGTGTATTTCTGTGGTGGGCAAAGATGGATATTGGGTACATTTCTTACTTTCTCTCCATCTTATCTTTGAGACAAGCTCTCCCACAGTACCCAGGTCTCATTGACAAACTGGCTGACCACTGAGCTCCAGGAATCCACCTGCTTGCTCCCTTTCCCAGTACAGCAGTTATAAACATTTGCCACAACACACAACTGTGCATGAGCAATGGATGGGTATGTGGACTCAGGCCCTCATGCCTGCACGGCAAGCACATTAGTCATGGAGCCATTATCTTGGTCCCAGCACCTGAGTGTTAAGGGTTCTGACCAAGAATAAAGAATTTATCTCCTTGTTCTGTCAGCTTCTGGAGGCCTTCTATCTTCTGCTCTGTGACAAAGAACTTGCCCATCATGCACAAGACACTGTGCCTGAGTTTGACTTCCAGCAGCCACTGTCCACATGCCTACTTAAAGAGACAGTTAGAAAATTGGAACACAACGAGAAAATTACTTTATTCAGTACATTGTACTTTTAAACTCATGAATACAACACAAAGCTTCTCCTTATTTATTGACTTCTTGGCTGTATTTTATTCAGCTAGGTTTTTTAAAAAGTTAAACTTTAAGGTCCTGCAAATTACTCAAAGTTTACATTCCTTATATACATATAAAATATATAATCATTCAGGACAACCTCAAAGGCTTGGAGCATCAGGGATGGAGTATGTCTCAGGGAGAACTTGCCTGGCACGTGAGGCCCCAGGGTGAGCCCCAGCACTACAGAAACATTTCTTTAAACACCATTCAGCTCTCTTCCTTGGAGGGTCTCCTAGGCTTGGCTGGTCTGATGCTGTGCCTTCCACACCGGCCCTGACTTTGTGGCACTCCTCCTGCTCAGCCTCTCAGGCTGTCGGCATGCTCACAGGGCCGGCTGCAGCCATTCTCTTCTGGGCTTGAGCCTCACCTTTACACCACCAGAAGCTCCAGAGGCGGCGGCTTCAGTGGGATTTTCCCCAGGGTGAATTTCTGGGACTGGAACTGTTCGAGTTCTTCTTTGGTCAGCTGGTCCCGGGGTGTGAACAGCACATTATCTGCGGTGCTGGAGCCTGGGAGGGAGGCTGCTGCGCTGCTGCCTCCAAACAGGTCATTGGAAGGTTTTGCAAACACAGCCTGAGAATGTGGGCTGGGACTACCAAAGCCAGGCACAGAGCTGCCACTTCCAAAGGCAGGGCCCACCGCAGGACCAAAAGGGCTCGCTGCCGAGGAAGCCGGAAACCCTGAAAACCCAGGGGACCCAAAACTAGAAGCTTCGGGACTCTTGAATGAAAAAGGGACAGCAGATGTGGCTCCAAAGGCTGGAGTGGAGGAAGAGGTGGCGGAACCAGCCAAGGGCCCAGCCCCAAAGGCTGGGTGACTTGCAAAGGCAGACGTGCTCCCAGGAGGGGCAGGGGCAAATGCAGGGCTTGTTTTGAAACTGAAGTTCTGGACATTACTGCTGCTGCTGCTGTTATTCACTGGAAAACCTACAAAAATAGACTACAGTCACAAAACATAGCCGTGTCACTCTTATTTCAGACATGGGTAGCATTGAAGAGTTTAGGGCACAAGTGAAAACAAAGTTAGAGCAAGCCGCTAAGGCCTACCGCCCTGCCAGTTCGGCTGCTATGGTTGACCTGTGCTCATGAGGAATTTGAGAGAGCGGGCTGCACATTTTTAGCTTGTCTTGCTTTTCAGAGCTGCCACGTGACAACTGTATGATGACAAAGTTCTGAAAGGCACTGCTGCCACAGTGCTATCCTCCTATCAAATTCCTGAGAGTCTTGCTACAAAGGCCGGGCTGACCTTGAACTTTTGATGCTTCGCTCCAGCCTCTGAATGCTGGAACTAAAAGTATATCATATCCAGTTTCCTGTGTGGTGAGAAACATCCCTAAAAAGTTCTTCTAAGAGCTGGGCATGGCGGCTCCCATCTGCAATGCCAGTACCGGGGGCAGAGGCAGAAAGATCAAGTCAGCCTGGTTTACGTAGCGAGTTCCAGGCCAGGGCTGCACAGTGAGACCCTGGCTCAGAAACAAAAGTGCTCTTCACTGTGGCCTAGCCCCATCCTACCACAGCCCTCTTCCTCCCTGCCTGCTTTTCCCAAGCATTTGTTGAGCTAACTTCTTCAAGGCTCCATAATGGAGGAATTTTCTAAAGTTGAAACCTATGGAAATGTGCTTTGCTGTGCTGGCAAAACCTGCCACACTACGTCTCTTACCTGATGACCCAAACGCCCCTGCTTGCTGACTCCCAAATCCAAAGGCAGGTGCTGCCTGCCTGACTCCATCAGAGAGCTTTAAAAAACCCAAACAAAGATACAATACTCAGTGAATAATTCTCATGTACTGTTGGGGGTAAATTTTAAAAATTTATTATTTAAATATGCATTTAAATGTTTAACATACAAAACGTCCATAATGCGATCATGAAAAGGAAAGGATATAATACTCTATAAAATATTAATCAACTCAGCAGGGCAGTGGTGGTGCATGCCTTTAATCCTAGTACTTGCAAGGCAGAGGCAGGCAGATCGTTGTGAATTTGAGGCTAGCCTGGTCTACAAAAGTGAGTCCAACACAGCCAACAGAGAGACCCTGTTTTGAAAACCAAAACAAACAAACAAACAACCAACCAAACAAACAACCAACCAAAACAAAAAAAAGAGTAAAAAGTAAATCAACTCATACACATTTCTATGGAAAAATGTTCTAGAAATGAGCAATGATTATCTGTCGTTTGAGAATAATTTTAATTTTATACTTTCTAAAAACAACCCATACTACAATCAGAAAAAGATTTTTATCAAGATACATTGTATCCATATGTAAAAGTTTCAAAGATAAATAAAATTGTATTTTTAAAAAAGGACATTTCAGGGTTTATAGGGCTAAACCTACACTTGTCAATCACTCCAGATACAAGTGAAAAGGCTGGGAGAGCATGCCCAGGCTGCTCAAAGGCTTTAGCTCAAGTGTAGTCAGTGTTAGAAAAGCTCACTACTGAGGCACTGGACAGTCCTGCTCTGCTGCTTGATGCCCTTCAGGGAACCCTGCACTCCCTCCCTCCCTCCCTCTGAGACTTTTCCTCTTTGTTTTTGAAACAGGGTCTCACTGTGCATCCTTGGCTGCCCCAGAACTCGCTCTGTAGACTGGGCCTTGTCACAGCTGTGCAGCTGCCTCCACCTCCTAAGTGCTGGCACTGAAGTTGTGCAGCACCACAGCCAACTGGCAGACCTTCTTCACTGAACCAAGCCGGCTGAGCTTCACTCCCTCAGAAGCATCTTAGACACCTTTATCTAGTTCACAGAGAGCAGTGCTTCTCAGCCTTCCTAATGCAGGGACCCTTTAATACCGTTTTAATAATATGTTGTGGTGACCCCAAAGATAAACTTATTTTAGTTTCTACTTCAAAAGTGTAATTTTGCTACTGTTATGAAGCATACCAGTTAATATCTGATATACAGAGGATCAAAAATGTGGTGCCTGTGAAAGGGTCTTTCAAATCCCAAAGGGGTTGCGACCCAGAGGTTGAGAACCACTGACATTGCTACTTTATGACAGCTTTCAATTAATCTTAATACACTTATAATCACCACAAACACATTCAGAAC
Organism: Acomys percivali; assembly: GCA_907169655.1. NCBI lineage: Eukaryota > Metazoa > Chordata > Mammalia > Rodentia > Muridae > Acomys > Acomys percivali. The sequence goes on along the minus strand of OU015744.1, from coordinate 129,887,199 downwards.
ATTACTATTACCATTAAGAGCTGCCGCTGCCCTTCCTGGGCAGTAACAACCATTTCTGCACACTGCTCAGCTGCTCATCACTAGATGAGCTGTGTCCCTTCTGGAGTTTCACAATGACAGAATTTTACAGGTTTTTGGTTTTCCCTTGCTTCTCTTTATTGGAGTAATAATCACTAATAGGTAAATAAGTAAGTGGGTAAACAAATATAAGTTTATCTCTACTCATGATAAGATACTAGCGATAATGACATGTGTTAAGGCAGCGAAGGGTGGGTTGTTCCAAACCAGCAGTGGAGGGACCCTGTCAATGTCAACAAAAAGCTGGCAACAATCACCCCGGAAGGAAGCTGCTCTATCAGCTCTCATCAATGGTGATGGAGCCGCTTCTCAGCTGGTCAGAATATGCCAGAACAACCCCACTAAATTCAAATGCCTTTATACAACTGCAAGGTGAACAAACACATCTCTAAGTACTTGAATTTGTAATATTTCCCAATTTTCAAAACTAGTCCTATTGCAACTAAAAACCTGACACTAAAAATAATTTTTGTTTTTACTTATTTATGGAGAGAGAAGGACTAAGTAGCCCTGGCTATCCTGGACTTCAGTACATGCGCCATGCTGTTCTCACCCTCAGAGAGACCAGCCTACCCGGCTCCCAGAGCTGGAACTGAAGGAGTGTGCCACTGTACCTTGCCTTTGCTACCTTGTGGGCTCTGCTGTTTCCCACACCCCCCAACAGCCCTAGTTTCACCCCTCATCACTAGAGTGACTACTAACAAACCACAGCCAAACCCCCTGAACATCCAACAACCACCAACCTTGCCTCTTGGGGCCCTGGCATTTGTATACCCTCCAAAAAGGCCCCAGAATTCTAAATGCCACACAATCACAAAAACTATCTGCAGCTGGCAAAACTGTGACTCTACATTCAACTGCGGACAGTCTGAAGCAGCCCATACCCTACACCTGGGGGTAAACAAAAGCAAATTCTTATAACATCTCGGTGTTTTTTCAAAGAACCCAAAATTCCAGAATTGTCACCACATGCTACTATGTCTGACTGAAATTGCTCTTAAAAGCATAGCTCTCCCTTCTTTTCTGAGAAACAGAAATAAGTTCTAGAGCATCAGCTGTAAGTAGCTATGTGGTGAGGATGTGTGCTGTTAATCCTCCACAGAGACTTTTGCTTTTCCCTTCAAATTCAAAATGAGACATCCTTGGCCAAAAAGCAGAGGGGCTGGAAAGACGGCTCATAGATTAAGAGCACTAACTGGTCTTCAAGAGCGTCTGAGTTCAATTCCCTGCACCCACATGGCAGTTAGTTCTCAACTGTCTGTAACTCCATTTCCAGGGCACCTGACATTCTTTTCTGACCTTCACTGGACCAGGCACATACTTGGTGCATGGACATACATGTTAGCAAAACACAAAATAATAAGAATTTAAAATTTTAATAGAGTCTTTAATCCCAGCACTGAAGCATGGGGTCTGGTCTACACACACTGAGAACCAGGACAGCCAGGGCTATCTGAGATGAGACCCCGTGTCAAGAAGCAAACAAAAAAGAATAAAAGGCTAGGCATGGTGGAGCATGTCTCTAAGCCCAGCATGGAGGAGGCTGAGACAAGTGGATGTGGGTTCAAGAGCAGCCCAGGCTCCACAAGAAGCTGCAGGACATCCTCTCTACTTAGTGAGGTCTTGTCTAAAAAACAAAACAAAACACAACAACAAGAAGAAAAAAACCCAACAACACAAAACAAAAATACGATGGATGAGATATTTCTTTGAAGAAACCTTTCTTCAATACTCACCAGAGTGCCTTTGGTTGACATATTCAGATTTTTCAACTCATTTATCCTATTCCTCCATTGACTTACTAGCTGTTGAACAGAATTTAGCTGTAGAGAAAAAAACAGTAACAAAACCAAAAAATAACTCAGAATTGAATGTTTAAACCCTGCTCCTGTCTTCCAGAGATATCCCAGCTCTGGCTGCCTCCCTCTGTTCTCTAACTCCCGGTAGCTAGTGGTTGGGCACTTGAAGTGCAGAAATAGTGCTATCTAGCCAGAGGGGAGGGAGGGGAGGGAGGGGGTGGAGGAGCTGTGCGGACTAGCTGAATGCACAGTCCTGATTGGAGACAAGAGACACTAGCCCCTCAGGCATCCTCCTTATTCTACTCACACACTCTTTCAGAGATTTTTTTTTTTTTTTGTCTTTTGGCTAGCTGCATGTGAAGGTGCTAATATGTTCAGTAGAACTGCTGTTTATGTCACTTTGTTTTTCTAGTATTCATTGTGGGATCTGCACCTGACAGAAGCAATAATATTGTTCAGATGACAGGAGGTCTGAGTTCTAGGACTAGTTGATGGGTAATAATAAAAATAATATCCCTTATAATAAAAATAATATCCCTAGTCTAGTCCATCATTATCAATTTAGACAGCTAAACAATTTTTAAAAAGTAGTCTAGGAAAATAAAAAAGGCACTGACACACACATAACAGTTCTCACCAACTGTGCACACACAGGCAAGCCATCAGCAACACAGTAGACAGTAATTGACAGCCAGCTGCGGCTGAGGTACAGATGGGCGCAAACTTACATAGCTCTGCAAGTTATTGCTGGTTAAGAAGTTCTGGTATTCAAGCCTCAGCTCCTCCGGTGAGATGTCTGGGAAACCTGAGGTGAGGAATCAGGTGGGGTTTAAACAGTGAGTACTGCTGATTCTGGTAGTGAGCTGGAGTGCGAGAGACAAGATGTGACAATGCTGGTTATCACAGAAATGTCTAGGCCACAGGAAAAAACTCAAAGCCTATACACGCATGCTTATATTAGTAAACTGGCAAAAAAAGACAGCATCTTTGAATAAAGAATTCTGTAAAGATAAAGAGTGAAAAGAAAATAAAAGAGCTGACTACATACACAGTTAAACTCTATTCTAAAAATGCTGACAGGTTTGTAACACATTTAAAATCAGGAAAACTACAACTGCATTCAAAGGTTAAGATTTTTTTGTTTGTTTGTTTTTCATGTCAGGGTTTCTCTATGTATCCTTCCTTGGCTATCCTGGACTTGTTTTGTAGACCAGGCTGGCCTTGAACTCACAGAGCTCAGCCTGCCTCTGCCTCCTGCGAGCTGGGATTACAGGCTTGTGGCACCATGCCTGGCAAGGGCAGAAAGTAGAAGCAGTTCACTAAGTTCAAAAGAAGACTTAGTGATAGAATGCTCTCCTCACAGACTGGCAAATGTTAAGAACAGGCGATTACTGTCACTCCGGTTGTGGTAATGGATGCTGTCCTGAACACACAAAGGAATTTTCTGGGGCAAACTGTCCATAAGCAAGCACAAGTGCCGAAGCTCACAGACTCTGACCTACATTTCTGATGGATGGATGCTGGGCAGTGGTGGGAGGCAGATCTCTGTGAGTTCAAGGCCCTGATGCTCTGTAACTGATAGAACTTTTTGTTGTTTCCAGCTAACAATGTTATATATTGTATTTAGTTATTTCTGATAATTCTTAGTATATTGATTAGTCTTTCTGTGACTTAGAAACCCAACACTATTTATTATTCTAGACTACTTGTAACTACAAAACACAACGTTTTGTTGTTTTGGAAACTCACTTGTTGACCAGGCTGGCTTCAAACGCACAGAGATCGTTGCCTCTCCACAGTGCTGGGATTAAAGGCATGCTCCAACAGCACACAGAAAAGTTAGCTCTTTATAATGAACCAAGCATGTACCCATATACATGTTCCAAAATAAATAAGATTAGTGAGATGAAAAAAAAAAAAAAAAAGATTAGTGAGATGAATAGCATATCTCAGTCATTTAATCTCATGAACATCCGGCTTAATAAACAGCTAGATTATTTTGTAAAAGTGTGTGTGTGTGTGTGTGTGTGTGTGTGTGTGTGTGTGTGTAAGTGCAGCTGTCTGCAGAGGTCAGAATGCAAGACTAGATTCACTGGAACTAGTTACAGAAAGTTGTGAGCCACCAAACAGGAGTGCTAGAAACTGAAGTCAGATGCCCTGTGGGAGCAGTACACGCTCTCAGCTGCTGTGTAGCACTGCGCCAGCCACAATCCTGCATTCCTGCGTGTGCTTTTCTGTATGCGCTCCTGAAGTCATCCTGCTGCTCCACGACATCCAGACATGTCACCGGAAAAGGAAGTCTCAATGGCCTTTTCAGATAAATGTGTCTATTTTTCTTTGACAATGCATCAATATTAGAACATAGAGTAGAAGGTTTGTTTGTTTGTTTTTCCAGGCTATGGAGCTCTGGCTACCCTGGAGCTCACTGTAGACCAGGATAGAAGCGCACAGAATCCTGGGACAGGGACTTCAAGGACTCCTGGCTGTGCCATGCTTGTCTCCTCACTCTGCAGGAAAAAGACTCAGCATCTCCCTGAGCAGGCCAGGGAGACTTGGTAGCCCAAGTTCCAGAAAAGCCATAGGGTCATGGAAAAAAGAAAGTGGAAAGAAAGGACTATTTTAAAGAAAAGCCATCCCTGTAGCTCCTCATCTTCAAACTATCCAGGAGTTTCAACAGGCTTTAGGGAAAATAAGTAGGCTCAGAAGGGGAAGAACAACCAATGTAAGCGGGCAGTGACAGATGCAGTGACGGATGCAGGGAAGGCAGCACCGGCAGGCAGTGACGGCTGCAATGGTGGGCAGTGAAGGCAGCACCAGCGGGCAGTGATGGCTGCTATGGTGGGCAGGGAAGGCAGCACCGGCAGGCAGTGACGGCTGCAATGGTGGGCAGTGAAGGCAGCACCAGCGGGCAGTGATGGCTGCTATGGTGGGCAGTGAA
>OU015744.1:129833231-129882374 GCA_907169655.1 Acomys percivali | reverse complement strand
GAAGGCAGCACCAGCGGGCAGTGATGGCTGCTATGGTGGGCAGGGAAGGCAGCACCGGCGGGCAGTGACGGCTGCAATGGCGGGCAACACGGGTGCCTCCTGGTGCTGAGGTTTCACAGAGGGAACCAATGACGCAGAGCTTCCTCCTAGGCCGACTGGACTGGAACTTGGTAGGTCCTGTTTTACTATTCTTTCTTGAGAATACGATGACGTAAGAGACTACACTGTCCACTCCCAGTCTCTGGACTCTGAGGTTCAACAAGAATACTTGGATACTTCAAACAAAGGCCACAGTCTAGTTATTCTGAAGTTTGAAGTTTGGAATAAATGGATTTAGCATGGTCTTGGCTTTAGGAAGTAGAAACTTTTGAATACATTTTAAAAAACACAAGTACTGGGTTAGGTAGGTCCGTAGCTTAGTGGTAGGGCTTTTGCCTAGCATGGATGAAGGCTCGGGTTCGATCCTCACCTCAGGACTCAACATAAACTAATGAGCCAACAAGCCACCCAAACATGTTTCCCGGTTACCTGAGATGTTAGGTTTCTTTTTCACTGGTGAGTAAACAGAAAACATCCACTGCCCTGATGATTCCCAAATCTCTATATCTTTAACAATTCCTTCCCTGGGGGGGAAAAAGCAAGTGAAAAGAAATAAAAATAAGAGTAATGGATATTTTCACTTTCTTGTTAAAATTTGTTATTTATACCTGAAATTTTAAATTCTAACAAATACACAAATTTATATATTTTCCATTTTCCTCTCTCTCCCCCACCCCCCACCTCTCTGATTTTTTTTTTTTTTAGATAGGGTTTCTTTGTGTAGCTTTGGCTGTCCTAGAACTCACAGAGCTCAGCCTGCTTCTGCCTCCTGAGTCCCGGGTACTGGGATTACAGGTGTGCCCAGCTTGCCATCTGACTTTCTGAGGACTCTTTTCTACATCAGAAGTTTACAGAAATAGGAATTATAACCTGGGTGTGATGGAGCACAGCTGTAATTCCAGCTCTTGGGTGGTTGAGGAAAATTTTGAGGCCAGGCAGGGTAATACAGTAAGGTCAATCTGGGCTGCACATCAAGAGCTTGTTACCAAAACAAAAGCTCTTGTATTTTGTAGTTACAAGTAATCTAGAATAATTAATAGTGTTACTTTTCTAATTCACAGAAAGACTAGTCGATATATTTAGAAATTATCAGAAATAGTAAATACAACACACAACAGTGTCAGGTAGAGACAACAAAAGGCCCTGCTCTCAGCTATAGAGCGTCGGTAAATGGTGATGGGACTTACAGATATCTTACTCACAGCTTCTACTTTCTAATACAGGAAATTATTTTTAATTATAATTTTTAATTATATGTGCATTGGTGTTTTGCCTGCATGTATGTCTGTGTGAGGGTCTTGGGTTCTCTGGAACTGGAGTTACAGAGAGTTGTGAGCTGCCATGTGGGTGCTAGGTCTTCTGAACCCAGGTCCTCTGCAAGAACAGCCAGTGCCCGTAACCACTGAGCCATCTCGCCAGCACTCAGGTCTCTGCATGTAACAGATCATCTGAACAAAGTTGCAGATCTATTTATCCCTAAAGTAATGTTTCTTTTCATGTAGAATGTGACCATTAATTAGTAAAGTGATAGATATCACAAAGAAAATGTTCTTACACTTAGAATCACAATAAATACAACTTCGCTTTCTACACACACACACACATACATACATACTCTTCTCTCTCTCCCTCCCTCCCTCCCTCCCTCCCTCCCTCCAATTAATGCTTGCCCAATGCACTTGAAGATTTAGGTTCAATCCTCAGCATTTCAAGGCAAACAGCTGGGCATGGTAGCACACACCTTTAACCCCAACACTCAGTAGACAAGCAGTGAGACCTGAGTTCCAAGCCAGCTTAGGCTACACAGGGAGACCCTGTCTTAAAACAAAAAACGCCTCCGGGCCGCCCCCCTCCCCCCAATCCACTGCTTATGGAACTTCAAATAGGGTAACCGAAAAATAAAGGTTTAACAACAACAACAACAAAAAAGCAACATCAGTAATTCTCAGGACCTGTAAAGGATGCAGAGTGCAAGGACCTTGAGGCAGCCTAACCTCTGAAGTGTGCTACTACAGCAGCAAGTGGGCCAGTGTGGTGTACCTAAGAACACACACTGCTGAGTGAGACATGGTCTGAGATGTTCACAGTGAACAGGTTGGTTGTGTGACAGAGCCACAGCTGGGTTCTTTGTCAGGTTTCGCTTACTCTGATATTCTTTTTTTTTTTTGAAGACAGGGTTTCTCTGTGCAGTCCTGGCTGTCATGGACTCACTTTGTAGACCAGGCTAGCCTCGGAACTCATAGCAAACAGCCTGCTTCTGCTAGGATTAAAGGCACGTACCACCACGCTTGGCTGCTTACTCTGATTTTTCAAAATTACTCTTTTTCAAAGAAAATACTCTAAGTGCTTCTGGAAAAACCAAACAAGTGGGCAGTGGTTTTCTATAAAGCTTTAACTTACAGAAGTTTCTTTTCATCTTTCTGCTCGTCAGAGATAGGTGAAGCAAAAGGGTTTTGGGGTGATCCAAAGCCTCTGCTGGTGGAAGCGCCGGAATCAAAAGAGCCGAAGAGAGGTTTGTCTTGATCTCTGCTGCCACCCCACGCTGTGGTCTTGGGGAAGCTGGAAGGCTGGATGACATTGGAGTACCTCTGGCCGCTGGCATTCCACCCACGCCTGTTACTTCCTAAAATAGCCAAGAAAATTAAAGAATCAGAACATTTGTAACTTTTTAACAGCTTGGAGATCTTTATTACATTTCATCTTATTGTATCTTGAAATTATACAAAGGTTAATTGAATGCTATTTTCTACTAATTTTAAATGATTTATAGTTTGCTACATGTTATAACAAATCACATAATGTTCTAATTGCATTTAAAAAATGAGATAAAGGTGGTCAGGTGTGTTGGTGTACGAATTTAATCACAGCACTGTGGAGGCAGAGAAAGGCAGAACCCTGAGACTTTCAGGCCAGCCAGGGATGCATAGTGAGGCCCTATCTCAAACAAACAAATTAAAAACCCCAAATGGAAACCAAGAAACAACAACAAAACGAGAACAAGAGGATTAGAAATCCAAAGAAATGTAACAATACATTGCTTAGTCGGTATTAAACTACTTGACCATGGGAGAATGAAGAGAAGACACTAAGTCCTAAGCTTGAAGGGGCGAGCCTTTGCCTAGCAGGCTCAAGGCCCCTGGTTTGACCCAGCGTTGGCTGGACCTGTATGTCTGGGAAAAGCTGTGTTTTCATTTATTTGCTTCTTCACTGGACCATATAGAGACATTGAATGAAAAAAAAAAAAAAAAAACAATGAATAAACTGGACAATAAAAAGGACTAATTCTTACTTTCTGTCCTTAAGTATGTAAAAACCATTTGTCTCAGTCTTTCCTCCGTGGACACATGTCTATCCTTCCTATGGAGATTATACTATGTGGAAAAAGTACAGAGCAGATTTCTAACACTCCATAAATATCAAAAAATGAGCCACTAGACCTTCCTTCCTGTTTTGATCTTGTCTTTAATCTTACCACTTCCGGGTTGAGCCTAGGATGGCTTGGGAAATGTGTCATTTAGTGTATACTAAAAACGGAACGACAGATTTGCCCATATTCTAAACTACTCCAGGAATCCAAAGAGTAAGAAAAAAATGGAAGAGACAGCGGAACCACATCTCTGAAGCGGGAATCAATGGCATTTTGTTTTGAAGTTCCACATCCTTTGTGGCGGGATCACAGCACAGACATGGGACTTCCTTATGCTGCACTCGGGTGGCCCTAACTGTGGCCTTATAATTGCATTCTTTTTCTTATCATCCTAAATTTTTATTTATATTTTATCTTTCATCTAATTATCTATTTACTTTCGAATTACTACATTTCAAGTAGGTTTCCGGAGACAAACACTCACAGAAGTTCCTGGGAACACACCGGTATTTATCGGAACCCGAATCTTAATTTTTGGAGCATTTCTTTCTTTTTTTTTTTTTTTAATGTTTTTTTTTATTTTTTATTTTTGTTTTATGTGCATTCGTGCTTTGCCTGCATGTATGCCTGTGTGAGAGTGTCAGATCATGGAGTTACAGATAGGTGTGAGCTGTCATATGGGTGCTGGGATTTGAACCTGGGTCCTCTGGAAGAGCATTCAGTGCTCTTAACCGCTAAGCCATCTCTCCAGCCCCAATTTCTGGAGCATTTCACTAACTCGAGTATAAATGATACAATTCGTCTCCCTCATCAAGAAACGACGGCGTCACACAAGGGATCAGATGAGCCTTAAAGCCTTCAAGGGGAAAGAGAAGGCCCCAGTGACATTAGGTTCCAAAGTAAAAATCTTGTGTTGTACGGAATACCCTTTCCTCAAAACCTGTAAGGTTCTCAGCCCAGCGTGCCACCCTACCAACTAATGCCCAAGTGATCAAGAACGAGAAGAGTAGGCTCGGGATCTGGATAGACCCACGCGAATTCTCCCAATCATTGCCATTGATAAAGAAATTTCGGTAAATATGCTTCTAACTTAAAAAACGCAGTGTTTGGCACTAGCATCCAGGTCCACCCGCCTGTCCACGTGTGATCGGCCAAGCCCATTAGCCCAAACTACTACAGGGAGAAACCTCTGAGGCCAGGGCAGGGGCGGGGGTGTGTGCGCTCCCGTCCGGGAGCATCACCTGAGGGTGGCTGCTGTTGCGGTGGCGACTGCCGGGCCCCGCCCGTACCCCGGGCGCCGGGATGCTCGTTCCAGCAGCGATCTCCGAAGCGGCACCGGCCTTGAAGGAAAAACTGGCAAATGGTCATGGCAGCGCCGTCCCAGCTCGTCCCAACTTGAGGTCTTCAGGTCAGCAGCGAGGGCCCAGTCTCCAGCAACCGAAGTCTCGCCGCTAATGTGACGTCATCGCCCCGCGCCCAGAGGTTCTGTGATCCGTCTCCATAGCGATGAGCGACGTGAACTGTAGCCAATGCGGTTTGAGAAGAGTAGATCTGTTAGCGAAAGTACCTGTTAGGAGGAAGAGAGAGGGCGTTGAAAAGGAACACAGTCGTTGGACCCAGGAAACGGACCGAAGTCGAGAGGATAACTGATAAAGCAGACAACCAGCAAGCCTCTAGCTTGCTATAGTTTGTGAGACTCAGTCGTTCTTTACACTTTGTTAGACAAGAAAAGTAAGAACAGGTTCAAAAAGAGACTCTTAAGCCCATCCGTTTATCAGAAAGGACGACTCAGGAAACCAGCTGTAACTAGGAAGCAAGAATCAATGCAGGCGAAAAAGCACCTGGAGTAGCGCTAAACAGGGTTCTAAAACCTATTAAGTTCCAGCTTAACTCTCTCCTTGAAGACTTTCCAGGTGACCTACCACATCTGATGGCACCACTGTGCTCAGCTGGAGTGATCTCTGGCGATGGAGTCTTGTCAGCTGTTGGAGCGCCAGGCAAAATGTTGTTTTAAAAATGAAAATCCCAAACGTTCAGTTTTATCAATACTCAGGAACCTGATGCCATGGTGAAAACCTACTAGCTCAGAGAGGCAGAGAAAGCACCCAGTTGACCTTCCTACTCAGCTCACATCCCAATGGAAAAGGCCCCAATAGGAAACAACAAAACAAAACAAAACAAGGCCAAAGGCTAAGGAACCCAAGAGCCAAAGAGAGCTCTTTCTACTTTGACACGCTGTCTTAGCTACCCTTCAATTTAAAGTCCCTCCTACTCTTTAATCCTTTTCAGATGCTTTTCAGATCCTTGCTCAGCCTCTCGATCTTGGGTTAACTTTATTAAATCCTGTGTACAGAAAGCTCTTGGAGCTAGGAGTGTGCTAGGGCCGAACCACACCTTAATCATCACGTCTTTACAATAAAGTTCTTATAGCTCTCAATCTCTGGGATCAATATCCTGTAACGTAGGTGTAACCCAGGCTGGTCTCAAAGTTAAAGTTATCCTCCTGTCTCAGCCTACCAACACTACTTTTTATCTTCAGCCCACCTCACAGTAAGTTTGAGTTTTTTATAATAGAAGAATTGCCACACAAACCACTTAAGCACCAATCTCAGCGAAGTATTGATGGGTTATTAGAATGCCACACCCCAAGACAGACTTGTGATGACCAGGGACACAGAACTCAGGTGCCGAACTGTGACATCAGTCTGTTTCTAAGGCAGGCTTTTTGTAAAAAAAAAAAAAGCTGTAACCAGGCAACCAGGTGGGAAGCAAGGGGAGGGCAGCCTTACATAATTTTGACCAGCTAAACACAAGAAGAATCCATTTTGTTCTGAGCACAATGTATCCAGGTAGGTAGACAAAGCTTTTAAGCTGTTTGGCTGGGATTTAGTGTAGGGGACCTCTTGGGGGTTTTCCGATTCTCTGGGAGTAAGGAACATAGCAGGATGTTATGGTCTTAGCTCTAATAGAACATACATTTATCTTTAACTCAATCAGAATATGCATTTATCATCTGTTGTTTTATTCTAAGCAGCAAGCATTGAACCTTCCTGGTTTCAGGCACATAGGGCCTGAGAACTTGAACTGAATTTCACCTTATAATCAAAATGGAGATTTGGAGTCAAAATGGTTTCTGATATGCTAAGAGCTGTGTTAACAGAGGAGCCACAGTCATGCTAGGAACCAAAGCAGGTCTCAACAGAGGGGCTATAGAGTTTAAGTAGGTTAAGCAGGTTACAGCATTATGTTAGAAAGGAGGAAAACTAGGAATATCAACGTGAAACCTTAAATAACTTTAGTGGAAACTTAAGGTATTCAAAAGGATCAAATGTTGAATGCTGCAACCGTGGAATACCCTTTCATATTACCAGTTTACAGAGGTTTGGTGAGAACTAGTTGGGTGCCATATTGGATGAAATAAGTTTGATTTTCTTAAGCCTTTTTGGTATAGCTTAAAAGTATTTGTCTTGCCGGGCATGGTGGCACATGCTTGTGATCCCAGGACTCGGGAGGAAGAAGCAGGTGGATCACTGTGAGTTCAAGGCCAGCTTGGTCTACAAAGTGAGTCCAGGACAGGCAAGGCTAACACAGAGAAACCGTGTCTCAAAAAACAAAACCAAAAAATTAATTTTAAAAAAGTATTTGTCTTAAATTTTTTTTTCAAGCTGGGCTTGGTGGTGCATGCCTTTAATCCCAGCACTTGAAAAGGCAGAGGCAGATGGATAGCTGTGAGTTTGAGTCTATCTTGGTCTATAAAATCAGTCCAGGACAGACAAGGCTACACAAAGAAACCCTGTCTCGAAAAACAAAACCAAGACCAAAATCTGCCTCCCCCAAATATCTCCTTTCCCTTACATGCAGAAAGTTTGTTTTCCCTAATGCAAAATATGCAAAAAAGAATATAGACTTGGTTGAATAACTGATAATTAAGTGGAACATTTTATTTTGATAGTGGTGTATTAAAATAGTTAATGACTCAAAGTTTTCATGAGACTATGTCAAGTTTTAAAAACCTGACCATAAAGCTGCAATTACTGTTTTTAATATCAAACAATTTATGGCTAGTAAGCATCATACTCAAATTGTGATTTTCAAAAGTAAAAATCATGTATTATCAAAATAGACTACTTCAAGGATAGAACAGTGACAAACTATCTATTGAAATGAAAGAGTACACTAAAGGAAAGGAACTTTTAGGGGAAAGTAAGGAAATATACTTTGTACACGAAGTAATATACTTTGAATGCAGTTTACTTTTACCCGTTATCTTGGCTTTGAGAATTGTGTATAACAGTTCTCAGCTGTGGGTGGGTGTTGCAGGACATCTGATCACATTGTGATCCCTGAGATAGTGAATTGTAAAAACTTGTCTTTTGTTTGGCATGGTGGAGCCATAACATACACCTTTAATCCGAGAGATTTCTGTAAACAGGATTTAATAAAGAAACCAGCTGACAGGGATTAAAGAGTAGGAGGGCCTTTGAGTTGAGGGGTATTGAAGACATCAACAGAAGTAGAAGGGGCTTTTAGCTCTTTAGCTCCTGAGCTCCTCAGCTCCTTGGCCTTTAGCCTTTTGGGCTTTGAGCTAGCAAGCCTTTGGCCTTGTTTTTTTTTTTCTTTTCCTCCTGGGCTGTCAGCTGAGCTAGTGAGCATTTTTTTCTTTTGGTCATCATCAGCTAAGTAGGACGATCAGCTGGGTGATTTCTCTGCCTCTCTGAGCTAGAAGGTTTTTCACCCCAGCATCTGGCTCCTGAGTCTGTCTTTACTGGTAAAATTGAATGGTTGGGATTTTCCTTTCAAAACATTTTGGCTGGCACTCCAATGAGCGGCACAACCCCACTGACGGTGCTCACTCCAGCTGAGGACAAACAGAAGCCATCAGATTTGGTAAGTCATCTGGGTAGTAGGCCTCTAAGAGACAGTTAAAGATGGGACGTACCATAATGGAAGGCTTTAGAACCCTGTTTACTGCTACTCCACATGGCCTAAAAATAGAAGCATTAAACAAAAAGCTAAATAACTTAAATGAAATTGGTCAATACCAATTATGATTATTATTTTATTTTATATTTTATTCTTAACAAGCAGGATGGCTTTCTTTACCCTCTCTAAGAAAACACCTTTAGAGATACAGGAAAAAGAAAAATATGAAAAGTGCATATAAGCCTTAGAAGGAACATTAGAATTATGAGATTAAGAAAAATCCTCAGACATAGAGGAATTTAGACAAGAGCCTACCACACCACAGCATGAAACTGGGAGGGGGTGGCCTAAGGTTGTTAGAAAACTAGCCTTAGTGTATCCAGTTGTCATAAACATGAGGATAAGTCAGAGTCTTTCTTGGCAAAGTTCCAGAGACCTCTGACTGTCCAGCATGATCTTTAGACATCTAGAACAGCTGTTGAAGCTTTGCTTGACAAAGTTCCAAAGATCTCTGGCTGATCACTGCCCTTAAATATTATGTATGGTCCAGGTGTAATTTTGTCTAGAAATCTGCCTTTTTCTCCTAAAACTGTCTTTTTATTTCTGAGCCCTAATGAAATTCATACAGGGAAAACCTTTTCCCACAGAGAATGCTGAAATATGGCATCTGGCCACGGGCTTGAGACAATGATAGTTTTTTTTTGCTCTGACTGTGAGCATCCAAGCAGAAACTACTTGAAAGTTAGGCCCTTGACATAACAGTACCTGGCTGGATACTATTAGGTAGAGAAAGTTTCTTTAGACTCTGCTTTGGGAGCAATAGAAGGTGGGCTTGGAACGTCATACTTTACAGATATTTTACAATGGAAGACCCCTTTGGCAGTTAGCCTAAGCTTGGATAGCACACCTGTTGGTTTGGGACTGGGAGTTAAGTCAAGAGTTTTGTTTTTGTTTGTTTGTCTGTTTGTTTTAAGAGAACATTTAGCTCAAGTTATGTTGCTATGACAATCTTGTAAACACAATGGCTTTATCCCAGGGAAATTTGTGATTAAACTTTCCTGAGTATTGTTTAAGAAATGATAATCAGGTTATGCTGACCATTGCTTGGAAATTGATTGATTTTTGCTCTATGGTTTATTGTAGGTTATACAGAACTTTTTGTTTTCTTGTTAGACTGTTCCCTTCTTTGTTGATTTTTTAAAATGCCCTACTGATTGTAAAAGATGAGAAAAATCATGATGTAATCTGTAATGAAAAAAATTGAACTTAATTTGGATAAAATACTGGGGTTGGGTAAAGAAGAACAGCAAGCAAGTAACAGACATGAGAGAGTAAGCTAGAGTGAGATAGAACAGCAAGCAAGAAGAGAGAAAAGTAAGGGTAACAGCAAAGAGTCAGACAGGCAGCATTCAAGACAGACAGAAAATAAAGTTCTCCTGGGTTTTAAGACCTTCGTCTTGTACTGCATTTGCCTGAGTTTCCAAGTATTTCTTTTTTATTTATTTATTTTTATTTATCATTATGTATACAGTTCTCTGCCTGCATTGCATGTACACCTGCAGGCCAGAAGAAGGCATCAGATCTCATTACAGATGGTTGTGAGCCATACTGTGGTTGCTGGGAATTGAACTCAGGACCTCTGGAGGAGCAGTCAGTGCCCTTAACCTCTGAGCCATTTCTCCAGCCCTCCAAGTAATTCTTTTTCCTCCGTTCCTTAAGCTCTCCTCGATAACTAGTTATTTTAGCTAGTTGTTCAACCAATAGTTGGTTTCCTCATAACCAGCCATTCACTGCCTGCTCAACTCTCCCTACTGTTGATCAGCCTCTCTTCTCTCTTCGCTGTTCCTGGAGTTGCTCCAAGAAGATTATCAGCTGAGGCTGAGAGAGAATTGGTAGAAAAGAAATTACAGGACGCACATGTGGATTGCTTAGATCCAAAGCTGGGTTGTATTTTGATTATTTTTGCCTTCTCCCATGGGAGTTCTTATGCAGAGAGATGATAGTATCTTAGAATGGATATTTTAAGCACATAAACAGAGTGAAAAAATTAAAGACTTTTGTAGGAAAGATTTCTGACCAGATCATAAAAGGAAAGATGAGACTTTGCCAACTGACAGGAATAGACCCAGCAGAAATTGTGCTACCTTCTACTAATGCTGAGATTGCCTCATTATGGGCCAACAATGATCACTGGTAGAGGGCTTGCAGTGATTTTTTTTTTTTTTTTTTTTTTTTTGGAAAAATCAACAACAGATACCCAAAAGGCAAGTGACTTCAATTTATAAAAAGAACTAGTTGGATTCTGCCTCATATAATACAAAGGATTCTAATTTCTGGCAATCCTACATTTTACACTGATGCCAATAAATTAAAAAGGGCAGGTTATAAGTCAGAAAATGTAAGGTGGTTGAGAGTCCTTATGATTCAGTTTAAAAATCAGAATTATATGGAATTCTGATGGTGTTATCAGATTTTCAAGAATCTCTTAATATAGCAACTGACTCAATATGCTGAGTCGTTTTGCAGGTGTGCCTGGTGGTGCATGCCTTTAATCCCAGCACTCGAAAGGCGGGGGCCTCTTTGAGGCCCAGCCTGGTCTACAAAGTGAGTCCAGGCCAACCAGGGCTACACAGAGTAACCCTGTCTCGAAAACTAAACCAAACCAAAAAGTTGATTTGAGCCAGGCATGGTGGCGCACGCCTTTAATCCCAGCACTCGGGAGGCAGAGGCAGGTGGATCACTGTGAGTTCAAGGCCAACCTGGTCTACAGAGTGAGTCCAGGACAGCCAAGGCTAAACAAAAGAGAAACGGTTTCAAAAAAAACAAAAAAAAAAAAAAAAAAAAAAAAAAAAGAGTTGTTTTGCATTTAGAAAGTGCAGATCTGATTCAGGAAGATTCTGACTTAACTTCACTATTTATTCAATTATAAGTGATCATAAATAGAAATCTTTCATTATATACAACACATATAAGATCTCATACTGGTCTACCAGGCCCCCTAGCACACGGTAATGATGAAATTGATCAACTATTGGTAGGAAGTATGCTAGCAGCTTCAGAGTTTCATAAAAACACCATGTTAATAGCAAAGGTTTAAACGGGATTTTCTATCACATGGCAACAAGGTAAGGAAATTATAAGGAGTGTCCTACTTGTTCTTTACATAACCAAACTCCATTATCTGCAGGAAGTAACCCAAAAGGTACCCAAAGATAGGAAATTTGGCAAACAGATGTGTTCTATTTTCAGAGTTTGGAAAATTAAAGTATGTGCATCATACCATAGATACACATTCAGGATTTCAATGGGCAACTGCTTTAAGTTCTGAAAAGGCTGATTCTATAAGTACAGGTTTACTAGAAGTTATGGCTATTATGGGGATACCTGTACAAATTAAGACTGACAATGCTCCAGCATATGTCTCTAGAAAAATGAAAGTTTTAAGCATATTACAGGGATACCACAATCCTACAAAGCAAGCAGTTATAGAAAGACCTAATTGCACTTTTAAAAATATGCTTTATAAACAGAAAGGAGTAAGAAATACCTCCCAGAGATAGATTACACAGTGCTTTATTAATTTTAAATGCCAGTGAAAAAGGAACAACAGCTGTAGAGAGACATTGAATAATAGAAAAAAAAACCCCGCTGCTGAATTAAATCAGCCTGTATATTTTAAAGACGTGCTGGCCTCAGTATGTTACATTGGGGAAGAGGCTTTGCCCTTGTTTCCACAGGAGAAGAAAAGCTGTGGATACCATCAAAATTGATAAAGATTAGAGTCGAACAGGGGCAATCTCCTGAGTAAAGAGAGGCGATAGTTCATCATCTTAGTCATTCAGTTTAAACTAACATATAAGACCTTAGTTTTCTTCTTAAATAAAAAGGATATTTTTTGTTGTTTGGCATTAAAAACACAGTTCGGAGATCTGAAATGTTTTAACTTTAAAGGTTTAGTGCAGATCAAGCTTGCTTTCTAAGTCTCTAAGAGAGCTAAGATAAAAAAATGTGAGCAAGGCGGTGGTAGCACATGCCTTTAATCCTAGCAGAGATGGACAGATTCCTACAAATTAATTGCTTTCTAAATTCTAGAGTTACAACAAACAGGGTGGTGGTGGTTCACACCTTTAATCCCAGTACTTGGGAGGCATATGCCTTTAACCCCAACACTTGAGAGACAGAAGCATGCAGATCTCTGAGTTCAAGGCCAGTCTGATACAGATCAAATTCCAAGTAGAAAAAAAAACTTAGATCTAGGTGTGGTGGTTCACACCTTTAATCCCAGCACTTGGAAGGCGTATGCCTTTGATCCCAACAGAGGCCGACACATAGGAATTAATGATTTAATTTTAAAAGCCACTTGAAAAAGGCAGGCTGAATTTAAAGTGAATGTCCTTTATGATCTAAAAATAAATATAAAAGGTATATTTCAAAATTTCAAAAGAACTTTTTAAAAATTTCAATTGAGAGATAATACCTTTTCTATTAAAGGCATTTTGCCCTAGGAAAGAGATACCCTCCCCCCCCCACATACACATACACACAAAAGAACCCCCCCTCAGAGTTAGGGTTTGAGGAGGACACATCTTATTAGGACCATGATATAGACTATTAAGGGTAAAGCAGCTTTATTAAAAGCAGTATCAAACTTGCTATAATATGTTCTCAGAAGTTAATGACCTTAAAAAAAGGCTAGTATATGTATTTTAAGCAATGCTACATATTCTACAAGGGTAATTGCTATATCACTATAATTATATTATAGTTTGATAAATATTGTCACTGGAAAATTTAGCTGCATTAAAAGTTTTTATTTCCTGTTTGCCTGTGCTTCACCATGTATAGCTGGTTCTTAAGGAGGCCAGAAAGATTGTGAGCCTCTGAGTAGATGCAAAAGACCACATCCGGGTCCTTCTGCAGGAGCAGCAAGTGTCATCTCTCCAGCTTCAGCCAGCCATATTTTAAAATAGGGCACAAAACTCAAAATCCTACATAAAAACGTTTGCAACAGGCAAATCTAGGGGTGGAGGTTGCCTAAGGCTGGAGTTTGTAAGGTTGGGTTAAATAGTGCTCCTCATAAAATTCATGCCTACCTAGAATTCCAGAATGTGTTTTCACTTGCAAACAGAATCTTTGTAGATGTAAGTGGTTCAAGATAAAGTACCACAATCCATCTGATGTGGTGCTGCATACTTTTAGTCCCAGCATTAAGAAAGTGAAGGCAGGTAGATATCTTCTCAGGTAGGGAGTGAAACAGCTGGGGATGGCTCCAAGGTTAAGAGCACTAGCTGCTCTTCTAGAGGACCTGGGCTTGATTCCCAGTACCCACATGGTGGCTCACAAACCATCTGTTAACTCCAGTATTAGGGGATCTGATTTCTGTGGGCACCAGGCACATACATGGTACACACACATAAAACTAACATTCACACACCTGGGTGAAAAAAAAAAAAAAAAAAAAAAGGAACAGAGCCAAATTGATTCTGTGTTTATATGTGTTTATAAAAGAACTATGTGAAGATAGTTACTTGTAAAAGGCCAGGTAACTTGGTTAAAATAAAGACAGTCAAAAGTCAGAGAGCTAGACTTCAAATTGCTAGACTCAGGTCGTCAGAGTCTATTCCTGGAAGCCCAGTTGAAAGACAGAGTCCAGAGTTGATGCAAAAGCAAAGGAATTTTATTAAGCCAGCACACCGGGGTCCACCAAGCTCTGATGGAAGACCCCATCCTGCAAGAACTCAGGATTTAAATATCTTTTACAGAAGCAGAACTTAGTGACAATGGCTGGCTGAAGAGTGCTAGGCTAACAATAGGGGGTCTAAGGTAGTAAATTCTAAGTAGGGTGAGATAAGGGCAGTAAATTCAGGGGCAGAGTCGAGATGGAGGCTAGTGGAGAATCTTTAACTTGTTCCTCTCAGTTTGCTGTTACTTTGTTTGCTCTTGTTATCGGCCTGTAATTCTTAACTTGCTTGTTCAGCTGACAACACTATTGTCATGATGGCTAAGTCCAAGCCATCTGGAATCTTATATTTCCTTAGCTAATAATAAAACACCATTTCCTTAACTAATAGTGTCACTCACTGCTGAGTTCAGGTCATCTAGAATCTTACAAATTCACTAAGCTTAATGATAAAAGACAAAGACAGGGCGCTAAGGAGGGAGAAATGGGGAGTGCATGCCCCCCACCCTAGACCTCTAGGTTTTTGTTTTAAACCAAGGGTATCTGAATTGCAGGAGCCATACCCAGGACACTTCCTGAGGCTTGTCTCCAGGGCACCTTTGATATGCTTTTCTTCAAAGAGCTAGTTTTTAACACCTTTTGGTTTAGAGTTTGATTTGGAAGTGTCCCTAAGAGGAACTAGCCTTTTAGCACATTTTTTAGGGGTGGGGGTCTGGTGGGTTGTTGCTAGCAGGGGGTACCTCAACTGATTTCTGAGCTCAAAGCTTACCTGGAGGGAGCATCTCCTCCACCTACAGACAAAAGCCCACAGGTTTAAAAGTAAGTGCCCCATTTCCCTTAAGGGGAGTTGGGCTATAGATGTTTATTTTCATTGGGAGTTGATTATAAGATACTATTCGTCTTACTCAGAGAGAAAATGAGGTTGGACTCAGGGATATCTCTATTTTCCTTTTTCTTCCTTAGGTTTGGGGATAGGGGTTGAAAAGAAAGAAGGGGGAATATAGAAATACATAGGGATGATAGGACAAAAAGTAGATTACTGAATCTACTCCTCAATTTAAGGCCTTAATTGTTACACATAAGGTTAATTCATTGGTTTAGAATTTTGTATATTGATGCAAAATAAGTTTAATTTTGATACATTGGTATAGAATTAAAATTTAAGATTATTCTTCTCTCTCTCTCTCTTTCTCTTTCTCTCTCTCTCTCTCTCTCTCGCTCTCTCTCTCATATGAGGTATTGTACCCATACAACTCAAGTAGAATACAAGGTTTACCTCTAATACTTTAAAAGTGCTATTGTAGGTTGCTTAGGATAATTAAGTAATACATGTTAATTGCTAGTTGATCAAATCATGGTCATGTCAATTACTAGTCTATTTTTATCACAAGACTATACATCCTAGGTTTAACAGATAGATATGATTCTATAGATATATAAGGTAAAATAGTTAGATGAGGTCTTCAAAAATTCAGAGAGCTGCAGAGTATGGCATTTAAAGATGTTTTTATTATTTTAAAGATTCCTTGACAATAAGACAGGTTAACTCCTGGCAACACCCAGCCTACCTCAAAGATGATGATGAGCATCAAAGAATCTCCTTAAGGAGATGGCTTCAAATGTGGCAAACAAGCCACTGGGCAAAATGTCCTTATTTCTACCACAAACAGAATTCTGCCTAAAAAAGGGCAAGCTTGGATGCAGGCAGAGTTGATGGCCAAACTCTGCCAAGACAGGGTAAGCAAGTTCTCAATAGTACCTGCCTCACAAATATGCCTGTCAGATATATTGGGCCAGAAGGCTGAAGAAGATGCTCCAATGTTACAGAGTTTTGGGTGACTACTCAGGTAGCAAACTGTCTTTGTCATCTTCTCATTTGGGAAGCTGCTAACCTTCACTCCCTGTATACTCAGGTAATTAATTTTATTCCTTCTCAAGTCTCTGATGGGGTTGAAGTCCAGATAGTTTAGTTTTACAATTAAGCTTAGCTGTTTGGGGTTTTTAGGTCTAGATAGACATTTTAAGTTGATAGAGATATGATAGATATTGATTTACATTCAGAATTTTAGACTCATCCAGATAGGAAAGATGTTTTCTTTAGTGTTGCCAAATACAAATAGCCAAAACACTATGAATTAACACTTATATAGTTCTTGATTGTTTTGTGGTTTTTCTTGCTGTATATAGTTTATTTTATATAAGTTGTGTAATATATAAATGTATATATTTTAAAAAAGAATTTAAAAAAGGAAGTGCCAAGGACTACTGGCAGCTAGCAGCACTGTGAGGGTCCGGTGTATGGTGCTTTTTCCCAATCCTCTGAAAGCCAGATTTGGGACACCTGGCCCCCTAAACGATGAAAATATACTTGTTTTAATCCATTAAGTGTGTGGTAGTTTGCAGCAGTCTAGAAAGCAAACACATGGGGAAACACAGGGAGTGGTTACTAATACAGGGTTTCTTTCGGAGGGGTGATGAAAACATTTGAAAAATATAATGTGACTGTAGACAGTGAATATAGTAAAAGGCACTAAAATAGTGCAGTTTAAATGGGTGAATAGTATGCCCATGGATTACATCTCAATAAAGGTGTGTACACATAAAAATTCGACAGATAAACCTGCCATTTTTCAAATTCATTTTTAATTTAAACACTTTAATCATCTCCATATAGAGAACATTTTTAAATGGAAACACTTTCACAAGGTTTAAACACATTGTTGAACACACTTAGAATGAACAGAGCAAATCTATTTTAAGTCAAAAATATTTAATATCAGATAAAAACACTGATGGGTGACAGTTTTACATGGCACATTTCATACATAGTCAAAGAGTAAAACATTATTGGGGAAAATTAATTGGTGGTTTGGTAATTTGTTGTCCACATATAAATCAATGAATAGTGACATATTTAATACAAATTATTACAAAACTTTTAGAGAAAACCCAGTTATCTCTAACACATTCTGCTAGGAGAAAAAGAAAACAGTAGCTTTTTAAAATCCATACGATACTGGGCTATACAATTATCAGTGCTTTTCTGTAATCTAGAAGTTTCTTCAAACAGTGTTTCTTCTGTTGGTTACCCACTCTCAGTGTGACTGGCTCTCGCAGAGGAGACTGAGGATGCAAAGCACTTTTTACATTGCTGAGTAAAACCCTGTAAATTAATGATGGGTGCTATAAGCTTAGTATTTTACAAGACAATGTGGAATATTTCACTTAATTGGGCTGAGTATATTTCATAAGTAATTGGATACAGTGTTAAGTCCCAAAATCTGTGAATTTTTGTAAGAAAATATGTATGCCTTGAGCCACTCTTGTTTACTTTACAATGGAATAATTTGGCACTAAATGAAATAAAT
This sequence comes from Acomys percivali, assembly GCA_907169655.1. NCBI lineage: Eukaryota > Metazoa > Chordata > Mammalia > Rodentia > Muridae > Acomys > Acomys percivali. Next base: position 129,864,937 of record OU015744.1, on the reverse strand, counting down.
GAAGACAAGCAAAATACACAACACTATGGAAAATTACTCTATCAGAGCTCACCATCTTGAACTGAACTGTAATTCATACTACTACTTAGCTCTTGGCCAAACAGGAACAGACCTAACTACTCAGCCTTACACAATAGGAAAATAGAATCTAGAGCTCAGCCGAGGCCACGTCTCTGATGAGCATGCCCCGCTCTGCCAGAAGCAGTTATATATTTGAAATTCATACTTTCAGGAAATGCTTATAACCTTTTAGTTTCTCTGGCTGATAGGCTCTTGGTTATATGGCCAGCTAAATATGGTCTTTGAGTTAAGTAAGGAAACCCAGATAACATAGATTTATCTTATTGGGGTCTTACTTTATCAAAATACCAGACCACAACTTCATAACCAAACTCTTGGGGACAAACCACTGGTGGCCATGTTTCTGGTCTCGGGTGAGTTAGGGGTCCACTTTTCACTCATGTTTCAAGGGTCTCTTCATTTGCCCCACAAGTATCAACAACACAAATCAGACAACTTGTGACTGGGAAAGCACGGACTTTGGAGTTGGCGATCCACTTGTCTGTTTCAGTATTATACTCAAGGATGTGCCCCAACCTGCCTACGCCCTGAAAACCTGCCAGGACATAGATGACAGAGCCAACTGCTGCACACTTCACCGTTACACCCCTCCACGGCATTGGTGACACCATTTTCCACTCATTTAGCTTAATATCGTAATATTCCACATTGTCCAGACCACCTGCAAAAGAAGAAAATATGAGAACTGTATCAATCTCTTCATAGTTTTTTGAAAAAATTATGCTTCGTTTTCAAATATAGAAAGGCTATAAGAGCTTTATAATAATTACCCACATATCTACTACCTAAATATTTATTCTTAAACATAAAAAATTGCTAATTTTTCAGAATATTTTTTCTACAAAGTTAAAGCAAAACAACAAAACTAAACACACTTCCTACAAATGTTTTATCCTGGAAAAGAAAATAAAAAACTACTAGTGATTTACTTTGATTATAATTTATTCTGAATGTTTTTTCTTTCTATCTTTTAGCAATTCATGGAAAACACCAGTGGCTAAAAATAACAAAAATGTTATTTCTTTGTTTTACTTAATGCAAATAACTAAAATATGAAATACTATTTCTAGATTCAGTTCAAATTTCTCATCATTTACACGAACCACTTAAGATCATTATTAGCATTACATTAAGACAATGAAAAGGTCAAACTTAAAGAGCAAAGACTTTCATGCAGTGTTAAAAATGTTGAAAAGCTACTAAAGTTTTCTTTAATATTCAAATATCTCAACTGTTCAGTTGGGAGGATTCTGGAATTTTGGTTTCTTTAAAAAACGCAGAAATAATATAAGAACGTGTTTTTGTTTCAGTCCCAAGTGTGGGGCTGCAGGGCTGCTTCAGACTGTTCTCAGCAGCTGATCTGCCTGCTGCGTTAGCAGAGGTGTGGGTTTGCCAGCGCAGATGGGTTCTGTGATTGTGTGACATTTGGAATTCTGGGAACTTTAAATGCTGGGGCCCTCCTCCTTCGCGGGGGTGGGGTTAGTTGAGGTTTGTTAATATTCAAGGATCTCTACCTCTCTCTTCCCTCTATCCTCTTTCTCTCCTATCTAGTGATGGGGGTGAAAATGGGTAGTGGGGGGAATAAAGGGTGGGAAAAAGAAGACCTGATAATATAGCAAAGACCAGCTCCACTCAGTGTTTCTCAGGCAGCTATGATAACATATGATAACATATGGGCACATGGAAAGGCACAAGCCTGTCTGAGGTAGTCACAACGAGTGCTTGGCATTTCACAAAGTATCCAGTGCTTAGACATATGCTCTGTGTGAATTCAATTTTAAGAAGTGCTCCAGTAATTTAGGAACTTAGCAAACCCAGGGAGTTGAAGAGCAAGTAAACATCACATACCTAAGCCATTCTGACCGCCCACAGCAAATATCTTGTCCTTTACAAACACCAGCCCATGATTCTTCCTGGCCTCAATCATTGAACACAGCTCAGTCCATCTGAAAAAAAAAAAAGTTTTTAGTGTACTCATTTACAAGAAGTAAAAGGTGTCATCCAATAGGACAGTGGCCTGTTATGCCAAGCAAATGCTCATTTACTACCAAGTTTCAAACGTACACACATAAGACCTCTGCAAGGCTAGAAAACAAACCCACAAGTGGTTTGGGATACTTCTCTTATAGGTGAGGTATACTGGGGACTTTAAGTCTTTAATAGGATAAAAGATATAGAAGGAAACAATTTATGTCCTCTTTGAAGAAATCCATTTCCCATAGTTCCCAGTAACTTTTGAAATGGCAACAGGAGCAAAGAGGCAGAGTATAAAGCTTCAATAACATCCCTTCTGCCTTTTCTTTTGAGACAGGCGTCTCTATGGGACCAGAGAACTACAGTGTGCATGATTCTGGCCTTGAACTTGTGATGAGCCTTCTGCCTCTGCCTTTCAGTTACAGGGTTGACAGGCCCTAGCCACCATGCCCAGCCACATGTGGCTCTACATTAATACTTATATTTAAGTAAAACAAAAACTCACCATAGACCTCAGACAATGAATAAGTTGTGTTTCAGGGGGGTTGAGATAAGAGTTTTGCTATCTAGCTCTGGGTGATCTGAAACTTGCTGCTCACAGTCCAGGGCGGACTTAAACTCGCAGTAAGCTTCCTGCCCCAAACATTCAGATTGGTGTTGTGTTTCTTATTTACATGTCTTTGTTGTTGTTGTTTTACTATTTTATTTCAAAGATAAAGCCTCACCGTGCAGCTCAGGTTTGCCTCAAATTGAGATCTTCTTAGTGCATGCTCCCAAACTGCTGGGAATACACAGGTGTGTGTCAGCACCCCGCCTTTACATATAAGTGCACAGAAAGAACTTTAGGCAGTCTGCTACACACACAGCCACTCATCAGTCTGAAGAGCTTACTCAATGAGACTGTGTTAAGTATACTAACATGGGTAGCCTTGTCATATAGGTGCTGCTTCTTTCTGATAGCATGGACTCATGGCATAGCTAACCTCTGTGACTCTAAGGGTGCTACTAGCACATAACCTTCTGGTCTTTTAACAGCTAACAACACCACGAGACTTCAAAGAACAACAAGACTTGACATAGGTACCTTAAAAGATGGTTATTTAACTTTAAAAGATTATATTAATTTTATGACATATTCAGGGCCTCTTCCTCTCTTTATCTTCGCTTTATCTGTCTGGGGAGAAGGTCTCATCAGTCAGTCATCAGTCAGCCCTCAGGTTACACCTACCTCTGTAAGCTCTACACTCCTAGTTACTGGTACACACAGCCATGCCTGGCTTTTTACCTGGATGCTGGGCCATCACCCAAGTACCACAGAATTCTTAACATAATTGTTTCTCCCCTGCTGTAAATGAGAACATGGTGGTTTAACACTGATCTTGTCTAAATAAAGACTTTTAGATTTAGATCTAGAGAATATATAGTTATGGGTTGCATTTTGTGGTGGTTTGAATGTAAATGGTAGGCCCATAGGGAGCGGCACAATTAGGAGGTATGGCCTTGTTGGAGGAGATACTGTCACTGGGGTGGGCTTTGAGGTCTCAGACGCTCAGATTCTCTGCCAATCCAGATGCAGAACTCTCAGCTGCCTCTCCAGCACCATGTCTGCTTGCAGCCAGCACACTCCCTGCCATAATGATGGACTGAACCTCTGACTGTAAGCCTAATTAAATGTTTCCTTCTAAGAGTTGTCATGGTCAGATGGAATCTCTTGAGAGCAATAGGAACTCTAAGAGACATTTCATAAATGCTTTTTTAGAATTGAAAGCAACAGCACAAAGAAAGAGACCACAGTTTCCCAATTAAACTGCTAGAACATATTTTGAGCATAGGGTTTATTGGGAGATATGAGCCCCAGGATGCACCTAGGGGAATGTAATGCCAAGAATCAATTCCTAATATTGCTACTTAAGGATAAAATGATTAATACATTTCTTGGCCTCTCAAACAACATTTTATTAGTCTGATGGACCAATCAGGTGTATCTCATTGCTGTTTACTACTCAAGCAGGACCAGAAAGAGAAGGGTCAGGGGTTACAAGGTCAAGTTATTTCCTAAGGTCTTAGGCTACTTAAGTGCATGTATATTCTTAAAAGGAGAATTGCGTTTCTGTTGGGTTGTATCTTCACGCAGTGAGGTTATGGAATAGAACAACACTGACAGCCACTGTAAATAGATACGCACGTCTCTGTGGCAGGGTCATATACTTCACAGGAACTGAGCACTCTCCCAGAAACATTGTTCCCTAGGCTTCCACCACAGACATAGATGAGGCCGTTGGCCTCCACCATCCCGTGGCTGCAGCGCTGCGTCAGCATGCTGGGCTTCGTGTGCCAACTCTCAGTTCTTGTGTCATAGCACTCAAATAAGTACAGAGCCGAGTTTCCTGTGGATGAAAAGCACTCAGAGTAAGAGGCTGGGCATCGTCACTGAGAATGTGCGTCCAGCTTGGGGTACATAGTGGGGCCCTGTCTCAGTACCCTCTCTGGAAAAGAAAGGACTCCCACCAACTTATCATGCTTGACTTGGTGTAGGTGTGCAGTGAGGTGACTGTAGAACTAAGTGAAGAGAGGGAAGAATTTAAGTTTGTAGAGATCATTTTTCTATTTACCAAAACAGCTTAAGAAAAAGCTAGTATTCTTGTATGGACCTGGGAAAACATTAAAACAAAAGTATTTTTTGGACATATTTGTTAGTAATTAAATTTTAGGAAAAGAAAGTGGTTTTTCAAGAGAACAGAAAGAACCAGTATCTAGTCTGCAAAGCCAGTTGTGCATGATAAGAATTACCTATGTTTCAAATGTAAAGTTTTAAAAGTATAGCTGTGTTTTAAGATTTATTACATACACTGTGTTCTGCCTACATATACACCTACACGCCAGAAGAGGGCATTAGATAGATCACATTATAGATTGTTGTGAGCCACCATGTGGTTGCTGAGAATTAAGCTCAGGACCTCAGTGCTCTTAACCTCTGAGCTATCTCTCCAGCCCCACAGCTATACTTTTTGTTTGTTTGTTTGTTTGTTTGAGACAGGGTTTCTCTGTGTAGCCCTGGCTGTCCTGGACTCGCTTTGTAGACCAGGCTGGCCTCTGCCTCCCAAGTGCTGGGATTAAAGGTGTCCTCTACCACCACCCTGCTACACTTTTTAAGCTCTGAAGATCTGGCAAACTGAGGTAGATCTAAACCTTAACATATAAAAATAAACACTACATGACAATATTCTAAGACTTACTTAGTATTCTATAATTGCTACTGCTCCATTAACAAAAAACGTATGCCGATGAGCCCTAAAGTCATTCTGGTTCTTCCTTGGTACACCATCAAGGTATTAAGGTGCACTTCTGTCCGTCACAGTAATTATGCATTTTAAGAGCAAAACATATATTCACTATGTTTTACAATTTTTGCATACTGTAGAGCTCAGTAAGAAATTTGGAAATAATCCCATTAAAGAGTAAGTGCTTGGAACATTTAATTATTTCTTTTCTTTTGGGGACAGGGTCTCATTATGTAGCCGTGCTGTTCTGGACTTTGATGTGCAGGCTGGGCTGCCCTGAATTCACAGAGATCAGCTTGTATCTGCCTTAGTGCTAGGACTAAAGGTATATGTCACCACGCACAATTTTATGACATTTTGTCATAAACAATTAGCAATGGCAGGCTGAAAGGTCACCCAGGAAATAGCTCTAACGGAAGTTTCCCAGTGTGACACTAAAGGCAGCTTGGATGGATAGCTCTCTGTTTTCTGCCCTGTTTGCTTCTTTTGTCCTCTTTCACTGAATTCATATGAAAGTACCACAAACGGGTTTCTGGGAGACTCAACATCTGGCTATCAGCTCCAGCTTAGAGAGGTTATACATGATTACACCTCACTGATGATGATCAACATAAAAATCTCCCATTGGAGATAGTTTCATTAATGGCAAGCTAGCCCTTAGGCAAAAATGCCCCAGCTCTCTCTACAGACAACATGCTGCCCAAAATACACAAGACTTGGATGCAGGCTGAGCTGACTGTTAAGCTCTGCCATGACAGGGTAAGCAAGCCCTTTATATCCCTGTTTCACAATTATATCTGCCAGATACACTGGCCCAGAAGGCTCAAGATGCTGCTCCAACGTTATAGTGAGGGAACGGTGGCTGACCAGGCAGTAAAATGTCTCTGTCACCTCTTAGTTTTGGAAGCTGCTTGTCTGCACTTCCTGTTTAAATAATAATTTTATTCCTTCTCATGTCTCTAATGGGGTTGAAGACTAGATAGTTATGGTTTCACAGTTAGGCTTAAGTTGTTTAGGATTTAAGAAAAAAATTTTTTTCCAAGACAGGGTATCTCTGTGTAGCCTTAGCTGTCCTGGACTCTCTGTAGACTAGGCTGGCTTCGAACTCACAGAGATAAAGGCGTGCGCTACTAAGCCTGGACTTAAGAAAATATTTTAAGGTCTAGAAAAATGTTTTTTTAAGTTGATAAATACAAGATATGATAGAGAATGATTTAGATACAAAACTTTAGACTTAGTTTAGATAAGAGAATATTTTCCTCAACATTGCCAAATACAAATGAGCTAAACTTTTTTTGTTTTGTTTTTCAAGTCAGGGTTTCTCTGTGTAGTCTTGACTGTCCTGGACTCATTTTGTAGACCAGCCTGGGCTCAAACTCACAGAGATTCAACTGTTCCTGCCTCTGGCTGCACTAAACATTTTAAAAGTAATTTTTGCATATGGCTTTCCTAATTATTTCATAACTTCATACTGTATGTTGTTTGTTATAACTAAATAAAGTCCATATGCATTTGAAAAAAGGATGCTCTTAAAGATTGTAAAAGATTCATTTTTTTAAAGTCACATTTAGAAAAATCTTACTTTTTTTCTTATTCTCATTTCATATGTAATAGGTAAAAACTTAGAACAAAAAACAACAAATAAAAATTTGCAACAAGCTGGGCGTGGTGGCACACACCTTTAATCCCAGCACTTGGGGAGGCAGAGGAAAGCAGATTGCTGTGAGTTCGAGGCCAGCCTGGTCTATAAAGTGAGTCCAGGACAGGCAACGTTACACAGAGAAACCTTGTCCTGAAACCTCCCCGAATTAAAAAAAAAAAATTGCAACAGTTAAGCAAAATAAGCACTTTAAAATTCTATGCCTTAGGCTTACTTGCTCTTCCTGGCTTTCTTTATAAATTCACTATGCAAATAAACTACTTGAAAGGAGGAAAGCATAAAAAGAACAATTTATTGCTAGTCTATTAATCTTTACAGTCTATTAATCTTAGGCTGTACCTAGAATTTTTATTTAGAAAAATACTGTACCCACACCCTACTCTGATCTATAAACACAAAAACCTAAAGCTGGGACAAGGATGTACCTTGTCGGATGTTACTGCATAGCCCAGGGTGGTCTTGAACTCAATGCCTGCCTGCCTCAGCCTTCTGAGTGCTACAGTAACATCTATGAACCACTATACTCCCAGCTAAAGGACAACATCTTTCGCTAAGAGCTGGTTGTTTGTTTGTTAACATGTTCTTAATTGGTCAGTGATTAAGTCAGTTCTAAAGCCTTAAAGGAAATAATATTACCTACTCAAACCAACTAATCTATAAGTAAAATTCAAATGTTGTCAACTAGGTACGTCACCATAATAAAAATAAGGCAATTTATCTAGAAAGAAGGTGTTACACTTGTTATTTTTAATTACGTGTGTCTGTGGGTGGGTATGTGAATATGCATGCAGGTGCCCACAGGCCAGAGGTATTGCAGGCATTTCAGAGCTAGAGTTACAGGTGGTTTTAAGACCACCTGGTGTGGCTACTGGGGAATTAACTCAGGTCCTCTGGAGCAGCAGCACAAGCTTTTAATCACTGAGTATTCTTTCTAACTCCAGAATACTGGCACTCTTGTCAATTGAGAATTTGAAAGATTAAGGTAAGCTCATAAGAAGCAGGCTCTAAAATGTTAACAGACCTGTACTTAAATTACCAAAGCATCTGGTGAAATATCTCCAGTTTTTGAGAAATATGAATGCTAAGATACTTGGATTAAAATACTTTCTGTTACACAAAACTATCAACAGGGTCTTACCTACTTCTGAACCTCCAGATGTATAAATTTTGCCTTCTGCAGCACAGGCAGCAAGGCTGTCTCGAGGCGTTGGAGGACCCAGTTTGGAATACCAGCTATCCTTCACAACGTTGTAGCAATCCATGCGCTTTATGGGGAAAAGCTGAGAACCTCCCAAAATGTATACTACATTGTCCCAAAACACACATGCTGCGTCTCTCCGTTTTTCAAAGGGGCAACGAATGTCTGTCCAGCTGTAATCCTGAAACAAGACAGGACAGGAAGCTTTCAGAAATGGATACTAGAAACGACAAAGCACAGAGAAAGGAAATACGAAGGGTATGTATGTTTATTTACTAGACTGCATATATAAATGTTTGGCCCAAGACTATCACCCAGTTTAGACAGTGATTTCTTCAGAATGTTGGTTAGCTGAGGTGGAACGGACACCACTGGATGTCCTGTGGCTCTGAATAAACATACCTGGAGAGTTACTACTACCCTGTCTTCTAGTCTCTGTCATTGAAGCTTGAAGACACTAACTCTAAAATAAGTAAGTAAAATCACTGTTATTGTAAAACATACTTATTTGTATTCTTTTAATTATGTGTGCTTGTGTCTATATTGTGGGTGTGTACACGTGAGTGCAAACACAAAATTATGTGCTTCAAGGAGCTGTTTTCTGCAATGATTGCAAGCAGCAATCAGTCCCTTACAGTCCTACCACAGTTCATATTTGCTTCCTATGTGCCTTTTTTGTTTTCTTTTTTTTTTCTGAGACAGGGTTTCTCTGTGTAACCCTGGCTGTCTTGGGACTCAGAGATCCACCTGTCTCTGCCTCCCTGAGTGTCACCAACACCCATTGAAAGTTGTTATCTATTTAGTTTTTGGGTTTTTTTTTTGTATGTGCTTTTTCTTTCTGTTTATGATCAATTATAACAAGAGCAATAAACTTGAAACCTATTTAATTATGTATAAAACAAACTTACCCACTAGTTAAAAGATTTGACTATTAATGTAATTGTTGTATGGAAATTTAATTTACACTCAAGTCTCATGATTTCAAAACAATGATGGAATTGATTTCAAGTAAAAGAGGAAGAACAAAAATGGGAGAAGTTAACATGTAACTTAGGTACAATGAGTAACCTGGGTAGACCTACAAGGAGGATAAGCATGTACTGGAAATTTCTTTTATTTTTTATTTTTATTTTTTTTTTTAATACTGGAAATTTCTATCCACACTGAAACTACTGTAATGCTACTCTTTTTTAAGTGAAAGGAAATTGAAGGTGGTGTCCTGAATAAAATTTTGTGTCATTTTGACTCTAAATTCTTAATTTCCGCTGTGAGTTCGAGGCCAGCCTAGTCTACAAAGCGGGTCCAGGACAGCCAAGGCTACACAAAGAAACCCTGTCTCGAAAAACAAAACAAAAACAAAAACAAAATTCTTAATTTCACTGTAATAAAGTCATACTGGAAGATGACAACATGTTCCAGTGTGGACTGCCCAGATCTGCTCCCACCTGGCTGGTGCCTGCAACAAAAACTGCACCTCAGCACCTACAGCATCCGCTGCTCATCTCCTCATCAGCTCTTTCTCTGGCCCAGGTAACTCACTTGTCTCTAGCCAATACCCATTTCTTATCTAGTGACAGCTTTACAGGATGTTTTCTTTCCTTTTTAGCATGCATGAAATTTAGGAAGCAATGGCTTCCATTGTGCCCTTTTCACACACACCCATAAAGTTCTTGATTACAGTCACGTCTTCCATTACTCTTTCTTCTTTTCCTATGTCCTTAGGTCCTCTCTTCTAACTTCATGTCATTAAAAAGAAGAGTCTACATACGAGAAAACATACAACACTTGCACAACCCTGGTTCACTGTTTTTATGTTTTGTGGCATCCAAGAATGCTTCTATCCACCTACCGTGAATGTGCACAGGGACCCTAAAGGTTTAGTGTACTGATACTTTGTTTCCACTGCTTTCTAAAATAGGTGAAAATGATCAGGATCAGGCTCGAATACAAACAAACTCACTGAGTAGAGCACTGTGTGTGAATGTTACTGTTGAGGGGCCCTTACAACTATCAAAATTATATTTATATCTTGTTAGCATCTGTTGTGTCAGATGTTCATTAGGTTAGACTATATCCTAAAAATAGAAGGGCTGAACTCCTAGGAAAGAAAGTGCATTTGCAGGGATTTTAACCCTTAATGATTAACATTATTTTTTAAATAAGGAAAACAGAGTATTAATTACTCAGGACTTCACGCTTAAATCACATCTTTGGTCAGCAAACACAACTACAAGACAAGTATAATATCATTTTGAAGTTTTACCCAATGGACACTGAAAGCCTAAGGATAAATACTTTTACTTATTCATTGGGGGGAAACTGTACACTACAGAATAAAAATAATTATCATATATTCTACAAGGAGTAGTTCTATAAAGGCAATCTAAATGATTCTCATACATTGTATAAATCTGCTGAGCTGAGAGATACAACCTAATAGGCTATATTAAAACTCAGTTAACCTCAGTTCTCACCTCTCTTCACACAATTTACTGAAAGCTATGTGAAAATTCTCTGTAATTTAAAAAGATATCAGTAACTATCATTCTATGAGTGTCAATTAAATTTAGGCTGAAACAATTGGTCACTTGTTCTTTTAAATGATCTCCAACACCTGCTATTCTTCAAATTAAAAATAACTGCCAGGGCCTGGGGAGATTGGCTTAGTAGAACATTCATCTTAAGCTAGTTTCTCAGCACCAGTGTTGGCTGCTCACAGCTACTGCTTGTGACTTCAGCTCCAGGGTATCTGTGATGGCTAGTCTTGGTTGTCAACTTGACTAAATTGGAATTATAAACCCAAGTGGCTGGACACAACTGTGAGGAATTTTTCTTAAATAACTTGAAGTGGGGAGACCCACTTTTAATGCAGATCTTGTGAGGCTGGAGATCTACCTTTTATCTGGGCCACCCCTTCTGTGGGCAGCCTCTATAAATGACTCGGAACAAGGACACCACTGGCTCTCTGCCTGCTGGCATTCTGGTGTATACTGAAGACCAGCTAAGATATTCAGCCCTGTGGCCTGAACAACTACTTGGACCTTCCATTGTTAAACTTCCACTGTTGGACTAGCTGGGCTACAGCTTGTAAGCCATTCCAATAAACCCCCTTTATATATCTATCAGGTCAGCAGTTCTCAACCTGTGGGCCAACACCCCTTTGGGGAGAGTTGAATAACCAAGACCATCAGAAAACACAGGTATTTACATTACAATTTATAACAGTAGCAAAATTACAGTTATGAAGTAGCAATAAAAATACTTTTATGGTGGCAGGTCACCACAGCCTGGAGAACTGTGTATTAAGGGTTGCAGGATTAGGAAGATTGAGAACAACCGCTCTAGGGAACCCTGAACAATCAGATTCTGGTACCAGGAGTTGGGCAACACAAATATAGACTCTGACAGCCTCTTTTGACCACCATGAACAACTAACTCAGGTGAATCTTTATTCCCACACAGATACATGCTCATACTTATAATTAAAAATCTTAACATGTGTCTTGAGGTCTTCCTTTATTCCAAATTTTTAAAAAGATTATGTATACAGTGCTTTAACTGCATGTACACCTGCAGGCCAGAATAGGGCATTAGATCACATTATAGATGGTTGTGAGCATGTGGTTGCTGGGAATTGAACTCAGGACATATGGAAGAGCAGTCAGTGCTCTTAACCTCTGAGCCATCTCTCCAGCCTCCTTATATTTCAAATTTAAAAATGAAATTAACTTTAGAGGTAGCAAGATAATTCATAGGGTAAAGATGTTTGTCAAAGTTGATGACCTGAGTTTAATCCTAGAGGCCTATAATTTATGCTGTTTCTCAATTTTTCTGAGTTTTTAATCATGATCTTGCTCTGTTGTTGAGTGACACTCAAACCTTTGGTCTCAGTCTGCTGAGCAATGGGCCTACAGGCACGCACCACCATGTCTGGCTCTCTTCTTTAACATATTTAACAAGAGTTAATTTTAAACTAAATTGTTATTGTCCACGTCAGACACTATATTACATAATAGCTACATACAATATTGTAATGGCTATCACTTTTAAGAAAGTAACTGAAATGTTCTTTGTAAGCATTACTATTATGAATGAAAAATATTCATGTCAGCTACCATTTAGCTACTCATTTTAGCCTTAGAATTCAGTCTAGTAAAAAATACTGTTTGAATGTCCTTGGTTATACTTGTGTATATTAATGGAGGGTGAGGAGAGATGATCTTTGCTTTTTAAAAAAATATTTATTTTTATTTTGTGTGTGTTGCCTGCACGTATGTCTGTGGATGTTAGATCTTGGAGTTACAGACAGTTGTGAACTGCCATGTGGGCCCTGGGAACTGAACCTGGGTCCTCTGGAAGAACAGTCAGTGCTCTTAACAGCTGAGCCATCTCTCTAGCACTCTGATCTTTGTTTTTTTGTTTTTTTAAAACATGTACATGGTACAGGATCTCTGGGAAGTCCACCTAATCTCCATAATCTGCTACCCCAAACAACATACTGAGAAAGTGATCTAATGGTCACTCTTGATAAAAGGAGATAATACAGTTGAAGAAAGATGGTTTGGGCTTGTATGAAAGCTGGACACACCTTAGCAAAGGAACCAGTTCCAGCTTAGGCATGCAGATGAAGGGAAAGTAATTTAACTTCTTTGAAAGTTAGAGAAACATGTAGCTTTCATGCTATTAATAGGCACTAAAAACACACTTAAAGGAGATACTATAGGCCCAGAAAAGACACAAAGACTTGTTATCCTAAAATACACTTTAATTCAGTTAGTTTTATTGAGTATTTCATTGCAAAGTTCTGTGTTTCCTACTCCTGTATATAGTTCATGTGTTCTGAATTTAAGGATAGGACCATAGTATATGCATGTCATACTTCCCTGTCAGCACTAACCTATAGATTTCAAATTCTAGATAAACTATGATACTATTAATATATGATAAATATTTAACTTATGTTTTTACAACTCATAAAATATGCTGCTGCTTATACAAACTTAGGAAAATTAACTTTCCCGAATGCCTAGATTGCCAATGTTCCTTTTCTTCTTCCTCTTCCTCCTCCTTTTTCCCCCCAAGGTAGAGTCTCACTATGTAGTTTTGATTGTCCTAGAACCCACTATGTAGACTAAGCTGGCCTCAAACTCAGATCTGCCTGTCTCTGCCTCCGAAATGCTGGGATTAAAGGTGTAAGCCACTATGCATGGTTATATGATCACCAATTTTCAAAGAAAAAATTTCTGGAATGACAGATACTTCTAAGTCACCATATGAACATCCATTACTAAAGATAATCAAGATCATTAACAAGTCACATGGTATAGTAAACAGTGAGAACATCTGATCTTTCTAGATTTGTGTTCATGCATCCACTACCCTCCAGCCTTCCAGGTGGCTACGGCCCCACAAGGCCCCCCCCAACAGACCCCATTCTTATCCTTCTTCAGCCTTTATCATACACCCGAACCTGTTCTTTCTCCCAACCTTTGTGTGATCTGTCGCTTTACTATAATTAATGTTGGCTGTGACAGACAATGAATTTGGTATCCTAGTTTTGTCAACTTGACACGGCCTTGAGGGACGCCTACTCAGATCAGATTGGGCTTGTCTATGAGGGACTGTCTTGATTGTCAGTTCATGTAACTGCCAACTTCCACTCTCACCACAGAGTAGAATCGTCTCCTCCTTAGTAAGCCTTGCTTAAGAGAGAAGGTGGTTATTGGACTGTGAAAGAAAAGTAGTGTGATAATTTTTAGTAAACAGCATTTCTAATGAGAACACGTGCTTTGGGTTAAAGAGAAAATGTTTTTGAGGGGGATGGAGGTGAGTTTATATTTAGATTCTCTCATACAACTGAGAAATAAAATCCCGGTGAAATATGACATACTTGTTTCTTCTTCCTTACACACTTGAGTCTTAATCACGACAGACCAGATAATAACTTCAAGAATCTACTTGGCTTGAGTGAGAAAATGAACTTGAGTTTGTAATTTTGCACTTGGGAGATTGAGGCAGCAGGATCAAGGGGTTCATGGTCAGTCTGGTCTATACAAGATGGGAAAGAGGGAGCTCAGAGCAAACCCAAAGGTTCCAGGACAGATGACACACACAGTCTCTGCCCCTGTAATGCACGAGCTCAGATCCTCTGCTGGATTTGCCACCAGTCTCCCGTTCCGTCAGCATGTGGAAGTGCTAAGTAAAAGCCTTTATAGAGCTTTAAGCCCTTAGCCCATCTTTCATTAGGAGTCCAAATAAAAATTAGTCAATTAAACTTTTATTTGAGCATCATTACCACAATACCACACTAAAATTTCTCAAACAGAAACAGAATACTGAATATTGAAGACAATTCTTTCACAGCAATTACTGAATACTTGAAAGCTAAAAAAAAAAATAGGTACAAAATGGGAAAAGGGAGAGGTCTTGTTTTGTTTTACAAATTTTGCTATTAACTATACTGAAATTTGCCTTTTGATACAAGTAATATCCAAGGAGTATCCAAGAAAGAAGCTTACAGGGAACTGATGGATAACAGTGCTTAAAAACTGTCATGTTTGAAGGAGATCAGTTCACTGATCATCTGTTTTGGCTAGTATAGGGTCCACACAAATGATTCCCATTAATGGGTAAAAACCATTTTAATATTCCTGAACATATCAAGTTAAAGATTTTTTAAAGTAAACCAGATCCTCTTTGTTACTTCTTGTTAAGCAGTCTATTACTCAGCTAATGATATACTGCTCACTTGGGGCATCCAAGATAAGTAATTGTTTATAATTAATCACCTTATCTACTTAATAGTAGAAATAATTAGAACTAGTAAGAAAATTATTTAAAAAGAATAACTGGGCAAAGTTTTTCAAGATTAGTTTTTACAGCAAAAAAGACAGGAGTTAGCCATTCTAGGAAAAACTGTAAATGCATACGATAAACAGATCTAACTGCTTAGTTTCAGAGAATAAGAGATAACAGATGGAATGACATTTTGAAAATCAGTAGGTAATTTCTCCATTATTTGAATTTTTAACACTAGAAGTCTAAAGATCTGTGGTTGAGTAAAAAAAAAAAAAAAAAAAAAGGCAATTAAGGAAGGGTCATTTTAAAGAACAAAACAAGGCAACAAATAAGAATTCTGAAGTTACAGTCTCAGAATCAACGCTGTGCAGAATATTCATCTTTTTTCAACTGTCCAATAAAAAAACAAAAACACCAAGGAAAGTGTTAGATTATAGGCTAAAAGCCCAAGTGCCCACCCATGCTCACTTACCTGTCTTCCTCCAGCAATGGTGCCCCTGCCTCCCTAATGAGTCAGGGTTCTCCTGGCCCGTCATATACACACTCACTTTCTCTCTCTACTTACGTATGTCTTCTACCAGGATTTTATTTTATTTTATTTTAAAACTGCCTAAGTAGATACCACAGCTAGATTTTAAGGGTGAGCTTTGAACAACAACTGAAAGCTGTAGTTTAAACTGCTATGACTTCAGTTTATGCTTGGGAAGGGTATTATTTTCCCTTTCTTCACTCAAAAGTATCCTGAAAGTTAAAAAAATATATCACTTAAACTTCAACAGGCTTACCTGACTTGGTGTGAAACACATATGCAGGTATGGCTAGCCTTTTCAACATATCAAGGAAACTGTGTACTGGCTTGTACCACGCAGGCCATGATTCTCATATCATCTGTCTTCTAATGTGAAAGCTGTGTGTAAGCATGTATTTTGAGATTGGAGGGTGGCTCAGAAGTAATTTCTGGGTGAGAACAGCCCCCAAAAACTAACAAATATGATGGCAAATGTGACCCTTCTGTTGGGGAGGTGTTTTCGTATCTGGCAGCACAGCCCTTACGTTTCGTGTTACAGCATTACATGCTCTCAGGAGAAGGTGCTGGAGGTCTTCTCTGCAAAGTAGCGAAGGCACCAGCACTGATGGCGACTCCAGTGACCACCAATGCAGGAACAGGCATAGTCTTCCTAACTGGCTGGACTGATAGAAGCTCTAAACCGGGCATGTAACTAACATGCTGGGTAAGGCTATCTACTCACTAGAGGGGATTTCTTGTTAACTTCCAGAGAAAATGTCATGACTTGACCTCAAGATTCTCTCGACTCTAACTCCATGTCATAACATAAGCTGCAGGAAACCTGGACCAGCTCATCTTCACAATGGTGGTCACAGGTGATGTTGTTGATGCCCATGAAGCTGAGCAGTTCTGGAGACCAAGACAGAACGAGTTCTTCATTGTCTTAGTAAAGACAGAAGACGAGCTAGCTAAGAATATGGTATTTGTTACTCTAATGGTCCTCTTGTCCACTGTCTCTATGGAGCTACAACAGAGTTTGAAAACAATGGCCCCAAAACCAAATCCAGTCCATCATTTGTTGTTGGAAACAAAATCTTATGGAATAAAACTATGCCCATTTGTTTATATGCTGTTTATGGCCATTTCTCTTTTACAGCAACATAACTGAGTGGCTGTGGCAGAAAAAATAATCTGCAAAGATGAAACTAAAATTTTTTCTGGTCTCTTTAGAGAAGTCTGCCAAGCCCCTGGTCCACAGTATGTTGGTATTTGCAGGGCACTTTAATGGCCCAGCTCCTCCTACATAGTAGAGATATGACATAGCTAGTTGTTCCTTTAAACTCCAGAGCAGGAGAAAGCCCTCTACCTCATGGACTGCTTTTTCCGTCAACTAGGACCATTACCCCAATGGAGGTAATAGAGACTCAGCTAATGGTGAGTGGCTAAGACTGGATAGCCCTTCTGAAAATTGTCCAAGAATCCCCCCATCTCCCCCTTTCTCTGTGTAGCCTTGGCTGTACTGGACTCAGTTTGTAGACTAGGCTGGCCTCGAACTCACAGAGATCTGCCTCCCTCTGCCTACCAGAGTACTGGGATCACAGGCATGCTCTACCATGCCCAGCTGTCCAAGAATTTCTATTTCACAGAATTTTAAAGAGCTTTAGTGTAGTGGAAGCTTTGGTTTCTTTAAAAACTCAGTTGTGTAAATATGCTTTTGTTTTAATCCTAAGTGTGGGATATGGGATGCTTTTAGTTTATCCGCAGCTGATAACTGCCTCAAGCAGTTCAGAGAAGGGCGTGGTCTGCCAGTCTGCCAGCTTCTTAATTCTCAAGACTCTGAGAGGGTATAAATACCAGAGGTGAGAGGGTGGGGGGGGGGGGGGGGGGGGGGATGGAGAGAGAAGAAGGCTGCTGGTTCTGCTGGATATCCTGATGACTGAGATTGGTATTTTCCAAAAGAACCTAATGAACCTACCAGCTGAAAGTAACTCTAAAGACACCTACGTCCCTTTCCCCTTCTAACCTTCTTTCTCTCTTACTTAGAGCTGGGATGTTGGTGGAAGGAAGGTAGATGCATTAAGGAACCCCAAATAAAAAAGTTTAAAAAGGCATTTACAAGTGGCATCCCATGTTGAAGCTCCCTTTTTTCTCTCTGAGTGTCCCTGCTCTCTCTCTCTCTCCCCACCCCCATCTCTCTTTTCTCTCTCTCTCCCCTTTCCCCCCCTCCTTCCCCCTCTCTCTCACTGAGCATCTCCTCTAAACCTTCTTCCTCTCTCTGAACTCTGGTATTTATATCCTCTCAAGAGTCCTCAGAATTAAACTAACTGCAGCTGGGAAAGACTATGTCCCTCTCTGAGCCACATGAGGCTGTTATTAGCTGTGGACAAATAAAATCTCTATATCTTATACCTGGGAATAAAACAAAAACCTGTTTACATAACATAACTGAGTTTTAAAAGAAACAAACTTCTACTACACTTTAGTGTTCATTGTCTTTTTGAAAAGAGTATGTATGTGTATGTACTCATGTGTACATGACAATACACTTGTGTAGGTAAGTTCACGTGTGTATCAGTGTGTCCATGAGTGTGGAAGGTAGAGGAGAACCTTTCGTGTCATTTTAGGAACAGCAGCCACTTTGCTTGAGACAGGATCTTTCACTGGTCTGAAGCACATCAATTCGATTGGCCATCAAGCCTCAAGGTCCTCCTGTCTCAGGCTCCACAAAGCTGGGATTATAAACTTAGACTATCATGCTCAGCATTTTAAAAAAAGATTGATTGATTTTATGCATCTAAATGTTCTGTCTTCATGTACACCAGAAGAGGGCACCAGATCTCATTATAGATGGTTGTGAGTCACCATATGGTTGCTGGGAATTGAACTCAGGACCTCTGGAAGAGCAGCCAGTGTTTTTAATTGCTGAGCCGTATCTCCAGGCCCCATGCCCAGCATTTTAATGTAGGTTATGAGGACTGTAGGTCTTAAGTGATTTCAACAACATTTTAGTGACTGAGCCATCTGTCCATTTTAAGTATTGGAGAGGGTGTCAAAGGTCATTTTAAAAAATCAATTTGGGGTCATTGTTACTGGTTTACTAAGATGGACAGAAACTCAAAAAACAAAGAGTACGAAGTTGCTGACAAAGACAGATAGGCCTCAAAGGATATACAACTGTGTGTACCACATGAACTATTATCAGAGTATTCACAACTACAAAAACATACTCTTGTGTACAAAACTGCATCTATGTCTTCCCACTTCAGTCAACCTGATGTGTATGAATGATCACATTACTACCGAGACGCTGGCTAAGCCTATAGTCATTAAGTTACAGGCCAATGTGGCTGGCCAGTGCTGCCATATCAGCAATAGTGACCAATTCTAAATTCTGATTTGTTACCATAATCTAGGGGATCCAGATAGTTACTCAATAGCACTAGGACACACGCACTCATGAAGAGAAAATGCCTACCTTCGTAGGAATTGATACTTACTACAGGTTTAAACTGTCCAATTTTGTGTCTTGACATCTACATGCTTTTATAAATACCTTGTATATCAACACTACATTACACGAATATCTTTTTGTTTGTTTGTTTGTTTGTTTTTGTTTTTTGAGACAGGGTTTCTCTGTGTATCCCTGGCTGTCCTGGACTCGCTTTGTAGACCAGACTGGACTCGAACTCACAGTGATCTGCCTGCCTTTGCCTCCGGAGTGCTGGGATTAAAGGTGTGCACCACCACGCAATATCTTAAAGAACATATTTAAATAGAAAAATATCACAGGAGTATTCTAATGTCAATAGGATGCTTTGGTCTCAGGTCCTAACCACCAATTTAAAAAAGGGCTTATAAAATAAAGATGTCATGCTTGCATTCATCATAAATTATGGATACTATATTGTAAGTTTTGGGTAGTACCCTTTAGAACTTTGGTACTTGCTCTGCCGCAGCAGTGCACACAGTATCAGAATACTACGGTGGTACTTCTTGCCATATACCCCTACACAGGGCTAAGGTACAAGGAGAAAAGTGAGTGGACTCTCTCAAGGCTGTGACTAAACATTTACACAGTTTCAAAACCTATGTCCATAGATCTGTAACACATACTCTGCTCTTCTAGTTGGCACTAAATGTACCAGAAAGCAGACTAAAAAGTGTTCATTGTTTCTAGATTGTTAGATAAAGGTATCTATGTTTGTTTCTTTGTGACTACATTTTCCCAAATTGTCTGGAATGGCAATGCATATTATAATTACACAAGGAAGAAAACACATTTAGCCTAAGAAGCTGATTTTCACTGAAAATAATCATCTAACAAAAGCAAGGGCATTAGAATGAGAGCATGGACTTGCTAACAGAGACTGAACTTTGCTTTTTCTGTAGTGGTTCCTCCTTCTAAAGCATTCCAGAGCAGCTATAGGGGTTATTTGAAATTGAATTCTCAATTTCCTTACCCTATGAAACATCAACAACTAGGCAATCAATTACTGCTTACTACGTGGGATATGTTAGTGTCTCTATGTACTCAGTACCTTCATGGTTAAAATTGGCATAAACGTATTACCTTTGGGTTAAAATATCTACAAGACTGTGGTTGGGAGCCGCCAAACAGGGCTATGCGGTAATCGTGTTTCTTTCTTCTAGGCCGCGTGCCACCTGCAAGTTCTTCTCGATCTTCAGGAGACAGTAGATGGTATCTCATTCCACCTGTACAAAAACACATGGTAACTCTTCCAAAGGCTTCAGGTACTGCTAAGTCAATGCTTTGAAAAGGAAAGTAGTCCCCTTTTGTGGCTCTCTGTAACTTAAAAGTAGTTTTGGTCCCTCTAGTGTCCTAGGATGAAAGGGGAAAGAGGCCGGATAAATGTCTAATCAATTTATGATACTCAACAATCAATATTACCAAGACTGTGTCATCCACCTACTAAATACCAATGAATTCTCTGGTTCCCCAAGAGTAACTGCCATTAATAATCACTGAAATCTAGATCTCTTAAGCCCAGTGATTTTAATATTTTTCCATGAAATAAGATTCACTGAATAACCCAGGAAGCTGTCCTTTAGCTAGTAGGCCTCTTGACTCAGTTCTTTAATACTGGGATTACGAATGTGTGCTGCTGCCATCAACTCTGTTTTAACTGCACATTAGAATCATGTAAGGAATCTCTATTTATACCTAGTTCCTACCACAGACCAGTTAAAATCTCAACTGGAGCCACCGGGTGTTTGGTGTCTTAAAGGGTTCCATCTTGTCATTTAAATGTGGGTCAAATAATAGCAGTGTCAGAACCTGGAACTTTGTTAGTAGAAAAGCTGAATCCCACTACCTAAAGCCTAACAATGTACTTAACAAAGTCCTAAGTTAACTCGGATGCACATAAAACTTTGAGAAGGGCCAGACTATCTCAGATGAGACACAAAGAGGATTCAGAACTAGTGTAGTCAAGAGTCACATGATCAAAATGTCATTTTAGAGCAGTGCAGGGTGGGGGCGGGGGAGATGGCTTGCCTATATATTTGCTTCTCAACACAAACTGAAATGTGTTTTTAAAATCTCATAAATGAAGGAAAGGAAAAGTGGCAAGCTACGAAAATGTTTATTACACAAAAATTACAAAGCTATCCTATTAGTAAGGTTATGCCCAGCAACTTCACAAAAAAGTAGACTAAATACCTAGATACAGTTCACAGAAGAAAAAAAAAACTAACAACAATTCTTCAACATATAAAACATGCTTGACTGCTCTCTCTTTTTTTTTTTTTGACTGCTCTCTTTACCAAGTTTTCATTAGATTTGCAGAGATCAAGCATTAAACACAGGGCTATTGACCCACAAACTAAGGTGCTTACCCACTCCATACACAGTTCTGTTTGTTAGCTTTGAGGACTTGCTCTTAACTGACTCATGAGAGCTACACAATACTGCATACTGCTACGTATTCAAGAAGAGCTAATAGTAACAACGAAAGGCAGGAACACTCAAAGAAATATAGGCACCATAGATAAGCTCAAAGGCATTAGATGATGCCTGAGAGCAGCCAAGTATTACACTCATTAAATAGGAAGAGTATGTACAGACTCATAGAAACTAAAAAGAGCTGAAATACAAGGTTTAAAAAGAAAAAAGTAAGGTAAACTCTTGGAAGAGTACCAAGATGGAGATAGACCAGGAAAGACAAAGAGGAGATTGATAATCAACGACTGAAGAACCACAGTATTAGTAATAAAGAACTTAGAATCAAAGGCTAAAAAGAAAATGTTCAACCTAATTTTTAAAAATGTAACATATATTACTGCAAATTCAAAGCACCAGGATTAAAGAAAACAATACACCAACCATCCCTGAGGAAGTAAATGGTACTAGAGACTGAAGATGACACACACAGCCTTCAGAAGTCTAACCACAGACTGTTTTCAGCATGTATAGTTTAACTAGTTTCAGTGTTTTATAGTGAAATAAACATGACATCTATCGAATCTCCAAGTACTCATTAATTATCAGGAGCCCTGTACAAGATGGGTTCCATTATCTAACAGAATTGAGAAAGAGGGAGTCAATTATGGTGGGGCACATTGGTAACCTCAGCACTCCGGAAAGGCAAGAGGAGTTTATGTTTTGGGCTAGCCTGGGCTTCATAGAGAGAGAACCATTGTCTCAAAAAAACAAAACAAACCAACCAACCAACCAAACAACAACAAAAACCCCCAAAACAAAAGCAAGATAGGAAGAGGAAAACCTAGTACTCAGAACAGATTGACAAGTTATTCCAGGAAAGGAAAGTTCCAGGCAAGACACATACATCAGGCTTAGCCTACAGGGCAAGCAGCCCATGCTGGGACAGTCAGGAGGAAACACTGAAAGGGATGTTTTAAAGAAATAAATGCAATGGGTTAACTGCACAATTTTATGAAGTGACATAGGGCTTCTAGGTTAATAAAATATATGAAAGAAATGAGCATATTATTAGCTCCAGGCAAATAAAGAAAACTTGTTCAAGAAAAAGAAATGTCAAGAAGGGACACTACTTGGTTAAATAAAAAGAAAACACTATGAACAAAGTACATGAAAGATATTATGTATAAATTAAGAAAAAAACCTTCACTTTCTTTCACTATAAAATAAGGCTAACCCTTTTCAGGGGACTGAGATGCCTAAGAGAGTACCCTGTTAAGAAGAAAGCCTTGAATGTGTTTCCCTGGCTAGCAAGTCCGAGCCACTGGAATGGGTTTTTAGTCCATGTGAAATGCGCACATTATCCACATATAAATGGGTAGTAGGAAAGCAACTTACTTATCACCATTTTAAGGCATTCAGGGTTATCTTGAATAAGTGGTTCAGCTTGTACTGTCTTACTTAGGAAATTCTTTGATATAAGAGGAAACCTGACTTTGGCAAGGATATCAACCATAAAAGGCTGGCGATTTGGCTCATCATATTTCAACCACCTCACTGCAGCATCATAGACCTAAAGGGAAGAGAGAACAGTTAAGTTCTGAGATGGCAGCAACACCCCAAACATCTATTTTCATGCTCATACTGGAAAAGGGACAATTACTACTGTCAAGATTTTGTCCAAATACTTGTTCATATTCCTCAATACCTGACTATAACTCAAACACTTTACACACTGCTTTAGTGAAGCTTATCAGCACTTTGTTTGCTATAACTAACTACTAATACATACAGTGATGGGAAACATGGTGAAACTGTGATTTAGAAAAAAAAGATTTATGGGGCTGGAGAGAGAGTTCAGCTGTGAAATCAGCTGTGAAGAGCATGCACTGGTCTCCCAGAGGGCCTGAGTTTGCTTTGTAGCACTCACGAGAGACAAGTCACAACAGTCTCTAACTCCAGATCCAGGAGACCCAAAGCCTCTGACTTCTAATGGAATGTGCACACATGTGCACATATCCACACACATAGACATGTAATTAAAAAGTGAATTTAAAATTTTAGAAAAGATTTATATTTATTTATGTCTATGTATGTATGTGTCTCTACAAGTTGGTGGGTACCTGCAAAGGCCAGAAGAGGTTATCATATTCCATGCAGCTGGAATTACAGGCAGCTGTGACCCATCTGATATGGCTGCTGGGAACTGAACTCAGGTCCTTGGAAAGTCTCATTGCTTTAACCACTGAGCCATCTCTCCAGTCCCAACATTTGTATGTGGGTGCTTTTAACATAACAAGCCATAGCTTCCTTTTCAAAAGCAGATTGAAAGAAATCTGTTGGCCAGTGCTAGTTCCAACATATGCTCAGGACCAGAAACACAGGTTCCCAAGAGGGCTGCCATCCCAGGAGACAGGAAAGTTGCTTATCTTAACCCTGTATTTCCATACTGTGAACCAACACACGTACTTGCTTCTAAAAATTTAAGATATACAATTCTATAATAAAATATAGGATACTTATAAGAATTGCTTTCTAGGGGCTGGAGAGATAGCTCAGAGGCTAAGAGCATGGTTGCTCTTCCAGATTGCTTTCTAAAATAATACTGTACCATTCATTTAACTGGACTGAACAAGTCCAGGTTCATTAATATAATTCAATTTATAAATGATTAAATAACATCAACAACTACATCATATACATACACTACTCATAAGCACGTTTGAGCTAGTTAATAAACTATGGCAACTGGAACTTTAAAGAAAGCCTTTGTACTATATAAGAGGGTTAGATTGCTTTTTGCTCTTTTGGCTAAGATCAAGTACAGAACAGATTTAAATTTAGTATTCTCTGCACCCAGTCACTGCAGTATGAAGTATGTCATAATCAATGAGTTAATACTCCTATAATACCATAGTATGTTTACATTGCCGTAGTGTGTATCTAGCATAAAGGAGACCACATTATATTAAGTCACTAAGTCATCTAAGAACTTTTTTCCAGAGCTGAGGACTGAACCTAGGGCCTTACATTTGCTAGGCAAGCGAGCTAGCACTGGGCTAAATCCCCAACCCTCTAAGAAATGTTTTATAGAGTGGCAGCTTCTCAGGCCCTCCTTCTTTCTGACAACCTTAGCAGTTCTGAATTCTGGTCAGGTAAGTGGTCTTCCACTTCCGTTTGTTAGATACCTTGTGCACTAGGGGACAGTGACCACAGTGATTGTCTCAGGGTTTCTACTCCGTGATAAAGCACCAAAACTAAAAGCAACTTGGGGAGAAAAAGGTTGTCTTAACTATCGTTCAGGTTACACTCCTAAGTGAGAGAAGTCGGGGTAGGAGTCCACGGCAGGAACCTGGAAGCAGAAACTGAAGCCAGGGTCATGGGGTACTCTGCTTGTTGGCTTGCTCAGTTTGCTTTCTTACACACACCAAGACTGCCTGCCCAGAAGCTACATTGGACACAGTAGGCTGGGCCCTCCCAAATCACTCATTAATCAAGAAAATGTCCCACAGAATTGCCTACTGGGCAGTCCTTTAAAGATATTTTTCTCAAATTAAGATTAAAGGCACAAGCCTTTAATTCCAGCACTCAGGAGGCAGACGCAGGCAGATCTCTGTGAGTTTGAGGCCAGCCTGATCTACAAAGTGAGTTCAAGACAGAAAAAAAAAAAAAAAAAAAAAAAAAAAAAGATGCCCACTTTCCAGGTATATCTAGGTTTGTGAAAAGTTGACAAAACCCAACCAGTACAATAATGGTTTGGTATTTTATTACATCAAGTGAGCGTGTACTCAATATGGCATCACTGATGACCACCAGCAGGCAGTGCCTGTTAGCTTTTCCAGTAAAAAAAAAAAAGTCACTTTCTTCACCTGCATACAAGCCAGTTAATTTTGATGAGAGAACTGATGTTGCTATCTTTGTTTTGTTTCTTTTGAGACAGGGTTGCATTACATTCTAACTAGTCTCAACATCTTGGGCTCAAGTAATTCTCCTTAGCTTCCTACATAACTGAATTTTAGCCACACTGACATATAGAACTGAACTTCTTTTCTTTTCTTTCTTTTTTTTTTTTTTTTTGGTTTTTCGAGACAGGGTTTCTCTGTGTAGCCTTGGCTGTCTGGACCCGCTTTGTAGACCAGGCTGGCCTCGAACTCACAGCGATCCACCTGCCTCTGCCTCCCGAGTGCTGGGATTATAGGCGTGCGCCACCAAGCCCGGCTCTTCTTTTCTTTTTATCTAGTCAAATCCTGCAACTGGAAAAATCTATGTTATGAACAATAGAGCAAAAGAACATGGGTGAGTGAAATCTTATTTATTTATTTATTTATTTATTTTAAAAGAAAAATAGCAACTCAAAACATGTTATCTTATATCAGTATACTCATTTCCTATTGCAGGTCTAACAAATTACTACAAACTCAGTGGCCTACATAGAGAAGGATGTAGGGCTAAAAAATAAAGACTGAGTGAGTCTAAATATTACACAACCTGCTCCAAAATATCTTTGGCCAATTTACATACCTAATACTTAAACTGATGGTTCTAAAAGAATAGAATATGAATCAAGATATGCTGGGCTAAAATCATGGTGCCAGAAGGGTGACCTGGAGGCTCCATTATATAAATTATTTATTTGCCATTTCAAGTCTCTTATGACCTCCCCAACCTCCAAAGCAGCAATGACTGGTCAATTCTTTTGTACATTGTAGCCTGTAGTGCTCTTTCTTTTAAACTCTACTTTATTTGGGGTGTTTGGGCTTCAACCTTCCTTCCAACTTCCAACCCTACATAAGAAGGAAGTTAGTGAGGAAAGCCCCCCTGCTTGGTTCTCCTGGCTGTTTAGGGCCAACTGGGTTCTTTTGGGCTACACCCATCTCTGCCAACAGCAGACACAGCCAGCAATCTCCTCCAAGCCATGGCTCCCAGAAGCATTTCTCTCCCTCTGTCTGCTCCAAACTGCCACGCTGTCTACTGGTCTCTTCCAAGGGCTACCCGCCGCACGCCAACGCGGCACAGTCAACACCACCCACAGTCTCTGTGCTCTGATTTATATCCTCAGAGCCCTAGAGCACACCCCTCTCCTTGCTGCACAAGGAAGGCTGTCACCAGATGGCAAAAACCATGCCCCGCCTGAGACAATTAACAGGTGTGGACAAGCTAAAGCTCAAACTGAAATCCCACACTTGAGATTAGAACAAAACATTAACATAACACAACTGAGTTCACAAAGAAACCAAAACTTCCACTACAGTGACCTCTTCCACAGTTAAGGACCCTTATGATTATATTGGACCATCTCATCCTCACCTTGGTCACATCCTCTAAGTTCCCATGGACATGTAAGGTAACAAACATAATGTAAGTTTAGGAAATCTTTGGGAGCTAACATAGTATCCAGTAGTTTTCTCTCTACCATGCTGCCTGTCTTTCAAAGTGTCTTGACTTTTCCAATGAAAAGGGATTTGTAATCATGTATTTATTATAAAGACCACATTCTCTCTTGTTGCTGTATATTTAAACATCAGGTATAAGGAACTGATGGAGAATTTCTAACCAAGAACTATCTTGGAGAACAACATGGTTACCTGATCCTCTGCTCTCACAGTAAGAGTGTCTTGGCTGAGAAGCTGTGTAACGCGTTTGACATCAAGTTGTAGGAATTCATCAGTTTTGTACACTTCAGTGAAATGCTGATGAATAAAGTCATCTGCTGTTGCTTTCAGTTCAGGACAGTCCAGACATTCTGCAAGCACACTTATACCTACACAGAAATGAAAGAAAGAAAAAGAACAGACACTGCTTTTACAAAAAACAGTCCCAGAACTTGAGAAGAGATGCTGGAAAATCTCTAACTTAAGGCCAGTCTGGACCCTGATCGCAAAACAAAGTTTTATGTGTTTTAGGGGTGCAGAGAGGATAGAAAGCAAGCCTTGGGGAAATTTAGGTGGCCCTTACAAATGTAGATCCATTTTGTTCCCATATTTGTCTATTTTTGTGGCAATATGAGGTTGTCTTATGCTTGACAATAATATCATTTTCCCCAAACTTCTCAAGTATTACTAAACATTTCCTTTCGCAAATAAATTTAAAACTAAGTATCACACGTGATTTTTGCTAAGATTGAACTAAACTTTTGGATTGCTTTTGAGGGACAGCTGACTTCTACAACAAAGAGGAAGAGATTCATGTTAGAACTTGACATTGGGCTGGGAGAAAGCTCATCAGAAAAAGGGTTTTCTCTCCAGGCCTGGTATCCCTGGGACCCATACTGGGGAAAGGAGTCAACTCCCACAAACTGACAGTGGGCACACTAATCTACAGTAATCCAAATAACAAAGGAACCTGACATTTCAGCTGTATTCGACAGTAAATTATTTATGACATTCAGCTTTTCTTACACTCCCCTAAAAAGCGTTATATATTTCCCATTCACCATTTTCCTAGTCATTCTACTTTGTTTTGGAGGGAGTTTCTTATGTTCTATGTAAGGAGGCACAGTACTGTCCACAGCCCAAATCTAGTCAACCCTCAATCTGTGTGCCACCTGGCCAGGGTTAGTATTTTTATGCTTATGTCTAAATACATTTAAGGGGGGGACTGGAGAGATGGCTCAGTGGTTAAGAGCACTGTCTGCTCTTCCAAAGGACCTGGGTTCAATTCCCAGCGCCCACATGGCAGCTCACACCTGTCTGTAACTCTCATTCCAAGGGATCTGACACCTTCACAATAATGCACATAAAATAAAAAAAATTCTATAAAAGGGGGTGGGGGAAGAAATCAAGTAAACAAGAAGGGGGTGGAGAAGAGAAGGGAGAAGTGGAGAAAGACAAATGCTAACAAAGTCTAAAATATTTACTATCTATTCCTTCACAGACCTTAGATTACTTTGGTGTGTGAATCTGCAAATTGACGTCTTTTTAAATGTTAACTGACATACTGACACACACACACACATTGTGCCCCATATTTCAATATCACGTTGTTTATTAACATGTTATAGGCTGGTTGTTGTTGTTGCTTTGTTTTAGTAGCCCTGGGTGCCTGGAACTTGCCAGGCTGGTCTCAACTCAGAGTTCTGTCTCTGCCTGCCAAGTGCTGGGATTAAAGGCACCATATCTAGCCAATACAGAGTTTTGATGTTTTCATATTTATACAATAACTTATCAGGTAGCTGGAATCTTTCAATTCCTTTTTAAAAATGAGCTGACTTGTTCCCACAGCATTCTGAACATTCATGGTTAAAAGTGTATATAATATATACATATAGTACGCACCCACATGGAGGCTCACAGCCACCTGTTCCAGAGGCTCCAGTGCTCTCCTCTGACTTCTGAGGGCACCAAGCACACACCTGGTGCACATACACAGATGCTCATGCTCATAAAATACATCTTTTTAAAAAGGAACGCTTTTACTTTGATTAAATATTGAGAATTTTTCTTACCTCTTTGAGCAGAATGCTAAGTCAAGACAGACTAAAAGTACATTTCTTTCTAAACAATGCTTTGGTTACATTCCAAAGAGTCTGATTTATTGTGTTATTATGTTTTGTTTGTAATAGCCTGTAAGTTAGCTTTTAATACTTCTTTAAAACTTATTTTGCAAATTATTTAGTTAATTTCCCAAGTGTTGAAAATGGTGCTGGAAGAAACAGATGCCTTCTGGAGCTGATTCTCCCCCCTTGCTGTGCTGCTATTGGGGTCAGGCCTGTGCATCTTCATCTTAGGAGCTCTGTTTTCTGTTGCTGGTGATCAGTATTTATAAATGCTCCAGGGGGATTGTATTCATTCTCTGATCACAGTATAAAACATTCTGTGATAACTATCTGAACAAGTTTGTTACTCAAATTCTACTTTTTCTAAGCCTGATTTTTGAGGTATCTGGGTAATTTTATGAGTTATCTACCACAGCTTCTCAAATTCCCCTTTTGCTTAAAACAAGAGTCATCTTATTTTGTTGGGCACACACAGTAGCCTATGTTTTTGTTTGTTTTGTTTTGGCTTTTTGAGAACAGGGTTATCTCTGTTTTAGCTCCAGCTGGAGTGGAACTCAGCAGGTTGGCTTGAACTCACAGACATCCACATGCCTCTGCTGGGACTAAAGGTGTACACCACCACTGCCAGGCTCTAGCCTACACTTTTAATCCCAGCCCTCAGGAAGTGGAGACATAGGTGAAATTCAAGAGCAGCTCTGGTGCAGAAAGAAAGAAAGAAAGAAAGAAAGAAAGAAAGAAAGAAAGAAAGAAAGAAGAAAGAAAGAGAAAAAGAAAGAAAGAAAATGTCATCTTATTGTTCTACCACTGAAACCCTGCTAGGGTATTCTTATTGATGAAGTCACTACTCTTATTAACACAACCATCTTTTGATAGTTGGAGAGTAAGCCAACTTCATACTCAGCCATAATAGGACAGAAACAGCCGTTTGGGTTTTTTGTGACTTAACACATCAATTATCTCTAAAAAATATAATTTTTACATTAATTTTTGCTGGTAAGTATATATAACAAAAGCTGCCACCAATCAGGTTTAGTATATTCCCACCATCCCAATATGATTATCTACTCCAGAACATTTTTCATCCCCTCAAGTCCAAGCTCTCAATCTTTAGAGAGAAAAATACCAGTAGGACATAGCTGAGGAATGTCTTAGTTCATGAGTCTGACCTTTTACTCAGCCTAATGTTGTCTTTAAGGTCCAATGACTTTTCCTTTGTAGTTTGCTGACTTTTTTTTCTTGTTCTGTCTGCTCCTGGGGCTCCTGTTTCACATTTGTGCCCCATTTCTTCCTCTTATGGTTCATTCATCTTTCAGTAATGGCTTCCTTTTATTTACAGTATTGTATCATGAGACAATTTCCCAATTGATCTTTAGTTTGAATTTTAGGGGGTATCTACTTTACTGTTCAATTTGACTAAATGTCAAGACTGAAAAACCATGGGGCTTATGCCCCTTCAAACATCCTTTTTAAATTTTCCTACTTACATTAAATTTGCCCCCAGGAGCTATTCATTTTGTCTATTTAATGTGATATTCTGTCTCTCAAATTACTAGGTGTCCTTGAACTCTGTATGATTTTGTTTTGTTTTGCTATTTTGAGACCAGGTCTTACTATACAGCCCTGGACTACATCGTGGACTAGCTATCTAAACCAAGCTGGTCTAGAGCCTGCCTCTGCTCTCTTAGAACTGGATTAGAGAGGTATGCATCACCACAGCTGACTGAATTTTGCCCAATACAATCAGTTGGCATGGGTTTGCTTAGCACTTGTGGAATTTAGATTGTCAAGACATTCTAAGCAGTGGAGAAGCAAAAGGAATTCTTAGGCAGGAGTTTAACTGGATGGCACTGACATCTCAGACCCACAGAGAAAGCAGACAGAAGCAGGGCCTCTCGTCCCACCTCCACCAAGTTACTGAGGGACTGTAAAATGGCTCAGAACCACTGTCCCCTTTTCTGAGACAAGGTCTCATACTATAACCCAGGCTGGCCTTTAGCTACAGGCAATCCTCCCACTTCAGCCATCAAGCCTAGTTCAAGTCACTGTCTTTGTCCTAGGCTTAGGCTCAGAATCAGGCTCCTTTCCGTGTGACTGGGGTATCCTTTCTCTCCCAGCTTTGCTAACAGTGATGGCAGCTTAGCAGCAAAATGCCTGCCTAACACGCACAAGGCCCTGGGCTCAATCTTAAGCACCACAAAAACAAATAGAAACCACACAAAATGGTAGCAGGAAATAGGTAAATGTTCCTTTTGGAAGCACAAAACACAAGACATGTTTAGTAAAAACTTAGGCTGTATACACTGTTTTTTACCATTAACTCTACTACATTTTTAAAAGACATTTTTGCTTACAGTTGAAACATGCCAATAACTTCAATGGACTAAGGAGTTATTCCAAAAATATCCCTTAAAATTATTTATAGTTTAGGTGTATGTGTGTTTGTCTGCTAGTGTATGTGCACAATGTACATGCCTGATGCCCAAGGAGGCCAGGAGATGGTGAAGGATTCCCTGGAACTAGAGTTACAGACAGGCTGGGTGATAGGAGCCAAACCCAAGTCCTCTGCAACAACAGTAGGTACTCGTAACTGCTGAGACATCTTTCCTGCTTCCCCACCCCACATGTCTTTTTAAGGTAAATCCATTCTGTAAATAGTGTGAGAATACTTATTCATATAAGGAGAAACAACCTTAAATATTAGAAATAAAAGCTAGATGAACAGAGCTGTAAACTATGGTACAGAAGTAGAATCTAAGTCCAGAGGGTGCCTATGGACTGTGGATAGCAGGCAGTATTTTTTTCTTTCTTTCTT
>OU015744.1:129802125-129833221 GCA_907169655.1 Acomys percivali | reverse complement strand
GCACGGGTGGGAACACAGCATAGCATCTTTGCTCACTGCCACGAAGGATCACCTCACAGTAAAATGCACTCTAAACTTAGAACATTCTGAATTACTTCACTTCTTTCAAGGATGACTTACTTGAGACTGCAGTTCAGCTAGCCCCTTAATTTATGATTGTTCTGGTTCCTAGTGCAAAACACCATATTTGACAATGGAGAGACTGCATGGTGTCTAAGCAAGCAGCACAGAGGACTCTAGTGACTAAGTGACCTCAGGGGAGTTATAAAGCATTTTCGTAGCACATTCTGAGCCCCGGGAGAGAAATGGCCATGCTTTTCATATAACACTATTACAACTAGATGGCATCCTTATTCCTTGTCTTTGATAAATGAAAAATCATTATAAAAGCCATTTTAATTTATGAAAATTGTGACACAGTATTTGAGCTCACTGCTGCCAAGGCAAGTATGTGCCGCTTTATAAGTTCTGTTTAAGTTTTAAATTTTAAAACGCTTCAATGAATAGTATTCTTTAAGGTTAAATGAAGATTCTTACCAATATGTTTTTTTTCTTTATTTAAATACACAATCAGGATATTTTTTAAAGAGCCAGGAGTGTGGTATTTCTTACCAAGACAATTTGAAGCATCAACTTGTTCCTTCAAAAAATCAACACACATTTTCTTCACAGGTTCAATCTGGTACTGATTTGCTGCATCTAACAAAGACTGGACATTGTTGCTATTCACAGAAATTCTGTAAGTTAAAGGGAATATTAATTTCATACAAGTTTTTATTGCTGAAATAATATTACTATGAAATATACTCTCCTATGACATATGATCCCTCCAACTCCTCCATTATAGCTTTTTGTTCTAAGGAATCAGGAACAAACCAGTTTGTTATAATGATCCTTTTCTGTGGCAGACCCCAACTTTATACCCCAAATAAAATGAGTCTCCTCCTCCTCCTCCTTTTTTTTTTTTTTTGAGACAGGGTTTCTCTGTGTAGTGTTGGCTGTCCTGGACTCGCTTTGTAGACCAGGCTGGCTTCAAACTCACAGCAAACCACCTGCCTCTGCCTCTGCTTCCCGAGTGCTGGGATTAAAGGCATGTGCCACCACCACCCAGCCTCAAAATGATTCTTAACTCACCTAGCAGTATAGGCAAATTCCACCAGTTGTTCAATTATATCAGGTTCAGCATCTTTGAGTTCCACTTCAAAGGACTTAGATTCGAGCATGTTAGCTGCAAGAAGAGAGGACCATAAGTGGCAGCAGCACCAGGGGCTTCAGCGAGGCTGCAGTCAACACACAGCACACTGGGGCAGAGATCCCTGGAGGAGCTAAGACCATCCTCATATGCAAATGACAAAGACATGAAATTAGATTTTATTTTCTCCCAGGTCCTAAAATAATTCAGCCTCACTCTTCTCTTATTCTCTCCAAATCTGCAGAGTAGGAAGGACACCAAAGACAAAAACTGAGGCACATACATTATTTAACTAAGATCACAGAAAATGAAACAGGGGTCCTTATGTACGTCCCACTCTCAGCAGCACTTGGGAGGCAGAGGTAAGAGGTTCACTGAAAGTTCTAAGCCCACCGTGGCTACATAGCAAACTCCTGTCTCAAAATCAATAAAACTAAACTGAACAGTGCCACTAAGACTTGGTTCTAGGTCTCAGCTAAAAAGAAAAGGTTCTTTCTACTCCAGTGTGTCTCATTTTTTTCTACCTCAGGTGAAGTAAAAAAAAAACCCTGAGCATTCAGGCAGAAATTATCTTTACCATCAAAGACATCTTGATCATCATCATACCTACTTGCATTCTCTTTATTGTTCAATAGCCTTAGGTTCTAAAGAGCTTTAAAAACTAGAAAAATATTTTGTATTTAGACTGCCTAATTCTCATGGAAAAACCCAGTAGGTTTTACCTGAAAATACTCACTTGTGAACATTAAGTTAAAGAAGTGACTGGCTGCAGCAAGGACAACACGGTGAGCAGGTATCTTTCTTTCCTGGACCATGAGGATCACATCACATAATGTTCTCTAGTAAAAAGAGAAAGAGCTCACTGGTTCCAGTTCAGCAGTACTAAGTACAACAAAGCAGGAACTGACCAAATACTATACTGCCTGTATCAATTTCCTGCTAATAGCCTTTCCACACGCACATTAGAATTTATTTATCAGACTTCCAGAGTTGCTGTCAGACAATATCAAAATTTGGTACTATACCTCCCAACAGTCAAGAGAAACATAACTCTCTTTATTAGAATATCATTAAAGCAAATTTCCTGAGCTTTGAGTGATGTGCACAGCTGAGGAGAAGCCAGTCTGGGATACATAAGGACATCCTATGTCGCTTTTGCCCTCAAAAGAAAATAGTCTACTAATCCTTCAGGGAAGCCAAAACTTTTTTCCTGGCATAAATTCTAAGGCCTTTAATTGCTAGCTTTCTGCAGGGAAGGGAGGAATTAAATGATATGATGGTATATGCAAATGATAATGTTTCAATCACTGCAATGTAACCATATTTTACCAATGCTTGGTAAAATCCAGAGTATAGGGCACATTACCCAAAAAAAGTAGGTGTTATAGACCTAGGGGGAAACAGACTGGACTCAGAATACACAAAGAAAAATAAACTGACTGCCCCCACTCTCGCTCCCCCTCCCCAGCATGTAATCGTTCCTTAAATAGCTCTTCCCCCCAGTAATGTCTCCCTAGATAGCTCTGCTCACAAACACCCTTCTGACAGAGGTTGGACAGCAGCCATTTCTAAACTGAAACTGCTGACCAAGACAACAGCAGTGACACTCTAGGCTGCTGAAAGAAGGTAGGTTTAGTGGAAGTTTTGGTTTCTTTAAAAATTCAGTTATGGTATATAAATATGTTTTTGCTTTAATCCCACACTTGGGATTAAAGCAAAAAGAGAGAGGAGAGAGAGAGCGAGGGAGAGAGAGAGGAGAGAGCGGGAGGGAGAGAGAGAGAGGAGAGAGAGGGAGGGAGAGGGACATGCAGACAGACAGACAGATGGGAGGGAGTGGGCACTTCGAGGAGATGGTCTGAGGGGGAAGAGGCTGCTGGTTCACTGGACTGCTGGATATCCTGATGACTGAGATTGGTATTGCTCCAAAGAACCTCATGACCCCAAACAGCCAAAGGTAGCTAAAGAGAACCCTGGCCCCTCTCCCCTCTGACCTTCTTTCTCTCCTACCTAGTGTTGGGGTGGGGTGGTGGTGGAAGGGAGGTAGAGGTGTAAGAACCCAAGTGAAATAGTTTAAAAAGAGCACAATAGGTACACCTGCAATAACTTAAACTGCCGGAAAGAAAAAAAGAAAAAGAAAAACTGAAAAATGTCAAAGAGTTATCTTATAAATGACTTTTAAAGAAAAAGAGAGTGTTTGGGGGGGCATCAAAAATATATTCATAATAAAGCTAAAGATATTACGTACAGAGCTCACAAGAAATTTGGTGCTCTACCATTTGCAACCAATGTTCTAACCACTTGGAAGTAAGAGACAAGCAACATATTCTAAGTTATTCTCTTTTTAAAATTAAAAATTTTATGTGTATGAGGGCTTTGCTTCAAAGTATGTATATGTATATATATGTATCACATGACACACGAGTGGGTCAGTCTCCAGGGATTGGGTAGGTTTTAAGATGCCATGAGTGTGCTGGGGATTTAACCTGGGTCTTCAGCTGAGACATCTTTCCAGCCCTATACTGAGTGGTTTTTAAATCTTGTTACAAATCTATAATAGTCTATTAGCTTAGTAGATAGAGGTTTTACAAATTTTAAGTATTTTTCTAAATAACAAGTATTTTACCAAGACAGTTTTTGAGAACCTGACATTTCCTATTACACACACACACACAAGCACACACACACACAAGCACACACACACACACGCGCGCGCGCTCATGCCTGTGTACACAGAGGCCAGAGAAAGACGTCAGGTATCTCCTCCCTTCCTCACTTTCCACCTAACTTTTTTGTTTGTTTGTTTTTGTTTTTCGAGACCGGGTTTCTCTGTGTAGCCTTGGCTGTCCTGGACCCGCTTTGTAGACCAGGCTGGCCTCGAACTCACAGCGATCCACCTGCCTCTGCCTCCCGAGTGCTGGGATTATAGGCGTGCGCCACCACGCCCAGCTTCCACCTAACTTTTTTGAGACAGACTTTCTCAATGAACCTAGTTTGCTATTTTGGTTAGGCTGGTTAACCAGTAAGTGGGCTCTCAGGACCTGACTCTCTCCATCCTCTGCTGGGGTGACAAACATATTTGACCATGTCTGGCTTTTCTGTCGGTGCTGGGAATTTGAAATCGGGTCCTTTTGCTTTCACAGCAAATGCCCTTACCCATTAAGCCATTCTACCAATCCTACTTTATTTTGTAAATAAAAATCAAAGTAAGATGCTAATGCTTAGGGGGAAAATGAGCCTCTAAGAAGCAGATTAAAAGATAAGCAAAATGTCAATTTTACAGTTTATTTCAAGATTTGTTAGTAGGTTTTGTGAGCCAGTGCTTAGAATCTTATGCAGACTGATAGCCTGGGAAGCTACTGTTACCTCCAGAGTGCACACCTTTCAAAGGTTCATTGTCTGATCTTATATGGAAAAGGCACAGAATGAGCACAATCCTCAGGTGATTTTCCACAGGCCATACCAAAGTACACAATGTGCAAAACCAAACTAGTCAGTACCAAAAGGAGCTAGTTCCATCATTTGGAAGCAGGCAGGAAGCAGGAGGGAGCAAGCAGGAAGCAGGAGGGAGCAGGCAGGAATTGGAAAGGAAAATAGAACAGCAAGCAAACTAGATGTATCAGGTAACAGAGCTCTCTCTCACAAGGGATGGACTTCTGGCCAAAACACAGGGATAATTCAAAATAATAATAATAATAATAATATAATTATTATTATTATTAAACCCATTTCCACAAAAAGGCATTTTAAGTAGAACAAACTCTACTGGTGGCTTCTGGATGTGCAGCTGGATTACTGTCACACCTGTAGGGTGCAGTGGGAGGAATCATGTTTCCCAGTGACACAGTTAATTTGCTGCAATAAACTGATGCATCAAAAGGAGATTGGTAATATGACACTACCAATCATAAAGATGTGCGTCCACCAAGACAGAGGCCCGTGTCTGCAGGGTATGATGAGTCTCAGCTGAGCTGGGGAGTGAGAAATGTAAAAAAGAAACCAGAAAGTTCAGTGTCTTAGGGTTCTACTGCTACAGTGAAAACACCATAACCAAAACCCAAGTTGGGGAGGAAAGGGTTTATTCGACTTACACTCTCAGACCACAGTCCATCAATGGAGGAAGTCAGGACAGGAACTCAAGCAAGGATGGAACCTGGAGGCAGGAGCTGATGCAGAGGCCATGGAGGGTGCTACTCACTGGCTTGCTCAGCCTGCTCTCTTCTAGAACCCAGGACCACCAGCCCAGGGTGGCCCCACCCATGATGGGGTAAGGCCCTCCCACACTGATCACTAATTTAAAAAGTGCCTTATAGTTGGATCTCATGGAGGCAATTCCTCAACTGAGACTCCTTCCTCTCTGATGACTCTAGTGTCAAAATTGACACAAAACCAGCCAGCATACTCAACAAAGCAACAACAAAAAACACTTGCCAATATATACTGACTGGTTAAATATAAGAAGAAAAAAATTACCTTCTGCTCATTGCCTCCCATATTATAGTTTTGCATTTGTTGTTCTCAGCATTTGAATATTTAATAACTAGCACAGGTTTTTCGAGGCTGCTATGGTTTGAATCCCCCTTCAAACCTCAGGTTGCATTTTCGTTGCTGTTCTGATTGGTATTAACATGGTATAGTACTTTTGGCAGCAGGGAAAATGGAGTGGTGGTTCCACAGGGGGCACAGACTGTGGTGCTGCTGTGTAGGGAACAGCTGCCCAAGGACAGTGTCTGCAGGATCACAGGTCAGATACCTTCTCTGAGCATAAACTATTAGGAAACATAAAAATGTAACTAGGATGGCTAAGAGGCCACTTGAGTACAGTTTAGAGCCATCCTTTTAAAGAAAGCATTTCAAGGGTACTGAAATATAAACAAAGTGTCCATGCAAATGAAAGCAGTGGATTTTAATGAAGACAAACTCAAGGAAATTACAGTAAGTCTGAAGAGACTCTGGATAAGGACCTACCAAGATTCTTAGACTGCCACGCACGCCATCAGTGAAGAAGTCATCTTCTGTAGAATGATAACTAATACACTACCTACTAACTAACTGCAACCACGCAGACTCACCAACTGATTGCCCTATTGACAACCCAAATGAACCATATCTGAAAACACAAATTATAATCCTTGCCAGCAATCACTCTGAGATCTCTCTTAATTCAGTAATTTAAATTTAAAAATCTTTTAAAAAAGAAACCAGGTAGTCGAGTGTAGTGGCACATGCCTTTAATCCCAGCACTTGGGAGGCAGAGGTAGGCGGATCTTGGCAAATTCGAGGCCAGCCTGGTCTACAAAGTGAGTCCAGGACAGTCAGTGCTCTGTGTAACAGAGAAATCCTGTCTTGAAAAAAAACCAAACAAAAACAAAAAGAAAAAGAAAAAAAGGGAAAGAAAGAAAAGAAAACCAGGCCAACACTAACTTTCAAAGCAGCACATAAGCAGCTCATCAGTGTCATCGCGCACTATGTTCACTCCTCATGTTCTATATTCCAGACAAACTGGACTCTAACCAGAGCCTCGCATTTTAAAGTAAAGTCGGTCTCCAGCATAAGCACATTGTTTCTGGTACCTAGGAAGCACTCTTCCGTCAGCTCTCCATTGTCACTTGCTTAGAGACCTGCCCTGACGGTCAATACTCTTCTCCTTAAGAATAATACCCCCACTGCTGCAGGTTTCCATCTGTCTGTGTAGCCTCTAGTTAATGAACTGTAAAGAAAGGGGCCCATTAGGTCTGCTTACTACTGTGCTCCTAAAATCCAGCAAAATCTCTGTACATAGCAGGCTCTCAGTAAACATCCATTTGGATGAACAAGTTAGGAAGTCAGACTGCAACAGGACAATATATGAATGTAAGTAAAAAGGATAGTGAAAACGTGCTCAACTGTGAGGGTCAACAATAAAAGGTTATTTAGAGGAGAATGTTAAGGCTGAGAACTGGTAAATGTTTGTTGGTTGACTAAAAAGCTAGAAGTTAAAACGTTTAAATGCTGACAGCACGAAGCCGACAGAATAAGAGAAGTTAAAGGTGTTGAACATAGATGGGTTAAGAACCTACCTTTTCAGAAGTTAGGATCAAGGAAGTCAAAGCCTCAAAAGCAGTACTGACCTTAGACAGCATTACGGCTTAGATGTGAAGTATACTTCCAAAAGGTCCAAGCATGGATGGCGTGGCTGTAAATGGCACCACTATTTTAGGGGATTAGGTAAGAATTTTAGAAATAAGGCCAAGTAGAAGTAGGCCACTGGAGACAGGTCCACACTTTGGTGGTGGAGGTGGGGATAATCGTGTCCTTGGTCTCTTGTCTGGGACCTGCGCTTTCCTAGCCCCGATGTTCTGCCTAGCACACGGAGCCAACCAACATGAATGAACTCTCTCCAGCCCAGATCCCACTGTCCGCCTTCAGATTGCTTTGTTGTTCAAGTATTTTTTTTTCACAGCTATGAAAACTACAGCAGAAACCACAAAACAGAAAGCTGGCGCCAGGAGTGGGATCGCTGCTGTAACCAACCTGACCACATCATCCGGAAACCTTTGCAACAAGTCTATGGAAAACCCGGAAGAGACTGGAGATGCGGCTAGAGAGGCCCTAGGTCTGTTGCTAAGGTTTCTGCTCAAAGGGCAGAATGGCAATAGAAATGCAGAGGCTAAGGATGGGAACAAGGAATCCGCGTTACCATATGGCAAATATGTTGTCTGTATTTTGTTTGTGCCCTGATCTCC
Organism: Acomys percivali; assembly: GCA_907169655.1. NCBI lineage: Eukaryota > Metazoa > Chordata > Mammalia > Rodentia > Muridae > Acomys > Acomys percivali. The sequence goes on along the minus strand of OU015744.1, from coordinate 129,825,307 downwards.
CCTAGGAAACTGAATTTAATCTAGCAGAGGAAATTTCAAGGCATCCCAGCATTCAGGCTGTAGGACAGAGAAGTAGGCTACTTTAAGCCAGGTTTACAGTAATTGCAATTTGGTTAGAAATACCTGTGTAAAGTTGGGGACAAAGAGGCACCATATCTACCTGCACGCTGCCATGCTTTTTGCCATTCTGATAATGGACTAACCTTTGAAACTGTAAGCCAGGCCTAATTTAGTGTTTTCCTTTATATGAGTTGCTGTGGTCATGGTGTCTCTTCATAGCAATATAACTCTTGGGGGCAGAGTGCCTTAGCTACAGAGACTCCATCTTGTATATAGTCTTCATCTGGTACTAAGCTAGATTCCCACAAACAGCTCCAGAGTCAAATATTCCTGACGCATCTAGCCATAACTTCTCACCCTATGCTTTGTTGGTTACCACCCAGCCGGGGCCACAACCTAGCAGCTGCTGAATGAGCTCTGACTGGCTTGAGTTAGGCCAAGCTATCAAGAAGCCATCTGAGACACCTGACATAGATGCCCACTTAAGATACTAGGAGTGATTCGCCTTAAGATATCAGGTGTGATTCCCCTTAAGATACCAAGTGTGATTCCCCTTAAGATGCCAGGAGTGAAATATGTTGGAACATACAATGTATCTGATTGGATGCCTCAACCTCCAATCTTATTTATGGGCTTTTTTGTTTTTGTTTTTGTTTTTGCTTTAAAAAGTTGCCCTGTTCCACCCCTGTGACATGGTTTGGTTTTCATAGTGGATTATTTCCCAAATCCTCAGACTCCAATGGCCCTAAAAGAGAAGTCAGAACCAGGGCCTGGGTATTGCTGTGATAGGCCAGACCATGCTTTTGTTAGGAGGAATATGGACTTCAGGATTTTGGATTCAGAAAGCAGTTGAATGCTTTAAGCAGAGCTTAATGAGCCATCCTAGCAGCAGCATGGAACCACAGTAGGGTGGTTTGAACTGTGGGGCCCAGCTCATCTGGCTCCAGAGAAAATAATACTAGTATGTGGGCCAGAGGCCACGCTTGTAATAGTTTAGTGAAGACTGTAGCTGCTTTCTGCCATTGTCCAAAAATCTGCCTGTTGCTAAACCGAAAAGTTAGGGATCAACAGCTTTGGCAGAGATTCAAAATAGCCTAGTATTAACTGTGTGGTCATTAGTGGCCACTCTTATGCAGATCTATAATGAAAAGGAGGAAGCTGAGCAAAAAAAATACAAAATGTACAGTTTGAAGAGAAAAGAGGCACAAAGAAGTGTAATGGTCCTTATGATCAATTAGATAAAAACTTTAAACCGCCTAAAGTTTAAGAAGCATGATCCTAAATCTAATAAAGGGAGTGGTGGCCTCAGGACAATGCTAAATATTAAATATGTGCCACACAACACATATGGTATGAGATTTACTGCAGAAAGGATGAAAAGAGAGAGGGAAGAGGGGAGGGTTGCCCCAGAGGGAAACTCAGAAACACAAAGGGAGAAGGAGGGAGGCAAAGGCAGCAAAGTAAGAGAAAGAAGATAACAGGTTAACCCTTTTTATATCCTGGGCCCCTCGCATACCTAGTGGCAGGCAGGTGATGTCAGAGGTTGCTAAGCAACCCAGGGGACAGGCTGCTTATATGCCAACAGGCAAGACTGTACCCAATTAAACTATTGCTGGTGGGAATGCAAACTAGTACAACCACTTTGGAAATCTATCTGGCGCTTTCTCAGAAAAATGGGAATAGGGCTTCCTCAAGACCCAGCTATTCCACTCCTTGGAATATACCCAGAAGATGCACTACCACACAACAGGGACATATGCTCAACCATGTTCATAGCTGCCTTATTCATAATAGCCAGAACATGGAAACAACCTACGTGTCCCTCAGTAGAAGAATGGATAAAGAAACTGTGGTATATTTACCCTATGGAATACTACTCAGCTATTAAAAACAAGGAATTTCCGAAATTTGTGGACAAATGGATTGAACTAGAAATTATCATAATGAGTGAGTTCACCCAGAAGCAAAAAGAGTCAAATGGTATATACTCACTTATATCAAGACACTAGTCCAAGGGGTACACCCCCATGAAAAACTTTACCTACCAGGAAAGTGGGTCAGAGGGGAGAAAATCCTATTGAGACTTTAGGGGTGAGAAGCCTGGGAGAATGAGGAAATAGAAGGATCCAGAGGGTCCTGGAAAACTACAGGCGGGTCTGGGCCCTGGGGTCCTCCTCAAACTATGGCACCAGCCAAGGAAAATATAGGCAGTAAACTTCGAACCCCTACCCAGTCTAGCCGATGGACAGGACATTCTCCACCGTTAAGTGGAGAAGGGGATCTGACTTTCACACAAACTCTGGTGCCCCATATCGGACCATGTCCCTTGGATGGGGAGGCCTGGTGGCACTCAGAGGAAAGATAATAAGTCACCAAGAAGAGACTCGATACCCTAGGAGCATATACAGGGGGAGGAGGTCCCCCTCAGTCACAGACATAGGGGAAGGGAGTAGAGGGGGAAGCGGGAGGGAGGAAAGAAAGGGAGGATACAAGGGATGGGCTAACAATTGAGATGTAATATGAATAAATTAATAAAAAAAATTAAAAAAAAACCACAAACTTCCAACTTGTGAAAAGGAGTTAAAGAAAAGTTTAGGGCCAGGCATAGTGGCACACACCTTTAGTTCTAGCACTCGGGAGGCAGAGGCAAACAGATCTCTGAGTTCAAGGCCATCCAGATCTACAGATCAAGTTCCAGGACAGCCAAGCTGAGGCAGTAAAGGAAACCATGGACAACAGAAAGCTGGTGAGGATGTATTTGAATAAGGTGGTCATGTTCCAGGCCCAGCAAGCAGCAAAGCAGCAGAACCTGGCAATAAAACCTTAACTAAGACAAAGACACAGGAATCCATTGGGTGATTAAAATGCTACAGGGATCTGTAATAGCCCAACAAAACCAAACAATGAAAATCAAGATATTATTACAAATATGGAATTAAAAATGTGGAATTTAAAAATGTGAAATTCCACGAAGTTTATAATTACACCCAACTCAATGATTTTTAAAAAATCAGGCAGATTAAATTAGCCACAGTAGAAGGGTCAGATCCCCGAGCGCTCACCAAATAGCCATATTCTTCTTTGTATTCAGTAGCATAACCTTGACTTTTCAGTTACTCTAATACTGTATTTCTATTTTAACAATAAAAAAGATGTCACAATAGTCTAAAGCTAAGTCTAAGAAATATGAATCAACTTTAAAATCAAAGAACTAAACGTGCAGACTCATACAATCTCAAGTTACCACCTGATGCTGTGGCTTAGTTGTAGCCTGTCGATTTAAGGAATGAGGTAATGCTTTACAAAGCTTCAGGCCACTGACGAGGTTTGGGAGGGTGGGAGTACACCAGCATGAGTTTAAACAAGTTTAAGCACCAGTGAGCTTGGTTTAATTGCCACTGCTGCCACGCATCAGATTAAAGACACCTGCAATCTCAAACCATCAATTCTGTAGACCACAAAAAGCGTTACATGAAACGAACATGAATTTGAAAAGAGATACATTTTAAATAATGACCTCAGCCATTTACCGCTATTTCAGCATAAAAGCCAGGAAATGATCTAGGCTTTCTGTATCCACCGCACAGGAGCACTGTGCCAGGTGGGAACAAAGGGAAGGTTGGGGCGACCAGTGTCTGCCCGAGGAAATCGGGAGTTGGTATCTTCCTAAATAAATCTTAAATTCTTCTCCTGTCCATACTCACAGCAAAAGCGCCAGAGAGGCGATTTAGGTTTTTCCATCACTAGAGCTTACGTAGTGCTTTGTCCTTTTGAAAAACAGGATCAGAGAGTAATCAAACTCAAACACTCCTAGACTCTCCTTTCGTGTGTGTTCTCGGGGAACCAAAAACCAACCAAGTGGCGTTCCCATGCTTACCGGTCATTAGAGGTTATAATCTAGTGAATTAAAAAAAACAAAAACAAAAAAACAGCTACCGTCTCCACCGTTAAAGCGCGCCTTTCACAGCCCACCTTTGACGACGTGCTGCACTTTCACAAACGAACCGCAAATCAAAACAAAAGAGAACAAAAGAAATCCTCTTGGCCACAGTGGCGCCCAGAGCCCTTAGAAAATGGCCTTTTCCCGGGGGCTGTTTTTGCCCTAACTGAGCAGGTGTGGGAGGATCTGTCAAGTAGTGCCACTTAGGCGACACGGGCGGCGGGGAGGGGAGCCTCCCTCTGACAGCTGCAGATCTCACGGCACCGTAACCGCCCGCAAACCGAAGGCTCCCCGACCGGCTGCGCGACGACCCCCCGCAGGAGTCCCCGCCGAACGGGCCTCGGAAGCCCCGTGGCTGAGCAGGCCTGCAGGCCGCCAAGACGCCAGGCCCGGCCGGCCCACCCTGCCCCGCGGCCTTCTGCACCGCACCGGCCGCACCTGCTTCCTCATGTTGTTCATGACGCCCATGAAACCAGCCAGCAGCTTGGCTTCTTCCCGAGCCGCGAGTTTCTTCTCGGTTTTCTTCTTGCTACTCTTCTCCACGCCGGAGGTGGCCATCCTCTTCTTGCCCTCCGCGCGCTCGCGGCGAGGGTTTGCCCGCCACCCGCGGCCGTCGGGAGCACGGCTTCGGCTGCGGAGTGCGGGGAACTGCGGGAGCGCCAAGGGGGGTCGGGGCGCCGCAGACGAGCGCTGGCGAGGTGGAGACAGCTCGGCCACGGTTGCGGGCTACCGGAGTCCCTGGCATGCGCACTGCTCGGGAGGAGGTGGGGGCTCTTTGAGGAGTAGGAGGGGGCGTGGCCGTGCGTCACAGCCCCGCGACACTCGAGCAACGGGCTGCGTCGCGCCCTGCGTGGGTACCTCCACTGGCTAGGGCGGCCTGATCCAAGGTCACGTGTGCCTTTCTTCAGCCAAAGGCAGAGTTCCAGGGTTTAGATTTCGTGATGAGCAATTCTTGCTGATTGTATGATAGAACATACCAAGCCATCTCCCCAAGCCATAAGCTCCTCGAGAGCAGGTCGGAGTGGGCCATATTGTAGGTGCTCAGTAACTGTTCAATGAAAATTGCTGCAAGGCAAAAGCTCATTTATGCCAAGCACAAGAATGACTTGTTTGGGATTCAGAAAGCCAGAACCCAGCCCAATCGATGACTCCTTGGCGCGACATCCTGCCTGGATTTACCCAGCACTTGGAGTCAGAGGCAGGCCCTGCTTCCCACGGAGCTCTACTGGGACACTGAGCTCAATCCTAGAACTCAGGGAAACGAGTTTCATAACTAGAGTTTTTTATTTTGCTGTTTAGGAATATACAGGACTGTCTGAAACCGTTATTTCTAATAAAACTTTGAACATAGCCTCAGTCTTCTACTTAGATGTCTGAAGGACTATGTTTTATGTAAAATGATCTAGACTGTTGTTGGTATAGAACAACCATTTTAAAGAAAAATAAATTATTCTAAGCCATATAGAACATCTACGGCCTTAAAAAAGGGATTCAACGTATCCTGGATGATATGTGTCATGTAAAGAGATTATATCAACGTTCATAGTGCCCGGAAAAAGGAAAGGAAAAAAAATCAAGGCAGTTGCCAAACACAGTGATGGGAGCATCAGGTTGGTGGATTACAGCACAGTGGGGAAATTCCTTGTATAGGCTTTAGACTTTTTTTTGTAATGAATTTTGTTTTGTTGTTGTTAATTTTAAATTTTATCTGTATAGGCGTTTTGGTGTATGTGGATGGGTATGTGCCATTTAACTGCAGTGCCCATGGAGGCCAGAAGAGAGTGCTGACCCTCCATGACTGAAGTTAGAGAGGCTTGTGAGCCTCTACTTGGGTGCTGGGAATTGAATCCAGATCCTCTGGAAGAACAGCCAGTCCTCTTAAGCATTAGGTCATCTCTCCAGCCCCCTTTCAGTATTAAAAAAAAAAAAAAAATTATTTAAAATGGTTTTAAATTTAAATATATTTTGATCATATTCTTCCCCTCCCTCAAGTCCTTCTAAGACCTCTCACCCAACCAACTCACCCAACTTTAAGTTCTTTCTTAAACAAACAAACCCCTTTACTGTAACAAGATCCCAAAGACCAAGAAAACCAAATAAAACAACACTCAAAAAGAAAAAAGAAGCAAATGCCAACTGTAACCAAATAAAAGGACACACACACACACACACACACACACACACACACACACACACACACACACACAACCTGTGAGTCCATTATGTGTTTGTCAGCTCCTCCTGACCATGGAGTCGCCTGCACTGGAGTGTCATACACAGTGTCGCTCCCTTGGCAAAAAATTGATTTTCCTGCTGGGCGAGGTGGCGCACACCTATAATCCCAGCACTCGGGAGGCAGAGGCAGGTGGATCGCTGTGAGTTCGAGGCCAGCCTGGTCTACAAAGCAGGTCCAGGACAGCCAAGGCTACACAGAGAAACCCTGTCTCGAAAAACCAAAAAAAAAAAAAATAATAATAATAATAAATTTGACTTTCCCTCTCCCAGTGGATATAAATGACAGTTCAGTTCTTATCTCTACCCTAGTGGCTTGGTTTTCATTCATTCTTTTTTCAAAATATAACAGAATAAAATATAGTAAGATATAAAGGAATTTTAATTCAGAATATGGCTGCTCTGGCAAGAGATCACATCCAAAGACCTTCTAGGTCTCTGTGATCCAACTGGAATACAAACACACGAGTTCAAGGCCAGTCTGGTAAAGAGCAAGTTTCAGGTAAAGAAAAGTTTATGTCTAGGCGTGGTGGTACATGCCTTTAATCTCAAACAATGAGGGCAGAGTTAGTTTGTAGAAGGAAGCACCCATGTTTGAAAGTGATGTCTATTGAGCGCCAGAAAAAGTGATAAATCAGAGGAAGATCTGACAGAATAGGATACAGTCAACTCTCAGGAGAAGAGAAGAAGAAGGGAAGCTACTTACTTAAGAAGCCAGACAGAGAGAAAGAGAGAGCGAGAGAGAGAGAGAGAGAGAGAGAGAGAGAGAGAGAGAGAGAGAAGGAGGGAAAGGAGAGGAGGAGGGAGGGAAAGAGAGGGAGCAGGAGGGAGAAAGAAGGAAAGAGGAGCCAGGCTGCAGAGAGAGAGAGAGAGAGAGAGAGAGAGAGAGAGAGAGAGAAAACTCAGGTAAAGACTGAATGAGCCAGAGAATGAGGAGACAGGAGATTAGAGCAGATTGGTAGAGTTAGTTTGAGCCCAAGCAGAGCAATTCAGAGGCTGAGAGAGAAGCCAGATTGAATAAATCAGCTGGGAGAGGAGTTTGAGCCAGAACATCTGAGCTAAACCAGCCAGCTATGAGCTCAGGAAGAACAAGAAAGGGTGAGTTTATCAAGCAGTAATCCTTAGAGGCTGAAAACATTCTAGGCCTAGGTTAGATTATATGGAGGCTAAGCTTCCAGGACTAGACTTAGGTTAATAGACAGAGGCAGTAATCTGGGGGTGGGGTGGGGAGAGGGAGCAGGGAACCAACTGAAAAAGGCAAAAGTTCCATTTACAGTAAAATAAAACCCACCCTGCAGATCCAAAGCTTCAGGATCTCCATGACACAGGGCAGCAACGTGATATTCGAGAGGAGTCCCAGTGGGGATCCAGTATTGACAGTGTAGCAGAAGCCAGAGGTCTCAAACCAGACCAATGGCTCATTGCTGTAGGCATAGTGTTATTGTGTAATTGAAATACTGATTTCTGTACCCCACATATCTGGTTGCAATCCTGTGCCCCAATTATCCCCTGATATGCCAATAAAGCCGCTTATAGCCAATCACTAAGCATGGGGGAGAATAGGGCTGGACAACCTGCCAGTCAGGGGAGGAGGAAGTAGGCAATTCAGCAATAGACAGAAGTCCAGGAAACATCAGGAAAGGAGCTGGAGCAGGAAAGCTTCAAAGTGCAAGTATTGCTGGGATGCATGCTGGGAGGAAGCCAAATTAGCTTAGAGGGTTAAGAATAATCACTGCTCAGTTATTGTGCTGTGAAGCTTGTTATTAAACGAATATAAAAGAATTTCATTTATTTGTGTGATAGCAGAGTTAAGGAAGACCCTAAGAGAAACAAATACAGTTTTATTAAAATAACTCTAACGAGCCGGGCATGGTGGTGCATGCCTGTAATCCCAGCACTTGGGAGACAGAGGCAGGCAGATCCCTGTGAGTTCAAGGCCAGCCTGGTCTACAAAGCGAGTCCAGGACAGCCAAGGCTAACACAGAGAAACCCTGTCTCAAAAAACAATAATAACAATAACAACAACAACAATAATAATAACTCTAATACAGTGCAATGAACATTTGCAAGTACAGATGTGTGGGGAAAGGGTATACTGTGTGACACACCATGACACACTGCAACTTCCATGATGAGATGTTTTTTATGCTTTGTTTTCTTTCTCTTTAATTTTTTGTTTACTTTGAAGGAGGCTGCAAGGGCAGAGGGTGGATACAAAAGGCAATGAGTGGGACTGGGGTGCATGATGTAAAATTCACAAAGAATCAATAACATTAAAAAAATGCTAAAAACCCCAAAGTGCTTAGTATTGCTTTGCTGAGTTAGTATCAATTAGAATTATTTAACCAATAATTTCCCCAAATGTGTGCACCAAAATGCTAATCTCATAAGCCTTCCTTTTTCCCCATCCTTCTGGAGTTGGATCCCTGGGAACACATCTGCAGAACAGGTAGGTGTCCAAATGGGCTTAGCCAACCCTGCCCCACCCCTTCCTGCTTGTAGTTCTCACAGTAACGGTGCAACGCAACATCCTGACACAGGGAAGTAATGTTTACAACAGTTCTGGTTATGTCCTCCTTGCCCCAGAATAGGGTGACCTACAGGGCTTGATCCTAGGACCCCAGCAATATCTAGATCCTAAATAAATCCTACAGCAGAGTGATGTAAGGGAAGGTTTGGTTTCTTTGTAAACTCGGTTATGTTATATAAATATGTTTTTGCTTTAATCCTAAGTGTGCGATTTTAGTTTGGGCTTCAGTTTATTGACAGATGATGGATGCCGGTTGCCTCGCGCAGGGGTTTGGTCTTCTCCAGCTGGTAACAGCCTGCATCCTGCAGCACGGAGAGGGGCGTGGTCTAGGACTCCGCGGAAGATAAATAGGAGAGTTGAGGGGGTGGGGAGAGAGGGAGAGAGAGGGAGAGAGAGGGAGAGAGGGAGAGAGAGAGGGGGGAGGAGAGGGGGAGAGAGGGAGAGGGGAAGAGGGGGAGAGGGGGAGAGAGGGCATGTGGTGGTGGCATGTGGCGGTGGCATGTGGCGTGTAGCAGTTTGGAGAGACCAGAGACGGATGGTGTGGCGGCTTGGAAACAGATGGAGGGAAACATTTCAGCACGGTGGCTCAGAGGAGGCTGCTTGCCTTTGCTGTTGATGGAGATTGGAGATCGGTATTGTCCCCAAGAACCCAATTGACCCGAAACAGCTGAGAGAAGTAAAGGGGTCTGCACCCCCTCTCCCTAACCTTTTCTCTCTTTCCCAGGGTTATAAAGGCTTGGTGGAAAGGACATAGAGGCTTCAATCCTCTAAATAAAAATAGTTTAAAAAAAAAAAAGAGTGTCTACAGAGTGTTTTCGTAGTTTTCCCACCGTAATGGCATATGGCATATGGGGCAGGAACAGACGCGACACCATCTGCCTAGGCTGCTTCCCTGGGCCTCAGAGGAGACCGGGCTCTTGGGCTGCTGTTTTTGCTGCCTGTCTGTAAGAAATAAATCTGCTTTTTTCTTTTTCTAAAAATATATTTAAAAGATTTATTTTATTTTATGTGTATTAGTATTTTGCCTCCATGTAAGTATGTGCACCACGTGCCTGCCTAGTGCCCTCAAAGATTAGACGGAGGCTTCAGAGTCCCTGGGACTGGAGTTAACAGATGGCTGCAAGCTCCATGTAGGTGCTGGAATTGACCCACGGTCTTCTGCAAGAGCAGTAAGTATTAACCACGGAGCCAACTCTCCAGCCCAAATCTGCTTTTTCTGACCCCTTGCATGAATGGTCTGTCTCATTGGAGTTATGCAAATGATAGCCTTTCCCAACAATTTTGGAACATATCTAAAAAAATCAGCTCCTTGGAGAAAATCCCACATGTATTTCAGGTTTGGAGTTTGGCAGTGCCTATTACGTGAACCTATTTGAGGTCGTTGCTGTTTGCTCCCTTTTGAAATATCAGCTCAGCTGCTTCTCATTTTTTCCCATGAATTATCCACTCCTGAATCCATTTGTGGTTTGGCTTGCTAAAGCTGAACTTAGTCTGTGGGGATTGGCCTCTTCCAGCCTCAGCTGTTGGACAAGGTTGCATGTAAAAGAAAAAAAAAAAGCCAACTGGCAAATCATATGGAATCAAGTTTTCTCTGGACTCTGAATAGAGGGGTCTTGGTAACTTGTTGCTTTACAGTTCATCTAGGAGTGGGCACAGGGGCCCAGCCACTCGTGTCTGGACCATGTGTGTAAATAACCAGTGAAAGGCAATAGAGGTTGCAGGTAGGAAGTGGCCATGGGTGTTTTGAGGACCAATAAAGTTGAAAATACATTTTACTGGTGCCCAGTGGACTATGTATTTGCAGCTCACACTGAGGTCCACATAATAAGCTCTTTCCAGCCCTTCTAAGGTAGGAATCTCACTGGGTCTATCCTTATGCCAGCTGCACACCTGCTACATAATCCAAAGGTTTGGGGCCAGAGATATTACCACAATGCCTTGCAGTGCTCTCTGAGGGGAGTTTGAAACAAGTTTGATTGGCTAAGCCAGAAGCTGTTCTGTGGTAAATGCCTTAAATCATCAGCTATATAGAAACTACAAGGCAGAAATTTGGCACTACGGTCAAGAGTGTAGAAAATAAAGTTTTCATGCTTATATTTTAAAATATAGCAAATGGCTGGCAGTGGTGACATACACATGTAAACCCAGTACTCAGGGAAGCAGAGGCAGGCAGATCTCTGTGAGTTTGAGGCCAGCCTGGTCTACAAAGTGAGCCCAAGACAGCTAAGGATACACAGAGAAATCCTGTCTTGAACTGCCCCCCCCCAAAAACACAAAAAACATAGTATATGAATCATAGGAATAACCTCAACTTCTGGAATGGCAGAACAGGGCTCTGCAAACCCCTCCTTTGTAATACCAACAAGCACACTGGAAAATTGTCAAAATTAACTTTTTTAGAATGCTAGAAATTAACTGAAGGCTTATAGCCACCAGGGAGTATTTATTCAAGAAAAGTAGTTTAATCTCTGTAAAAAAAAAACCAATGAATCATTATATTTAACCTTTCAATAATCCCTCCGCCTGTCCCCAGATTACCTTATAAATCAACAACCCAACCAACTGTGATAGCAATGCCACCACCAGCCTAGCAGCCATCGTAGGAGGCAGGACAGGTGAAGAGCCCTGCTCCTCAAGCCCCCACCAAGGCCAGTTTCTGAAGAACTTCCAGAATTGGACCTGTGTCGGGTCCCAGCCCGCAGGGAAAAATTGAATCAGGGTTCACCTGAAAGAAGGAGTGGGGATTGAAAGTAGGATACAGAGATGCGAGAAATAACGAATCAAGTCAGGACATTTCTGATCAAGATTCACTTTATTGCCGACTAGCAGGAACATATATAGGGCAAGGTCAATAGGATCTATTCTTATCTCACTCACTCTAGCCCCTGGGCAAGAATGCAATAGCCTAAATTGCTCTCTGTAGAACTTCCTAGTTCTCTGAGTAGTTCCTTGTAAGAACTTCCTAGATCCTAGTTCCACGTTGAGACTTCTCTACTTCTTTCAAAGGTAAATAGTCCAAGGATAGCCTAGAACACAAGACCTGGTGGTGAGGTAAAGTCAGCAACTCGAAGGTCACAGCATACAGCCTAAGCACAGGATTTCTGACATGGCAGAATTTGTCATGGGTCCCCACTGACCTGCCTAGCAGCTTGCCTAAAAGTGTCCATGTCAGGGCTTGTCTTTAGTTGACTTGACTTAGAGCATGTTGGCACAAATAACCCCATCAGCAAGACATTTGATAAAAACAAGTGGCGCTCTCTTTTGAGTAGTTGGCAAGCTCTGACTCCCACAACATACAGCCTCTTGCTATTGCCCCTGGTCACTCCCCTCTCCCCAGAGGTGTAAGGTAAGTCAGTCCTATTGCTGAAGACACCATGTACTTCAGATACAGGCACAAAGGCAGCTGAACTGGGACTGACCTGGATGTCCCACCCCTGTGGGCATTCATGGAACCAGAAGGCACCATGCCAGCTTGCAAAGGAAGAAGGAAACCAACAGTCCTACCCAGCTATGATACCTCTGAACCGTATCGACCAGGATGGCACAGTAGTTCTTTGGGTGCAGTAGTGGCACACATGCCTTGGTAGTAAACAACTGCTTTCTAATGAGTGAGTCCCATGCCTGGTGCTGAAACCTAGCTAACTACTACTCAGTGTTAGTGAACCCATGGCTATTGGAGGAGAGTCTACAACACTACTAAACCAGCATCATCCCTAACAGTCTATAAACACGGGTCCTTATCCACAGCTAAGTGTAGCCTCAACTCTCATCAACCAACCTTCTCTTTGCAACAAAGGGAAACTATTACAGAAACGACGACCCATCAATATGCAGATTTATGGAGCCTAGCCCCAAAGGCTACATCTACAAAACACTGCCACACCAAAGGCTCAGAGAACAGTGCAGAAGAGGGATTGACAATTGTGAAAGCTAGAGAATCAGGGACTTTTCTGTAAGATCATGTCTCCTAGCAACATCAGAAACTCTACTCGTGAAGTCTTACCCAAATGTGAGTTGAACAAGAATGACACCAATGAACAAGCCAAAGTGGACCTCAACCCTACACAAAGAACTCCAGGCAGCTTAGAAAGCTGGGAGTGGGAAAGGTCATCCTCCCAGGGAAGAGCACACCAATTGTTTGATCAGTGTCAAATGGCCAGCCCTGAAAACATGCATACAAGTAAGATTATATGGACTCAGCAGGTTATATTTAGGAATATGCATGTATATACAAATACATATTTGCATGTCATCAGGGAAATAAAATATAAAGCTGTAATAAGATACTACTTCATACCTCTCAGATATTTCTATCTTTGAAGGACTCACCACATCAGGTATTGGTGAAGTTGTGGAAGAGCTCAACTTGTATACCGCAGTGGGTATGTGAAACAAATACCTACCTTGGAAACCAGTTTGGTCATTGCTTAAAGTTGACCATCAGCTTGCTATATGAACTGGCCATTCTACTTCTAGATGTTCAAGGAAATGAAGATGTATGTTCTAGTGAAGACTTATATAAAAAAACCATCTGTGTGCTGGAAGGTGGGCTGAAGCCCAGACTGCCGCACAATCCAAAACTCTTAGAGCACTGACATGACACCATAGATCTCTATTAGGGGTTCTCTGGACCAAGTTGGGTGAATAAAGAATTGTCTTGGGCCACATGTAAAATACCTTCAATCTCTCTCTCTCTCTCTCTCTCTCTCTCTCTCTCTCTCTCTCTCTCTGTATTGTGTGTAAAGTTTTAAAATACTTAAAATTAAAATATTTAAAAGATGGTATAAAAGTGCCTTTGGGCTATGTGTTTAAACTTGGATTCTGCAGGCAGTGGTGGCACATGACTTTAATCCCAGCACTTGGGAGGCAGAGGCAGGTGGATCTCTCAGTTCTGAGTTCAAGGACAGCCTGGTCTACAGAGTGAGTTCCAGGACAGCTGAGGCTACAAGGAGAAAACAAAAACAAACAAACAAACTTGGGTCCTATATCCAACACACACACATACACGAATATACATACAGATATTCCCAAATCTGAAACACTTCAAGTGCCAAGCCTTTCAGACATGGAATACTCAACTTGTACCATGAAGCAAAAGAAATTAACTACAGATACTTGTGACAAGTGAATGAAGATCATGATAGCACCCATAGCATCATTCTATTTAAATAAAGTGCTAAGCAATGCAAACTTATCTTTAATGACGGAAAACAAATCACTAGAATCTTGGGACACAGGTTGTGGACAATGACTGACAGGGAGGAAGGACTTAAAAGGAGCACAGGGGAGGATTTTGAGTGATGGATACTCATTATCTTGACTGTAATGATAGTTTTGCCAATGCATGGCAAAAACAATCAAATCACACATTCTGAGTATATGTAATTTATTGTATGCCCTTTATACTTCAATTATGTTGTTTAAAATAAGGCCATGGTGGCTTTTGCATATATGACATGTGACACTTCATTATTTGAACAGCTCAGTACTTGTTTTAAAACATCTGAAGATTTAACTAACACATTTAAGCTGGTTAAAAAAAAAAAAAAGCGTGGAGACACTGTGGTTACCATTACATTTTAAATTAGATTTGTGGGGGGGTTGTTTGCTAGTTTTATTTATGTATTTATATTACAGCAGGGTTTTATTTTGCAGCCCAGGCTCACCTCAAAGTTAAAATTGTCCTGCTTAACTTCTTAATTGCTGGGATTATATGTGATGTGAGTAACTCTTTATTATTATTATTTTTATTTTCCGAAACAAGGTTTCCCTGTGTAGCCTTGGCTGTCCTGGACTGCTTTGTAGACCAAGATGGCCTCAAATTCACAGCAATACACCTGCCTCTGCCTCCCTGAGTGCTGGGATTAATGTAATTAACTTTTAAATGAAAGTTTTAATTTTATTTTATGTGTATGTGTGTTTTGTCTGCATGTATGTATGTGCACTCCTTGCATGCCTGGGCCTACAGAGACCAGTAGAGGGTGTTGTACATCCTGTAACTAGAATTATAGACGTTTGTAAGTTGCCATGTGAATTCCAGGAATTGAACTCTGGTCCTCTGGAAATAAAGCCAGTCACCGCTCTTAACCACTGAGCCATCTCTCCAGCCCATGATTAACTTTTTAAAAGGGAGTTGGTTTTTGTATTTTAAATCTATACCATCAGTGAAACAGTGGGCACTGGGAAACTATCAATATGAGTAAGCAGAGAATGATTTTTTTTAAACATTAAATTCCTAAGGAGTTGAACATCTCTCTTTATGTTTATCGGCTGCATGCACTATTCCTTCGTGTGGTGCCTGTCTGTCTTTGTTCATTTTCTTTTGGGGCCTTTTCTTTCTTGGTCTGTACACATTCTTTGTTGAGGTAGCTTTTAGCCAAATTGAGCGTGAGGTCATATGTATGCAAAAATGTTCAGTAAGTCACTGCAGATGCAGGATTGGGTCTCCAAGGCAAGGAAAGCAAATGAACAAAAGCAAGTTAGTGAATCTGAGTTAAAGGAATGAAAAGGAGGGTTGAGTGACCTGGAAAAATATGTCCTTGTATAACCCTAAGAGACATACTTCCTTTTACTATCAATTTACTGTGGCATACATGTCTGCAGGAAGTCGGGTCTTTTCCAGAGGTTTCCTCTCAAATAAATACCAGAAGTCATTGGGGTCCTGATGTTTATCGAAGTGTTTGTCCTACTGTTTTTTGTTTTGTTTTGTTTTTTGGGTTTTTTTTTTTTTTTTTTGGCTCTTGGCAAACTCAGTGGGCCCTTTAAAGACTACAGGACTCCACAGAGCTGCCTCCACACTGGAAATCTGGAATGTGCTGCTAAAGCAGTTGACCACGATGCCTGGCATACCGCCTTCTGAAACCCAAGCTGGCTGGAGAATGCCGTGCTCAGTCTTGTCTAATGACTGTCTATGCAGTCGCCACCACTGCTGAACCTGAACCTCAGGGCTGCTGTCAAAATCGAGCAAGACAAACAGCTGTGGCATATGGGGGGGCACATGGTCTAATTATTGCCACCATGGATACTGAGGATCCAAGGCCAGGCACTAGTCCCTCCTCAGTGTCCTCATGCTGTGGTTACATTCTCACACACACACACACACACACACACACACACACACACATATATATATATATATGTGACCTGCACAATAGGATATTTTTTCTTCTTAAACAAATTTACTCCCCTCCCTTCAATGCTACTAACTTAGACTCCACAAAATCTGAATCCATCACTGGTGCTAGGCAAACCGTCATGGAGAAGTACTTTTGTTGGGGGCTGTTGTTGTTTTCCACTGTCCTCTTAACTGTTAAGTGGCAGGGTGTGGTAACGGGATCCAATTGGTCTGATTTCATGCCTGCTTCTACTTCCTAGTGTCCATCCTGGGTAAGGCTTGTGTGCTGGCTAGGCTTCTGTCAACTTGATACAAACTAGAGTCATTCTGGAAGAGGGACTCTCAACTGAGAAAATGCCTGTAGGCAAGTCTGGAGTGAATTTCCTTGATTAGTGATTGATGTGACAGATCCAAATGCTGTGTGTTATGGGTCTGGTCATGTTAAATGTGAAGATAACACCTTGGAGGCATTCCCTTCTTTCCCATGTTTCCTACATATCTATTGACTCCCCCTTCCACACTTAGCCTAACAAGACACAGCCTTGAATTTGAGAGGAGAGGAAGCCAGAAGTGGACTTGGCTCTGAGCTTAATGGATTCACTCACCAACCACCACACGCATTTTTTTTCCTTGCATATCTCAAGTTCAAGGTTTTTTGAAGGAGAGGATTGCTTTGCTTTTCCTGGTCCTAAGGCTTCAGTGTAGGCAATTGTGAGCCTTTACAGCCACACAATTCCCCGTGGCATTGAAGCCTCATGTAAGGTGTGAATGCTCTTTCAAACAACACAATAAGCCATTCTATTGGCATGTTTCTATAATCCCAGTGTGGAAGGTGGAGACAGAAGGGTCAGGAATTCAAGGTCATCCTTGGCTACATAGTGAGTTTGAGGTCATCTTGTCTCAAACATAAAAACCAGAAGCCAAAGTGGCAGTGTTTAGACGATTCAGATACCCTATTTTCCATGGTCACATCCAGGAATGTTATAATTCTTTTTTGTCACCTCCAATTAACATACAAATAAATATATTTACTCTTCCACCTTCATCTGATTCTTAAACTGAAAAACAAAGTAGTATAGTTTAGTTACAATCTCATCTAAAAAGATATGAGTGTGTATGTTTGCCTGTGTGTGTCTCTGCGTGTGTGTGAGTGTGTGAGTGTGTGTGCATGAGCATGCACAACTTCTAAAGACAAAGACTTAGGAGTGACAAGCAGTATTTAAAATAACCTCAAAGAGTTGAAATCCAATGAGGTTGATATGTTTCTCATAATTACATAATTGGCTGATTGCCAACTCACTTCATATACAAATTCACTTCAACCATAGCTTATGGAATTGAAATGCCAGTTTAGTTTAAGGGACAGCAGTAACAATAAATCATGGTACGAATGGGTTTCAGTTGAAGGCATTTAGCCCTGCCTCACATTTGCTTAGTGAAAGTAAATGTTGACTCCCTTCCCCTGAGTACTTAGTAGATGAGTATCTCACAGCCACCTTGATTCAAATGCAAACATATTTATGTGACGCCTAGGTGGGCCAGTGTGAGAGGCTGTAAGCATAACCTTTTCTCATTATATAAATTATCAAACTCCTCTGATTATTTTTCTTCCTTCAAAGTCATCGACTAGCAACAGGCTTAAAGAAAAGAGCGAGTGTCTACTGCCTTACACTCCCTGGCACAGGGGGCCCTTTCATGTGGATTCCATGGAATAGCTCAGGATCTGAGGAAACTCTGAACAGTCTCTTGCTCTGGGATGCTTTCTAGGGTTGACTTCAGAAGCTCAGCAGAGAGAGTGCTCTGAGATAGTCAGTGAAGGGCAGAGGTACTGAAACTGGTGCCCAGAGTGAAAACTATCCCAGGGCTGAGTGCTCATCATACGCTAGTCACTGTGGGTAACATCTGTATTCACGGTCTCCACTAGTGATGACAGGAAGCGCTGCATAGGGAATATTGCTAGCTCCATTTTGAGGGTAAAGAAACAGGTTTTGAGCACTGAAGCAACTTCCCTTAGGACACAGAAAGTGCCAGGCAAGGTTGGGGCTTTATCTCATGACAGACTTCACATCTATTATGTGCGTGTGAAGCTCTGATTTGGATCCCAGCATCACATAAACTGAGTGGAGTGGTGCGTGCCTGTAATCTCAGCATATGGGAGGTGGTTAACTACATACAGACTCTGAGGCCAGCCTGGGTCAGAGACAGTCTCAGAGAGGCGGCAGAGGTGGCAGTGCACAGCCATGTCACTGCTGCTCCAATCACAATAGCTAGTGAGTGAAGTCAGCCAACAGGTCCATCAACTGACGAGTGGGTAGCGAAAACCTGGTATGTACACGCAATGAGATTGTATTCAGCTGTTTAGGGAAACAAAATTATGAATGATATAACTCAGCTCCCAAGTACAAACACTATATAGTTTCAGAGGTTTAGGCTTACTTGTTTAATTAGGAGTATCTATGGAGCTCAGCAAACCAGAAAGTGTCTGTGAGAGGGGAGAGGAGAGGCCTTGGGGGGGGGGGATAGTGGAACCCAGGTAACATGAACACAGAAGGATGTTGGGAGTGGAAAGAGGTAAATGATGATGGACGGAGGGAAGGCTAATCAAAATCAAGGATGTCTGAAAAGGTCATATGGAAACCAACTACTTTGTGAGCTAATTAAAAATTACAATTAAAAAAAGGAGTTTGAGTGGAGGTGTCTTACGTGGGTAGACAGGGCAGAAGCTAATTGGTAGTCTCCGCTGACAAAATGAACCAAATTAAAGTATAAAGGCAGGTTCACTGGGGGCAGCTTTCAGAGGGTTCACTGGTGCCAAGGAAGGAGGCCAGGGGAGCCACGCAGATGAGGAGATGGAAAAGTGCATGCACAGAGAAAGAGGAGAGAGAGAGAGAGAGAGAGAGAGAGGGGGGGGGAGAGAGGAGAGAGAGAGAGAGTTGGGAACCGAAATGCCTAGATTATATAGTGAAGAGCCTACAGGTGAGAGGAAGCCCAGCCTCTGGGTGGGAAAGTTCACTGTAGAGGGCAGGGTATGCCAGCCATGCCCTGGCTCAGGTAGGGACTGAGGCATGCTGGGAGAACCTGGAGGCCAGATCGGCTTTGGTATGTTGAACAGGCACCTCAGCCACTTGTGCTTGTCCCGGGTCTGAAACCCAACAGAAGCTATAAAGGAGTCATTGAAAACCCCAGTGCCAGGTGTAGGATGCTTCCATTTGAGACTTCTGCCCCAAACAGCACAGGCTAACGGCGTTGCCCCTGACCTGGGAATGTCCCTTCTGCTCGACATCTTTCCTGGTCCTGGAGGATGTTATGTAGGCCACTTGGGGAGTCATGTTCAATGGCCTTACTCCAGGGTCAATGAAGCGTGCTGCAGCATGGACCTTCTGGGCAAGCTCTGCCCACTGGTGCAATAGTAGCATGACTGTTATGGGGGTAGTGAGGGAAGATAATCACTTTCTGATTGGGTTTGAAGTCTGCTATGCGGGAGGAAGTTTGTGCCTGGTCCAGTAAGCATGGTTGGAAGCCTGTGTCTGGGGAAGTCGTAGCCCCAGAGGGGATACTACCGCTGTCGTACATGGACGTGCTGCCAAAATGCCTTCTATACATTTGTGTTTATACCCAAAGATCAGCGCTTCTCAACGTTGATCAGCGCACCTGCTTCTTGCAATGGGAGGCACTCAATGGAGGGCTTCTTAGTTTGTCATGGTGCTAAGAATAAACGACTGCTGAATACTCAGCACTAAGTGACACCTTGTTATTAACCCATCCCCCAGGGGCTCAGGGAACATCACAGAAGAGGGAGAAGCTAGAGGGTGTGGAGGAGAGCTGTGAAACACTGCCTTCTGAACATGGCATGACGGTTGAACTCATGAACTCACGGCAGCCATAGCTATCTGCACAAGACCCACACAGGACTGAGTCTGTCCACATTCCGGAGAGGAACTCATGAAGCCCCAGGCCTCACTGAGAAGTTATTGGAAGTAAAAGAACTCACCTTTCCTCATTGGTGTAGACGCTAGTACATTGTCCTTGCTTCAGCAAATAACTCCATACCCTGCTCATGCAAGCAACCTTAATTAAATCAAGTTAATGAAATTAATTCATTAAATGAAAAGAGGCACAATGGAAGTGGCGGGGGATTTGTTGGGAAGAAGGAGTCCAGAGAGAGTGGAAAGGGAATAACAAGGGAAACTATGACCAAAATAATATTATATACATGAAGATGTGAAATTGTCAAAGTAAATTAGAGATTTCTTTTTTTTTTTTTTTTTTTTTAAAGAACTTGGAGTGGAAGCTAGCATGACGGAGCAAGCCTCCAATCTTAGTGCTCAGGAAGCTGAGGCAGCAGAATTGTGAATTCAAGGCTGGCCTGGGATATATAACGAGATCCTGGGGAGGGGTGGGTGGTCAAGCAAATTGAGCCCAGAAGCCCACATTCCTACCCCATTATACAACCCTGAATACAGTAGGTGTTCCCCAGTAGTAGCAAGCACCCATCTATTGAGTGAGCCTGAGCAGGGCAGATCAGAGGCAGAAACCCTCAGCTACCTTCTCATAGATCCCCAAGTCTTGTTGCTGCCCGGGCGCTTCTCATCTGCAGCCATCATCATCATCCTCAATCCCCACCACAGGCCCGAGGCCACTGACTGCCAGACAAACCTGGGATTCCTTGAGCTCTCCTTTCCGTCCATGTCCACATCTGGTTGCCGGGCTCTCCCACTCTGAGTATGGTCATGCATCTGTGAAGAGCCTCACCAAATTCTTTCCTCACCAGGCTCAAGCTAGGAAACTGGTGAAGCCGAGGACCACTCAGAGGGGCTGAATCTTCCTTCAGGAAGGCAAGCCTCTGGGAGCTGATAGTCACTCAGGAACACCTCCTCAGTGAGCCAGTGACTACTGGAACCTGGGGGACTTCACGGAGCCCTATTACCTGAATGACCATGTGAAATTAATCAAGAATTGGGAGCCATGTAGCACGCATGCCCCTGATCAGCCATGATGAAATATAAATTGGACAAGTCACTCTGGAAGATGCCAATAAGGAGAGATGAGCTGCCATCTTCCACAGCCACTGAGTGACGTCCCTGAACACAAAGGCAGTGCACAACCAAATATAGATTGTAGTAATACATCTACTAAAGTTCTCTGACTCATACCCATAGCCCCGCTCAGATGAAAATGCACAACAGTGTGTATCTTTAGCCATATGGAAACCCAGGTCAGTGTTTCCAATTTCCTGGCCAGCAAGGCAGGGAAGAATTTGCAGCTGTTTCTCATAAGTCTGCCGTGGCTGAGCTCTGACTGGGCCCTTGCCATCAAGAGGCTGAGCAAGCGTGTGGGACTTACAGCTTCTGTTCATAGGAGATAATCTGTCAGAGTGCTGACCGCAAGCTGAGGTGAGGGGGTACAGGGACTGGACGTTCCCAGAGCGCTCCTCTAACAGGCTATATTATCTTCTTATTGCTGTTGTAAAATACTTGGCAAAAGCAACCTCCAGACGGTCTTATTGTTGTTCTCAGCTTGAGACAACAGCTTATTATGGAGGGGGAAAGCATGGTGGCCAGTGGCAGTTCATCAGCTGGCAGAAAGGAGAGTGTGATAGCTACTGGTATTCAGCTTGCTTTCTTGTTTGTATTCAGTCTAGGACCCACACCAATGGAATAGGGTCACCATATTTAGGGTGGGTCGTTCCTCTTCAAAACCTTTCTAGAAACACTTTCAGAGTCACACCTAACTGTAGGCATTACTTTTAAACTCTATTTTATTTGGGGTTCCTTAATGCCTCTACCTCCCTTCCAACTCCCCATCCCTAGGTAGGAGAGAAAGAAGGTTAGAAGGGGCAGGGGCCATAAACCTCTTATACTTAGTTCTGGCTGGTTAGGGTTGTCGGGTTCTTTGGGAAAATACCAATGTCAGCTGTCAGGATATCCAGCATACTAGGAAAATGCAGCTTCAGCCTTGAACCTCCCCCCCACTCTGGGCTCTGATATTTATACTCTTCTAGAGTCCTCAGAATTCCACTAACTTCACCTAGCAAAGCCCAAGCCCCTCTGCCCAAGGCAGTTCTCAGCTGTGGAGAAACTAAAGCAGTTCCATATCCCACACTTGGGATTAAAGCAAAGACCTGTAACTGAGTTTTTAAAGAAACCAAAACTTCCACTACACCTAGTGGTATGTTTCTGTGGCAATTATTCATCGAGTCGGATTGACAGTGATGATTAACAGCCATACAGGTTTCATTTTTCTCACTCTCACTGATAGGCTCACCTTGCCTTTCCACCTCCACTTCTCTGCCTTGAGGAAATGCTGACTTGGGAGGCTGAGAAGCAACCACCTCCGAGACAGCTTGTACCACTCCACGCCCTGCATCTGTTTCAACTGTCAACAATAGTAGCTAAGCCAGCTCCTTCTCTCACATCCTAGGAGAGCAAGACCAAACTTCTTAGTTTGCTTCTCAAACCAAGACTGGCGGTAGCTGGGGAATTCAGCTAACCAAGCACCTGTTATCCTGTCAGCCAACCACGTCAACTTCCTGGTCTCTGGTCCTTGCCCTCAACACCCCAGACAACTAAACCATCACCACTAGGTCCTGAAAAGCATGAGCTGTTTTCAGCTTTTGGCAAATGTTATACATGGCGATGAAACTGTGCTAATTCCTCTGCAGACTCTTCAGCATCACCTTACAAATGCTTAAGGGTGACCTCCAGCTCTACCGCCACGGCATCATTTAGGCTTTCATCAGTTGTGGATTGGTGGTCAGATATATACTGGAAACCTAATTACAGTGTTCCTGGGGCGAGGTGAGTAAATCCAGACTTCCAGGTTTTACCATTGCCCGCCCCCCCAACTCAACTCTCTTTCCAGAACTAACTTCTCCAAACTTCTCTTTGAAAAGAAGCTAGTGTCTCACAGTACGACTGCTAAAACTGTATACAAAGTTGGTACAGGTGGGCTCCCAGAGTCAGATGTTCAGATGCTACCTGTGACTTTTAAGACCTGGAATGCAGGAAATCTATTTTTGAATGCTCAGCAGCACCTTGGGCTTGCCAGCTAACTCTGGATTATGTTTCGTTCAGGTAGAATGACCAGTCCCTCTTAAGAGGTCTTTATAAACAGTGAGTCAAAACTGTTCATTGATCCAGGATTGACATCAATCTTGATGACAGAGTCAAGGGGACTCTGGGGCTATGAGGCAAATAGTAGATATTTGGCAAATGAAATAAACACACAAACCTCAATAATTATAAATTTTTCTCAATGCTGGAGCTTTTCTAGTACTGGAATCTGATTGTTGATGCAAAATATAGTT
>OU015744.1:129756779-129793043 GCA_907169655.1 Acomys percivali | reverse complement strand
TCCTTCCTTCCTTCCTTCCTTCCTTCCTTCCTTCCTTCCTTCCTTCCATGGGCACACGTGTGTGATTGCAGTCACATACAGAGGGCGGAGGGTAACTTGCAGGAGGAAATTCTCTCCTTCTACCATCTGGGTTCTGGGGATCAAACTCAGATTGCAGATAAGGTGGCAAGTGTCCTCTATCTGCTCAGCGTCATCCGGCCAAGCTTTTCTTAGAGCTCCTATTCCCTCTTTTGGTTGAAATCTGTTGGCAGAGCAGCACTGTGGTAGACTAGCTGTCCACCTGCCCAGCTGTTCTGGGTCCCTGAAAGCTTTTGTCCTAGAATCCTGGAGGCTAGTCAGTGTCCAATTGAGCAACTAGAGCTGACTGGTAATGAGGAAAACCCAGATGCCTGTTAGATCTGAGTCACAGTCCCTTGGGTTAATTCGGTTCCAGTTTCTGGCTGTGTTACTAACGCTGTTGTGGTTTCTTTGCTCTCCCCGGTGCAGGGTAGCTCCTCAGTGTTGGCCGATCTGGGTCCTTGAGTGGCAAAGACTTGTAGACTGGGCTCTCAGGCTCCAGGGCTTACATACAGCTCCATCTCTGTCTCTGTCTCTGTCCTTGTTTCTGTCTCTCTCTGTCTCTGTCTCTCTCTGTCTCTATCTCTGTCTCTCTCTGTCTCTGTCTCTCTCTGCCTATCTCTGTCTGTCTGTCTGTCTGTCTGTCTGTCTGTCTCTCTCTCTCTCTCTCTCAAGTATTAGACATCACTATGGCATTTTGGAGCCAAGTGCTTTAGTGGTTCAACCCCATCTCCCTGACCTCGCTCTCCTCCTAATCTCTTTTCCTCTTTCATGACTCGCGTGTCCTTTTGTCTACACCCATCATTCCTCATCATCTATTTTTCACCATTTCAGTTTTTAAGTTTTTTTTTTTTTAGGGTTTTTTTTGGCTTTACCCACACTTACACTCATTTACATGTAGATGTGTTTCTGTGTGCACATGTGTGTACATTTGTGTGAGTATGTATGTGGGCACATATGTGCTTTACAGTCTAGGATTCACATATGAGACAGAGTATAAGGTTTTTGTCTTTCTGAATTTGAGCCATCTTATTTAACATTATAATTTCTAGATCCAGCAAATTTCATGATTTCATTTTTCTTTGTAGCCTAATAAAATGTCCCTTTTGTTTATGAATCATATTTCATCATCCATTCCTGTGTTGATGAACATCTAAACTTGTTTCATTTCCTTGCTATTGAAAATAGAGCAGCAGAGAACACGGACGAGCAGCTATCTCTACAGTAGGATGTGGAGACCTTTGGTTATATGCTGAGGCGTGATGTAGCTGGATCATATAGTAGCTCTGTGTTTCATTTCCTTATATACTTCCACATCAATTACCATAATGGCTGTATTATTTAGCGCTATTACAAGGAGTGAATAAGGGCTCTAATAATCTCTTTTCTGTTTTTCACATTTTCCCCTAACAGTTTGATTATAAAATATAGAAATATCTTTATTTCTTTATCTGTCTACAAACATATACAGGGAAGAAACATCAGTAGAAGTAGATATTGTTCCAAGAAAGTGAGAAATTGATTGTTGTATAGAAGTGAAGGGGGGGGAAAGAGAGAATTGGCCATAAGAGAAAATACTTTTTCAACTTTGCAATGCAATTTGTAGTTCAGCAGCCATGTGGTTGACATCATTTGCTTGTTAGACAGGAAGAATCTCAGGTCCTGTACCAGCTCAGCTAAAACAGCGTCTATATCTTGCTAAGCTTCTCAGGTAATTTGAATGTGCCTTAGTTTTCTGCAAAGCCTTAATCTACATTCTCTATTCACTGTGAGGAGACTACCCAGAAGCTGGAAGTCTCTAACTATGTCTTTAGACCAAAATATTCTGCCAGAGAGGTTTGGTGCTGCTGAACATGGAAAACATAGAGCATGAATCCTTTTGTTCAGAAACCACGTATCAAAAATGCAAGTCCAGGGACCAGTGCGATGGCATAGTGGATAAAGTCACTTGCCGCCAAACCGGACAACTCAAGTTCAATTCCCAGGACCCACCTGTAGAAGGAGAAAACTCATTTCTGAAAATTATACTCTGATGTCCATACATGTGCTCACAAATATACACATAAAATAAAAAAGTACATATATGCTAAAGGCACAAGTCTATTTGAAAGGCAACTTATTAAAAGCAAAAGTGAAATTTAATTATAATATGGCTTCAATGTAGTAACTAGTGGTGCAAAGTTAAATAATTTTGGAAAGTGTGATCAGATTTCAAATTCACTTGAGATTCAATCCTTTAACAACTTAGATGGTGCAGAGCTGATAATCAAGATAATATTGGTATATGCTTTATCTTTATTATAAATTATTAAAACATGTACAAGAATGTGATATAGTAAAGTTGTCATTTTAAGGGTTTAAAGAGTATAATTGTATCAGTTTCTGTGGCCAAAGGTGTGACAGAAACAACTCAAAAGAGGAAGGACTAAAATAAAATAAAATAAATTAAAACAAAACAAAACAAAAAAATTATTAAAAAAAAAAAAAAAAAAAAGAGGAAGGACTTACTTGGCCCCCGGTTTCAGAGACTTCACTTCGGGATTGATTGCTTGGCCCAGTGTGCTCAGCAGAATGTGACGGGAGGTGGGAGTATGTGGCACAGGAGAAGAAACTTCACAATAGAGAGGTGTGGGGGCTGGTGGGGGGTGAGGAGACTATGCTCACCTCAAAGGCACATCTCCTGAGATTTACCTTTGCCAGCGCCATCCTGGCCTCTTAAGTGTCTGTAAGTTCCTGTGTCACCAGCTATAGACCGAACGTTCACTACGTGATCCTGTTTGGAGACATTGTATATTCAGGCCACAACATTTCACTCCTGATTTGCATGCATCTCATAGTACAAATGTATTGACTTCAACCTCATGAACCTCCAAATGATTTTTATTTTTAAGGTCTTTAAAATATTTACTTATTTGTTTGTATGTATGTGTTGGTGAGTGTACATATGTGTACCATGTGTGTAGGCTCCCACTGAGGCCAGAAGGATATCGGATACCCTGGAACTGGGTATCTACCTAGATAGCCACCAGGTGGGTGCTAGCAATTGAACCCTAGTCTTCTGCAAGAGTGCCAAATGCTCTTAACCATTAGGCCATCTCTCTAGCTCCAAGAGTTTCCAAATTCTTATCCGTTGCAACATTGTTCAAAAGTCAGCCCAAAGATTCTACTGAAATTCAAGGCAATTACTTATCTATAAGCCTCTGTAAAATCAGAGTGAAAGTTACATATTTCTAAAATACCATGGCACAGAATAAATACTTCCATTCCAAAGCGGAAGGATAGAAAGAAATGATTGGACCTAAGTGAGACCAAAACCTAACTAGGCGAACATTAAACCCTCTGATTCCATGTGCAGCATCTGGAAGGTGTGGCAGTGTGACAGAAGCTCCAACAGACTCAGACAGCCCTGCCCTGCAGCCTTCCTGGCTACAGGCCACAAGACTTGTCTCTCGGGCTGGTTTAGTTTGTTGCCTGTGGCTTTGCTTAACAGATGCTCTATGTTACTGGCTTGTTCGACTTCCTGGACTCGTTGTTGGAGTTTAGGTTTTACACTCATGTCTTCGTGTCTTGTCCCCTCAGGAACTTCTTACAGGGAAGCTGACTCTGTCACACATTGCTTGCCCTCCCAGGCTTTCATTTGACACTGGGGTGGGAGGTGGGGGGTGGGTCTGGAGAAATCCTCATGACTCTATAATGTTTATATTTGGCATGATTGTAAAATCCTAAGGCCACTGGGCAGTGGTGATACATGCCTTTAATCCCAGCACTTGGGAGGCAGAGGCAGGCAGATCGCTGTGAGTTTGAGGTTAGCCTGGTCTACAGAGCAAGTACAGCACAGACAAGGCTACACAGAGAAACTCTGTTTCAAAAAAAACCCCAAACAACAACAACAACAGCAACACCCCAAAAAAACAAAATTCTAAGGCCAAGATCAGCTCAGTAGTAGCTAGGCCTTTCTCTACACTGTGGCTTCATTGACCTCTGAGGCCCCGGGCTGATGGGGGAACACAGAGCTCTGGGGGACACTCAAGGAGAAGGTTCTAATGACTTTATATACGCATTCCTTCAAGCCTATAATGGCTGGGCTCTGGCCAATTCCTGAGGCACTTTCAAGGCATCTTTCTTACTATTCCAGTGCAAAGTCCTTAGCTTGTTTTTACAACACTAATCTCAGAAACTGTAACTTTGTGACACCCAAGTTTTACAAGTCTCTCAAGTCTTTTTCCCTTTGTCTACTTTTTGCTTCTATTCTTACTGTGAACTGGCTAAAAAGCATCCAGTGATGCCAGCGCTATAGCCTGGATGCTGGACGGCTTACATATTTCCTCTATGGTGAGGTCTCAGGATAGCAACACAACGTGGACAAATTCTTTCCCACAGTGCAACATGCACAGTATCTAGTACAATTCCTATCTGAGACCACGGAGCAGTGCTGCAACCCCGCTGGCCTTCTTCTCCAAGCTCGCACTGGAGTTTCCCATCATTAAAGCTCAGACACCATGCTATGGTGTCTCCAGCCTCCAAACTCCTCTAAATCTCTCTCCCAAATAATTCCAAGCGCCTCTCCCCCAACCCATCACAGCCAAGATCACAGTTCTTAGGTAGCAATTTTCTATAATATATATATATTTTTTTGTTTTGTTTTTGTTTTTTGTTTTTTGTTTTGTCATCACTATGACCTGACAAACACATTTCGAGAGGAAAGGGTTGCTTTGCGCTCGTGGCTTTAGAGGGTTTACATTATAGTTGCTTGGTTCTCTGAATGTGAGGAAAGCCATTCCCTTCTGATGTGCAGAAGCTGGAGAGGGGGTGGAAGGAGGGTAGCGAGAAGGAGAGGGGGAGGGAGAGAGGCCTGGAGAAGAGGATTACCCTTCAAAGCATGCCCTTGGGTCCTATTTCCTCCAAGCAGGCCCCATTTCCCACCATTTCCACCATCTCCCCAATATCGCAACCAGCTGGGACCAAGTGTTCAACAAGTGAACCTGTGAGAGACACTTCATATTTGAATGCCTACAATGATCAAGCTCTCCCACTCAGGAGACTGAGGCAGGGAGGCGGCTGCATGGCTTTCTGAAATATGCGTCAGTATGAGCTTCAGCAAATATAGCCGGTCAGTGTAACGGCAGTGTCAGTTTTTAAAAAACTCAGGTGCTTTCTTCTTTGGGTTTTTCTTAAACATGTCTTTTAACAAAGAGCTGAAAGTGGGCCTGGGGAGATACTGCTGTGGGTAAAAGTTCAGAGGCAGCTCAGGCAGGAAGATCACAAGTTTGAACCACCTTGGGCTACATACTGAGACCTTGGCTTAAACAAACAAATGAAAAAAAAAAAAAAAAGCCCATAATACTATTCTGAGAGCAGAAGTAACTTACAATGAATGCCACACTTGGTCTTTAGGGCTCACAAGAAGGTGAAAGCACTCCATATAGATTGTTTAGCTCATTTACCGTATTTTTTGGACTATAAGATGCACCTGACCATAAGACGCACCCAGTTTTTAAAGCAGTAAAACAAGAAAAACAGTTAAAACAGCAATTGGATCATAAGGCCCATCCTAATTTCTCCCTTACTTTTTT
This sequence comes from Acomys percivali, assembly GCA_907169655.1. NCBI lineage: Eukaryota > Metazoa > Chordata > Mammalia > Rodentia > Muridae > Acomys > Acomys percivali. Next base: position 129,787,413 of record OU015744.1, on the reverse strand, counting down.
TTGGGGGGGAAGTGCATCTTATGGTCCAGAAAATACGGTAATCCTATCTAGTATAGATAGGTTTCCTGCAGGGGGTTTCAAACTGATCTGAAATTCCACCAGGACTAGCTAAAATCTTGAAGATCAACTGACTTTGTCAATGAGAAGGAAAGGCAGTGCTCGCTGCATCTGTTCTCCTCTGATTGTGGTGACATAAGGGCCTCTGTAACACTTCAACAGGGTTGTGCCCCAAACCCAGTCACCGTACCAGCCCTATTGTCCCTAGCCTACCCTTGGCCCGAGGAGATGATGCTACAGTCAGAGGCAGCGAGTCTTGTACCATTTTGGTTCCCTACACCCTGGGAAATCTTGGGTAAGCATGGGTCAGATTTCCTTGAAGGGCCTTGCAGAGCTACTTCCTGTCTTCTTCTCCTTGTTCTGTGCCCTGGAAGGCCACCTGGGTGACCTACCTCAGGGGCCTCAGAGGAATTTAGCAAAATCAGGACACTGGGAGGAGACAGGAGGACGGTGACAGTGGTGACTATCCTTCGACTCTGCTCCATCCTGGATGGCCACATGTCTGTCACGTGTCAGGAGTTCCTTCATGCAGTCTTGCTTTTCTTTTCATAACTGCTTACTTCCTCTCCCCTTAGGCCAGGAGTGTGAGCCTTCCCGCATTAATCTTATGTCTTTTCCCTAAACTCTAGCCACCCCTTCATCAACCCCTGAGTTAATATGGTCACTAAATGTTTCTGAGCCCCTATTCCTTAGTTTACACATCACATGATAGATAAGTTATTATTATTACAGTATCACACATATTTTAGATAAGTTTTCTTGCTATCTGTTTTTCTTGTGGAGAAATGTTCTTACTTGGCAAAAAAAAAAAAATCTTGCTAAGTAAATAAAAAGTACATTAGCTAGCTGTTATTGCATTAAGAATCACCACAAACTTAGCAGCTTAAAGCAACACACATCCGTTAGCTCACACTTCCTGTGGGCCAGGAGTCAGGGCGAGGTTAGTCGGCCGTTTCCCCAGAGTCTCCCTTGACTGCAGATGAAGGGTGGTTTCATCTGAAAGTTTGACTTGGGAAGACACTTCCAGACTCACAGGGATTGTTGGCAGGATGCATTTCCTTGATAAGACTGAGGACCCAGGCTGCTTGCTGTATGTAAACTTCCCTCCGTTCCTGGTGACCTTCCAGTCCCTAGCAGACACGCCCAGTTTCTTGGTGAGCAGGACTCCCAATGTGGCTGATTACTTCATTAGGCCAGCAAGGAGAGTCTCTTGAGGGAGTCTGAGAGCAAGAGAGAGTCTTGTATATGCCAATATAACCGCAGAATGTATATTTCATTATTGTTACCACATTTTATTCATTAGCAGCACATGTACCATCTGAAAAGGCACAGATACTCTGAAATGTAGCCCCATAGGCCATTTTATAGATGGTCACACAGGGAAGAAGAACAAAAGCTCTGCTGAGAGCTTGAGTGTTGGGTGTGACCAAGATCTAGGTCTAGAGTAGAGCTAATGCAACATGTTTGACAAAGGTGAAGAAATGAAAGAGAGAGGGAGAGAAAAGGGGGTTAGTGGTGGGAGAAAGGAACCAAGACGATAAAACAAGGCTGGAGCCATTGAGGTAGCTCAGTGGGTAAAGGCCCTTGCCAGACATGACTGCCTGAGTTTAATCCCCAGGTTTAATCCCACAAGGTGGAAGAAAACAGGCTCCTAATAGTTGTTAATGATTTCAGTATGTGTGCACGCATGCACACACTCAAGCACAACATGCACACACATACATAAATGTAATAAAATTTAAAGTAAAGGCAATGCCCAAAAGACAAAAGTTAAAACACGGCTTAATTAAGCAAAACTGGTAAAACAAAACCAAAAACAAACAAAAACCCATGGCTCAGCCAGTATAACAATGCCTGCTCTACTGAGCGTACACCTTCTTATCCTTCCTGAGCATGGAGAGTCTACCACAGCCAGGAATGACAGGTGTGTGGGACTTTGCTTTTGATGCTGTGAAAATTCACCTAAAAGCCCCAAGTCTGACCTGAAAGAAGAGGTATAGGGCAGAAGTGGCTTCTAAGAACAAAAGAGCTCAGGGGACCTGGTGGCCACAATTAAGCAAAATCTTATTTCTCTTACCCATAGGAGTAGCCAGAGATCTGGGGGGCTGGGAGCTCCTCCAGGGGAGGAGGAGATTTGTACAGGATTGTGTCTAAATTGGGGAGGGAAGAAGTGGGGGGGGGGGGTGAGGGAGGAGGAAAAGGAGAAGGCAATTGGGATGGGGCTTTGTCATCCAGGTCAATCTCAATTATTTAATACAAGGTATATGGTCACCAAACTACCCCTTTCCTGTGTGCCCTGGGTCTGCATAGCTGAAGGGAAATCAGGAAAGAGAGTGTATTTTATGTATATATTTGATCCTTGCCACAAATACTACTAAGTAGTATCTATTGTTTATCCCATTTAAAAAACAGAACATTGAGGCTCAGAGATAAAATAATTTGCATAAGGTCTCATTGCGAGTTAAGCAGCAGATTTCTCTTGGTTTGGTGATGCTGGAACAGATCCAGCACCTCAGGACAGGCTGAGCACTTGCTCTACCACGAGGCTGCACTCTGGTCCCCTCACGCCTTTGGCTTTGGCTGTGTGACCACACCACTGAAATACGGCCAACTATGATTCATTCCTAGAGGCAGACTCTTCCTTCCCCCCGTGCAAATTGCTGCCTGCTCGTTGAATGAATTTGGCATTCTGATGGCACCGGGAAATGGCGGGACTGCAGCCACAGTGTCTACAGCAGGTCTAGAGCCCAAGGGGGCCTGCACTGGGCCTGTATGGGCCAGCCTAGCTGCTGAGTCACAGGCTTGCCGAGAATTTGCCTTAGTAACTGAAGTCTCTGTCATCCCGCCCCAAGGCTTATGCAGAAGGGTTAGGTTTAGAAGAGTTTGTCTTTCCACTTGGAGAAATAACTGCCTTTCTTTGGTTCGTGGTATTTTAACACAAAACATGTTATCGTTCCAAGTTTTTACTATTCAGTATCAAAAGTTTTTGAAGGCAGACTAATATAAGTCTTCTTACACAGTGTACAAATTGTACCTCCCTTTGAAAAAAAGCAAATGCCTCTCCAAATAGCAAGCATCTTATTACCATGCCCCATGTCTTAGCATATCACAGTCATATGGTAACAACAGTAACGGTAACCGTAGTGGCTTATCTAATGAATACTACCAGCCACTGGGGGAAGAACATTCACCGTTTGCAAACTCTTAGCTTTAAGTCTCTCACTGTGGTGTGGATGTTCCCAGGTCACAGATGAGGGAGTGCACGTCAGTGATGTCATCAGCCTAGCCAGATTATACCCAGATGGGCGCTGGACTTTGCATCCTGTCCCTGGCTCAGTGAGGCCCGAATGACTGGTGCTGCACCTATGGAATCTATGACCTCACTTGCTTCTGATTCTGTGAGGGGGAGACACAGAATAGGAGATTTCTGTGCATTTCCAAAAAGATAAATTCCGAACTACATTTAAGAATTTTAAAAATATTTTTACGATGCCAGGCATGGTGGCACGTGTCTGTAATCCCAGCACTCAGGGGTGGAGGCAGAGGTAGGCAGATTGCAGTGAGTTCAAGGCCAGCCTGGTCTACAAAATGAGTCCAGGGCAGCCAAGGCTACACAGAGAAACCCTGTCTTGAAAAGAATAAGAATAATAAGAAGTAAAAAAACTATGATTTTTATGTGTATGAGTTTTGTATCTATGTTTGTGTTCCATATGAGTGTCTGCTTCCAGGGGAGGCCAGAAGAGGGCCTCAGATGGCTGTGAGCCTCCACGAACTGTGGTCCTCTGAAATAACAGCTAGTGTTCTTCACTAATCTTTGAGTTATAGTCTTAAATACTGTTCTTGTTTCTTTTTGATTTTCTAAGATAGGATTCCTCTGCGTAGCCCTGGCTGCCCTGGAACACACTCTGTAGACCAGGCTGGCCTTGAACTCAGAGATTCACCTACCTGCTTCTACTTCCGGAGTGTTGGGATTAAAGGCATGCAGCATCACTCTCAGCTTTGCCAAGCTTTATTATTATTATTTTTTAATAAAATAAAGTTAAATCTGTCACTTGCCATCTGTAGTTTTCCTGTGTCCTCACGTCTCCCGGGATTCGCTCTTTATGGTAGAAGAGCAAGCAGAGTTCCTGATGGTGGTTTGAGTGAGAGTGGCTTCCACGGGCTCTTATGCGTAAACGTTCGGTCTCGGTGAGCCGTTTTGGAAGGATGAGGAGGTGTAGCGTATGTGAATGCCTGTGTGGAGGTCAGAGGTCAACTTTGTGGAGTGAGTCAGTACTCTCCTTCTACCACAAGGCTCCTGGTGGCCAGTTCTTTAGTGGGCTAAGCTATTTTGCAAGCCTCGTGTGTGTTGTTTTAGAGAGGGGGGGGTCTCTGTGTTACCCCAGCTGACGTCTACTGCTGGGGTAAAATGGTCCTTCTGCCTCAGCCTCAGGTAGCCTGACTATAAGCCTATGCTCCTGGGTTTCCTAGGGCCCCCTTCTTAACCAGATGTCACAGAGGAGGAGACTCTGACGATGGAGTCACCCGAAAGTCCCAGTGATCTCTTTAATTATCATGTATACTGAAGACCTAGAAGTATTTGAAACATTCATAATAAGGCAAAGAGATGCATTTGTTATCAGAGTTTAGGCTGGTAGAGATTACATCAGGAGAGTCTCCTAAGGCCTCTCACAGCTGACAATTTTGCCCTTTGGGTAAAGAGCTGTTGGCCACTCTGGTAGGAGACACCGAGCAAGCTAAGCGCAGGGTAGGACTGCAGTGAACATACTGAGATTCACATCCTTTGGTTCAGGTCTTCATCTATGGCTGACTTTTCCTTAGCCAAATGCCACACACTTTAAATGCATTAGACCAAAACAAACATCTCACAACCCCAAACATCCTGTGTTTCTCTTAAATAATATGAAGAATTCTGTTTATAATCTTATCTTACAGTGATTTTTCTCCCCTGATAGTTACGGTTAGACTTTCTCAGGAGTATTTAGGAGTGAAAGCAGAAAGTTGTCATTCTGTGAAATGTTAATTACAGCAATAGCTCCGGCAGAAGGATAAATTGCTGTCCTGAGATGGTACAAGCCATCACCCAAACGTCTGCTTCCCTTTGAACTTATTAAGATGGCCTAATGACATTTCAGCATTAGTAGGTGTGGTGGCTTAATAAGAATGTCCCCCACAGGCTCATATATTTGAACACTTAGTCACGACAGGAGTAGAACCGTTTGAAAGGATTAGACAGATTAAGCGGGATGTTGGTGACACACACCTTTAATCCCAGTACTTGGGAGGCAGAGGCAGGCAGATCTCTGTGAGTTCGAGGCCAGTCTGGTCCACAGAGTGAGTTCATGGCTACACAGAGAAACCCTGTCTAAAAAAAAAAAAAAAAAAAAAAAAAAGATCAAAAGGTGTGGCCTTGTTGGAGGAAATATGACACTGGGGTTGGCTTTGAGGCTTTGAAAGTCCATGCCAGGCCCAGTCTTTCTCAGCCTGAAGATCAGGATGTAGCTCTCAATGACTGCTCCAACATCATGTCTGTTTGATGGCCCCATGCCCTCTGCCATGGTGATAGTGGACTAAACCTCTGAAACTGTAATCAAGGCCCCAATTAAAAGCTGTCTTTCATAAGAGTTACCTTGGTCACGGTGTCTGTTCGCAGCAATAGAGCAGTGATTAAGACAGTAGGCACCAGGGTTTCCCACGAAGACCTACAGGGACCCTGACCTGCTAAGATGCCACTCCTCTGTAGGATGAAAAGGTAACCAGTTTTGAATCCTGCAGGTTTTCACAATTGAATTGACAACCCGGAAACGCTCTTTGGTTTTCCCCAGCATCTGGGGAGCAGATCTCCCCACCGCACCACCACGCGTTGCTTGGCGGTGCTTGCTGTTCCTGACAGCTCTTGGCAGGAGCTTGAAGGACCGATCCCTCCTCTCCCACCCTGGCAAGTCATGGTGGATTTATTGCACTTTCTGGGAACGGCAGGGCCCAGTCCTAAGGGACACACAAGGAAAAGCTCACCAAACTAAGTGTTTAAGTTTTATCAGCCCAAGAATTAAGTACAAGGTGTCTCCTCCTGGAGCCTCCTCCAGGCAGAACAGGCCTCCTGTTGGGGGCGTGGTTACAAGAGCACCAAATAAGTTCCGGTGAAAGGTGATGGGCCGCTGAGATTGCTACAGGGGAGAACAACCCTGGAGTAAATGTAAGCCTGTCGAGTTCCTTACTCAGGAGCTAGCAGGAGTTCCTAAAGAAATGTAACAAATAAGTCCTAAAATGCGTCCAATGCAACAAGAATTAATCTTTTACTTTTAAGCTAATAGACTAATTTAGAGCAGATTTAGATACAGGGAGGTTGAGTAGAAAGGGTGGTTTCCACAAATCCTCATTTCTCCCGACTCCTCAGCCGCCCCCACGCCCCAATATCTTGAGTGGGCGTGTTACAGTTGATTAACTGGTATGGGCACCTTAGTGTTGTGATCAATAGTGCCACTTCAGGGCTCAGGCTGTGTGGCACGTGTTCTGAGCTTTGGCAAATGTGTGAGAACACGCATCCGCACAGGGCACTTTTGGTGCCTTATGCATCCTTCATGCTTATCTATTCATCCCGCCTTCTTCTGCAGCTCCTGGCAACTACTGACTTTCTTTTGTCTCCATGGTGTTGTCTTTTTTTTGAATGTGCTATACACAGAATCATATGATACGCACATCGCACCTTTCCAGACCAGCTCTCTTGCTGAGCAGTACACATTTAAGGCTCATCCAATACGTTATGGTTTCCTTTCATTGTTTAGCAACGTTTTAGATGCATATACCACAGGTTTTGTTTTCGTTTACCCACTTGAAGGCATATTGGCTGTTTGAGATAGTGCTGATTATGAATAAAGCAGACAAAAATGCTCCTGTATATTTTTGTGTAGAGAAATGCTTTCAATGCAATACCATGAGCATGGTAGTTTGACCACTTTGTGAGAAGCTAGCAGACTGTCTTGCCAAGCGCCTGCACCACCTTCCTTTCTATGAGCACTGGCTGCTCAGCTCCTGCCCCACATTTGGTACTGTTGGTGTCCTGGACTTTAGCGTCCTGAAGAGCCTCCACAGGATTTATTTCAAGGTATCTGAAAACACACTTCTTTCTCCTGGCTCTGCAGCTTCTAACTTTGTATCTGAGAAATGAGATTCAGGAACCTCATAAAATTGTAAGATTGCATGATATTTTTCTGGGAGACGGGAGTTATTTTATTATTAGTTTTTTTTTTTTTTGAGACAGAGCTTTATATAGCCTGTTCTTGTTTGCTTTCTGTTGCTGTGATTAAAATACTCTGACCAAAGCAACTTAGGGGAGGAGAGAATTTATTTGGCTTACACCTCTAGGTCACAATATGCCACCGAGGAAGTCAGGGCAGGAACTCAGGGCGGAGCCAGGAGCCAGGAATCATGGAGGAATGCTGTTTTCTAGCGTGCTCTCTGGCTTCCTCACACTCGGTCAGTTTTTGTTTTTTGTTTTTTTGTTGTTTTGTTTTTTTTATATATAGCTCACCTGCCTAGGGGATGGTGCTGCCCACTGTGGGATGGGCCCTTCTGTATCAATTAATAATCAAGACAACTCCCCCCACCCACCCACTACCCACTCCTCCCCCACCCCCACACATACCAATGTGCTCTAGGCAATTTCTCAATCAAGGATTCCCTCTTGGGTGGCCTTAGGCTATGTGTGTTGAGAGTCAGAGATAACTAGGACCCCCCATGCTAGCTTCAAACTTGCTACATAGCAGAGGCTGGCCTTCCTGCTTCATCCTCCCAAGTACTGGGAATTACCGACATGCTTCACAGCACCCAGCTTGTTATTATTGAAATTTAAAAGACGTCTGTCAGCTATAAAGACAAAGCATTCCCTCTCTAGACCAGGCTGGCCTCAAACTCACAGAGGTTGGCCTGCCTCTGGCTCCTGAGTGCTAAGATTAAAGGTGTGCGCCACCTCATCTGTCCCGCTTGCTTTAGAAAATTTTATGAATATATTTTTTTTTTAACTCAGTCACTCTTAGCCAATGCCGCCTGACTTTGAGCCCATTCTTTTTTTTTTTTTTTTTTTTTTTTTTTTTTTACAAAGGTTAAACGATAGGTAGTCCATTTGTAGTCATCCATAAAGGCTTTGGAGCATCTGTAGAGGAACAGGCACAATGTGGCACTTGCAGGTACAGATGCTACTGCGCACGGCCTCTGGTCTCTAGAGATCCAGCCCCTCCCTGTGCTTTCTGCTAGTGCGAGGGGCAGACTCCACAGCTGCACTGCCATCTTGCAGGTTACCTCTGGTGCTGGTGGATGTCACTGCAGTGAGAGCTGGCTGGCTCGCCTGCTTGATGACCGTCAGCAATCTCTTGCTGCCCTCTTCTCCCCTGTGCAGCACGGTACACATATCAAATGGATCTGTGTGAAGTTAGAACGCTGTGGGCATAAAATTGTACTTATTTGAAAAGCTTAAGGAGCTTTTTGAAGCCTAATTAAAAATATGTCTTCAAAAGGGCATATGAAAACCTACCAGTATTTTTAATTTAATATATGATATAGCCGGCATCTATAGACTATAGCTTTATAGCTGTGGGGTTTGTTGAAATTTCTAAACCAACCATTGCTTCTGTTTGTAGTGTCTTAAGACCTAACAAGAGAAGCCATTTACTAACAGTGAAAGAGAGGATGTTTTAGTCTGTCACAAGAAGAAGAATTTGGTGCGGGGGGGGGGGGGGGAAATGAACCAAAAAAATAAGAGCTTTGCTTTAATTTTAAAGGGCACCTAGGGTCACTAAATAAAATTTGCTGATTCTTTAAATTTTCCATTATTTGTGCTAATATTTCAGTGACTGTGGATTTTCTGAAACAAAAAATAAGTAACGATTACACCAATAAAACCAGACTCACTTAGATTTAATGTGTTTTCTTTAGTCCCAAGACCCCAATAAATTGATGAGCTATCTTCAGCTACACTATGCTGAGGCTGAGAAGGTTTTCCTAGATCCTCAGGATCTGTTGCTCTGGGATGGCCGCTCACTGCATCCGCAGCCCAGCGAGCCTTGACCAGTGCAGACCTCTCTTTCTTCAGTCATCTGGAGAAGTATTTGTTTGTAAATGTTCATCAAGTCATGGGACATCGCAGGGGCAGGGGGTGGGGTGGGGTGGGAGGGAGAATGGAAATCTATGGACTGTACTGGGAAGGTTGGCATGGGAAACTCACCTTATACAGCCAGTATTGTTTCATCTGTTTTCTGTGCAGAGGATGGTATTTTGAGAAGCTACTTAACCCACCCTTTGTGTGTGTTTTTTTTTTCCTTGTTTTGTTTTGAGCAGGAGTCTCAGGTGGTGTTGGTGGATGTCTTTAGTCCCAGAGCTTAGGAGGCAGAGCTGGGAGGATCTCTGAGTTCGAGGCCAGCCTGATCTACAGAGTGAGTTTCAAGGAGGCCAGGGTTACACAGAGAGATCCTATCTCTAAAAACATTAAAAACAAACAAACAACAAAAGAGTCTCAATGTGTAGCCCTGGCTGACCTAGAACTCAAGATGTAGACCAGGCTAGCCTTGAACTCACAAAGTTCTGCTTGGCTTTGCCTCTCTATTGCTGTGATTAAAGATGTGTGACACCATTTCCAGCCAGGAATTTAATTTAGAAGAAACTCAGGAGCCCATATAAACATTTTTATGCTTGAAAACTCAAATCTGTGAGGTCTTGGTATATAGCTTGTGAATACTGGGAGTTGCTGGAGAAAACCAGCCCTCCAATACGGCTGGAGAGCGAAGATCAGGAGGCGTGGGCAGGACAGGGAGAGCCGCTAGGTCCTTGCATCTCTGTTTTGGAATCTCTTCTGTAGACAGTAGGGCGCTACTGGGATATCTTACTTAGAGCAATGATGTGCTTAGATTTGTGTGCCAAAACAGCTAATTTGCCTGCATTTCTGGAATGTTGGCTAAAGGAGGAGCCAATATAGAGAGAAACAGTCTGCGTTTTGCTACGGAAATTGTCATGTGCTACACTGAGGGCCTTAATGTAGATTAAAAGGCGCTTTTGAGAAATACCTGAGATGTGAAACTACTGGGCTTGGTCATCAGCTGAAAATGTGTAAAAAAGAGCTGCCCGGGGAAACAAGGCTGTCACCCCGCGTTCTGGTTTGGATGGGTGGACGGTGATGCCTTTAATCTACTCAGTTATAGAAAAAGATCAGATTCAATCACAGCCATCTAATAAGAATTTATTTATTTATTTATTTATTCAAGACAGGGTTTAACTTTTCACACAAACAGAACAGATGAAAACTAGAGAAACGTGTTAATACAATGCCCAAGTCTTTTTGTGTCTATTCTCTTTCCCCGTCAAGGGCATGAGTTCTTTGTTACTTTTCATTCAATTACTGAAATAAGATGAGAGCTGAGATCTTTCAGACCATGACCAACTCTTGCTTGGAATGGCTCCCCAGTGTTACAGCCGTTTCCTTAGGAATGAGGCAAATACAGAATTGTTTCCTTTGCTGTGAACAATTATCTTGTTGCCTAGGCAGAAAACCTCTAACCTCAGGGTCTCAGTTAAAGGGGACCCCTTGTTCTTTTTCTAAGTTTAATTTTTTCTCTGCTTCGAGATTTTCATTGCAGTCTTAAACCCTGTGCCTCAAGCTTATTGAAAAAGCCCACAACCAGGGCTGGGGAGATGGCTCAAAGGTCGAGGGCACTAATTGTTCCTCTACAGCAAAACTTTGGTTCCCAGCATCCACATGGTGGCTTACAACAGCCTCTGATCCAGTTCCAGAAGATCTGACCCTCTCTTTGGGCATTGAGTGCACATGGCGAGCACCCACATACACGTGGGCAAAACACCCATACACATAAAATAAAAAATAAATAAATCTTAAAAAAAAAAGTCCACATTTTCAATAACTTCTACAATGTGACAGCGGTTACTGACACTGTCTGTGTTAAATCTGAAAGCTGTGAGGAGAAAGACCAAATCCACAGCCGGCTAATTAAAACAAGCTTTATTTTGAGGTGCACCCGGAACTGGCCAGCTGGCTGTCTCACCCGAAGTCAGGATTTTAGAGAGCAGGCCTGGATGTGAAGAAGACAAGGTTTTTATATAGCTCAGTGGTAGGGGCTTTCCAAATGTGGGTTTTGGCGGGCAAAATAGGCGGGGCTCCAGGAACAGAACATAAGCGTAACTACTTAGTCATAGGACCCCGGAAAGAAAGACGTGACCGCCATTCCTGGCACAGGCAGTACAGAACGGTCTGTAGTTAAGAGAAATAGAGGTTTAATCACAGAGGAGAATGGATCCAGCTCATCTGTACAATAAGATGGCTTTTAAGCCTACGATGGAGCAGGCTGTCCTTCATCTGCTCTGCAGTACCAAGGCTGAAGAGGTGTGGTTTCTTTTCATTTCCATGATACCTGTGAGGCGTAAATCATTACCATCACCTTAATGATAAAGCAGAAACTCTGCAAGCTTAAGAATCTTCCTCAGGTGAGACTTTTATTAACTAATTAGTGAAAAGAGCACGTTTTGTAGTTGTTTTACCTGACTCCAAACGCTTTGAAATTTCCATTCAGCACACGGGTTAAAGACATACATAGAAAAGTAAACAAAAAATTAATAGAAAATTTGAACATAAACAAAAGGGGAGGGAACATGACACAGTGACGGCCGCATATCCCTCTTTTGTCTTCAGTTCCCTTTTTACCGGCTTACAATTAATTTCTCCAATATCTCCTCCTTCTGTTCATGCTGTGGAGCATAGATAAAATATCGAAAAAATATATACATGTAGTTTCAAGAGGTAAATACTCTAGACAAACAGAAACGTTTGTTATAGTTTGCATCTCAGTTTCATTTATTTTGTTGTTATAAAATATCCTGGTTGACAGAAGGGCACAAGGATGGCCTATGTGTTTAGAGCTCTTGCTGTTCTAAAGGACTTGGGTTCAGTTCTCAGCACCCACATGGTGGCTCACAACCATCTATACGTTCAGTTGCAGGGTCCTAACACCCTCTGCTTATCCCCTAGGGCACTAGGCATGCGCAGGGTGCACATACGTGTATACATAGGCAAAACACTCATACATATGAAATAAAACATAAACCTAAGAAAATGAATTAAAACCAAGTTAGGGGTTTTAGCTCACAATCCCAGGTTACAGACTCGCGCTCCAGGGAAGGCAAAACAAGAGGAACTTGAAGCAGGTACGTCATAGTCACAGTCACGAGCAAAGAGAAATCAGTTTGCGCATGCTCGTTGATTGCTTGCTTGTGTGCAGCTCAGTCCTTCACTCTCAGGAACCCCTTACCTAGGGAATGTTGCTCCCTACAAGGGGCTGGGTTTTCCACGTCCTGCCCGCAGGCCAACCCAGTGTAGGCAATCTCTCCTCAGCGAGCCTCTCTTTCCAGGCGATTTCTAGGTTACATCGCATGGAAAGTCAAAGCGAGCCACCTTATGATGTCTCAGGTTTAAACCTTGCTTCCCGTGCAGCGGTGTTCACAAGTGGGCTTTGGGGAAGTGACCGGCTCTGACTTCACCATTGGCAGGGTCATAATTTGATGGGAAGTGATGGAAATTAGGTAGAAGCTGGTTGGAGAAAGCAGGTCATTTAAGGGTATGTCTCTGAAATGTTTGTTTTCCCAGGTTCCTTCCTGTCCGTCTCTTTTCTGCTTCCTGGCCATGCTGAGGAGTTCCTGCTCCCTTTGTCATGAGGTCCTGCCTCACCACAGACCTAGAAACAATGATGCCAAATGGTACCGGATGAAGCCTCTGGAACTCTCCCTAAAAGGCATCTTCTCCCTTAAATTATCAGATTATCTTGTCACAGCATTTTTAAAAATTCTAATGCGTCATCTAAGTATCATACTATTATTGTGTGGTTGGTTTTGTTCTTAGAGACAGAGTTTCTCTGTGCAACTCTGGCTATCCTGGACTCGCTTTATAGACCAGGCTGGCCTTGAACTCAGAGATCTGTCTGCCTTTGCCTCCCAGAGTGCTGGGATTAAAGGCGTGCGCCACTGCCCCTGGCTGGCTGTACGTTTCTTAACATTGAAAATTCCATCAGTATTCATATTTTATTTTCTTTATGGATTTGAGTGTTCTGTGTGTGTATGTGCATTTGTGCATGTGTTTATGTGTGTGTCAGTTTGTGTGCATGGAGACCAGAAGACACCGTAGGTGTCAATCCTCAGGTGCCATCCACGTTGTTTTTCAGACAGGGTCCCTCACTGGTTGGAAGACTCCCAAAGGCCAGACCGGCTGCAGAGCAAACCCCAGGGACCATCTGTCTCTGCCTCCCCAGCTCTTGGATTACAAGCACACACCAACTGTACCTGGCTTATGTTTTGTTTGTTTGTTTTGATTTTGTTTTGTTTTTGTTTTAGCGTAGATTCTGCAGTTTGAAGTAAGGCCCTTGTGCTTGCAAGACCTTATGGATTGTTGAATATGTTGATGGATGGCGTTTTTCTTTCTCTGAGCCCTCGGGGGAGCTGGTGAGCACATGGTGCTAGTAGAGAGATCTGGCCCATCATAACTTGAGAATGAAAAGAATCACCTTACCTCATAAATATTCTGTACACTCATGAATATTCACAACAACATCTTAAAATCCACACACAGAGCCACCCAGCGGGTCACTGACTGCGCCCACCCCCACCTCCCCCCACCCCCACCTCCGCCTGCTCCAGCTTCTCTCTGTAGACTGTGCATCCTTTGCATTGTTCGGTAAACCCCACTTCAGCTGTCTGTGTCTCTTAGCTGAGCTCTCTCCTTTGAGAAAGTTTCGCCGGTAACACCTATAACTACACTCACATGCACCGGAGCTACGGACACTCCTGTGGGAAAAAATTGTAAATAAACTAACTAATCAGCGTGTGACCTTGCATCTCGGGTTCTGAGATAGCCTGGGGCCCTGTGGCAGGAATCTCAGTCTCAGTGCCATCACCTTACACAACGTGCAGAGATCACAGCATTAGAGCACCGGTGGCAAATCAGCTTTGCTCAGCTTCCTTTGCTGACTGCTTCAAAAACAAGCTGAACAATCGAATGGATACAGAATTAGAATATAGACGTGTATAATTAAAATGTTGCGGGATTAAAAGTGTAAGTGTCGTACACATCTAGTTTCCCTATAGCACCAGGCACATGCCTGAACGTCAGACTCTAATCTGAGGGTGTTGAAAGGTCGGAGGTTGCTGGTGCAACTGTTTCCGGTTCTTCTCCTTCAATGAGATGGGCGGTGCCTCTGTTTCTTTCTGTCCTTTTAGAAGCCCTTAATATTTGTTTAGGTACAATCTGATCCCAGTTTCATGTGTCTCAAACTACTCATGTTTTGTCCCCTTCTCCGAACAAAAATCTTTTCCCATAAATCAAGCCAATATGGGAGAAGCTGATAGCTTCTGGAATCAAACATTCTCATGGGGATTGTGGGTCAAGTCTCAGGCCTATGCTGGGTGACCCTGGTCAAGCTGCTTAGTTTCTCTGTGCATTAACATACCGAATTACAAAATATATTAAATATTGCGCTGTAGGCATGAGTACATTTCTGCACTCTGTGTTTTCAGCTAGTCCCATGTCCCAGCCTCAATTTTATGTGATGAGCTCCAGTGGCTTTCCTTTTCTAGGTCCTTTAGGATGCTTTTGGGGACTTAATTTGGATGCAGTGGGACAATACATGAAAGAAAACTGGAGCATGCTGGGCAGCTTGCTTCATTCTTTGACCCAGCAGAGAAGCCCATGCTTGCCAAGAAGGCCAAGTGTGTCGGCACACACCTGTAACCGCAACACATGGGGGCTAAGGTAGAAAGATCTCACGTATAAGGTCATCTTGAGATTCACAGCAAGACCATGTTTTAAAAAAAGAAAAAAAGAAAAGAAAAAGAAAAAGAAAAAAATGTCCAGGACTGTGAGTGTAGCTTAGTGGAAGAGCACTTGCCTGGCATGAGTGAGACTCCAGGTTCAATTCCTAGCATGACCAAGAAAACAGAACAATAAAAAAAATAAATTAAACTCTAACCAAATGAAAACCTCGTCAGTTCAGAAGCTAAACAAACAAACAAACAAACCAAAACAAAACAAAACAAAACAAAACAAAAAAAACAAAAAAAAACGTTATTCCAGTCATGAGTGGATCCAGTGCTTCCGGGGTGGGGCATCTATTGACAGCTCTGGGTTTCCTCGCTGCATTTGAAATAAGCCTTCGTCTGGTAGTGTGTGTGTGTGTGTGTGTGTGTGTGTGTGTGTGTGTGTGTGTGTGTGTGAAATGAAGGTTTTCAGTGTCAGAAACAAACAAACAAAAAGTGCTTTGGGAAGCTCTGGCTTCTGATGGCGATGGAGAAGGAACTTACTCTAAGTCAGGTTTGAGACCCTTCCTCATGGGTCAGCCCTGATGTCTCTGCTTTGCTCTGTATCCTTAGCTCATGGGGAAATATATATAACAAAGAGCCTTGCTAAGCACACACATATGTATGGCCACAGCAAACATTTGTTCAAGGGAAAGCTAAGGAAGGATCATGGGACAGACAGCAAGGCCCTTGAGCTTGTCTGTATTTTGACACTGTTACTAGAAGGATTCCTATCTTTCCAGTGAGGTTAAAAATATAGTGTTCACTTGTGGTGGGTAGAATCCGTGCACTGTAGTCACCTGGAGACCTTGCAGGAACAAAACAAAACAGACCACTTGTGTCCTTGGCCTTCAGCCCATGGCATCTCAAGGGCTTTGGTATGAAGCCATCTTTGGTTCTAGTAATTAAAACATCCATGCAGTAGTATTAGAATGATTATAAATTATAATTATGTGTAATAGCTCAATTACGAGTTTTATTGATTAAGAGTGACCATAAATAATGACATTTTGGCATTTTTTTTTTTTAAGTTTTATAATTCCTTGTGCTTGTGAAGAGCAATATAAATGGCCACGGGCATTACTGACATTGTGGTAGAGATGGGTTAAAGCAGCTTTTCTTATTTTGTGTTTTCTCAATGAGCCAGACATATAATAATATCCATTCAGCGCCATGATTATTTTAGCATCTCAACTCTGAGGAAGAACATTTTAGAGATTTCTTCTCCGGATGGATGTCACCCATTTGCTTTAGAAGCTAACTGTAAGGGTTGCTTGTCATGGCTTTGTAAAACACAAAACCATAAGTGTCCACTGTGCTCAAATACAGTGGGAAAAAAATACAGTTAAAAAAAAAAAGAAAGTGTCGAATGACTTCAGGAGCTGTTTGCTATAAACTTTCTTCAAGGCGTCTGCTAGTCTTCAAGATGACAAAATTAAACAGCTCACCACCAACTGTAATGTGACCACTCAAAGCAAACCCAGGGACTTCTTCCTTCTAAGAGTTTAAAGTGGACGCTTCCTAATTCTGTTATTTCTCAGTATTGAAGGTGAGATGATGATAGAGCGAGAAAAAAATGTCCTAAACAGTTCTTCAAAGGCCTGGAAGTGAGTCATGATGAGCACAGTTCACACCCGTCTGAGCTAAGAGGACAAAAACCTTCCTCCTTGAGGTAGCTGTTGGCAGAAACCACAGGCTTTGTCATCAAACGCTAAATACTTCTGAAACTGTGGGTGCTGCTAACCACTTCACTGAATGGTGTGTGTGTATGTGTGTGTGTGTGTGTGTGTGTGTGTGTGTGTGTGTGTATGTGTGAAAGAGGAGACTTCTTAGCCCATAGAGACTATGCTATGTTCAGATCGACACCAAAGAGATACTTTGGAAGTTTGACTATGATGTTCCTGGTTTAATGTGGCCCTTTAAGCTCCCATATGAAGACTGTGGGATGAAATGGTTGGGAGGGGATAGACTTGGGGAGAAGGATGGAAGGTTCCAGAGTTGTCCTTGTCTGGATAAGGTTTTCTGCCTGAGTTTTGAGGTCTGAAAACTGCCCAGCCTACAGGTCACAATCGTTTTTTGTTTTTTTGTTTTGTTTTGTTTTTGTTTTTCTTTCTATTCCTGGTAGTACTTTACAAGGTCACTTACAAATGGAAATATTTATTTGGGGAATTAAATAAAATTTCCAAAATACTCCTGCTTCACTTAGCAGATAATATTATCCACAGGGCAATAGGCAGGGAGGGGGGAAAAAGCCCATTAACTGAGTATCTATTATAGCTGAGGAAGCATTGTGGAAAACACCTTTATGTGTCTCGGCTCCTTTAATCTTCATTTACATATTTTAGCTCTTACGGATACTGTGCAAGAGGTTATTTCACAGATTAAAAAATTAAAGTTGCAGAGGAGCTAGTTAACTTGTCCAAAATCATGCACCAGTGACTAATTCAAGATTCAAATTATAACCTAAATTCAAAGTCTATATTCTTTTTATTATTCTTTTGCCTCATGCCAAAAAATCTGGTAAGCTAAAAAAGCCACAGGAGTTGTAGAATTGTGAAGAGTCAGTTTGACAGGGTCTGCGGGGAAGTGGGGACATAAGGCATAGTGTGAGAGTGAGGGAGGGTCATGGCCCCACGCAAACCTGGTTTCAGAGCACTCACTGAGTTAAATTACACACGTCCTGGGGGCTAAGCCAAGTATTAAATGGTATTGTGATCATTAAAATCTTGCTGACTCATGCATACAATAAATACACCATAAATACTGCCTACAATTGTTTTCCTTTTAGAATTTAAGTGCTATATAGAAGTAAAATCTGAGAGTCCAAATCAGCTCCTTAAAGAAAAGAAAATAAGAAGCAAGCCCTTTTGGAATTTCTGGCATGGTTATGCTGAGTTAGAAGGTAGAGTTCTCAGGTCTGTGGCTCTGGAAGGCTCCAAGGAGTCTCTTTGGTGTTTTCTTTCTTCCTTTGTTTCCACACAGGGTTTCTCTATGTGGCCCTGGCTGTCCTGAAACTCACTCTGGAGACCAGGCTGGCCTTGAACTCACAGAGATCTGCCTGTCTCTGCCCCCGCCCCTGCTCCCCCCCCCATCCCGAGTACTGGGTTTGTCATTTTCTTTTGTTTGAGAAAATGTGTTCAGTGAATTTCAACACTTCTGAGCCCTTTGAAAGCTGATTTCTAATCTTTTTTTTTGATACTTTTAAATTTATTATAATTTATTCAAATTAAATCCCAATTGTTATCCCCTTGCTTATATCTTCCTGTACCCACCCTCCCTCCCTCTTCTGCTCTATTCCCCTCCCCTACACCTCTGACAGAAGAGGACCTCCTCCCCTACCATATGGCCACAGCCTATCAGGACTCATCTGGATAGCCTGCTTCCTCTTTGTATGCCTGCAGGGCCTCCCCACCAAGAGGAAGTGATCAAATCAGGGGCACCAGAGTTCATGTCAGAGGCAGTCCCAGCTCTCACCACAATCGTGGAGAATGCGCTGTCCATTGGCTAGATCTGAACAGGGGGTCTAGGCTTACTGCACGCACTGTCCTTGGTTGGTACAACAGTTTATGCAGGCCCCCCTGGGTCCAGATTCTCCAGCCTTGATGGTCTCCTTGTTGGGATCAATTTCTAATGTTAAAAAGACATTTCCCAGGCTGGGAATATGGCTGGCTTAGTAGAGTGCTTGCCAGGGCGATCAAGGGCCTGGCTTTGATCCTCGATGTTTTTCACTTCAAGGTTTTCTTTTCTATAACCAGTGTCTTCTCAGTCTCCCGAGAAGGGTATATTACCATCTACAAGGCAGGTTGTAATTCGGTGGCTGCTTGCTCTCCATTGCTCAAAATAAAACAGCGAGCAGGGCAGGAGCATAGCTTAGCTCGGTGACTGCCTGTTCTGCATGCGTAGAGCCCTGGGTTTGAGTCCTAGAACTGCATAAAGTTATGTTTTGGTTTTTAAGTAAGGTCTCACTCTGGATGTATGTAGTCCACAGATGGCTGGGAACTCACCATCAAGATGTGTATTTCTTTTTTTGTTTGTTTGTTTTTGGGTTTTGGTTTTTCTAGACAGAGTTTCTCTGTGTAGCCTTGGCTGTCCTAGACTCACTTTGTAGACCAGGCTGGCCTCGAACTCACAGCGATCCACCTGCCTCTGCCTCCTTAAGTGCTGGGATTAAAGGCATGCGCCACAACGCCCAGCTAAGATGCCTATTTCTTGATTGGAAGATTTACTCTGTCCTGCACTGGTTGAGAACAATATTGTTCTAGAGTTTGCTGGTGACCATGTTACAGTGTGAGGAAGGAGCCAGCATCCTTGAGAGGCTGCTGCACTTGATGCTGGAGCAGAGAGACAGATGGAGCCCACATCTTTCATAACAGCAGTAGGCCCTGACGAAGGCTTGAATATCCTGCACACCTCCCCACGTGACAAACTGTGCAAGGATCTTTGCTGTCTGACTAGTTCAAACAAGAACTTCTGTGATTTGGGCCAAATGTAATGACTTAAAGTCAGATAAATTCCCAAGACTCAACGGAAGGAAGATACGTGTATTTAAAATGAGCATTGTTTTAATATATAATATCATCCATTTCTCTTGAAATAACTGGCAACTTCATCTTTTGCTAACGAGCTAATGCACGTATGTGCACAGATCTATTTCTGGGCTGTAAATTACAAAACGTGTTCAATAAAGACAAGGCCCCTAGTCTTAATGCTTCCTTGATACGCTGTGGGCAGGAAAACAATTCTCTTTCAAAAGAGTTGGTGTGATTGCTTAGATGTCAGTGAGAACTTAGCCCAGTACATTACTAAATTAGGAAACACTTGAAATTCTCAGACAAGCTCCATCCCTTCCCAGGAAGTCGAGCTGCACTGTGCCAACTATTGCTAGTTTATTTGCACGACTCTTCTGTTTTATAAGTCCAACTAAGATCAGAAATGAGAGCAAACCCCCAGCTGCTCGCTCTTCTATGCCTGCATCGGCAGCGGTGGTAAGGGCATTAAAAGGAGCAAGGGCAGGCTCACACTCCCAGCCCAGGAGCCAGCAGCAGGTCAGTCAGGATCTAGTCACTTCTTTCTTGTAGAAACCTGCCATTCACCGTTTGTGGCTGAGCGAACATTTTTTCCCATGACTGTGGTGCACGGTCATGTAAGGCTTCTCTGTGTGAAAGGTCACTTTGTAGTACTGTGAGCATTTGGATCTCTCTGGAAACTCTAGGTTACCAAGCCTTTAAGGCTTCTAAACTAAAGCCCTTGAACAGTAGGGACAATCTGACATTCTTTGAGACTTTACTCCTTTTCAGGCACTGGGTTAAGCATACCTCAATGTTTTTTAATTTAGTTCGGTCACTAATTCATTTAGCCCATTTATTAAGCATGGCACTTTGTGACACCTTCTGCTAGAATGTTCACTGTGTGGGAAGGAGCATTGTCTGATCTGGGACTCCAGGGCAAGAGCCATTTTGCCAGAGAGACAAACAGTGTGGAGGCTGGACATCATGTGACCCGAGTTTCTGATTCCAGTGTGGGACACCAGTGATAACAGGTGTCATCTGAAGAGTATGCAAGAGTTCAACAATTGAAGAGGATTTGGAGGTGGCTATGAGATGCCTCAGCTGGCTAAGAGGCCTGTTGCCAGGCCGGATGACCTGAGTTTGAATCCCAAGATTCACATGGCAGAATGAGAGAGCCTCATGTTGTCTTCTGACCTCTGCATGAGTGAAAAGAGACACTGTGGGTTGATTGTTTTAAGATAAGAGCTCACATAGCTTGGACTGGCATTGGGCTCCCTGTACAAAGGAGATTTTTACTGCTGGGTCCCAAACCTGACCATAACCTCTCTCCTCACCAGTGTCCCCTTAGGGGCATCTAGGTTATTGGGGTACCAAGGCACAAACTCAAGCTGTTTTTCTTTGGGGGAAAAAAAAACAACTTTGGAATATGTGGTGTCAGGGAAGCCCAAGCTAGCCTGGAACTCTCTAGTAGCCCACACTGGTCTCAAACTTGCGAGCATTCACTTGCCTTAGCCTCTGACGTCACGAGATCACAGGCCTGAATCCCGACAGCTGGCTCGGGCAGTCTGTCTTTTGCTGGTCCTCCTGTTTGTTAATGCTCTTGAAAGCTTCCAGTCTTTTTTCTCCACGGTTGCAAACTCCCCACCAATCTTCTGTAACTTTAGCATTTCTAGTTCCAGCTATCCCAGGAGTCTCTGGTCAGATCCGGCCCGTGCCTGATTGACATTTAGCTCCTTAAGTCCCTTGGCTCCAGGATGAGTAAGAGGCCCGCCATCGGCAGTCACTGGCTGGGAGGGGCTCGGGAGAAGAAGAGGGCATAATGAGGAAGCCTAGGACCAGAAATGGAAAATGTAAATTTCAGCAGAGAAATGAAAACTTGGCACAGCTCTTCTGAAAAACTGCCAACTCCTGTCTGAACCCAAAATGTATTTAGATTAAAGTAATGGATCCCATTTATCTTTGGCTACCAGCGGGAGGGAGAACTTGGAAACTGCTGGCTTAATCTGGTTTCATTTTGTAATCATGTCCAATAATTCTGGTTAGAGGAGGTGTGGAAAGGGACAGAGTGGCCTTTGGAAGCCGCACCCTGCAGTTTGGCCTTTCCTCATAGTCAAGGAACCCAGCCATTTCCATGCCTGGGTGTCTCTGGTGTAAGTGTGAGGCTGTGCCATCCTTGGTTGCTGCCCAAAGCATGCCAGGTGGGACACAATAGTGTAAGTAATAGAAAAGGGACATTTTAATTCCATGTACTTTTCTCTCTTTCAAGTAATTACAATTCTCCAGACCTCAGTCCTCTCTAGCAACAAGAAATACCATCATTGTGTGTGTGTGTGTGTGTGTGTGTGTCTGTGTGTGTGTCTGTGTGCACGCATGTGAGCGTGTATGTGATGGGTGACTGTGGAGCTCTGCAATCATAGCTCTCCTTTTGAAGAGGAACTTCTTGTGTCACTCAGAGTCCTGGTAGGACACAAAGTCTCCACCTAATTGCATTAAATGTAGCTCAGGGTGACTATGTGGCACTCAATGTGCAATCACTAACCCAAGGGGATTGGCAGAGCTATCATTAAACATTTATCATTTCTCTCTAGTTAAACATTCAAGACCTAATTATCTTGAAATAGTATATATTATACTATAATCACTCTGCTGGATCACAGTACATCAGAACTTAACCCACCCTGTACCCTGCCTGTGATATTAATTTATTACATTACGCATGTAGGGAAAACATGTGGCATTTGCCCTTAACTGTTGTACTTACATCATGTACTATTGTCCAAGTTCATTTGTATTATTGTAAATGACAGGGCCTGTCCTTTATAGAGGCTGAATTGTACCTAGTGTGTGCATGTATGCACACTTCCTCTATTCTCTCCTGGTCACGGCTTTAACCCATTCCTCTGTGGGTAGATGTCTAAGTAGATTTCACTGCTTGCCTGCTTGTAAAGGTTAGAGCACCGTTCAAGGAGAGAGCTAGGATGCTAAGTCCCCAAGGACAAGCAATAGCTGGCGTTCTTACTGCTAGTAGGCTGAGTTATCAAGAGAGGGGAAACAGGCTACCAGACAGGAGAGGCTGTTGCTGTCTTTGGAGCTGCAGGACTCCAAGGCAGGAAGGAGGCAGAGGACAAAGGCCATGACTCATTGGTTCTCCTGTAATAAAACAGCACAAATTGTTTAACAGAAATCTATTGGCTCAAATTGGTAGAGCTGGGAAGTTCATTGTCGAGGTCAGACAGATTGGTGATTTAGGTTCCAAGATAATGCCTAGAATGATGCGTTTTCACACAGCCGGAGGCGGAAGGGCAGAGAGGGCGAGGGAGTCGCAGGACCTAATTACCTCCTAAGGCCAACCCACCTCATGCCTGCCCCATTAGGAATTAGGTTTGAACAAGTGAGTTTTGGAAGGGACGCAACGTTCACATCAAAGTACCTGCTCTTACTCCCTCTTTTGCGGGCCTCGACTCTCTGCTATGACAGGAAGGCCAAGATGAGCGCAGCATGGGTGATGAGTTCAAGGTCTCCCTTGTGATGTTTTGATGTTGGCTTATTCTACGCCCTGATTTTGCCTTCGATCCTTCTAGATCTCCTCATGCCCTTATTTGTCCTCAAAGTCCACTCTCCAAGATCCCCTGTTTCCTACAGAAGGGAAAACAGAGATACAGGTTTCCTCTTCAAGCAGACCATCGCTGGGTGATTGACCTGAACCAGGGCAGCTTCCTCAGATGCTGCAAATATGACAGGGAAATGAATCCCACAGAAACCACGGGGCTATGATCTAATTGTCTTTCCCCCAAAAGGTTTATGTGTTAACGTCTTTGGTCCCCAGAGTAGTCCTTTTAAGAGGGACCAGTGTCTTTATGGTGTGTGGCTTGGTAAGAGGAGCTCAGGTCATCGTGCATGTGAGGCTATTCTGACAGTCGTCACGACACAGCTGTGGTCGGAGCACAGCTGCGACATCCCCTCCCACTGCCTTTGCTCCTGGTCTGATAAAAGCACTTGCTCCCAGCTGCCCTTGTCATTGCTGGCTGTGCCATGAGGCAGTGTAGCCAGGGGTCAGGTACGGCATGCAAACTTGCACAATGCTGTTTGTACTTCCGCACGTGCAAATCTGCGAGCAAAGGAACCCCAGCTTCTGAGGTAGCCTGTGTCAGGTATTCAATTTGGCCCTGCGAGTCTGACCGACGCAAGCCTATGTGTTACTTTTTGGTCCAGCTGGAGGCATTTGAAGAACTGGCTCACCAAGCGAGATCAATATGACGCATCTAAGTGTTCCCAGGTGTGCTGTGTGGCAATTTGAGTGGGTGCTTAAGGAAGCCAAAATGTTGGTTTCATTAGGGCTGGTCATAGCTCAGGCTGCCCAGGGGCAGGGGTTGTGTGGGGTGGGGGAGGATGTTTAGGTTGCAAGGTTGGCTTTTGGAGACACTGGGAAATGGATGACTTCTGGGGCCGCGGGGAACTTCATGCTCATCTTCTTCCAAGTCCCCTTTCTCCCGTTTTAGTACATTCCTTCTCCAGCCCAGAGCCACCCTCCTTCCTTCTCACACATGGTTCCCCACTTTGGGCTACCCTTGGCTTTCTGCTCAGCCGAGGTCTGCCTGTCTTTAGGGCTTTCCTTTCAGTGAGATTTCAGCTGGGACTGTGCCAGACAGAGATGAAGCTAGCTGTGCACTTTTGCTTAGTGTATTGTCCCAAACTCTCTCCTCCACTCTCTTTCCCAGCTACTCTTTCCACACTGACCTCATCTCAGTCGGGTCAGTTGGTCTTAGATGGAATATTCATATGCCGTGCTCAGCCTGTGACAGAAGCAGCATAGAGTGACCTCACTGGGTATCACCTCTCTGTTGAGATGCCCTGGAAGCAAGTTCAGAATGTCTTCAAAAATCATTGCAAGCCTTGGCTTCCCTATCACCACATCTACCTAAAGCTACTAGGTGGAATTCCAGGCCAAAGTAAACCATGTTTGGCTCTCAAGGTACAGTATGTTACCAGGGGTTTATGCACACTTTCAGAGAGCTGGTTCTGTCTGAGTTGCTCCCAGCAAGGTCATTCTGGGCCACTCTTACTCACAGTACCACCCCACACCAGTTCAACTTTCTCTTGCGTATGAGAACCGGCGTTATTGGAAGCACTATTAGTTGCCATTGACTGATTTTCATGACTGATACTGGGAGTTTTGCTAACTGTTCTCCACTCTTTCAGAGCTGTAAGGTTTGAGAGTCCATCTGTTTTTCACTCTCCACACTCAAGCCCATCCCTACCCTGCCGCCTTCACCCCTACTAGGGCACTCTTTACTTGGAGTTGCCTTCTACACAGTGTTTATGATAATATATCACAGGGCTTAGCCAAGACTAACCACCCAAGCCAGAAAAAAAGTGCTCGGGGCGTTGAGTATGGCAGGCATCAAACCCCTGTGGACTGTGACTCACCATCGGGACTTAATAAACGATTGTTGTTTCTGAGTCTAAATACTGCCGAGCAATGATTTGCAATAAAACAGACAAGCGGAGATACTTTAAAACAGCATGGCATGAAAAGGTAGAAATTAGTCATCAAGGAAATGCAAATTAAGCCCACAATGAGATAGTACTGCACACCCACCCGGATAGCTAGAGTTTAAAAGACTGATACTTCAAATATTGGCAAGAATGTGGAGCAACTGGAATTCTCATATTCCACTGTGGGTGTGTAAGAGGTACAAGTACTTCGGAAAGCGGTCTGGCAAAGCCGTGTAAAGGACAGATTGTGCTGATCCTGCACCTGGTGTTTGCACTCTCGGCTGAGTACCACGGAAGTGCGTGTGCATGTGCACCAGAAGCAACTACTAGAAACACTTCAGTGTCCCCCAGATGCCCCAACGAGCCAACACATATTCTTATAGGAAAACATCAGCCAGCAATGAAAGTGTACAAACTAGAATTACAAGAAACACATGGAGTCTGCAAACACAATTATTGAGAGAAAAGTCAGAGCTGGAAGTCTAAATTCCACGGTTCCACTTCATGGAACTTAACGGGCATAGGTCAACTAAAGTGGTCGTCTGTGGGGACGGTGAGAACAGTGGTGGAAACAGATGCGCTATTGTTTTCTTGACCTGGTTGCAGAGTGTCCCTTTTGATGATATTGACCTAACTGTGTTTGGAGCCTTTTAATCTTTAATGTATATGTTGTACAGTAGTCCCACTGCCTCACCCAAGGTTGTGTTTTCTAACTTTTCAGCTACCTGTGCTCTATGGTAGCCTGAAAATATTAAATGGAGGATTCTAGAAGTAAATAACTATAGCTTTGAAATTGTGAGACATTCTGAACAGCACAATGAAATCGTATGGTGGTCTACTTGTTGACACCCAGAGCATGAAGCATCTGTTTGTCCAGTTACCTGCCCATTTGCCCCTTGTAGCTGCCTCACTTAGAATCTAGACTGTTTCAGTATCATAGGCTTGTGTTCAAGCAACCTTCATTTCATTTACTAGCCCTCAATGTATAAATGTAGTGATGGTGGCAATTTTATTACAGCATATTGTTATAATTATTACTTTATTAACTTGTTGTTGTTTATCTCTTTGTTTTTTTTTTTTTTTTAATGAGAGTTTTCTTTTCAAGACAGTTGCTCTGTGTAGTCCTGGCTTTCCTGGACTTGCTTTGCAGATCAGGCTGGCCTCGAACTCACAGAGATCCACTTGCCTCTGCCTCTTGAGTGCTGGGATTAAAGGAGTGCGCCACCACGTCCAGCTTGTTGTTCATCCCTTAATTTGCCTAATTCATAAGTTAGACGTTATCATAAGTACACATGTATTGAGAGAAAGAAGCCCATAGTAGATACAGGGTTTGATATGATGCTCGCATATCCAGGCACCCCTGGTGGGTCTTGGAATACATCCTCTGTCACGAAGCAGGGAAATACTGCATTTCACCATTATTTTAATTTTTTGAAAGTTTTTTTTTTTTGCTGTTTTTATGTGTATGAGTGTTTTACTTGCTTGCTCGTCTGTGCACCACATACATGTAGTGTTCAACAGGGGCTCAGAAGAGGACTTGAGATCTTCCAGAACTTGAGTTTCAGAAGGTGGAGCATATCCATGTCCTGGGAATCGAACCTGGGTTCTCTGACAGAGCAGTCAGTGCTCTTGACCATTAAGCCATCTCTCCAGACCCTGCATTTCAATGTAAAAGGTCACAACAGCAGAACCGGTGGGGCTGCCCCAGCTCTATACAGCCAGCTGCACCATGACCCTTCAGTGGTCACCCTGGTCCTTCTCAGCCTCACGTCTGTCTTCTTGTCCGTAGTCTCCAGAGCTCTCTAGCACCGTCCTAATCACAGATTTCCATGCCTCCCAGTGTCCTTTCCAGTATTCTTTCTTGAGGATAACAGTGACCCTTTGGTAAGTTTTTGACAGCTGATCTCACTGATAAATCCAACACTGGAAAAAAAAAAAATCCTTGAGTGACTTTAAGGCTTACAGCCATAGTCTAGCCTATAAGGGCAGATTTTTTTGTTTTTGTTTGTTTTTTTGGGGGGGAGGTTGTTTGGTTTCTGGTTTTTTCAAAAGAGGGTTTCTCTGTGTACCCTTGGTTGTTCTGCAACTTACTCTGTAGACCAGGCTGGCCTCGAACTCTCAGTGACCCGCCTGCCTCTGCCTCCTGAGAGCTGGGATTAAAGGCGTGTGCCACCAACGCCCGGCTAGGGGTAGAGGTTTTGAGAATGATGCCCTTCAAATGACACAGAGGAGCTGCCCAGGCCATGTCTGTACTGGGGCAAGAAGAGAAAGTGAAAGATTATATGCTTTGCCTTTGCCAGCGTAGATGGCCAAGCGAGACTGATGATGAACAGGGCCACTTTTACAAGTGGCAGAAGGAACAGAAGCTAGCTTGTTGTAACTGCACGTGTGGTGAAGTTCTGCTCTGTTTTGGACACTTCCTTAGCATAACCATCAGGGTGTGGTGATGATGACCAAGCAGATGAGAACAACATTAAAACATAGACGCATTATTCACAGGGTGGACTCCCTTGGCCTTTGGAAACTGGAAGCAGCGGCTGCCTGCGGGGCCGCTGAAGGGGGCGCAAAGATGTGTGTTCCTAGCTGCCTCTGCTTCCTACCAGAGGGATCAACACATTGGGCAATCATCTTCGGAGATATTTAAAGTGACACATAATGAGATAGGAAGCTGAACATACGTGCGATACATTGTTCTTGTGAACGGGGTGAGTGATGGGAACGGGGCAGCTTGCATTTCCCAACACCTCCCCTGTGAATGTGGGGATCAGTGTGTAAATCTGAAAAGAAATCATAAACCAAACCAAGCTGAGACAGGGGAAGAGCACTGCTATCATTTCATGTGCTCCTTTAATTTGTCACTGAACTTCCTCTGTGGGCCACATATTTTACTATTGCAGGGAACCCAAAGATGACAAACCGCAGTTCAACTTCCTCTGGGGGCAGTCATCATTTATCACACCAGTATGTTTTCTGTCCTCTGGGTTCCTGCCTGGTACAGGTTCATGGTGCTACACGGAACATCCTCGGGTGAGGTCTTTTGCTTGTCTGTATCAACGGAGCTTCCCTATAGGATCCAGGAGTATCTGTGTTGGCTGGTTGGTTGTTGTTGTTTTTCTTCTTCTTCTTCTTCTTCTTCTTCTTCTTCTTCTTCTTCTTCTTCTTCTTCTTCTTCTTCTTCTTCTTCTTCTCCTCCTCCTCCTCCTCCTCCTCCTCCTCCTCCTCCTCCTCCTCCTCCTCCTTCCTGAGACAAAGCTTCTCTTTGTGTAGCTCTGGCTGTCCCAGAACTTGTTCTATAGACGAGGCTGGCCTCAAACTCACAGAGATCCTCATGCCTCTGCCTCTGGAGTGCTGGGACTAAAGGCGTGCACATCACACCTGGCTGAAGTACCTTTTAGAGAAGTTTGAATAATACATTGGCTTTGAGTGAAAAGGAAGAACGCCGAACGGAAGTTCACTCAGGGAGAATTAACAGCCAGCTGTGTACAGTCTGAGTTTGCCTCATCTTAAAAAATAATTTGTACTTCCTCTTATTTGATTATAAAATTTAACGTTGAGGGCTGGGGAGATGGCTCAGTGGTTATGAGTGCAAAATGCCCTGGCAGAGGACCCACAGATGGCCCACAGCAACCTGTAATGCAGCTTCAGGGGCTTCCATGGCCCCCATGGGCACCTTCATACACATGTGCATACCCACACAAACACACACACATGCATGTATACACATAATTAAAAATTAAAAAGGACTTGATGTATTATAGAACATTGACTAATGTAAAAACACACAGAGAAGAAAACAAAGGTCATGATTTCTCCATGTTCATGCAATGCTGGGCTTGTCTTCTTGTGAAACTGTGACCTTGTCACTTATAAAGCCTCCTACCTCTCTAACATGATGAAGAAAATGTCTTTCACCAGATCAAAAATATTTTCAAATATATGATTTATGAAAGAGACATGATACTCCTTCCCCAACAATAATCCCTTCAGAAGACATTGGCTAATACAATAACTTAAGAGATAACATGTTTGTTTGTTTTCATTTTCATTGGATTCTCAGCCTTTTCTTCATGGCTTGCCAGTAAGTATGACCCAGGCGAGCCCCATTACTAAAAGACAAGAGGGAGCACATCCCCAGCCCCCTCAAATGTCTATAGTGGTTGATGGTTTAATTTGGAGAACTTGCTGCCCTAAAGGCTTAACCCCAGGGCTTTCCTTGTGGCAGACAAATGCTCGGCCACTGGACTGCACCCTAACACAGCTCTTTCCCTTTTAAGATTTGGAGCTCCTTCTCTTTTTCCCAGGGTTATTATTTCTAGAAAACTGTATCACCAACCTTGAAGGGTAAATTCTCTTTGCAAAATGAGATCCGTCTAGCTTCTTTCACTTTATCCACCCGGGGAGATAGAGACGGCTCAGCTTCCCCTGCTACATGCCCATGCCACAGACCATTTCTACGATCCCCCACGTTTGGCACTTTCTCCCCACCGGCAAGCTAGCAAGCGGAGTGTCTAACATCCTTCACTTCCGACTTTTCTACCTGGAGATAGTGTTTGATCCCAAAGGCTCAGGTGCCAGTTAAGATCCCAGGCTTCTAAAATTTCTGATTGTTGGACTGAAATCTGGAGCTCTCATAACCTCTGCTTTAGGCATGACTAATTTGCTTTAAAAAGCCTCACAGAACTCAGGGAAATGTTAATGTTGCTATGCCTCCTGGTTTCCCCAGGACTCACTCTTAAAAGCACACAGATGAGCAGGTAGTTTTCTGCACGTGCATGAGTTGTTCTGGACTTCTGCATGCCTCCACATGTTGAGCTGCCCAGCCTGCCCTCCCTTGAGCCTGCTCTTGGGTTTTCATGGTTATCTGCTGCATAAGCATGGCAGAAGCATGGACAGTCATGTAGAAGAGTGATTGGACGGAAAGGCATGATCTAAAGCTCACATACCGAGTGGGGGAAACCCAGCAAAGCCTGTCCGTTTAGATTCCGCTGGGCTTCTCTGTGCAGCATTCTTTTCTCCTGGGTGTGCGACAGCACTTTTTTTGAAATGGGGGCAGGAGTCTAAGGTCTGCTTTAGTCAGGGGATGTGGGAGTATTTCCCTGTGGCCAACTCTTAAGACTGAAAGTTCGGGGAAGATTAGATGCCATTTCTGGTTTGTCTTGCTTGCCTTTGGGAGAAAAAGGAGCTGGCCAATGAAGGCCAGAAAGAAAGATTTTGCTAAAGCCTGTATAGAAGTCCTAGAGTGCCCCAGAAGGGTAACAAGAGATTGGCTTTCTCCTTTATCCCTCTCATGCCATATCAAAGTTGCTTTAGAACCCAAAGTCAAAAGTCCAAATAATTTTTAAAAAAATTGTGTCAGCCATTTTGAGGAAAACCACTGTGACAGTTATGAGCCAGGAATAAGGACAAAACGCCTAATGTGACTCACGTCACTGTCCACAACTCTGAAAATCTAATTACTGGTTTCTACAGGAGCAAATGACAGGATGAGTTGTGTTGAATGCTGTAGGCAGCTGCAGCTGGACCTCCCAGATGTGGAATGCAAACAGGGGTGGGAGTGTGAGCAGTGATTCAGCTACAGAAAACAGATTATCTCACCATCCTTGGGGTTTTTAGGGGGTCCCAAACTTTATGGTAGTTGCTTGCTCCTTCTCTGTCCTCCATCCCCTCAGCTGTGTATGTCCACTGCCTCCCTCCCAGCTGTGTATGTCCATTCCCTCCCTCCCAGCTGTGTA
>OU015744.1:129704474-129736833 GCA_907169655.1 Acomys percivali | reverse complement strand
GCCCATGAAGGGCAGAAGATACTATTAGTCCTCTGGGAGCTGCTGGAGTTACACACAGTTGTAAGCTGTCTCACATGGGTGCTGGGAACTGAACCTGGGTCCTCTGGAAGGCAAGTGCTCTTAACTGCTGAGCCATCTCTAGCCCCTCAATGTCCATTTTATACTGAAGTTCCCAGTAATACTGATAGTTATTCTATTAACTCTGAATTGCTTCTTTTATTGACCTTTTAAAAGCCTGTTATGCGGCTCTTCAGTGATACCTTGCACAGAGAATGGTATGTTCCAAATATATTAAAGATAGCCTCTTGGCTGGGCATGGTGGCAGGCACCATGATCTCAGTATTTGCAGGGCAGGCATAGAAGAATTGCCAGTTTGAGGCCATCTTGAGATGCATAACAAGACAGAGAGAAGAGGGAAGAGAGGAGTGAGGCCTGGAGTGGGAGGGTGGCAGAGAGAGGCAGAGATAAATATCCCCAGGGAAGGGGATAGTGTTTGGTGTGTCTGTTGCTCCCTATCAAACCATTATCAGGATTATTGGCTTAGCCAGCAGACCCTAACTTCTTGCATGTAGGCTTCACTTGGTGAGGACGTCTGAGATTGCCTGAGTCTCATGGCTGGTAGCTCTGCAGGGCCCCCACTTCTTTCCCACACAGCCTTCATGGTGCTCTGAGCTTCACTAACTGTGCCATCTGAGTTACAAGAAGAAGGCCCCTAAGGCAGGACTCCTGGTATTGTGCTCACTGTGTTGGATTGGTCAAAGCAGCTATAGGACTAGTTCAGATGTCAACATGGTTATTGAAATATACTCTTTCTACCATCTGTTTAGAGTTCATATCAGATGTCCTCTTCCTGGACAAGGCATTTCCCTGAACTTCTGAGGATTTGAGAAGAATGGGAGATGGCAATGAGAGACGATTACCATCTCCCTGTCTATTGTCCTCCTTCCCTACAGGCACCCTCAGGGCTGGCTGCCATAGCAAGCTGACATTCCAACATGCTCTTGTTTGTCCGTGGACTAGGTAAAAGATGTTGTATTCAAGAACTATTTCCTTGAGTTAAAAACAAAAAAGAAGCTTAAATTTCAGTAAGCAGATAGGAGATTTGTGATTTAGAGGGAAAACAGCTTACACAACAGACATGGAGAAGGGTTCCCACGCCTCTCCTACTGCTTGCCCTTAGGTGCTGAGCAGTAGTTTCTGGGGCTGCCCGCAGCACCACAGCTTCTGCTTCTGTATACAGCATTTTAGTCAGTCTCTTACCAGTAAAATCCAGAGATGGAATCAGTTTTGTTCTGTGACATAATTTGCACAGTTACTTCTACTTTGTTTTCTGCGTTTCACCTCGTAACTGTGAGAACATTCTGTCAGCACTTAATTAGCTGTCACAATGGGCTCTTTGCAGGCGCAGGGGAGAAGTTTGAAGTTTAATGATGTGGGGCTGGTGAGATGTTCAGTGGGTAAAGGTGCTTGATTGCAAGCCTGACAACCTGAGTTCAATGCCTGGAACCCACAAAGCTGACCGAGAGAACTGACTCCTGCAAGCTGTCCACTCACCTTCACATGGTATGCCCCAATAAATAAATAAATGTAAAAACTATGATAGGGGCTGTAGTGCTCAGATGTTAAGAGCACTGACTGCAACTCCCAACACCCAACTGTCTGTAATTCCAAGATCTGACACTCACACACAGACATACATGCAGGCAAAACACTAATGCATATAAAAGAAAAATAAATTATGAAAAATTCATGATATATCATTATCCATGAATAGAAACTTGATTTTCAAGGTAATGAGATAATTAAATATATAAATATTTTGTTGTACTTTCTAATGAATACCTCATGATGAAGGTGGTTAAGGAAATTATAGTAGGGATAAAGAAAATATTAGCTTTGTAGTTCTAGTTTTTTATATTCTTCAGTAGGCTGATTATAGAACTGATGAGCCAGCCTGCCTCCATCTTAGGAAAGCCATCGTATAGTAAAAAAGAAAGTAGGTTCATTCCTGTTTATGACTAAATCTCTGCTTCTCAAGGATTGGGCTATGCCCACCTGTAACCTTAACTACAAATGGTTCTGCACTGCCTGATCTAGGAAGTGGCAACCATGTTTTTGTTTCAAAAAGATGTTAAGACCATCTTGCAACCCAGCCTTTCTTTTAAAAGGTTGTTTTACCGCCTTGTTATGCTGCTCCTGTAACCCACCTGTTTGCCTGCCAGATCCTTCATTTGGAAACCCCTACCCTTATCTTGCCATGTCCAGTGGTGACCTTTTGAAGGGAGGTGGGGCCAACCTATGTACACAAATGAAAAAGCTTGCTTTAATTAATTTGACCATGATGATTTAGGTCGGTGGTCTTTGTTCTCACATCTTTGGGATTAGCAAAAATAATTATAATGCTGTATGTCTTTGGAGACAACACTTTTTAATGATGAATTTTGGTCATTATTGGGTTTAAAACAAAAATATAGTGTGGGAATAGAATACAATGATAGATTTGGAAAGGTTTTATTATGTTAGAAAGAAAACAATTATTTCATAGATTACACTTGTTAAATGCTACGTAGAATCTTACTGAACTGTCTAGTATAATTTTAACTGTTGTGCTCCAGAACATATTTCAAAAAAACAAGAAGTTAGTTACCCAGTGGGAAGCTTTTATTTTAATTTTGTTCCTTTCACCTTTGAAAAGAATAAAGCTTTTAAAAATGTAAGAGTATATTTTGAATACTGCTTGATATCTCCAGCTTTGTAGAGAGCTGGCCGTTACATAATCAAGGCTTTGTGGCACTAACAGGCTCCATATTCAGTAGACAATGCAGAGGTGGAGTAGCAACTGTGGAAAGTCTCCTGCTGCTTGCTGGTAGACAGAAAGTCTCTAAGTCATTGTTTTATTTCACGGTCACTTTCCATTTTGTCCTACCTAGTCTTTAGTGATGCCTTTAATTGTAACTGTGGCTCATCTTGGAGCCTGGGCCTAATGGAAAAAATTGTTTAAAACAATGACATAATGTTATGAATGTGGATTAAGAACAAAGAAAAACTTCAGTCAGCCAGCCAACACTGGTAATTTTTCTTCTTCTGTTTCTTTAATTATGCATCCTGTTCTTCTTAGAGAAACAGTTTTCTCTGTGTAGTCCTGGCTGTCCTGGAACTCACTGTAGACGAGGCTGGCCTTGAACTCAGAGATCCACCCACCTCCTAAATGATGGGATTAAAGATGTGGACCACCATTACAATGAAAAAATTTAAAAGATCACCTTGATACAAATAGGAGAGGGAGAAGTAAAAATACCTTTATTTTTAGATATGGTTTTATACATAAAATACCATTAAAAAAAGAAATCCAGGAAAATCTACAACTGATAAACACTTTCAGCAAGTGACAGACTGAGAAAGAAATCAGGGAAACAGTATCTTTCACAATAACCTAGAAAAAAAAATCTTGGGATAGCTCTAACCAACCAAGTAAAAGACTTGTTTGTATAACAAAAACTTTAAGACATTAAAGAAAGAAATTGAGGAAGACATTAAGAGATGAGAAGATCTCCCATAATTCATGGATTGGTAGGATTAACAGTGAAAATGGACACCCTGCCAAAAGCACTCTACAGATTTAATGCAGTCCCCACCAAAATTCCAACACAATTCTTCACAGAAATTGAAGGATGACCTTCAGTTTCATGTGGAAACATACACACAAACAGGATAGCCAAAACCCTCGGGAATGACAAAAATGCTGTTGGAGGTATCCCCATTCTCAATCTGAAATTGTACTACAGAGCTATAGTAATAAAAACAGCATTAAAAAAACCACATTGAACAATGGAATCAAATTGCAGACCAGACATAAGGCCACACACCTTTGGACACCTGAATGTTGGCAAAGAAGCAGAAAGCACACATGGAGGAAAAGAGACTATCTTCAGTGAGTGCTGCTGGTCCACCTGAGTGGCTGCAGGAAGACGAGTGCAAATAGATCCTTACATACCAGCTTCCACAAATCTCCACTCTAAGTGAGTTAAGGACCTCCACTTAAGTAAGACCTGGTACCCTGAGTCTTATAGAAGAAAAATTTTTTGAGCTCATTGGCACAGGAAATGACTTTCTGAACAGGATGTGGATGACACAGACATGAACAAATGGGACCTCATAAAGCTGAAAATACTCAGTTTGGCGAAGGGCATCATCCTTTGGGCAAAGCAGCAGACTACAGAATTTGAAACAATCTTTACTAATTACATATCCAATAGAACAGTGGTTCTCCACCTGTGGGTTGCAACCCCTTTGGGGTTTCCCAGGGGTCACCTAAGGCCATCCTGCATATACATTACAATTCATAACACTATCAAAATTACAGTTATGAAGTAGCAATGAAAATAATTTTGTGGTTAGGGATCACTACCACATGAAAAACTGTATTAAAGGTCACAATATTAGGAAAGTTAAGAACCACTGCAATAGAGGGTTAGTATATAAAATATATAAGGAACTAAAAGACAAACCCCCAAAAAACAAAAAACAAAACTGACATCAAGAAAACAAATAATCCAATTTTAAAAATGGGTTACAGAACTAAGTAGAGAGTTTTCAAAAAGAAGAAACACAAATGTCTGAGAAACAAAGATTTTTTTTAAAAAACATCCTTAGTCATTAGTAAAGTGCAAATTAAAAGTACTTTGAGTTTGAGTGGCCAAATCAGTGGCCAAAATCAAAATAGATGATAGTTTGTGCTGGTGAACATGTGGGGGAAGGGGAACACTGATCTACTCCTGGTGGGAAGTGCAAACTTGTACAGCCACTGTGGAAATCAGTGTGGTGGTTCACAGCTGGGAGTAAATCTCCCTCAAGATCCAGCTGTACCATTCTTGGGATGTAGCCAAAGGACTAGACATCCAATTGTACAAGTACTTGCTCAGCTATCGTCACCAATGCTCTGTTTAATGCTAAGAAATGGAAACAACCTAAATGTCTTTCAATTGACAAATGGATAATGAAAATGTGGTACATACATACTATGGAATACTATTCAGCTGTAAAGAAAAATGAAATCATGGCCTTAGCATATAAATGGCTAGAAATAGAAAAGACCGTATTGAGCAAGGTAATCCAGAAAGATACATGTTCTTCTGGATGTTCCCAGCTCCTAATCTTCAGATGTGAGCACACAACCTGTAGTTACTACAGAACCCTGGAAAGTGGAGGGGAACCGCTGCCAGGATAGAGAGATTGGGAACAATAGGGAGGGAGTGGCAGGGTGCAAGTCATCTCACCAGGGAAGTGGGAAAAGGGGGCTCTTTAGGGAGAGGGAAGGAGGTAACTACAGAAGCAGGTGGGAGGAGGATAAAGTGGAATAACAGGATATGAGTGATCTGGTAGGGGGAAGGGGGCTCTTTAAGGAGAGGAGAGATAAATATAAAAGGAGGAGGGTAACTAACAATGAGGATGTCTGAAAAGGCCACCTGGAGTCATACTGTTAACTGTTTACCTAAAAAACCTACACTCCATGTAATCCCATGTATTAATATCATCTATAATCTCAGTGAACTTTTCTTATGTGGGTTGATGATGCTCCTTCCAAGAGTCAATGACCACCTAACAAACACCAAGTGTGAGAAGCCCTCTTTTGTGTTGTTGACCAGAGCCTTCAAAGACACTACGAAAATATATGTCCTATTGCTATCCTTGGCTACTCCCCAGAGATGAAAGTTAGGTCCCTATTGCCGAAGATACCATGCACTTCCGAAACAGAGACCCCTGAACTGGAACTGACCTGGGTGCCTCCTTCCTGAGAGCTAGCTTTCATGGAACCAGGAGGCACCATGTAAGCTTATAAGTGAGGGAGACATCCAGCAGTCCTACCCATAGCACCGTGAACCACACCAACAGCTAGCATGGCACGGTAGCCCTAAGAGTGCAGTGGTGTCATGCATACCTTGGCAGTAACCAGCAGTCCTCTCCTTGTTCTTAAGACCTGCTCAACAGCACAGAAACCATGCCTAGTACTGGAACCCTAGCTAACGACTAAGTGCTAGTGAAACGATGGCTATTGGAGGAGAATCTGTGCCACCAATTTGCTAAGCCAGCCTAACCCTAACAACACTCTATAAACATGTCCTTGTATTCACAGACAAATGTAGTCCTCACCTCTCACCAAGGAAACGTCTCTTTTCAACAGATGTAGACCACTGCAGAAAACTGCAGCCAATCAAAATGCAGGGTTGTGGAGCCCAGGCCCAATGGATATAGCTACAACACTCCTACACCAAGGCTCAGGGAATTTGCAGTAGGGGTGGAAAGATTGCAAGATCAGGGAGTTCGCTGTGAGATTCTGTTTTCTGAACATGTCAGAAGCTGTAAAGTCTCACCAACATGACTGTCCCCACGTGAACTGAACAAGGCTGACCCCAGTGGACATGCCAAAGTGGCCAGGGAAAAGCCCAAGTGGTCTCACCCTCACAAAGGTTCTTAGGCAACTGAGGAGAGCTGGGCACTGTCCACATGGTCTACCTAAGGGAAGAGTACATCACTTGGTTGTCCAGTGCAAAATGCTGAACCTTGAAAACACACATATAAGTAACATTATACAGACTATATGCAGGTTATATTTAGGACTATATTGTATATACATATATGCCATGAATTTGAAGGAAAGCAGGAAGGGGTATATGGGAGGGTTTGGAGGGAGGAAAATAAAAGAAGAAATGTGATTATAATCCCAAAAAGTTTCAAAAAGTTAAAAAATCACCTTGAAAGGTTTTTTTAAAAAAACCATGTATAGATTTGGTTTCTCCAAAGCTTTACTAAGCTATAGTTGACAAGTAAACATTGGAAGTAGAGGCAGCAGGGTAATTAGTCTGCGGCCAGTCTCAGCTGGATCTGTCTCAAAAAAAGATACCTGTTTATTATGTACACCATGATTCTGATTTTTGTTTGTTTTTTTCTTATTTTTGAGAAAAGGTCTTGCTGTGTAGCCCAGGCTTGCTTTGAATTCACTATGCAAGCCAGGCTGGCCTTGAATTTTCTATGGCTGCCTCCCAAGTGCTGGCATTACAAGCTTTGCCAACATAATGTTTTAATATATGTCCACATTATAAAGTGATTAAATCAAACAGATTGACACTTCCATCACTTCACATACTTATTTGTGTGTGTGGTGACTTTTAAGATCTACTCTCTTGACAGTTTTAAAGTGGCAGAACCCTCACAGCCTTCGCCCTGTGAGATGCTTCCTTCAGCAAAGCCACACTTCTTAGTCCCCAGACAGCCACCAACTGCAGACCAAGTATTCGATTGCCAGAGATTTGTGGGGGACATCTTATTCAAACTGCCACATGTGGTATTATGTCTTTGATTCTAGCTATATTTGGTGTGTGTGTGGGGGGGGGGAGGATGAACTCAGGCCACATATTCTATGGTCCTCACATAGTCTGTGTCACCCACATGTGGCCATGTATATGTAGGTCCGTTTCTCACCGCTCTGCTTATTTTTCCACCCTCTGAGCACATCATGTTGATTGAGCTGTAGAGTGTGGTAAGTTTTACAGTAAACTCTGCTATCTGGAAGTCTGGGTCTTCCAGCTCTATTGTTTTGAAGACAACTTTGGCTATTCTGTGCCTTCTGCACATGCTATTGATTCATCTTAGTAGTATAAGGATTAGTTGAACTGCATTTGTTTTTAATTTTAATGAAAAAATTACCATCCTCGTTATTTGTAACTATGTGTTATGGCCTATTTGTGATAACTTTTTATCATTTATTAAGCAGTAGAATATAAAAAACCATATTTGCTTTGTTTGGCAAATTCACACAGAAGGATATATAATGTCAGTAGGTAGCGGTGGGAAGAAGATGAGTAAGAATGTGAAGCAGCTGAGCACGGGGCTCAGCGCCTGTAATTCCAGCAGTGCTCAAGCAGGAGGAGTGCATCAGAGGGCAGCGGGGCTGTGCAGTAAGACCTCATCTCAGACAACCAGCTAACCAAGACAAAAGCCAACCACAGCCCAGCAGCGCCACAAAAGAGTGTAGACTACAGTGACAGATAAAGTTAATGTAGACTGACTGGGTAGACAGAGTTGGGCAGAACCTTTGCTGTCAACCTTATTAGTCAAGATAGTTATAATCCACAGGAATTAGTACAAAAACAACCCATTTGCTTTAAAGGAGGGTTTCCCCCAATATTGAGAGCTGAAGAGGCGGATTGTTTTTCCTCTGTTGAATTTTAAGGGTGATAACCTGATCCAGCAGTGCTTTGGGTAACATTTGAACACATTTCCAAACCTTGTTTATCTAGACAAGTCTATCAAATCAATGACATGGTACAAATGTGTGTTTTTCTGATAATCTTGACTCAATCCAAAAATAGTATGCTTCTTTGTTTATTAAAAAATAAGATATATGTCACTCAAGTTATCATGATTAATATATTTGTTGGCAAGAACCAGTGTTTTTCATTTAGGCTTGTCTGTAGATTTTGATAGATGGTGGAGCAGAGGTTCTGTGAGTTTGTGCTTTTCTTTATTACAATAGTAGTATTGTAACGAGTGCTTTTATTTGCTTTATGAAATTTAATCCTCAGAACAATCTCTTGGAATAGGATGTGTGGTTATCATTTCTTCACAGATGCAGAAGTGAGACAAACATCTAAGTCATATTACAAGTCAGCAGTGGAATCAGGACCCAGTTTCTGACAGTCCAGCCTCGCCTTCTGCTACATTTACATTGCTGGCTAGAACCTACTCTAGGGCAGACTTATGCTGGAATCAGGCAATTCAGGGATTGAATAGAGTAACTGTTCTACCTCAGGAAATGTGTCTAAGTCTACTGCACAGATTGATGGAGGAAGAAAAGGAGATTGTATCTTAACAAGATTTTGCATGAGATAAAAATTTTGCATTTCCTTTAGCTGTGTGCATTGTATTTATACTTAGGAAAAGTCAGCGTTCTAAATAACCATTATTGAATAGCCTTGGATATTGTCATTTGTCTTAAAAAAAAAACCTATCTTGATACTAAGCTATCAAAAGAAGTGCTCTCTCCCCGAAGGGGTAGATGTTTCTACCTCACAGCCCTCCCACTTTCTGGATTTCCATTTCACTTTTTCTTTATATAAGATGGGAAGGAGGGAGAGAAGAGAGAGAGATCAAATGGCTTGCTTAGTTAAATGAAATGTATGAAAAGCAATTTACTTTAATGTTTTCTGTAAAGTCACTTGTGGGTAGATCTGTTTTCACACACAATTTTAAGATGATTTTTTGAAATTATATAATTAAAAGCAAAGAAGAGATTTTGAATGTTTTACAACTGCATTCCTGAAAGCTGAATGAAAATGGTAGAGGCAGTTTCATTATTTTATGATATTTATTTTTCTGTTTTGTTTTTGTTTTGTTAGAGTCTTGCATTAAGGTTTGCCTGTGGACATTGGTTTTTAAATGACTGTAGGAAAGCATGTATGCAGCTAATTTCCCAAGTA
This sequence comes from Acomys percivali, assembly GCA_907169655.1. Classification (NCBI taxonomy): domain Eukaryota; kingdom Metazoa; phylum Chordata; class Mammalia; order Rodentia; family Muridae; genus Acomys; species Acomys percivali. The sequence goes on along the minus strand of OU015744.1, from coordinate 129,727,357 downwards.
AGGAGTAACTAACTATAGGAACACTTCTATAAATCCAAATATCTTATACTTTTCTGTGTGCATTTACAGATTGAAGGTTCGGAACAAATGTGGAAAGATGTTCACCTCAGAGCTAGGCATTGTAGAAGAATGGCTGTCAGAATTTAAGGTAAGAGCATCTCTTCTAACTATATCCTAAGCAAAGCTTGTCTGCACTTAAATTCCAGTGGGTTTTTGTTTTGTTTTGTTTTGTTTTGTTTTGTTTTGTTTGTATTATATGTGACTAACATACTAAATCATTTGTGGACAAAGAATGTTGTGCTGTATCGTAGTAGGGAGCTGTTTATGCACAGTAATCTTTTGTGGAAGATTAATTCCTTTTCCCTAAGGGCTCAAAGAGTTTATTCATCTGTTTATTCTCTTCCTTCCATGTGACATTACCACCAGGGTCTCCAGTGTTGGCGTCACCCCGCTCCCCCCTCTCACCGCCCCCTCCCCTGCAGTGGTCATCAGTGAGTGACCCGTTGTCAGAAGTGGGTGGGAAATAGTGGAGCTGGGCATGATTGACAGAAATCTTCACCAAGGGATGTGTGTCTGGAGGGCTGACCTAGGCGCTGTGGTAGGAGAGTGCAAGCCTTGGCTTGTGGTGAAGAAAACACAGTGTAGGCTCTGTGGTCTGATGAAGTCTTCTCTTTGTAGCTAACACTGTCTTCCTGAAACTAGCAGGTTCCTTTCTCTGGTTCTTGCGGACACTTCATGATCCTAAACCACAGATATGAAAAGATTGGGCAGCAAATGTCACATTGATTTTGTCTGTGCTAATGAGCCCAGACACTGGGAAAGATTTACAATCTGATAGCTCTTGGCTTCTTGGTTTGCTGCGGGGAAGGAGATAGCCCAACAGTTCTACAGTGACATCACCAAACAAAGGACAAAATTTGGATAGCATTTGGAGGAAAGGCATTTTAGGTGAAATTTAAGTGAAGCCATATTTTGATAGTCTCAGAACACAGCAGGGCTCTGTGTAATGGGCTTTACGTCTAGTCTGGACTTCATAGTGGACTTCGGATCCTGCTGTCTTGAAAACTACAATGTTTGTGTAGTAATGTGTTCAAAACTCTTGATTCAAAGCTCTTTTCTGTGATGGAAACCAAGGCTGCTCCTCTTCATCAGTGATTTAGACCGTCCAGGCAAGAGGGGCAACTGTCTTTCTTATCGACACATGTTCAAATGACAACGTTTGGATGATCTGCGATGTTAGACAGGGCTTCTCTGTGAGTCAGAGTACAATAGTCACTCAGAGACGGAGTTATTTGTACACTCCAGTTGCTAAGTGACCGTTAGAGAAGCTGTGCTCCAGCCAACCTGCTGGCTTTATCTGCTTCTGTCATCTAATCCTCAGGAATGCTGAATAGGCCTTGTTACTGTTGTAGTTTTTATTACCACAAATTGAGTATCCTCCTTTGAATGTCCTAACTCACTATGAAGCAGTGTGGAATGCTATAGAAGTACACAATATAGTGCTTTTTGCAAATATTAATATTTGGATTAAATTTTATCTGTACTTCCTTCTTGTTAGCTTTGTAAATGATTGTTCAAGGGGTTTTTAGGTTTTTCTTCTGCTTCAACGGTATTTCTAATATGTTTTGTATGGCATGATTTGGAGTGAGGGTCATTGGTGAAACTTTTCTGGTTTAACTGTGAGTACCGTTTCTTGTAGACCGTTCTTAAGTCAAATGTGGAAAGGCCAACATGGCCAGTTCCTGATTCCTTAAGATGGACTGTGCAAAGAAGACCTGCTAAATATAGGCCATGGGGAGGGGTTAATGAGTATGACAAATGTTTTAAACTCATGAAGCCTGTGCTGGTTAGATTTCATGTCAGTTTGACACAAACTGTAGTTATCTGAGAGGAGGAAACCTCAGTCGGACCGTGGATCCAGGTGTGGTGGCATACACCTTTAATCCCAGCACTTGGGAAGCAGAGGCAGGCGGATCACTGTGAGCCAAATGCCAGGGTGATCTACAAAGCAAGTTCAGGACAGCCAAGGCTACACAGAGAGACCCTGCCTCGAAAAACCAAACCAAACCAAACCAAACAACAACAACAAAATCCCAAAACCAAAACAAAAGAAAATAGATTGGGCTGCAGGCCATCTGTAGAACACTGTCTTAATTAGTGGTTGATGGGGAGGGCCCAGCCCAGCCCATTGTGGGTGGTGAAATCCCTGGGTCCTGGGTTCCATAAGAAAGCAGGCTGAGTGAGCTATGTTAAGAAAACCAGTAAGTACCACTCCTCCATGGCTCTGCATCAGCTCCTGCTTCCAGGCTCGTAAGCAGGGTCTTACTGCTTTGAAGAGATACCATGACAAGACATCTCTTATAAAAGAAAACATTTAAATGGGCTGGCCTACAGTTTCAGAGGTTTAGTCCATTATCATCATGGCAGTGTCCAGGCAGACAGGGTGCTGGAGAGGAAACTGGGAGTTCTACATCTTGATGCACAGGCAGCCTGGAGGAGACTGGGAGTAGCTTGAGCATTGAAGACCGCAAAGCCACACAGTGACACACTTCCTGTGCAAGGCCACACCTCCTCCAATAAGGCCACACCTCCTAAGTGTGTATTTAGTATTTTCGATGACTTATTTGTAAAAAGAAATTTCAGGGACTAATACCATCCTTATAATGGCTGCCTTTTCAGCTTATGTTTTTGCTCCATTATGCACAGTTTGAGATAAATAAATTTTTGAAATATGGACACTGAAAAAAAAAGAAATTTCAAATTGATTTGTGTTTTTCTTAATGCTGTATGTATATTATCTAACAGATTCCACACCATTGCCTATGGCCAACCATTCAAACACTTGACTCTATGGGGTGGGAGTGGCGGGCATTCCTTTTGAAACCATACCTCCCCAACTTGCTTTTGGTTATGGTGTGTTATTACAGCAATAGAAACCCTAAAACAATGCTTATCTGCTAGTTCTTTCCCATTCCTGCCATAGGGTTCAGAGACCTAGGAAATGCGTAGGGAGGACAGAATGGGCAGGGCAGCAGTGTGGACAGTGGTGTGTCTCAGTCTCTGAGGGAACAGAGTAGTTATCAGGTTAGTAAGAGAGATGCAAATGTGATTCACACAAGAGCTAGCTGGAGATGCTGTGTTGGTAGATTAATGCTGTTGATTAAATCAGTCCAAATGTGAGAATATGGGAATTCGAGTTCTCTGTCTGAGAAAGGCATCGCAAACTTGGAGTGAGGATTGTCCATAGGAAATCAAAGAGTGGAGCTCTACCAGAGCTGGAAGGCTGAGTGTGAAGCAGGGTCCTATAGATGTATAGATACATATATGCACATGTACATTTCCTGGTTCTGTTCCCAGAGGACCTGTAGGTGGTGGCACCCTCTCACACAGCACTATAGCAGCCACATGGGTCTTGTTTTCTAAAGACTGTCTTTCACTAAAAGAAACTAAGAGGATGAAAATGTAAAAGTTTCATCTAAGTAATGCTTTGTCAGTAAGCAACATTTTTGTGAAATTATAAAAATTAAAAAAAGAAAATCTGTTTGTTTGTGTGCCTGTTTGGTTTTTGTTTTGTTTTTTGAGTAGCACAACTATGGCAACGTTGCTGTAATTGACTGAGTGGGAGGAGAGTCAGCAGCCTGCCGACTGGACCGCAGGCCTAGTGGGTGGCTTCAGTGAGTAAGTCCTTGGCGCTCAATCAGTCGCAGCAGAAAGGTTGGAGGAGCTGATCTGCAGCGGTGACTTCAGCTGGATGGTGTGTCCTGGCCAGTCTGACTCAGCAGCCTCCAAAACACCAGACAGTGCAGTCTGCTTCCTGTAAAGCTTTATCTAAAAAGTGACGCACAAAGAGTTCTTTAGTGGGCTGCACAGGTAGTTCTCGGTGGGGTGGGGGCGAAGGAACTTGCCACCAAGTCTGATGATCTGAGGTAGATCCCTGGAACCCACAGGGAGGACCAACTCCCCCAAGTTGTTCTCTGACCTACACACACACTAAATGAATACAAATAAATGCATGCAAAAGTTTTAAAAAGTAAAAAGTTTTGCTTGTAGAGAAAAATTCAGTCTCTCTACTGGCTAATTTCTTTAGTGTTTTCTTAATAGGCTAACAAGGTGACTAGACCAAGGCCTCATGAGTGTTTAGTATTTTCAATGACTTATTTGTAAAAAGAAATTTCAGGAACTAATACCATCCTTACAATGGCTGCCTTTTCAGCTTATGTTTTTGCTCCATTATGCACAGTTTGAGATAAATAAAATTTTGAAATATGGACACTGAAAAAAAAAAAGAAATTTCAAATTGATTTGTGTTTTTCTTAATGCTGTATGTATATTATCTAACAGATTCCAGACTCCTAATTTTTTTCAACTTTCTATTACTCACTGAATCTCAATATATGGCTGAAGAATTCATTTTCCTGTGTGAAGCTGTTGAGTGGGCTTGTTCGGTTCATTGATTTCTCCCCCGTCTGCCCATCTTCATTAATTCTCTTCCTCTCAGTTCATATCACCTTCTTACATTTTAAAAGCCATCTACCAAATGGTACTTTAGTACGAAGCATCTGTTCTCTTTAAAAACTTGCCAAGAATAATTTCAACAAAATTTTTTATTTCATCTCCGTTTCTCCCTTTTGTAACATGAGAAGCCTTAGCTGGTGATTGAGAAGGCCAACAGCACTTAGTTCATCTGCTGCTTTAAGATCAGGTTGTCAAAGCACCATTTGTTTTGTTTTGCTTTTCATGTGTTTATTTTGTGCATATGGGTGTTTTGTCTGCCTGCACGTCTGTGTACCATGTGCATGTCTGGTACCCACAAAGGCCAAAAGAGAAGCGGGATCCCTGGGACTGGAGTTACAGATAGCTATGAGCCATTGTATAGGTGCTGAGGTAGGACTCGATCCTAGGTCCTCTGGAAGACCAGCCATTGCTCTTAATGCTGAGCATCTCTCCTGTCTCCCACCCAAGGCACTGTAAGCACAGTAGTTACACCCTTCCTTTCTATAGAAAAGTGACTTTCCTCATGTCCATAGCATGAGGTAGTGATGGTGTTTTGAGCTGGGTATGATAGCTGCCTCACTAGAGGCATTCTCTTCTCATTTATCGGCAGCAGCCCCAGGATACTATGCTTTACAGAGTTTGAGGTTTCAGAAAAAGAGATGTTCTTTTGTCTCTGGCTATTTCTTCCTCTCTTTTTAAGAATATTTTATTTAATAGTCATATATTCATATGTGTTTTGGTCAAATCCTTCCTCCCTTTTCTTCCCTCCAATCCCTTCCCTATCCGTCCCCCTCATATTTCTCTCTCTAAAACATTTTTTAATGCCCACTGGGTCACTTTGGTGCTGCCTGTATGTCCATGGATGTGGGACCTTCTCCCAAGCATGGGTAGCCCCTCAGGTCCTGCATTCCTGAAGAAAATGGTTTCCCACACCCCAGCAGCCAGCAACTGCTAATGGCTCCTCAGAGGGGTGTGATGTCCTGAGCCCTCCCTGTCCCTCCTGGGTCTCGGGCTGCTCCATCTTGTGCAGTCCCAGATGTTGTGAGTTCATGTGTGCAACTGGGCTGTCATGGCTGACATTCATTCCCTCTGCCTCTCACAGTCATCACTGTAGCTTGCAGCCTTCACAGGTAAGGCTATTGATGACATTTCCCTAGTCAGAGGCACAGAGCCTTCCAGCACCATGAAAGATAGGCTGTAAAGAAGAAGCTTCCAGGCCAGTGCAGGAGTGATGGTCCCATGTCCTGTTACTTCAATACGTGGTGTATTTGCAGTAGGGTTCTATCCCAGGTCTGGAGGGACACAAAGCAATGGGACCAAGAGTAATGGCAAAACAAACAAAAGAGCAAACGCAACCCTGGAATTTGGAGGGGGTGCCTATGGGACCCTACTAAATAACAAAGAGAGGAAGTCCATACCCTATATTGGGCTTTTTATTTGATAGCTATGGTCCCCAGGGGTGTCATTCTCCTCCATTATGAGGGAATTCATTTTATATGTGTGTACATTTTAGGAGGCTTCTCTGGTACTCAGTTTCCATAAGACATTTCAAAGGCCTTCAGTGTTAGAATTAAATGGGGGTAGGGGATGGGAAGACAGGATAGAAGTGGGTATGGGAAAGGGTAAGTAACGCTAAAAGCCTCTGGCTGTTTCACAAAAAATACTTTATGTATTCATATAGATGTATTGTATGCTTTACACATATCTTCAGGCTTATTTTATTTAGGAGATTAGAAATCGAAAGCTTATTCGATTCTCACCCCCTTTTATATAGATGTTTCCAGTATTAAGTTACTCGTGATCATATGACAGAAATGGCGTACTGCCTGGAGGCCTTTTGCTTCTTGCTTTTGAAATGTTGAAGAGTGCCCTAGCCTCTAGCCTGCTAAGCGGGGTGGTGAGACTGCTTTTGTTGTGAGGCTCTTGCTGCTGCTGTTTGGAGGGTGGTGGAAGATTTCCAAGTGGCTCACGTTTATTTACCATGCTGGTAAACAAAACTGTCATATTAAATTAGAAAAACCTGTATTCACTTACATGTCTTCAGGCAAAATATGACCTGTTTTTAAAGAGTCTCCCCAAGTACCAACAATGATAGTTTCATTTCTTATTCTGTCCTCTCTGTTCTCGCAGCAGAGGTCTGAATGTGAGGCTCCGTGCTGAGGGCTGGGGCTGGAGAGGGGGTAGGACAGCTCTTTCCCTCAAGGAGAAAGGAGAGCAAGAATGCAGCAAATAACCCTGCTGCAAAAATGGTGGCAGCTTAATTTTCTGTGCATACTTGTGCACACATAAACCAATGTATTCTAGCCACAGCCCACATTAAATCATGAGATACTTGGGTATGGGCTGTGTGACACATAGCGCGTGTCTTAGAGTGACTGTTAGGGGGATCTTGAGCTGCGGGATTCGCACCAACTGGTTATTGAGTAATGAAGGAAGGGACTGGAGTGGGAACAATGACCTGAGAGACAAATACTGCTAATGAGATAAGCTCTGAAAGTTACGTTTTTATTATTACAATAAATTTTCTTTTAAGTTTTTCTACTGCTTTTTTATCCACAATTATATGAGTTACTTCTGAGAGTGCCTCTCTTTCTGTTCCTCTCTGGTCTGGTCTGCAGGGCCCCTGTCTGCAGAGGTGTGCTATCAGGTTGTCTGTATTTTCATGGCATGTGGAAACTTACCTTGCGATAGTACAGTTCTGAGTTCAATAGTTGTGAGGCGTCTAGGTCTTCTGCCCAACCACAGACCCAGCACTGCAGTAGCATGGGACTCAGGCCTATTTGGGTCCAGGTGACCTGTTGTGTGCAAGTTAGACACTATCAGACCCTCAAGTAACAAGCAGGACCAGTAGACCTAAGGTGGTGCCCCCTGGCGCTGTGAAGACAGCTGTAGCTTTATATGGGGGCCAGTGTTGCTTCTAAAATAAAACTGCAACTAAAGATGAAGGGTTTTTTTCATTTGTGTGTCTATAGGTGTGTGGGCTGCATGCATGTGTGTATGGGTGTTTGCATGTGTGGGGATGCACTTGCATGTGTGTGAGTGCATGTATAAGTCCAGAGTTGGTGTTGAGTATCTTCTTTGATACTTTGCACTTAACTCATTGAGGTGGGATTTCTCAGTTGAACAGAGCCTGCCACTTGGTGAGTCTAGCAAGCCAGCTTTCCCTGGTGATGGCATCTTGGCTGCCAGAGAGGCAGCACCGTACCTGCTCGGCTTATAAGTGGTTCCGGGGTCCTAATTTTGGTCTTTACATTTTTGTAGCAAGTGCTCTATGCGCTGAGTCCCTAGTCCCAACGGTGATTTACCCTGTTGGTAATAAGAGAACAGAGCATAGTTTCTTAATTTGTTGTTGAGTTATAATTCACATCGTAAAATTCACTATTTTAAGTAAGAATGCAGGGTTGATTTTATTTTGTTTTATTTATTTTTGTTCTTGTTCTTTTGATATATTTATAAGGTTGCACCAAACGCCTGCATGGAATTCCAGAAACTCTGTGCCCTTTAGGCATTCTTTCTCAGTCTCCCTTTCCCTACTCCAGTCTGTGTCAATGACCAATATATATTTTCTTTTTTATGAATTTTTCTGCTTTAGAATTTCATCTAAATAAAAAAAAATGTTTTTTAATTTGTTTAGACACTCCCAGAAACATCTTTGCCAAATTATGCCACAAATCTGAAAGACAAGAATTCTTTAGTTTCATCTCTCTATAAAGTTATCCAGGAGCCACAAAGTGAGGTAAGTACTTTACAGTTTGTATTAATTAATTCAGTTAATTATTTTTGTTTAATTAGGTAATATAGCATACATATGTAAAGTGAGAAAATTTATGTGCTTACAAAACAGTAAAATGAATTTCAGTGTGCCATTCTCCAGAACAAAAACTAGAATTCTTCTATATCCTCCTTCCATCTCTTTCTCAGCATTTTCCTTCTCTTTGTATGTCTCTGATTCTCTATGGCCTTGAAAATTCTAGGTAACTGCAATTGATTTTTTTCATTCATTACCTACTGTGAGCCATTGCTGTGGTGGATATTAGGGGCCCAGAGACCAGGAATGTGAGGTCTTAACCCTGAGAGAGAAAGGTGAAGACACTGAGCAGCCATGCTTAATTGAGTCTCTTGATGCCATGGTTTAGTTGTTTGTTCCCTCTAAAATCATCTGGAAACTTACTTACCATTGATTGTAACAATCTCAAGAAGTGGGCCTGGGATATGGTTCAGTGGGAGAGCGCTTGCCTAACATACAGTAGGTCCTGGGTTCAGTTCCCAGGGTAGAGAGTGGCAAGAAAGACTGGGAAGATTGTGGGATTGGTACTGTTGTCAAGGTGAGTCGAGCCTCCTTAGCTCTCTTGCCCTTCTGTCTTCTGTTGTGAGGTGATGCAGAAAGAAGACTTGTGGTCTTGGACTGCCCAGTCTGCAGGGAGGTGAAGGAACAAATTCTTTATAAACTACCAGTCTCATAGCAACAATAAAGAACAGAGCGTGGACAAAGGTGGGGTTTTGTGTGTGTGTGGCAAGTAAAACAAGCACCCCTAGCAACAGGAATGTGTAGGAAACCAGGCAGTTACTGAACGGGGTAGTTTGATTGCTCTCGTGCCTTTCCTCTGGGACTAGAAAGAGACAGAACACAAGGGCAGTTGCATAATTCCTTTTGTTTTTGCGCTTAGGAAAGGATATGATAGATGGAAAATCAATCTCTCTCTCCCCCCGCGCCCCCTTCAGGGTCTCATTTTGTAGCCCTGGCTGTCCTGGAACTCACTATGTAGACTAGGCTGGCCTCGAACTCATGGAGATCCATCTGCCTCCCGAGCATTGGCATTGCTGGCCCCGACTAATCTCTGTATTCAGTGGTAGGTAACATACTGCAGAGTCCCGTCCTACATGATCCATGGGCCTTTGCAACAAGACTATAAAGCCAGGAGACTTTATTAATTTCTGTTGGAGAGAGTATATACTCTACTTGCTATGCAGTGGAGAACACTGTAAGTGGGGTGGGCTTAGGGATCTTCCTGACAAGCCGTCAGCCTTCATCTGGAATAACTAATCAAACAGCTATCTTTGTGTTGTCTTCTCTTTACCAAGCTTCTTTCCTCTTCTTTCTTGGGTTTCGTGTTGCCCAGGCTTCCTTGACGAGCAGTCCCTAACTCCCAATGAGCTTGGAGTGTGCTACCATGTCTGCATAGCCCATTTTCTTGAAGGGTTTTGCTTGAAAAAAAATATATATATATATTTCTTTTTTTTTTTTGAGATTATAGTTTAATTACATCATTTCACTTTCTTTTTCCTCCCTCCATCCCTTCCCATATACACTTCCTTGCTCTTTCTTAAATTTGTAGCCTTTTTAGTTGTTGTTGTTGGTTATTGTTGCTTACATATATGTATATGTAACCACAACCAATCAAAATGTAGAGTCATGGACCACAGTCCCAGTGGAGACATCTCTAAGATGCTCTGAACCTAAGGCTTGGAGATCACTGTGGAACGGGGCGTACAGGCTGTAGGAGCCAGAGCATCAGGAGTTTGCTGTAAGAGTGTGTCTCCTACTGATGTGGAAGCTACACCCATAAGGCAGGACTGTCTAAACATGAGCAGAGCAAGGACAACCAAGACAAGCTAGAGTGGACAGGAGAAAGGCTGGACGCCTGCAGCCTACACACCAAACTACAGGCAGCTCTGGATGCAAGCTGGGAGTGTGACCTGGCTATTGTCTTAGCACTGGATGCTGAGATACAAATATTGGGAATTCAAGACCTCGGCTGCATATAGCCAAACACTGACTTTAAAAAGGGAAAAGGTGAAACATTTTTGAAGTTCCCTTTGTTTGATTTAGAATTACTTCACCAAATAAAATAAATATAGCTTTGTACCTTTTTTTTTTTTTTTTTTTTTTTTACTTTTTCATCTTTCTTTCTTTCCTTTTTTGTTTTTTGTTTTTTTCAAGACAGGGTTTCTCTGTGTAGACTTGACTGTCCTGGACTCATTTTATAGACCAGGCTGGCCTCAAAGAGATCTGCCTGCCTCTGCCTCCCTAATGATGGGATTAAAGGCAGGCGCCACCACTCCCAGCTGCTTTAAACATTTTTTAAGAACTAAATTTTATTTATAATTTACTTGTCAGTGTTTTAAAGGGCTTAAAATATGCTTCGGTCAGTTGTCTTTTGACCAGGCTGCTGTGGGAAGAGAGTTCCTAGGACCAGATGTGGTTTGACTGTGTTTTAGTTAGAGCGTTCCTTTTCTTCCAGTAACTTTAAGGAATCCAGCTCTAACAAATCAAAGAGCAAGGACTTTCGCTTTTCACACTTTTCCTTTTTGCACTTCTGATCCCTCAGGCTAATTAAGAGCCTCACCCGTTCCACCTTGCACCTGGTTCACTGCATAGACAAGGCACCACACAACCCAACCTCACTCTGCTCAGGGTGGCGGCTCCTGAGCCCCTGGTTGCTGTGACAATGCCGTGTTCCTTTGACAGTTAAAATCTTTCAGTTTCTAGGAACAGGGTGAGGGTGCTCTGTGGCCTGTGGTCCTGGGAAGCACTGCTGTAGGACACTCTTTCTCTAAGCTTGTTTTGCTTTGATTCTTTTTAATGTGGGTGAAGGTAGCGTGTATTCTGTGTTCTTAAATTATAACTCATTTTCCCAAGAATGTCTAGAAGTGCTTCTGAAATGTGACAGTGTAATTGACTTTAATGTTGTTACTTTTTGTTTGCTCTTAGAGTAGTTGGTCTTAATTTGGAAATGTTCCCAATCAGTTGGTGCTGTCTTTTGACAGTTTTGAAACTTGGAACAGACACTGATTTTGTTGGTATTTGAAGTCTGGCAAGTTTATCATTTGGATTTACTAATGAAAAATTTCCATTATTCACTTAACACATATTCACTGAATGCACATGGTATATTAGGAGCTGCTAAGGAATGAATATAGGCAAGAAAAAGTAGATCAAATTCATGGTCTTATAGTACGGAACTTATACTCCAGTACATGAGATGGAAATTAAGCAGATACCTGAATATATAGTGGTAGCAGTAAAGCAGAGGAGGAAAGTGTTAATTGGGGCTAAGGAAGTTACAGAGACGCAGAAACAGAGACAGAGGAACAGACATGCACAGGCACAGGCACACGCACACGCACAAGATCATTTAATACATATATTTGAGGAACAGGCTTTTCTTAACAGTTCTTTAATAACCTAATGACCATATTTGACAATGTCTCCATGGGGAAATATATTCCAAAATATAATTGAGTCATTAGCAACCCAACATATTAATTACATATCTTAAATATAATCAAGCTATCTGTTGCCTGCATTTCTTACATTACATGTTATTATTTTCTGACATCGTAAGACTCAGACAGTGGTCTCCTTTCTGGCTCTTGGGAGTATGTGCTGTCTGTCATGGTAGATAGCCTTTCTGTCCCCACTTCCTCACATGAAAACAGCCAATCCTTGTACTCACAGTGCAGTGGGAACCTGACTGCGGTTCTCTGTGATAGTTCTTTGCATGCAGTAAAATGGCAAACAGATGTTGGTATTTATCTGTATTGACTTCAAATGCATAATTTTATTTAATCTTTTTGCAATGTGTCTTGATTTAATTCTGCTTTCATTAAGCAAAAATCCTTTTAATTTGGGATTTGAAACTGCTTATAAAGACTTTGAGTGTGTTTTGATTAAAATTGATTATGTGTTCTTACAGGGTGTCTTAAATGAATTTTCTAGCAAGGTTCATAATTGCAAATAGTTGCTAAACTTAAGCAAGCTTCATGAATTGATTCAATTAAAGCTTGAGGTTTGGGAACTCAAGTGTTGGAGCACAGTGCAGTGTCACTTCAGGCTTCTGTTTTGTTTGAGACAGTCTTAACCTTTGCGTTCTACCCACCATTATGGGAACTGTCCCCTATGGAAGAGTAGCTCTCAGAAAGTGGACGGTTTCCCTCCCTCCCTCCCTCCTTCCTTTTCTTCGTTCCTTCCTTTTGTTTTTTGTTTTGTTTTCCCGAGACAGAGTTTCTCTGTCTTGCCCTGGCTGTCCTGGAACTTGCTCTGTAGACCAGATTAGCCTTGAACTCAGAGATCCACCTGCTTCTGCCTCCTGAGTGCTGGGATTAAAGGTATGTTGCTTTCTGGTTTTGCTCCCTCCCCCGTCTCCCCACCTCCACAGTGGTGCTGAGAGTAGACCCCACAGCCTTGGGGATGCAAAGTGAGCACTCTGTCCAGGAGCCACATTCCCAGCCCTGATTCTAGCACAGGCTAGTTTGACTTTAGCCAAAAATGTTTGACTTATTACTTAGTTTACTTATTTAGCCTATTTGAAATAAACAGTTAGACTATGAGTTCTCTTTGTTGTAATTATTGGTCACAGAAATCTGCTTGGTAGCTTGATTTAATCTGCTGTCTGCTAATGAAATGTATAATTTGTATAAGTTTTCCTGAAAAACAGTACTGTGAATCTCTGACATGTTTGATCACAGTGTATGACTTAAAGTAACACTTGAGAGATGTAAGAGCCTCTTAACTTACTTTACTGATTTGTAAGAGTCTTTAATAACTATCTGGTTTGCTCTACTTCCATAATGTAACTGGGAGTATAGTGAGAGAGAAAAAGGCTGTAGATGACTCTGACTTATGTATAAGACCCAGGAGCAGTAGCCATGGCTTCAAGGGGTTTGGGTGTACCCACACTGTAACTGCCCTACGTCTCAGCCATTGCACACAGGGGAGCAAGCTCTGCCCTGTTGACAGTCTCTTCTATGTTGACTTCTAACTTACTAAGAAGAAATACATTAAGGGAGACACTTGCTGTAGCCCAGCCAGGAGGGAAAACACCATGACTTGAGTAAGAGTACTCCTTGAGAGCTATAGAGTCTTGCTGATATGTTACACTGTCCCTCCAGTAGAATTTAAAGCTTTCTGAGGTAGCTGGGCAGTGACTAGTTTTTGCTTCAGGAAAATGCAAACATTTGTATATTTCAGACTTAAGCATTCTGAGATACCTCCTGTAATTCACACAGCGGTGTCACTTGTACACAGCCCAGCTCATGCTTACCGGGTCATCCTCTTGCAGTTACTGGAGCCTGTGTGTCACCAGCTCTTCGAGTTCTACCGCAGTGGGGAGGAGCACCTGCTGCGCTTCACTCTGCAGTTCCTCCCGGAGCTCATCTGGTGCTACCTCGCCGTGTCGGCCAGCAGAAGTGTGCACAGCAGCGGCTGCGTTGAGGCCCTTCTTCTAGGGGTCTACAACCTGGTTTGTACTTGACAGATTTAATAGCTGAGTAGTATTCCATAGTGTAAATGTACCGTTTCTTTATCCATTCTTCTATGAGGGACATTTAGGCTGTTTCCATGTTCTGGCTATTATGAATAAGGCCGCTATAAACATGGTTGAGTATATGTCCCTGTTGTGTGCTAGAGCATTTTCTGGGTATATTCCAAGGAGTGGAATAGCTGGATCTTGAGGAAGCCCTGTTCCCAGTTTTCTGAGAAAGCGCCAGATAGATTTGGCTGACTCAGAGAGTATAACTTGCTAGTGAGGAACAATCACTATGCTGTCTACACCGTAACCATCCTGCGAACAGTGGAACTTTAATATAGGTGGTGTTTTCTATGCTGAGCTACAGTGCATGCAGAAGTGCACACATGAACTTCCGGTCCTCATGTGTGATTGATAATGGATCACCAATGTTAAAGATGTTTAACTGACTTTAAAATTCCTTTTATTCTGGTCTTTAAAAATGTGTCTTAGGTGCTCCCTTGTAATCCCAGCACTCAGGAGCCCGAGGCAGGTGGTTCTCTGTGAGTTCAAGGTCAGCCTGGTCTACAAAGTGAGTCCAGAACAGCCAGAGATAAACAGAGAAAAACCTTGTCTGGAAAAACAAAAACAAAAACAAAACAAAACAAAACAAAACAAAACAAAAAACAAAACAAAAAGAAAGAAAGAAAAAAAATTGTCTTGGAAAAAATGGGAAGGAGAAATGTTGTAATTAATATAATCTCAAAAAGTTAAACTTGGAAAAATTGTACTAACTTTATTTTATTTTAAAATGTTATGTGTAAAAGGTGACTATTTCAAGATATTTTCTTTTACTTTTGTAGGAAATAGTTGACAAACAGGGACATAGTAAAGTATTGAGTTTCACAATTCCATCCTTATCCAAACCATCTGTATACCATGAAGTAAGTAGCTTTTTATCAACGTAAATGTATTGGGTCCTAAGCTCTGCTGGTATGTCCAGATCACTAAGCACTAACTGAGCTTTACTGCAGCATTTTGTAATCCTTGTGTGATGGGTAAGACTCATCTTAATTTGTGTGTATGTGGGCAGGGTGAGGGGTGGACAATTGTGTGCCCCGTGATAGAATTTTGGAAATTAAACCTTTTGATTTTTGTTTGTAACTTAGTTGCTAATTTTTAATTAAATCTTGGAGTGGGAATTTGATAGCCTGACTATTCCTAAGCTATGTGGTGTCCCCAGCAGGCACTTTCCATGCTTTGTGTGTCCTAAATGTCACATTTAACATAGCAGTGTCCTTTCTCCAGCCGTCCAGCATCGGGTCTATGGCTCTGACTGAGAGTGCGCTCTCCCAACACGGCTTATCCAAAGTCGTGTACAGTGGACCCCACCCTCAAAGAGAGATGCTGACAGCACAGAACAGGTACACTATGAAGACTAGTTCTTCTCCTATCGCCCTAAGTTGTTTAAAAGTGTTTCAGTACATTTATAGTGTTTAGTGAGTTCCATGTAACATATGTGGAAATTGAGTCATTTTATAAGAGACTGAGACATTATCTTGCTCTGTCCTAGTACCTTGCTCCAGGCCTTATCTGGAACCCCGAGTTTTTATGATGTGTGACTGTGCTTGTAAAGGCTTCTTTTTCCTTAGTATGTTTGTAATGTGTAAGTCTGGTTCTGTTGCATAATATCTGTTAACATTCCTTTGGTTTGTCTTCAGGTTTGAAGTGTTGACATTCCTTCTGTTGTGTTACAATGCTGCTTTAACCTATATGCCCAGTGTTTCTCTTCAATCACTGTGTCAGATTTGTTCAAGGTAAATCAAAATTCCTGTTTCTAATACTGAGTATATGAATGTAAGGTGCTGATTTGTTGCATACCTAAGTTATTTTTGTTTGTGTAATTGTTTGTTCAAAACATTACATATGTATACATATGGCTGTATATATGCTGTATTTATAGATATATACAGTTCAGCCCACCCAGCACATACAAGGTGGCTTAGAAATAGTAACTACCAAAAAACTATGATGATGAATATCCAACTCAGTAATATTTGGGGGGAATGTTAAATCAGAAGGGGTTATATTACATTTAAAATGATGGAATGGTCATGGCCTTTTAATTTGTGGAAAGTGATTGGATATTTTTTAATCAGTATTTGCTTTTATTTATCTATATTTACTATGCTCTAGTTTGGTGTGAAAAAATAAGAGAAACATGACATTGTTTTTTTTTTTCCCTTAAAAAATAGAGATAAATTTTTTATTAAATAAAAATTTGGGGTATATTACACAATATTAGAAACCTTGATTTAATAGTTTTCAGTGTTTGGGTATTTAATAGAATATGTGGTGTGTTATGTTACAAGTCTTACATTTGCTAATATGATCAAAATGATAATACATAACTTTGATTGGCAGTAGTATAAAAATAATTTTATTTTCCTTTGTGATAATCCATGATTCTCTAGTTTTCTGTAATTAACATTTTTTAAACAATAGACAAAATAAACAAAACTGAGACTTTTACCTTTTGGAGGTCAAGGAAATAAGGGAACTAACTGATGGAGTTAAAGAACTTCGGTGGAGCTGGGTGGCGTTGGTGCACGCCTTTAATCCCAGCACTCAGGAGGCAGAGGCAGGTAGATCTCTGTGAGTTCAAGGCCAGCCTGGTCTACAAAGTGAGTCCAAGACAGCCAAGGCTACACAGAGAAACCCTGTCTCGAAAAACAAACAAACAAACAAAAAACCAAAAAAACAAAACAAAACAAAAATTAGATGGAGATGGAGATGGAGTAGCTTATTCAGTGAGGCAGAAGACCATCGTGGTTAACTTTTGTCATTACTATGACCAGACAGCTTGAGCTGACAAAAGCAGTTTAAGCAAAGAAGAGTTTATTCCATCTCACACTCACAGAGTCCAGTCCATAACGACAAAGACGTAGTGTTGGGAGTGGCTCTGGCCGCAGGCCACCTGCCAAGCTGCATCTGCAGTTTAGGAAGCAGACTGAGCCCCAAACCCACGAACACAGTACTGGCTGCATTCAGGGTGTCTCTTTCCTCCACTGTTAAACCTCTTTGAAAGTGTTTCCTAGCTGATTCTGAGTCCTCAGCCTCAGTGTAAAGGATCTTTTTCTAAAAGGCCCTGTGATCCTGCACTGCCTCACCACACCCCCAGTTTCCTAGTCCCATCTGGCCACCTCTGGAGCTGGCAGTTCGCCCTGGCTAGCCTGCCAAGCCCGGTGCTTGCCTCACGTTTCTTTTCTCCATTCTCTGTCTCCACTGAGTAAACCGAAGACTCTGTTTTCACACATTGGTCTCCCTCCTCACTGTATTGGATGCCCCATCTGCACGGTGGAGGGGAAAATAAAGACAGAAAACCCCTCCGCTTCCTTCTCTGTGTGAGTGTAAAATGAACGTTCTGGTCGGGGAATAGCTTTTTTGTGATTTTTTTTTTTTCACACAATTAAAGTTGGTTTTATTTCACATGCAGCTGGTTTTCTTTCTTTTCTTTTCTTTCTTTCTTTTTTTTTCAGGTTCCCTACTTATTTTTTGTTCTTGGTTAGAAACAGTTTTGAGTTTCTTGCAGTGTCAAGTGAGTTTATGTTTATGCTTTGAATTAAAGTTTTTTAAAGAAAATATTTCTATCCCAGCCCTCAGGAGGCAAAGACAAGTGGATCTCTGTGAGTTCAAGGCCAGCCTGGTCTATAAAGCGAGTCCAGGACAGTCAAGGCTACACAGAGAGACCCTGTCTTGAAAAACAAAAACAAACCAAAACAAACAAAAAAAAAAAAAAAAAAAAGAAAGAAAGAAAGAGAAAAGAACAAGAGAAGGGAAGAGAAACTAGAAACTATTTTTGAGGCTAGAGAGATGGCTCAGCAGTTAAGAGTGCTTATTGCTCTTGTGCCCACAGTGGATGGCTCATGACCACCTGTCACTCCAGTGCCAGAGGATCTAAAGCCCCCTTTTCTGGCCCCCTTGGACACACAGAGACACACGTATACACACAGAGACACACATACACAAAAATAAAAATAAGTCTGAAAAAAAGATATTTTTTAAAAGTCTGTGGTATTTAGGAATTTTTCAGGGAATATTTCAATTTTTGAATATTTGTATGCATATATGTATGTGCATGTGGATGCATGCTTGTGTGTGTGCATGTGTGTATGTGCAAGGTGTAGGTATGTGTATTATGTACATGTGGGGAGTGTTTGTGTGTATGTGTGCATGCTTTGTGTGTATGCTTGCCTGTACATGTGGTGTGTGTGTACGTGCGCGTGTGTGTGCACGCATGTGCATGTGCATGCAGAGTGTGTGCATATGTGTACATTCGGGGGCATATGTTTGTATGTGTTTGTGTGCATGCATGTATGTTTTGTGTATGTGTGTATGCTTTCATGTGTGCATGTGTGTACATTCAGGGGGTCTTTGTGTGTGCATGTGTGCATGTGTGTGTGTTGTGTGTGCACGTGCATGCACGAGTGCATACATGAGCATGTGGTAGGTATGTGGAAGTCAGAGGACGACACTAAGGAGGCAGTTCTCTCTCTTCACCATGTGGGATGCTGGGACTGAACTCAAGTTGTCAGGCTTAGTGGTGAGCATCTCCACTTGCTCAGCCAGCTCAACAGCTTCAGGCTGGGATTTGAACAGGAGAGTGAATATTTGCTGGCTGGTACATGGCTACAAGGAGAGGTCAATTGCATTGTCTTGGTTAATGCTGCATCAAGTGAGGCTGTATCAGTCCCACAAAATGAAAAAGAAGCCACTTGCTAGAAAGTAAGTAAACTAGGACTAGAAACTTCTTGTTCCTCTTAAAAGTTCATGTTGTTGATAGACATTCTAGGAGATACGTATATGCACAAGGAAGGAAGACAGGTCTGCAGTCCCGGAGATCAGCAATGACTATGACTTCCTATGAGAACTACTATATGGCCATTTATTTATCACTAGCTGGTATTGTGGGCCATGTGTTGTTTTGGAGTTTCATACAACCCCCAATATTTAGATAGGTGCTCCTACACACCCTGGGGCTGAAACCCAACTCGTCACACGTCTAGGCAAGCACTCCTCCACCAAGCTACACCTCCAGGCCTAAAGATATCCGTGTTTGTTTGGGTTAGGCTGTTTTTCAAGACAGGGCCTCACTATGTAGCTCTGACTCTCCTGGAACTCCCTCTGTGGACCAGGCTGGCCTTGAGCACACAGAGATCTGTCTGCTTCTGTCCCCCGAGTGCTGGGATTTGTTACGTTGTCTGGCAGGAGTAGTAAATTTTTTTTAGTCTGTCTGAAATTTATCATGGCTATTTCATGAAATTTGAGTCTGAGTTATAGTAATTTTTCTGATTCTATACTTTGCACCAAGAACTTAATCAGGAATTAAAGAGTATACTAAAGATTTGTTGATAATAAGTTCCATGTAATGTCCCAGAATTATTGACAATTGAATTGATCAAAATTAGTAAACTAACCAGTGAGTGTCTGACTCACCAGCTACACACACGGCCTGCCTTTGGCTCTATAGTCTTTTCCCAGTATAACATGTTCAGGGAAGCGTGACAGGCAAACGTTCTGTCTGGGAGATTGTTTTGTAGATACTATATTTGTTATTTTTATCACTGGATCATAAATGTTAGAGAATTATCTGCATTTAACAAATATGTTTACTTGGTCTTTCCAGAATCTGTGTCTGTGGGTATCCCCGGCAGCACGTAAGGAAATTCAAGGGCCTAAGTAGCAGGATACCAATGTCATCCGGATTCATGGTGCAGATGCTGACAGGAGTCTATTTCGCCCTGTAAGTGTGTCCCACACACAGAACACACTGTGAGTTCTTTGGTACATAAAAGCCTGCCAGTCTGTTTCTACAACAATATAATCTCAATACATAAATAATCATCATATTTTTGCAGAAGAATGGGAATCAAGTTCTTAATAGTTAGACAATTTAGAATATGTATCTTAAAGTTGTGTAGAATTATAAACTGACTAAAACACCTTTTTTTAAAAATTTAGGGTGAGAATGAAAATGAATAAAATGTGAATGTGTTGAGTTCTTTTGTATATGACTTTTTTTTTTTTTTTTTTTTGCTATGATCTTCAAATTAGATTTTTTAAAAATCCCAATGTAATTTTTTCTGGAAAATTTAACTACTAAAAAGCACATTAGAGAATCTTCAATCAGAAATATCTTATTAATTTGGTGGTCAGTCTTACATAGTAAGTTAGGTACCAGTGTATATTTGAATCCTGCCTTGTACTTTGTGGCACAGATGATGAGAGACTTTGCATTGTATTCATTTGATACATTCGTTTACTCTGGTAGATAGTAAGATTCTTGGCTGAGGGAAGAATTATGGCTGAGGTGCCAAATCTGAACTGTGCCTTGTAAAGTTTTCCTAAGACACAGCTGTGTTCATGTGTTTTTGTGCTGGCCATGTTGCCTTCTCTTACAATGGAAGCACGTGTTGAGTAGTGCTGATAGAGAGGCATGGCCCATGGTTTAAAATGTTGGATTTGGGAGTTCAGCGGTGGTTGTTGCTAGAGGCAGCATGGCCTTGGACTCCTAACCCTGCTACCACCTCCCCAGAGTCCTGGCATCATAGATGTATGTCACCATGCCCAGCTCTAACACTTGTTTGCTGGCCTTAAAGCTTTCCTGTGCTTTGTGTTAGATCTTTAGTATTGTCCACAGTGCTTGGATACTCTGTGGTTTTCTTTTTGTTTGTTTCATTTTGAGTGTCTTCTGTTGGCCTGTCTCCATGTTATCTTATCTTTTCCCTCACTTAATAGACTCGATCTGCAGTCTACTCCAAGGCCATTGGAAGTTTTTCATTTCTTGTATATTTTGCTTCCACTCTGTTCTGATCTTTCGTACAGAGCATATCTCTTCTGAAATATCAATTCATTTGTGCATGTTGCCTGTCTTTTCCACCAGAGTGTTTAAAAATATTGATCATAGTACTTTAAGTTACCCTGATGGCGTCAATATTTGGTCGCCTCTGGATTTAGTACTTTCTTTTATTTACTTATTCTCTGTGGTACTGGGGATTAACCTGGTGTCTCATGCAAGTACTCTACCGTTACTGTATCTCTGGCCCTGAACTTAGTTCACTTAATTACGTCATTTATTGGCAGGGTTCCTTCCTCTTGCTTATAGTATGCCGTGTTGTTTTTGACTGTTGACGATTTCATTCTGTAGTAGGGTGGTAGAAACTTCTGTAAGTATGATTTATGCCTGAAAATGAGAATGGTTCTTTATCTAGAGTACTAATGAAAATTTTTAGGTGGTGCTACAAAGTTCTTAGAGTCAGAGCCTAGGGCCCCCAGCAGCCTTAACAAGAAATAGTGAAAAACAGAAAAGGGAGTTCTACTCAGTGTAGGCCTATTGAGAGAGAAACAAACTGTAGAAGACAAGACAGATACATAGCTGCAGTCTACCTATCATGGAGCCATCATTGTCTCTGCTTCAGTCTCTCTTGCAAGGTGTGGTAACAAGTTGTCAGACTGTTGACTTGTATTGGAAGCCCCCTCTCTGGCAGGTTCCATACCCCCAGCCTTTTCTTCTGCTGTGAGACTCTTGGGAAATTTTCAGTTTCTTGGGATCTACAGCTTCAATGGGCTGATAGCCAAAGAGGCACAAGTGTGTAAAAGTAACTTTTATTTGCCTGATTTAATTGTCATCTGAGAGGCTTATTCCCTCCTTGTGCTAACCTAGTCCTAGTCCTAGAAGCTTCTAGCCTCTGTACAATCTAATCTGGGCCTAGAATGTTTTGGCCTCTGAGACTTACTGCTGAATAAGCTCACCCTTTCTAGCTCTTTCTGAACTCTGGCTGGCAGGTTCAACTCAGCTGTTCTGGCTCAAACTCGTCTCCTAGCTGACTGACTGAATCTGACTGCTCTCTTGGCTTCTGACTGAATTGCTCTGCTTGGCCTCAGACAACTTTAGCAATCTGTTCTAATCTTCTGGTTCCTTCTCATTATTTAGCTTGTTCTGTCCTCACCTGTGTCTAGCTTGTTCTCTCTTTACCCTCTCTCTGTATAACTCTCCTGGTAAAAACTGCCTGTGAATTCCACGAACTCAACTGTTATGAACTCAACTCTACTGCACTGCCTCTCAACTAACTGACTCAACCGAACTGCCTGAGCAACACTGACTAGAACTCAGAGCTCTGCAAGCCTCTGTCTCCTGAGTGCTGGGATTAAAGGCATGTACCACACCACACCTGGACCTAAGCTTTTCTTTACCTGAACCTTGCTGTAAACCAGGCTGGCCTTGAACTCAGAGCTCTGCTTGTCTCTTTGTCCTAAGATTAAAAGTGTGTCTTTATTCCAGACAGATCATATAGACTTAGAAGGTCTTTGGATGTGATCTCTTGACAAAGCAGCCATGTTCTGAATTAAAATTCTTCTACATAAGTGTCTCTCTTTGCTCTTGCCAGGATGGTTCCCACAGGGTTGTGTTACTGTTGCCATGGTAACATTCTGGGTAACAACTACAGATCCCCTGTTCTTACCTAGCATTCTGGGTGAGAGCTGGATTTCGGATGAGTTTCCCTCCTTCAGTTTTTCTGAATGCCTGCCCCTCAGAGAGGGTCTCTTCTTCCATTTCCTAAGTCCCCCTACAGCAACAGAATACTGTTCCTACCCCTCACCTGCTGCAGCCCTCAAAAGAGCTGGTCCTGCAGCATTGGTGAGCTAGCCAGGGCAGTGCTCAAGAGCTGGCCTCTATGGCTTAGGCATGGGAGAGCTGGCAGGCTGACCAACTCAGCTACCTTGCCCCAACATCTACCCCATCTATGAACTGCTGGAGAGCTTGAAGGGGGCGGGCCTGCAGATGCAAAGCTGCAGGATCTCCATGACACAGGGCAACAACAGGATATCCCAGAGGAGTCCTAGTGAGGATGGATTCAGTATTGATAAAGTAGCAGAAGCCAAGGCCCAGACCAGACTCACTGCAAGGAACATTTGCTCATAAAGATGTGTGGACAGAAGGGTGTACTGTGGGACACACTGTGACACACTGCAGCTTCCATGATGAGCTGAGGCTTTTTTTGTTAGTTTGTCTTTGTCTTTTCTAGGGTTTTGTTTATGTTTTGGGTGGTTTGTTTTATTATTATTATTATTATTATTATTATTATTATTATTATTATTATT
>OU015744.1:129675534-129696973 GCA_907169655.1 Acomys percivali | reverse complement strand
GGCTCCACACTCCACCACAGCGTCTGTGCACCACCACCCAGAGTTCCCCTTTTTACCTCTCCTCTGCTATTTTTTGTTTACCACAACTAACACCATGTGACTCATTCTTCCTCCACTTTAAAAAAAATTGCCTACATGGGAACAGCATAAGCTATTATCCATTCTTTCAAATGGTTACTAAAATAACACTGGCCGTTTATGAGTCCACTAACTAAGTCAGGGCTGCATATGGTGCAAGTGATGAGCAGGGAAAAGTTTGCCAACTAGTCTCGGAAACTCCACCGAAGCCCAAGTCTTCGTCTCTTACCTTTTCGTTTGTGCGTTTGTCCAGTGATGCGAGCAGTCAGTCAGAAGCATTTGGTGTGCTTTGAGGTGCCACATAAAGACTGGATCTCAGTCAGCCAAAGGGTGACTGGGTCTGTAAGAATTGCTTTGCTAGCTAGCCAGTAATTCTGTTTTTGATGAGCTTATATTAGCTAATTGGCCATTCAAATGATAGTCTCCTCCTACAACTTTAATTTTGAATTTTCTTAACTTGAAATGAGTGTGCTCACTTTGAGAACACTATGAACACGAACTCATGCACATGTTATATAACACAGACAGTGTGTCTAATGTGTTGTTGTTTCTGTGAAAGTGCCCTCTAGTACCCGACCTGTCTTTATTAGAGCCAGTGTCTTTTAAATGTTGTTTAATAGCTTGTATCCCACTTCATCTTGTTAATGTTAAAGTAGGAAATAGATCTCACTTGGGTTTCTCAGTTATGTACAACCACAACTGTTTTCAACAGGAAGGTGCCAATAATAAAAATAATGAAAATAATATTTCTAAACTAGATCCTTTGAACTTTATCTACTTTTGGCCCTAGCATATGTTAAATATTTAATTCTAAAAACATTCATTTTCAGTTTTGCCTTTAGAGGTGGTAGGGATTGAATCCAGGCGCCTATGTGCTATATCCCTAACTCTTGAGTTTTTGAGGTAGGACCTCTGTGTGTAGCCCAGGTTGGCCTCAAACCCAGAGGCCCCTTCTTTAGCCTCACAGCTACCAACACATGCAGATAGTTTTAATTAGTGCTACTTCTTAATTATTTTGATTTAGAATTTCCAATATTACAAAGTTATAAGGTAGTAAAAAGGAATTAGAAATAAGAAGTAAGATGTATTTTTAAGTTTTCTAAGATGGTGACCAAAAGCAAATACCTTGAGAATTTTAGAATGTTTTACTGTGTGGAAGAATCAGGTTAATACAGTTTAAATATACTGATCCCATAGAAACTACAGTTGCAAGTTATTACAGCAAGCAGTTTGATTACAATTTTGGCTTGAAATTTTGTTTCTATTTAATGGATTCCATGATACTTGAAGCTAAGTGAGATAACATAGTTCAAAGAGACTTGTAATTATGTTACAAAAATACCAGAAAAAGTGATCTGTGTTATAATTTGCTCAGTGGTTAAGTACTATCTTATTGGATAAGTAAAAAAAAGAACGATAAAAAGGTTCGGAGGCTGAGGGAGGCTCAGTAGGTAAGTGCTTGCCGGGCAAGCAGAAGGCCTGAGTGCGGATCCTAGCATCCATCTAGAAGCTGGAGTTGTGGGTGCAAGTCGGTGACCCCAGCGTGGGAGCTGGCTGTTGAAGACAGTGGGATTCCTGGAGCTCTCTGGCCAGCAAGACTCACTGCATCAGTGATCTGCGGGTTCAGTAAGAGACCCTGTCTTTAAAAACAAGGTGAAGAAACAACTGAAGGAGGTGTGTAACTGAACTCTGGCCTCCATACACATGTACTAACACATGCACACACAGACAAATACTACACACAAATACAAAAGACACAATTTATGTATAAAATAATTTATTTTATCCAAATGTGGTGGTAGACACCTTTAATCCCAGCACTGGGGAGGCAGAGAAATTGACAATCCTAAAGCTCTCACTGGTAATCTAAGCACCAGGGGCTGAGACAGTGCCATGGGGATGTGGGCCAGCCCGGCCTGCAGAGTCCCCTTGAGATCCCATGCCTTGTTCGTCTTCATCCTTGTTCTTGCTCAGGGTGCAGCCCTTTAGCTTTCGGGCCTTGTTCTGTGCTTCTGTGTAGCTTTGATTTCTTCCTAAGACTACTGGCCGAAACTGAGCCTTGGGCCATACTTTGTGTTCAGTGTTTTGTGTTAAACAGTGTGACTCCTGTTGATGAAAAAAGGCGAAGAAAGTATGCAGGTGTCTGATCCATGGTCTGTCTGTGGCTGCCTTTGCCACTGTGAGATGCAGATGTAGTTACCTAGTGCTTAGACTTCGCTCAGAGAGCATTTCCACTCTGACTCACTAGAGTCTTTCCTTCTAATGCTTGGCTTTGACTAGTTCTTTGGAATGTTTGGCTGAAATTTGAATACTAAGAAGGCACCAATTTGCTCTCTTCCTTCTTCCAGATTGTTATGTAGCCAGAGCCTTTCCAACATTCAGATCTCAAATAATCCTTCCACAAAACAACCTCCCAACCCACCCATTTGAAGTAGCCGTGTCCCTTATTATCTGCCTCACTTACTGGTTCCCCTGTTTCTGTTTGAATTTTTCTATTCACTTTTGCTTCCTATGTAGCAGGAAGGCTGGGAATCTGTTATGTTTGCCATTCACTTCTCAGGGCCTAAACGGTGACTGGCACATCCTAAGCGCTCAGTACAGGGTAGTTATATTCATGGATGGATAAGTAGATGGTTAGAAAAGTTTTAGGGTGAGCAAGTTATCCCTTCTGTTCTAATCATTATAGAAACAGTAAAGCTGATGCATAAGGCGATGTTTGTTCATCTATAACTGCAGTCAGTTGTTAGAGCTTTCATTTTATTCTTTCCTGTGTGTCTATAGTTTTCATAGTTGGACCTTATTTAAAATGTTTGATGCTTTGATTTTGTTTAATTAACATTTCAAATGTTTTCCCAAGTTCTCCTGGCAATTCTACTGTAGTTATTTTAATGGCTGCATAATATATATGCCACATTGAGTTGATAATTTGTCATTAACTTACCTGTATCCATATGTTGAGTAATTTGCTTTGAATTTTTCTTGTTATAAATAATACTTTAAGGTACAACCTAGTAAATATATAGAGCACTGGATAGAGTAAACTATAATCATTAAAAGATAGTGTTAAGGAGTACACTTGCTCAGACACCTTCTATCATCTCTCTCTCTCTCTCTCTCTCTCTCTCTCTCTCGCTCGCTCGCTCGCTCGCTCTCTCGCTCTCTCTCCTTATGCTACAGTTTATTATTTCACAAAGAAGTCTCAGAATCCTCAGATCATACCATACTTTAACTCATAAGGTTGTTTTGATACCAAAATGTGTAAATTCTACTAATAATTAAATTGTTTTTATTAAAATTGTCACCTTTAATAAACAAAACAACCATAAGGCAAGTAAGAACAGAAGCTTAGGTTATTTCGTGGATGCACATAGACTAGATATTTGGGCTTATGAAATTATGTTTGAGAAAAATCGCAGCTTTTCACAATTAGTTTTTGTAATGTTTGTAATTCACTTCACTTTTCCCCCCCAAAAGTCAGAAAAAATGTTTAAGGCAGGTTATGAGTTGCCTTTGAGAACAAAATTGGAATTGTCTACTACAAGTGTTTGTGAGCAGGCACAGTCTGTAACTCCGGCTGCTCACGGGGCTGAGCAGGAAGACTGTAAGTTTGAGGCCAGCCTGGGCTACACAGCAAGATTCCATCTGAAAACAGATACGCCATCAAAGAAAAACCTAAACTATTTTAAATTCTAATTTTTATAGTGTGTGTGTGTGTGTGTGTGTGTGTGTGTGTGTTTGTGTGTGTAGGCAAGGGGGCCTTGCATGCCGTAGTGCACATGTGGAAGGCAGAGGGCAATGTGTGGAGTTGGCTCTCTCACCTCTCAGGGCTTCTCAAGTTCAGGCTGAGTTTGAGGCTTGTCTGGTGAGTGCCTTTGCCCACCACGTCTGGCTAAGCCTAGTGAAGTATTCCTTTACTCTCCATTTCTGTATGTGAAGAGCACTTATGGTCATAGGAGTTATAAAATAAAATAGTCTCAGAAAATTTTCTTTTGGATATTTCATTTTTTTTTTCAAATTATTTGCAGTCAAATGTAAATATTTCTTTTTATAGGTATAAATTAGTCATGACTTCTTTTACATACATTTTTAAGTTCCAAAGAAAAGCAACTCTTCTTATATAATTCATATTTCCTTAAACACATTCTCTATATAATTTTTCATGAAAAGGATTATCTCTCTTTCATTATGTATGTCATTTTCAGATAACAGTAAAAGTGAACTAGCTTGTAAAAGGTTTTTTTGTTAATAATAAGCCTACATTTAAAAATGCCTTCTTTACTTTTCTCAAACAAAGAACTTTCTCTTTTTTTTTTTTTAACCACCTAAAAATATTTGTTTTCTTAAGCTGTTTTACTTGATTGAATAAAGAGGAAAAATAACATTTTTCCAAGCTTACCTTTTTTTATGTCTTCAGCATTTTCACCTTTATTTATTTCAATAATAAATTTATATTGTTATAGAGATTAATTCTGTTCATTAAAAATACATTTACTGGGGCTCAGGAAACAGCTCAGTGGTTGGGAGCACTGGCTGTTCTTCCAGAGGACCCCAGTTCAATTCCCATTACCCTCAAGGAAGCTCACAACCATTTCTAACTCCAGTTCCAGGGGATTGGAAGCCCTCTTCTGGCCCACACAGCACCAGGCACAAAAATAGTACATACATACATGCAGCCAAAACATCCATACAATTAGAATAAACATTTTTTAATTAAAGAAAATAATAACTGAAAATATTTATTGTCTATTATACATTTCCAGTATTGGGTATTTAACAGTGGCCAGATAAAAATTGCTGTCACTGTGGAGTATACAGCTAGGTAGATAAGATAATTGTAGCTTGTTGTAGGTGATTTTTTTTTTTTAAGAAACAGAATAGAGGAGGGGGCATATAAAATATAGGGGTGTTTGAGACTTTTGATGAGGCAACAGGGAAGTCCTCATTGAAAAAGCTCCTGAAGAAGTAAGATGTACCTTTCAGCTATGGGGAACCCTAGGAGACCCATCCAGCATGCTCAGTCACAAGAGTTATGCAGTGAAAAATGCCGGGGAGACATTAAAGAAAGGACCATGTAATAAATGCTTGGACTATATAATTACCTTTCTTTACTGTCTAATTTTCCTAAGAATGATCTTTTCTTTCTTGCTCTGTCCAGAATAACACGCTTTTCTTTCTAATGAGCATGTTAATGAGTTTAATGAGCAGCTAAGGCATTGCAGTTGCCTTCAGAGCAACCACATGTGTCATTAGCCAGAGCTGCTGTTACCGTTCGTTGCGTGATTGACGTCTGCTCAGCCCATGACTGCGTCCTGAGAGTAGCTGGTGCTTCAGTGGCCTGTGCTGCTTTATAAACACTCTTCTTGCCGTTTCCCAGCTTCCCTGTGGATTTCCACTGGTGAATCGCCATTTTTGAACCATTAACTTCCATCAGCATATTTTCACAAATAAAACCAACTAAAAATACAAGTAAACTGGCCTTGAGTTATAAATTCCTTGTGTATTCTTCTAGAGTGTATATGCTGTGACTTTTTGTTCAGCCAAGGTAAATTATCTGCCTTCTTTGAAATGACCAAGAGTCTAAACAAATAAAGTAAACATTGTTCAGACATGGCAGAAAGCATTTAAGTCAAGTTGATTCTAACAAATTGAATTAGAATTCACTGTATGTGTGAATGGCTGTTTGAAACCAGAAGTTTCCCTTAAGCAATTACACACTTCCTAAACTTCAGTTTCCTCTTATGAAAATGGGGTTAAGTGGCCTGCTTCAGGGTCTCACTGGCCTATTGTTTTGAAAATATTAAAGAGTAATATCTGAAAATGTGCTAAAAAAAAAAGTAGTGCCATTGAGTGTCCTTATTGTGTTAAAATGTCTATGTGTATCTTTTAAATTTTTATAAAACTTAAATATTTTTATATTAAATTTGCCTTTTGGACTGGAGGTCCCTGTAGTGTTTCTTTCTGAAGTGGCTTCTACAGTGTAAACGAACAAGTCTTGGCTGCCACCCAACATTGCCACAGTGACTTGACTCTGTGCTGCCATGACCTCTGGCACACACCTCAATAAGTATTGATTGGCCCTTACTTTTGAAAATAGCTGTTAGCAACTGGAAATCGGCTTGGTTGGAAAGTGTGCACACAGGAGCCCGTGGCCTGTAAGGGGTCACGTCCTCCAGCCTGCCTGAGAATGAGGAACTCGGTGTGGAGAGCCTGTGGCCACAGGGGTGGGAGGCAACAGTTACAGAGAAATGACTGCATCACGACATGAGCATGATGCCGGGCAACAGGAGCTGGGATGTGCAGTGGTGCCTGTGGGAATTCCATTTTCAAAATCTGAAAGATTCAGAGCAAAGCCTTGGTTTCCAAACTGCACTGCGCAGTCACCTGGGAGCTCAAGAGCTGTGGTGCTTTATCCTACTCATCCTTCCTGTGAGTCCGGTTGCTTGGGCACCGGGACTGCCCAAAGATGCCCGGGGTGTGCAGCAAAGCTAGGCCTCCCTAGGTGTAGGTAGCTGTGGCCTCTGCTCCTTTACTATACGATGCTGTTTCTCAGACTTTTAGCGCAATCCCAAAGACTTTGATGATTCTAGCTCTGAAAACGGTCACTTTCAGCAGATTCATGTGCTACATTTTTAAGGGTATACACCGTTTCTGGTTTGGATTTTGGTTGTGTTGTCTTATGTTGTTATGGAGTTTAAACTTCACCACTGGCCCATCGTTTTACATGTTTATGTTATTCTTACTACTTATTACAGATATTTACTTGCAAGCTTTAAAATCTTTTGTATTTAAGGTACAGAATAAAGTCATCTTTATAGATATTCACTACCTATGAGTTATGCTCTTTGTTTGAATTACAGAGGCTATTTTTACAGTAAACTGCTGAGAACCAGTTTGTTTCTCCATGCCTCTTTTCCTTTTTCTCCATTTTGGTAATGGACTATTACAGGCAGATCAAAATTTCTAGATTCAGTACGAAGCTGAGGAAGTAGACTGCTTAATTCTACCTTAAGCGCATTAATGTGTCCTGAGTGTGTGAGGCAGCAGAGTGCCGGCCATGGGGCCATGTTGAGGAAGCATGTCCATGAATACCACGGTTGGTTAAGCCAGGCTCAGTGCAGCCTGATGGCAGCCAAGGTCTCCAGTGTGCAACGCAGCTTCCAGAGTCCTTTGCGTGTCACTGCTGACGAGAGCCAGGGCTTTGGCCTATATGTTCTGGAGCATTGACCTAATGTTTATAGAAGCTTAGTTGGTCACAATATTTTTAAAAGGAATTCTGTTTTCGTTTATTAAAAAAATGTTTCATAGTCCATGAGAAATGTGTGTGAACAGTACAGAACATGAACCAATGCCCCGTGGACGTCTGAAGAGTGTGATCCTGTTGTGTCCTGCGCGGGCACTGGACGGTCACTTATGGCAACCACAGTGTCAGTGTTCGTCTTAAGTCATAACATACAATCACCCTGTTTTGTTCTCTTTGGTTTTTTGTTGTGCATTTTCTTTTGTTTTGTCTTCAGCCATCATTTTGTCTTATCATCTTCAATTCTAGAGCAACCTGACAGCAGTAATGATGCTACTGAAGTGGGCATCCTTGTCATTCCTGAGATTAGTGTCACAAGTGTGTCCGGAGAGAGACCCGGGAATGGGGAGAAGGGCAGAGCACTAGCAGACATTGATGGCCAGCATATGCAGGGCGTGCAGGAAGCAGCCACAGACCCTAGGAGTGAGGGCAAAGGCTTGCCTGAGCTCAGGAGGCAGAAATCTGTGAGAAAAGTGATGGAGGATGGAGTGGCTGCAGCTGGCAGAGTGCAGTTTTAGCAGAGCGCTTTATAGCCGCACCCCAAGGTATCTTGAGGCAAGGGCACTGGTGCATGCTAAGCAACAGTTGCACAGTCACATATGATTTGCATGTCATCTAATAAAGTGCATGAATTATGCATCGTAATTTCTCAATGACTTTTAATGCTCTTCAGAATGATCACCCCTATGTGGTCTCAAGGAATTTGTTAGAGAAACTGAGGCAGAAAATTGCTTCTGAGCTAAATTTCTGCTTAAGTTTTGCAACTAAAATGATTTTTCTTTTTTTAATATATGAAGGGTAATGTATATAGAATTTAACAAGTTTTGAACTTATAATATTTATAGTGTATATATGTTTGCGATTTTTGAAAAAATTCTTAGAGTATCTGGAATGGAGAACACAACTTTCTAAACCTCCTCTTAACATATTCTTCTGTCTTAACTTAAGTTCGTGGGTAGGAGCTACAGTAGAGAAGTCGTCCCCGTTTTTACTGTCTGATGGTTTTTCTAATGGCTTCTACTCTTTGCATGCATCATAGGAGAGCTGTTCCTAAAGCTATGGGGCGGGGCATGGGGGGAGGAGTTTACAGCATGCTCTTGCTTTGATATACTTGGAATCACTGTCATTTGATTACAATGAACTGTTTTAACATTTATAAAATGTTTCAATTTCTCCTTTGATTTTTGTTCTGTAATTCATTGCTTTAAGAAATTTTGCTTAGGCACTGATTGCAATGTAATTGATTTGGTATTACTCTTTTAAAAGTTGCTTAAGATACTTCATGTTAATTCATCTTTGTCATTTCTTTGTTTAGGAGATACAGAATTAACAGGTCAAGAAGAACTGATGGAGATAACTGAAGTTGACGAGGGATTTTATTCCAGGGCTGCGTCTAGCACCAGCCAGTCGGGTCTATCAAACAGTAGTCACAACTGTAGTAACAAGACAAGTGTAGGGAAGAACCAGAGACGGTCGGGAGGAAGCAAAGCTGGAGCGAAGGAGAGAGAGACTGCAGGGGAATCTTGCAGGGATCATTTTGCACGCAAACAAACCCAGAGAGCCCAGAGCGAGAACCTTGAGCTTCTCTCTCTGAAGAGACTGACCTTAACCTCCAGCCAGTCCCTGCCCAAGCCCAGCAGCCAAGGTTTGGCCAAGACTGCAGCCACTGTGTTTAGTAAGTCCTTTGAGCAGGTCAGTGGTGCGCCAGGCCCTCACATCCCCTCTCCTGCTGTTGTTGGCTGTGTGGCTGGGGCAGATGCCCATAGGTTTTCTGCTTGTAGTCTCCAAGAAGAAAAGCTTATTTACGTGTCGGAAAGGACTGAACTTCCGATGAAGTACCAAGCAGGTCAGCAGGGACCTCCTAGTATTAGCATCACTTTGTCTGCAGATTAACTTGTAACTTATTTTTCTCCTGTAATCAGTGAAGGTGGAAAAGTGGCTTTGCTCCCTTATGAAAGTAGCCAGTCTTTCATGCCTGGTCCTGGCAGGGGCCTGGCGTCTTGAATTCTGAAGGCTCCTTTGACTATGAAGGGAATAATGTCAGGTCTGCAGTAAGCTAAGATGTGGTTTTGTTATTTCTTGAGTACACTTCTCCCCTTGGCTTAAGTTCTTTATTCTTTTATTCCGCTTTCTTTGTTATTGTTGCTCTAAGATTGTCAGTGCGACAATAAATTTTTGCCAGTTGTCTGAGTCAGTTACATTCTCAGTGAGGTTGTTTTTAGTACCTTGTATTTTGGTGGTTGTGTATTTGCCCTGGGAAGTCAAAGAGAGTCTCCGTGTGAGAGGACTGGGCTGTAGAGAGTCCATGACGTCGTGCTGAGACGCAGGCATGCGAGAAGACAGGAGCGGTGAGAGCCATGCGGATGCAGAGTGCCCAGTGAAAGCGCTGTGACCACATCATCCTCATGATGGGGACAGTTGCAAAGAGAAGCTGAGAGAATTTCTGTTGCAATTCTTAGAACATTAAACAGCAAAGCTGAGATTGCTGGGAGATCATGTTTTGAAGTGTTTGATCTGGATTCTACGGGCGACAGTCCCTTTAGGTTTCTAAAGTGTAACCAGCCACAGAGCTGATTGACTGTGCTGCTCAACTTTGGAAATCCTACTTAGTTTGTATTTTGGCGTACAGAGCACTCGTCCCGGAAGACTTCCTGGAAACCACTGTAAATCTTGCAACACAGCTCCCAAGATATCAGTATCACGAGTTTAATAGTGAATTGTCTGCAAATGAAGGAAACTAGATTCATTTTTCATCTACAAAGTGTGATGGAAGGAGATAAAGATACTGAATATGGACAGAGGACTTTTGTGCATTAACTTAGGGTTGCTTGCATTTGTTCTTAAATTTAACACAAGAAAAAAGAGCATCCTTCTTGTTTGTGAGCTTTAAGAGTTCTTGTTACGATGTAGAAGGAATAACTCAGTTACACACCCACTGCTGCCAACCGGACACTTTAACTAGGAAAGGTGTTGAGGCAGTGACCTCTAAATGGACTCACGAGCTTGGTATCTGTGGTCTGCTCAGCCGGCCGCTGAGGCCGCTGGGAGAACAGAGTGCTCTAGTAGTGACTGGGAGTGAGAGGAAGCAGGTCAGTGGGAGGCCTGGGAAGCTGTCCAGTTCTTGGCCACTGACTTTCAGCACACCAAGGCTGCCTCATTCATGGTCCCTCGCTGTGCTCAGGAGAACATGCCTGCATGGGTCCAGCTCACAGAGATGACAAAACCGCACGTGTCGTAGAGTGCAAAGCACTTACACTTGAGATACAGTTTTAAATGCTTACCTACTACTTTAAGCCAGTTTTCCCAAGGTCTGTGCTTTTAGCATAAATGAGTTTAACATTTGAGTTTCTGTAACAGAAAAGAACTGCTGTCTTCATTGGTCCTCAAAAAATTTAAGGTAACTAGACAGTAAAATTGATATTGGAATAATTTAATAGTAAAGTAGTATACAGTAGAAAGTGTTTGTAAAATGTCACTGTGAATTTCTTGTTGTCTTTTTCTAATTCTTTAAGGACTTTTCTTATAGTTACTAACAGTATTGATATTATTAAGAAGAGATTTGAAAGACTGTCATTAGGCAAGTTGAGGTGCTTGCTTACACATAGAGTAAGTTTAAAGAAACAGCTGGCGTAAGCGAGAGACCAGCTACTATAATGAAACCTCATTTTGATATTGTCATAGACATTTGGTACTCATGTGGTTCAAAGACCACTGGGGTCACCTAGTATCTCAATAAATCTTCAGAATTTCAGGGCAGACCATGTAAACTAAAACTGGCATTTAAACACGGTCCCCAGTGATGTTTGTGTACATCCATCCTTGTGAAGACAGTTTCAGAGTGCTAATTATTTGTCTGGTACATAGGATTCTCAGTGGTGCCACAGCCTCAAGCACAGAGTAGATACTGGATCGTCACAATCGCCATAGTTTTTGACAGCTAATTAACTTTTTAATAACATTGACACATGACTTCTTATACTCTCTCATCTTAAATTTCTAGTTCCTCCTTGTTTCTGTAATAAAAATGTAGCATCTTCTTCTCTTGCTGATCATAAATGAAACCAGAGCTGCAGATGCTTCAGGCTTTAAGTAGGAAGGGCCCTCCCTGTTGTTTGGGAACTGTCAGTGATTGGCGCACAGCACATTTTCCTGTGTCCCTTCTCTTCTACCAAATGGGTAACAGCTTACCGTGGAGTGAGTCTGAGGCTTTGCTCCAAATGATTTACACCATCTGATCTTCTTGAGTGTGGAGTTATGTTAACAATAAAACTCTTTCATACTATTTCAAATAAGGATTGTGTACATTAAAGGCTTTTCCAACAGCTGTCAAAGTCGGATGACGTTATCTGTGGCAACAGTTGTTATACTCACTACTCTTCCCCGCTCGCAATCTTGCAAATGTGAGACGCTGTGTGGCTTTGTGGGTCACTTTCCTACAAAGATGTCACCAAGAGGGTTCCACACAAAACTGGGGTCTGGCACTCCATAGTTCAGGAGCTCTAGATGGGGGTTCTCAAGTTAACTCATCCTGTGCATTCTTAAAGCCGTACTTGTGTCTCCGTGAAGCTGTGCCCAGCTTGAGCCTCTGAGAGCCAGCCGCACAGTAGACTTCTCAAGGGTCCCACCTTCCTCTTCCGGGAGCCTCGGGAAAGCACCTCAGAGTTGTAGCACCATCTGAACTCTTGAAGTCCATCCCAGTAGCGCTGGAAAGCAGGAGTTCCCAAACAACTTGTTTGTTTTGAAAAGGCAGTGTTTCATTTCCCTTTCAGTTATAGAGCAACAACTCTGCAAATATTACTCAGCTGCAAAAAGTTTGAATTAAAGAGAGATATGTCTTTAAATAAAAATAGATGAAAAGGATACCAGTTTAAAAGTATTTTTGCCTCTTTTGGAAAATCACAACTAAAATGCTTAAAGATAAATTATGGAAGAAAATATTTGCTCTGAAACACAATTTTAAGCAAAGAGTTAAAAATAAGGCAGCTTCATGTTTAAGTCTATAGGCACATTAAACCTCCATGAAGTACATTAAGAAAGCATATGTCATGTATTGTAACTGAAAAATGCTAAAAAACAAAAATGTTGGTTACTAAGGCATTGTAGGTAGAAATTAATGTACAGTAGTGTCTTCCCAGTCCCTGGGTGAAAGGCTAAAACCCTGGTCCTTTAGAGAGCACGAGTTTACACTTATAGGTTTGCTGTTGATTGCTGGCACGTTGAGTGGTTGAGATGTGTACTTGATATTGTCCAGGTCTTCCCCAGAGAGCACAGAGCACATCGTTTGAAGATGTTGTGTTTTACATAGAGTGCTAGTGGGCTTGGGTCGTAGTTGTGTTTTTTCCTGTTCCGTGACTTCCTCTTATTGGAGCTAGCGTGTACCTCTGCCCTTTACTTCTGATCATGTGGTAATGCTAAACTCTTCTCACAAATAGACTGGCTTATCCTTTTATTCTTAGAGTTTACATTCCTAAGAATAAACTTAGGATATTTTTATGTGCTCTTTATGTTTTTAAGTTAATGAAATAAACTGGAGTTGAATTTTTGGAAGTTTTGTACATTTGTATACATGTTCTCCATATGCAATACTTTATACATCCATCAAGTGTCTCCTCTTGTTTTGTTGAAATAAAAACTATATGAAAAATATTTTTCCAGGTTGCTTTATTCATTAGGAACTGCTATAAAAGTTTGTGAGCTTCACAATGGAACAGAAAGTAAGCTTGGGTGAGCAGAGCCACTGGGGAGCTGTTGGGTTAGCTCACTGATGACCGTCACTCCTGGCTTTATGCCTCAGGATGAAGAACTGGGGGACTCCATTAATGTCTGTCTAGAGATGTGTCCCAGGGGCATTGAAGCAGTGGCAGAGTTGTTATACCAGAAGCATGGGCAAAGTGGATAGCTCCGCCTTTAACTTTAATATGAGTTTTTGTCTATGAGTGCAGATGCTCGCCTCTAGACCTGAGCACAGGCCTTCGGGTGTAGTGGGCATGTAGACAGTGGATGAATTGGGTTGCAGCTAACTTCCTGACTGTAAGACACAACACAGTATTTCATTTCTTGGCTGCAAGAGATCATGGTGCCATTCCTGATAGGCATCGCGTATACTGAAATGAACCCATTAAGAACTATTCTACCGGGCAGTTGATTATATATATATGAGTAATTCCAGCTGATCTAAGGAAGTTAGGAAATGTTTTCCGAGTTATTCTTAGAAGATGACTTGTATGTAGAATCAGCACCTGACGACTTAAAGATGGTGACTGCAGAGTCCCTGACACAGAGCTGGCTCCCTGATTAGAGTCTGACTGTGTTAATATCTCATGCATATTTTATAATCATTGCTTAATGATTATAAATAGTCATCCCATAATTTCTCTTGGATTATTATTATGGTAGTAATAGCTGATTTGTCATTTAAATTAAGTACTCAAAACAACTTTAAAAAGGGAATGGCACCCCATTTTACAAAAGAGGAAACTGAAGGGTTCAGGGAGCAGGTGCCCAACTTTGCCAAGTGCTGGGCTCATGCTGACCTTGAACATAGGCCTTACAACTCTCTCTTTGTTATCACATAGAAAAATAAAACCCTAGGTACCATCAAATGAACATGTATTTCAATTTCATTTATTCCATCTTATAAGGTTACAATTTAAAGTAAAATAAAGGACAATTTTCACGAAGCTAAATGATGCTATATTTTGTAGATAATTGTGTTTCATTTGTAATCAGAATGCTAGTTATTGCTATATTACAAATAGGCTAATTCAAATAAAAGTAAGCAATTCTTTAGCTTTTCAAATTGATAAAGATGGAACTAGTATCTGCACTTAGACAATTGGTGGGAATATAAATTGCTACAAATGAGTTGGTGAGCAGTTGAGCAGACTCTTTACTCATGTACTTTGACCTAGTGATTTGGTCCTGTATCTGTTCTACTCCACTTCGCATTACAAACATGAAAACACAAGGTATTCATTGTAGCATTTTTTGTAATAAAAAAAAAAAAAAAAAAAAAAGAGCCGGGAATTTAAATGTCTCAACTAGTGCATAGAGTGGAATATGATACAGCCATTAAAACGCAGCTGTGTGTGTTGTATATAGTATGAGCCCACTTAATTATGTTTATGTTGAATAGTGAACGTGTGAGAATATTCTATGTACACCGTGTTCACGTGTGTTTGCTGATACCAAGGAAGAACATTATTTCTCAAAATGTGATCTGAAGGCAGGCTTGGGGCTCAAGAAATGACTCCAGCAGTAAGAGAGAGGGCTTGCTGCCTGCCCTTCCAGAGGGCGTAAGTTCAGTTCTCAGCTCCTATGTCTGGTGGCCCAGCCAAATCCAGTTCCAGTTCTGGATCCAGTTCTTTT
Source organism: Acomys percivali (assembly GCA_907169655.1). NCBI lineage: Eukaryota > Metazoa > Chordata > Mammalia > Rodentia > Muridae > Acomys > Acomys percivali. The sequence goes on along the minus strand of OU015744.1, from coordinate 129,682,230 downwards.
GGCCTCTAGACACTTAATCATGTATGGAATATACTCATGCAGACACACACACATACATACCACACACACACACCATACCACACCACACAAATATAAATAAAATAAGTCTTAGTGACAGCCTACATTGTAGAAAACTAATGCTTTTAAAAACGGAAAAGTTGGGCCTTATGCTAATTCCCAAGAATCAGAATCACTGTGCGAAACTTGGAAACCTGAATTTCTAGTAAGTTCCTCATTTAGTACAAAGTCTGGCCAGCAGTGGACTAGGCATGTTGGTAGAAAAGACTTTCAAAGAGATCTGGTATTCTCTGAGGGGCTTCCCAAAGATCAGTTATCAGTGAGTTTATTAGTAGAGACCTGTAGTGAAAGACAAACTGTCCTGACATTAAAAAAAAAAAAAAAGACTACTTCCTGTATGAGAGTATAAACCCATTAAGCTAATAGTCTCTTTTAAAGCATTGTTGCTACTGTTTAGTGAACATGATGTGTCAACAAAGCAAAACTAAGTAGAACTTCCTGCACTCAGGGTTGCCTTGGTAGCCCTATCTATATCTGCACCACAGAGTAAGGTACTTGCAGAACCTGAGATGTGTGTGCAGATGAGCATCTCTGTCATTGGGAGTGTGCGGTGTGGAAGAGTTAATAGTTAGGGTTTGAGATGGCAGCAGGCAGGAGTCATCAAGAGCCTTGCTTAAGTCAAGCACTGAGCAGCCACTGCTAAGATTCAGATTAATGCTTGGAGAGAGAAATGGAGATACTTCCTGCTTTTCCTACACTTTTTTACATTCTACTCTTTCCTAGACATGGGTTTCCTGGAGTCAGTAACTAAGCCAGGTTGACATGGGCAGGCCCATCCTCTCTGAGCCTTCTGACACTGGCCATGGTAGCTGGAGTTCACAGCCTTGACTTACACTCTTTTTCAGGGCTGGTAAGTCAGGGTGTGTAGGCAAGGTGTCTCTCCGGACATCTCAGGGTCACCCTGAAGATCCCCACAGTTCCTTCCAAAGCATCTCTCCCCTATTAGCCCTTGAGCCTAACTGTTTGCTCCGCTGTGGTCGTTACATTGTGCTGTGCTGGTGTTTTCCCCAACAGTGCACTTGACTGGATGGACTCTAGGCCAGGAAGGCAGCAGAAACCCAGTCAATCCAAATTGCTTCCCATGCATTCAAGGGAAAACCAGTCCCTCCCATTCCTCTGCAGGGAGAAGGCTGTAAAATGTGATTACATTTACATGTATCTGCATAGTCTTTTGTAAATCACAACATCTGTGTTTCTTTTTCCTCAGAACTATAATGGGATGGAATGATTTTTCTGCACTAGGGTTTGCATTAACTTTTTTGCTGTTGTTTTGTTTTCTACCAGAGCACTCTTTCCTGTGTATCTCATGCACTTGAGTGATAATGAGACTCAAAAGAGGTGACAGAATTGCCCATTTTTCTTGCATCAATTGCAGTGGCTGTCACTGGGCCCACTGCTGTGACATGCCCTGAGCAGTTGGCTCACTTACAAGCAGTTTCTTGCTTCCTTCTTTTAGCCAGCACCTTTCTGTTTGTGACCCTCCCGCGGTGCCCCATAATCCTTCATTGCAGTTTCTTCTCTCTTGTCATTTAAAAATACACCCCTGCCATAATAGGCCACCACTTTCTCTTCTGCTGTAATTCCACAGTAGTTCAGAATCTTGTTTCAGTAATTACCTCTTTCCCTAAGCCTTTTAATTCACTTACATCAATCAAGCTGAAATCCCTAAGACCTTTGAAAGGAGAAAAACTAGGCAGAAAACAAGCCGTGAGTGGCACCTGCAAGAGAAATTGGATGCACTTTGAGTTCACTGGAGAAACCACACAAGCAGTACTGCACAGCGCTGGGACGGGCTGGAAGAGGCTGAGATGGTGCCAGAGGACAGTGGGACAGGATGAGGAATGTACACGGTGCTCTTGTCGGCTCAAGGAGCCATCCTGAGGGGCAGATATGCACCCTCTACACCCACCCAAGCGCTTGGGGACACAGAAGTAACAAAACTAGAGGACGAACGATGACATTTTGGAGCTAGAAATATCATTGGACCTCTAAAAAAAGAACAGGCTCATGTTGTAAGAAGAATTGCTTGTCACACAAATGCTAGACACAGGCATTCACCACCGGGAAGGAGGCTCTTAATAAGCATGTGATCAGTATGAGGGTGCGGACGGGTGTTGGTGACGCTCTTTGGGATCCTGTTCAATAGACAAGTATGCGGGGACACTATTGGGGGCACAGGATCAAAGCCATGCACAGACACCAACAAGACAGGCCTCCTTCCCTCAGTACCCCCTTCTCAAGGAGAGGCAGCTGTCTGTCCTCTCAGAACATGTCGTCATCACTCTGAGTCTGGACTTAGGTCTGCCTTCCCCAAATGTCCTGCTTCTATGTGCGATGCTAGCTACTGTATTTGTTGTCGTTATTTTCTCCAAGGGCTCCTGAAGGACCTCACCTGAAAACGTAAAGAGAGTCAGAGTTCCACTTCTAGTAACAGCACCACAGCCTCTTACACTCCTCCTTCCTGCAGCAAAACACCCGTTAAAAGCCACTCGAGAAGGGGGCCAAGGCAGCCCGCCATAGTAATGACACTGTGCGGCAGGAGTGTGAAGCCATATTGCATCTGCAGCCAGGAAGGAGAAAGAAATGAACGCTGGTGTTCAGCTCACTTCTCTTTTATTCAGTCTGACACCCCAGCCAAAGGCCTGGTGCCATCCGCATTCAGAGTAGGCCTTCCCTCATCGGTTATCCTTACAGAAACACCTTCATAGACACTCAGAAGTCTGTTTCCATGGCAACTCTGAATCCCATCCAGCTGACAATAGAAACTAGCCATCATAGTAACTAACATTAAATCTTCCATTAGGTGATTAAAAAAAAAAAAAGCACTTAGAAAAAGACTTTCTCCACTCATTTATTATGTCTGTGACACGCATGCACGCACTCACTCACTCACTCACTCACTCACTCACTCACTCACTCACTCACTCACGCACGCACACCCATGTGAGTCACGCACTCTGTGGAAGTCAGAGGACAAATGCTCAGGAGTTGATTCTCTTCAACCATGTGAGTCCTGAGAATAATACCTTCAGGTCCATGGCAGCAGATGCCTTTGCCCACTCACACCTCACTAGCCCAACAAAAACTTTCAAAGGCAGTTTCTTTCCTGGGGATGCTGGTTGGTGTTAGAAGAAATACGTAAGACGCTTACTTTCTGCTCTTCTGGCTGATCCAGGAACCTAAAGATTGGGTGGCAGGGATGGCCAAGCCAGGAGCGAGAGCTGAGAAAATGCCTGTGTCTTAGGTTAGGGCAGCAGCTCTTAACCCTTGAGTCACATGTCAGATAATTTATGCTGCCATTCATTAACAGCAGCAGGGTTACAGTTATGAAGTAGCAATAAAACGACTTTGTGGTTGGGGGTCACCACAGCATGAGGTGCTGCATTAAAGGGTCGCAGCATTAGGAAGGGTGAGAACCACTGGGTTAGAGCCTTAAAAAATCTCTACCATAGGAGTAAAAGTGGAATAAAAGTACAGCTCCCCTACAGACGCATGGACGGGGAACTCAGGAAGCCATCAGTCGTTCCAGTCCCCCAGAGGAGGTGTGCTGCTGTAGTCTAGCACTTGAGAGGCTGAGGCAGGAGGATGGTGAGTTCACAACCATCAATGCCTGCATGCATAGCTGAACTGCCTCAACCCCCTCCGCAGATCAGCTCAGTTCCTGAAACCTTGTTCAAGTACGCCTCTAGCTGCTTGGTAACGCCCATCTCATCTACTCCGCAGGAGCAAACAGCCACAGTGTGCAGCTTAGGACGTCTCAGAGACGATGCTTAGCAGGAAGGAAAAACAACCCGAGGTTTTATAGCATTGCAACAGTACTGGATAACATTCCTTAAAGCCCAAGTTTGAAGCTATTGAGGAACTTTAAGTTGGGCTCTGGGTCTGGTCTGGAAACTCAGCTTTCTAAAGCTTTTAGCTCCTGCCTTCCCTGCTCTGTAAACTGCTTATCCTCAGCCACAGCCCACTTTGTGCTGCGTGCCGCCTTCGGGGAGTGTGGAATTATGATATGTGTACCAGCCGTAACACAAGCTGTGGGCAGTACGTGTCATTTATGAGTATCCCTAGCTGGGCACGGTCCAGCACTGGCTGAATCAGGCACACGGGTGTGGAAGGCAAGCTGGGGCCTTGTTTCCCCCAGATCTCACCCTGTGCATTTTGCTCCCTTTGTTGACGTTGCTCTCTGTTGGTTTGCTGTCGTAAAGCGTAGCCATGAGCACAACCGAAAGCCGAGCCCTTGGAATCCTTTTGTGAGTCCCTGGCCCTGGAGCTGAGGTAAGATGTGGGGGTCTCTCAGTACAGAGGATAATCTGAGGAAGGGGCAGATGTCCTACAGCGATTTCTTCCATTTGAAATTTGCCAGTTTTGGCACAAAGTAAAGCAAAAGGCCCCTGAGAAGAGTAACTGCTAAGCATCAGAGAAGCAAGCACACTACAGCAATGACACACAGAACTAAAAGCAAGTAAAAGGCCACCAAGCCAGCTGTCACTTGAGAGAGCCAAGATTCCAGTAAGAGGGAGACCCAGAAGCGAGTCTGGCCCTGATGGCTGTCCCCTCTGAGATACTGACCCTTAGAGTGGCTGTCCCCATGAGTGGATGTGTTGCTGTATTTATCAGTGCTCAGAGAAGAAAGACTGACGAGAGGAGAAAGGGAAGCAGAGAGAAACAGTGACATTTCAGTGGAAACCCAGAACCAAGTGTTTGGTTTTGATATTTTCATTGTCCATGATATTGAACAGACAAAAAAAAAATGTATTTAAGGACCTCTCAAGAGGAAGACACAACTGTACATCTCGGAAGCCCTCCTATGATCAGACCAGGGGATGTAGCACTGTGGTAAGGCACAGGTTCAGCATGTGTAAAGCCCTGGCTTTGACACCCAGCACCAAATGAACAAACCAAAACAAAATGAAAACCAAACAAAAACAACAACAACAGAAAACCCCATGGAACACAGAAGAGCCTTACCCTAGAAACAGGTGGGTCAGCATAAATTAAGCCTTATAAAGTTGCAACCTGGATCAGGTCAACTGAATTATTGATTGAATTAACGTAATCTACACGTCCCCACTCTCTTCCCACTAGGAAATACCAGGAGGCCTCTTTGGCAAATGTGCCATGCATAATTCTAGAAGTATGTGAGAGTCACAAACTCTGAGAATCACTGAGGGAAACTGCAATTAAAAAAGAGTCATAAAACCAGGCGTAGTGGTGCATGCCTGTGATCCCAGGATTTGGGAAGTTGAGGCAGGAAAATCAAGAGGTCCAGACCAGCCTGGGCTGTATTGCAAGCTCCAAGCCATGCTGGGCTTTATATCTCAAAACCAAAAAGCAGAGACCCTTCCCAAAGAAATTTAGCTTCCTGCCTTGGCTAGAAAAGTCTAGCTTTGACACCCTTGTTTGTGTTAAAAAGCCATTTTCCATCTCCTCTCTCAGCAAGGGCTTCTTAAAGAACTGCCTCTGCTTGGCATCTCTGGGGGTTGTTTCAGTTTTGGTTTTTCTGCAGCCAATGGGAGGCCTTGGGGAGGAGGATCTAATTAGGAAGCTGTGAGCGCTTGCCTGAGAAACCGTTTTCCTCTTTTAGGAAACAGTACTAAGAAACTGCTTTCTGCTTAAGTTTAGAGTCTATATAAGTTCTTTCTAGATTAGTGTAAATTCTGCCCTACTTAGTACACCCAAATGTTATGATTATCTTTACAAACTTGTGTTTGTTTCTCAGCTTCTCTCTTAATCTGGCTATCACATAAATAATTGAGACTCTAGTATATATTTTGTTTATAAGCTTTACAACGGAATAACTGAGCAGTTATTACTCTATTCCTAATCCTCTACGCTAATCTGGCCTCTTCTTTGCCAAAATCTGTGAGATACTTGCACTTTGTGTCTTCCCTGCTCCAACTAAATCTTCCTCCTCTCTCCTGGACAGATTCTGCCTGTGTCTGAGTCCCCTGTTTCCTTCTCTAACTCCTCCTCTTCCTCCTCCTCTGGCTGGCAGGAAACCCAGCCCTATTCTCTCCTCTGCCCAGTGACTGGCTGTAAGCTGCTTTATTGGCATATCAGGGCACAACTGGGGAGCAATGTTTACATAATATTGAGATGGGAGATTCTCAAAACAAGGATCAAAGCCAGATTTTGGGATACAATAATTAGCATTTGAAATATACAATAACCTTATGCCTATAGCTTTCCTTTGTAGGCAGATCCTAGCTACAAATTTTTGGAGTAGCATGCTTAGCACTGAATACTAAGTAATAAAGGCCAGAAAGACAGAATGGGGCCACTAGAGTGATGGAGGGGGTATAAGAGACCACCTAAGACATGAAATGAACAGTAGGAGCACTGCCAGCAGAAGGGTCTAAGCAAGGAAGGGGGTGGGAGGCTAGGAAGGAGGGAGAAGTAACTGAAACTAAGATTATGTGGGAATGCTATACAGAAACCTGCTATTTTATGTTTATTAAAAATGTAATCTGAAAAACAAAAAATGGGGCCCACAGTTAAGGCAATTATTAGTGTTACCAGAGATGGACTTAAAACTAGCTTTGATTAATGAATCACAGGAGCCAGAATCTGTCTCTGTGTGTGTGTGTGTGTGTGTGTGTGTGTGTGTGTGTGTGTGTGTGT
>OU015744.1:129656668-129669839 GCA_907169655.1 Acomys percivali | reverse complement strand
AGTGCCAGCACAGAAAGTCTAACCAAGGCACGTGTCTTCAACTGAAGAAGTAATGGAAGTGGGAATTTCAGAGAACCATAGAGCCAGGAGTTGTGGTACATTCCTATAATCCTAGCCCTCAGGAGGTGAGACAGGAGGATTCCAAGTTGGAGGTCGTAGGGTATGGGATACATAGCAAGACTGTTACAGACAAAACAAAGAAACACCCGAGTGCCAGTCAAAGGCCTGAAATCCCAGTATTAGGAGGTAAAGGGAAGAAGATCATGAGTTCAAGGTCAGCCTCCGCTACATAGTGAGTTCAAGGCAAGCCTGACCATATGAGACCCTGTCTCTCTATATATATTCCATATAAAATGTCTGTGTGTATATGTATGTATGTGCATGCATATATGTGTATATGTATGTATATGTGTGTACGTGTATGCATATATGTGTGTATGCATGTGTGTACCACAAATTATGCCTCTATAGTTTTCTGAAACTCCCATTTCTAGTATTTCTTCAATTAAAGAAACATCCCTTGGTTAGACTTTCTGTGCTGGCACTGGTGTGACATACTCAGCCTGCTGTTCCAGCACATAATACAAGCAGGCTGAATCTTCTTCCTCCTCTTCTTCACCACTCACCCTTTTCGTGTGTGTGTGTGTGTGTGTGTGTGTGTGTGTGTGTGTGTGTGTGTTGAGAAAAGAAAAAAATGGATTAACTCTCAAAGGAGCCTTAAACAGGTAACATTAATCACTAAAAACTATAAAAACATGGGGGCATGGGTAAAAGTCATTTTATTCTCCTGTTTCAATTGTGTCTGGGAGGCTTACTGCCTCCTTCTGCTAACCTAGGCCTAGTCCTGGAAGCTTCTAGCCTCTGTACAATCTGATCCAGGCCTAGAGTGTTTTCAGCCTCTGAGACTTACTATTGAATATGCTCACCTTTGCTTGTTCTTTCTGAGCTCTGGGCTGGCTGGTTCAACTCAGCTGTTCTGGCTCAAACTCCTCTCCCAGCTGACTTATTTAATCTGCCTTCTCTCAGCCCAGAATTACTCTGTTTGGCCTCAAACTAACTCAGAAATCTGCTCTAATCTTCTGGCTTCTTCTCATTTTCTAGCTTGTTCTGTCTTCACTCGAGTTCTCTCTCTTCAACCTCTCCATTACTGTCCTGGTAAAACCCGCCTGCTCTCTCTGTAAAACTGCCCCTTAAGTAGCTTCCCTTTCCTCTTTCTTCTCATGAGAGTTGGGCGTATCCTATTCTGTCAAATCTTCTCTGATTTGTCACCATTTCTGCCACTCAATTAGACATCATTTTCAAACATGATGCTTCCTTCTACAAACTAACTTTACCTTCATTTGGGATTAAAGGCATGTATCTCCACACCTGGACCTATGCTTTTCTTTACCTGATTACTTGCTCTATACTAGGCTGGCCTTGAACTCACATCCGTTTGCCTCTGTCTCCTGAATTAAAGGCAACTGGATCACACAGACCTAGACGATCTTTGGATGTGATCTCTTGCCAGCCGGATCACACACACATATATGTAAATATGTATATATATGTTGAGAGAGAAAAAAGAAACCAACTAATAAGTCATGGGTTGGGGGCTCTGAGTAGCTAATAAAACAGAAGAGCACCAAAGTTCTCAGAAATTTTTCCAACAGGCCTCTCTGTCTCTCCACTGTTTAGAAGTACACCTTAGGAAATTTGCATAGCCCCGCAACATGTGTGCTGTAACTCCAGCCCCACCAGCCAGTACTTCCAACCCTTGGGCTTTATTATTTTGAACGCTTAATTTAGTGGGTCCAATAGATGTGCAGTTGTGCCATAGGTTATCCATTTGTTAAGGAAGCCCCAGGAGGTTACCCATTTTGCATTTTGGAAACTAAGCATATATACATATATGTACATATTTATGCTTCCTTATCAATAATGCATTATGTATTTCTGATCCTCTGGTTACTTTTCTTTGGATATTTTATAACAGTATGAAATTTTCATGTATTATACAGTTCTGGAAATGGCTTCTTTTTATAATGTGTCATTGTTCTATAGCTGAAATAAATGCATACCAACTCAATTTTTCCTAATTTTGAAAATAGTTTTCAGTGATCAATGTTACCTGTTTAAGGTTCCTTTGAGAGTTAATCTTTTTCTTTCTTTCTTTTTAATTTTTTTATTAGATCAGGATCTCATACTGTAATCCAAATTGCCCTAAAACTTCACTGTATAGCCCAGGCTAGGCCAGGCTAGGCTTAAACTTTCAGCAGTCTTCCTGCCTCAGCCTCCCAAGTACCAAGACTGTGGGCACGAACCCCATGTCTGGCTTAATCCACCAGGCTCTGATGTGTTAATCCATCCTTCCTCTTGAGCTCCTCCTGACTTCACCCACTAGACATCTCTATGGGCATGTTAAATGTCCTCTGGAGAAGGAGCCAGTGGCAATGACTAACGTGGGCAGTGAGTGTCAAGGCCACTGAGGGTTAAGATGGTGACAGTAGCTGACTACTGATATTACTCATCATCGTCACCACCATCACCCTTAACCTCATCACCATCATCACCCTTAACCCCATCACCATCATCACCCTTAACCCATCATCACCATGACTGTGACCACCATCACCCTTAATGCTAACACCCAGCTAAACTTTCTCTGTCTTGTCTCTGTCTCTATCTCTGTGTCTGTCTCTGTGTCTGTCTGTCTGTCTGTCTGTCTGTCTGTCTGTCTGCCTGTCTGTCTGTCTCTCTCCTCTCTGAAACAAGGCCTTGCTATGAAGTCCAGGCTGGTCTGGTACTCACAATCCTCATGAGTGCTGATGTTACAGCTATGACCACTACACTAGGAAAATTGTGTCACTGGGGACGAGCTTTGAGGTTTCAAATGCTCGAGCCAGGCCCAGTAAGTATCCTCTCTCTCTCTCTCTCTCTCTCTCTCTCTCTCTCTCTCTCTCTCTCTCTCTCTCTCTCTCTTCCTGCTGCCTGCCGATCTGGATGTACAACTCTCAGTTATTCTCCAGCACCAAATCTGTCTGCACGCCACCAAACGGACTAAACCTCTGAACTGTAAGCCAGCCCCAACAATTGTTTCCCTTTATAAGATTTGTTATGATCACTCAGGCTTAATCCCAGCACTCAGGGAGGCAGAAGCAGACAGATCTTTGTGAGTTCGAGGCCAGCTTGGTCTACAGAATGAGTTCCATGACAGCCAGAGCTACATAGAGAAACCCTGTCTTAAAAACTCAGGAAAAAAATTGCTTTGGTCATGGTGTCTCATCACAGCAATAGAAACCCTAACTAAGACAGAAGTTGGTATCAGGGACTGAGCTATTACTGTGATAGGCCTAATCATGATTTTTTGTTTTTTTGAAGAATGTGTATTTTGAGAATTTGAATTAGATATGCAGTTGAGTGCTTTTACTGGGCCTAAAGAGAATGTTAGTACATGGCCTAGAGACTGTTCTTGTGATATGTTCGTGAAGAATGAGGCTGCTTTCTGCCCTCGTCCAAAAATATGTCTGAGGCTAAATGGAAGAGTTATGAATTAACAGCTTTGGCAGAGGAAATTTCAAAACAGCCTAGGGTTGACTCTGTCCTGTGGTTATTAGTGGCCGGTCTTATGCATATCTATAATAAAAAGGAGCAACTGAACAAGGAAAAAATACAAAAATGATCAGTTTAGGAGAAAAGGTGCACTGGCAAGTTTAATGGGATCAAATCCAGTGCTCAAGGAGATGAAAAGTTTAAAGAAAAACATGATGCTAAACGTAATGAAGGGAGCGGTGGCCTCAGGGCAAGACCCCCACCCAGCTAAACTTTCAATTTGTGAAAAGGAATTAAAGAAAAGTTTGGGACCAGGTATAGTGGAACGTGCCTTAATCCCAGCACTCTAGAGGCAAAGGCAGGTGGATCTCTGAGTTTGAGGCCAGCCTGGTCTACAGATCAAGTTCCAGGACAGCCAGGCTTAGACAGTGAGGCAAACAATCAAAAACAGGAAGCTGGTGAAATGCACTTGAATGAGGGGAGCCATGTTCCAGCCCCAGCAAGCAGTGGAACTTGACTCTGGCTTTAGGGTCAAGGATAGGAGAAAGGGGTTGTGGAATCTCCCTCAGAGACTAAGGAAAGCCACTGAGGCCAGGCAGGTGTCAGGGGTGGCACTGCATGGAGGGCCCAGAGAGGGCCACTGCATGAAGCATGGAGACCCCAAATGTCGGAGATGCCAGAGCCATGGGAGAGCTGCCGAGGAGAGCTGCTAACAGGGAGTGGAACCAGCCCAAGAGAGAGAAGTGTGTTGCAGTCAACAAAGCTGAATGGAGTTGGGGATCTGAAGAGCACTTTGACATCAGGCATGAGATGCTTGCCCAGCCAGCTAGTTTTCCGTCTTGTTGGTCCACTATGTCCTCACTAAGCTCCTTTTTTTCTCTTTTGGAATGATAACGTATATCCTGTGCCGTTATGTGTTGGAAATGTGTCATCTGCTTTTTGATTCTGATTTTACAGAGGATAACAGTTAAGAGATTGCATGAATCTCAGAAGAGACTTTGAACTTTTAAACAGTGTTGAGGCTGTTACAGACTTTGGGGACTTTCGAAGCTGGACTAAACGCTTCTTGCATTATGATATGGCTGCAAACCTATGGAGGCCAGGGAGCGAAATGTGGTGGTTATAACAAAAAAGGCCGCCATAGGCTCATAGGGAGTGGCACCAGTAGGAGGTGTGGCCTTGTTGGAGTAGGCGTGGCCTTGTTGGAGGAAGTGTGTCACTGGGAGGGGGCTTTGAAGTTTCAAATGCTCTTCCTCCCTCTCTCTTCCTGCTTCCTGAGGCTCCAGATGTAGACCCTCAGTCCTCCTCCAGCACCCTGTCTGCTAGCATGCCGCCATGCTCCCCGCCATGATGATAACGGACTAAACCTCTGAACCATAAGCCAGCCCCAGTTACGAGTTGTGGTGGGCACGGTGTCTCTTCACAGCAATCGAAACCCTAACTAGGACAGCGTACGCCTGGGGTTTCAGCGCTTTGGAACCCGAGGAAAGAAGATCGTGAGTGTGAGGACAGGCTAGGCTATGTATGAGACTCCGCCTCAAAACAAGCAAATGGAAAATAAGTAAAGACTAGGAGAACAAGGTAAAGATGGTGATGGGTAGACCAGAAACTGCTTTTTAAGGTGAGGCCGTTTCCACCCAGAACTGCAATGAGTTTTTGTTTGTTTGCTTGCTTGCTTTGTTTTGTTTTGTTTTGTTTTGTTTTGTTTTCCTTTGCTTTTCAGAAACAAGAGCTTAAAGGCAAAATGTAAGGAGGTAATTACTACCATAACTTTTTCTTTTCTTTTCTTTTCTTCCCTCCCTCCCTCGCCCCCTCACCCCACCCCACTGAGACAAGAGTTTTTTTGTGTGTGTAGCCTTGGCTGTCCTGGACTCACTTTGCAGACCAGGCTGGCCTCGAACTCACAGAGATCCACCTGCCTCTGCCCCCGGAGTGCTGGGATTACAGGTGTGTGCATCCACACCCGGCACACTACCAGCATTTTGCTGGCTTGGTTTTTGGTTTGTTGAGACAGGGTTTCTCTGTGTAGCCTTGGCTGTCTTGAAACCTCTCTGTAGAGCAGGCTGGCCTTGAACTCACAAGGATCCACCTGCCTCTGCCTCCTGAGTGTTGAGATTAAAGGTGCGTGCCACCATATCCAGCTCCATTTTTATATTTTCTGTCTCCCTGGCCTTACCATGTTGTTTATTTTGTCTTATCAGCTTTAATATCACATTCATGGTATCTTTATAGCTATCTACATCTAGGTCGAAATTAAAAATCTGTTAGTATCTAAAGAAATCATAATCCTCCATTTTTTCCTTCAACATTCTATAATGAAGTAAAACCTTCCAAACATCTCATAAACACAGTTCCTCTGGCTCCCCTCTGACCAGCCATTCCCCACATTGTCAAACAAGCCCCCAGGAGCGGGGAGTGCAGCTCATGTAGGATGTCGCCATGGGGTGCCTCTGTAAGGATCTGCAACAGCTACAGGCTCTCAAGTACGGAGAATTGGTGTTTTCACCTTTGCTTTGTGAAAAATTCCACAGGCAGTCAGTGCTCTTTGTCCCTTGATTGGCGAATTCACTCGGGAACCTTGAGCTCACTCTGTGTGATCGAGGATAGAGCATCCAATTCGTTTAGCCACGGCACAGGCGCTCTCTCAGACTTCCTGTTTCTTCTCTCCGTTTTGGTAAAGTGTCATTTTCTAGGAATTTGTTAGGCTCATCTAAATTGTCCAGTTTGGGTTTTTGTTTTTGTTTTGGTCATGAAATTGTCATAACATCCTTTGTAATCCCTTTACTTTCTGTTGCGGGGAGCTTTAACTGTTATGCGTTCAAGAATAGCCACACACTGACCACTCAAACACCAGACTCAGATGGATGAAAGTTTATTGAACGCTGAATTAAAACCGAACACAAACTGAACATAACTGACTGGTCAGGGCCATAATCTGGGCTCAGGAGCCGACCATGACACTGGCCTGTTTCTAAGGCAGGCTATTTATACAAAAAGCCGTAACCAGGTAACCAGGTGGGAAGCAAGGGGAGGGCAGCATTACGTCATTTTGACCAGCTAAACACAGGAAAAATCGATTTTGTTCTGAGCACAATGTAACCAGGTGGCTAGACAAAGCATTTTAATCTGATTGGCTGTGGTTTAGGGTAAGAGAGCTATTGGGGGCTTTCTGACTCTCTGGGAGTAAGGAACACAGCAGAATATTGAGGCCTTAACTCTAATAGAACATACATTTATCTTTAACTCAAGCAGAACATGCATTTATCATCTATTGTTTTATTCTAAGCAGCAAGCATTGAACCCTCCTGGTTTCAGGCACGTAAGGCCTGAGAACGTGAACTGAATTTTCTATAATCAAAATAGAGCCTCGGGAGTAAAATGGCTTCTGATATGCTAAGGGTGTTAACAGAGGAGCCACAGTTACGCTAGGAACTAAAGTAGGTCTCAACAGAGGGACTATAGAAGTTAAGCAGGTTGCAACATTAACCTGAATTGATTTTTTTAATTGTCAGTATCAGTTATTCGTGTTTTCTCACCATTTTTCTTGATCAGCCTACCGTGAGTTTGTCAGTTTTGAGTTCTTTCTACTTAGGGGCAGCGACAAGTGCTATGAACATTTCTGTGCCAGGTTCTACATGGACATGCATTTCCATTTGTCCTCAGCCTACGCCTGGGAGTGGAACGGCTGTGCTCTGGTAACACTGTGCTTTCTGGGGAGTCTCAGGCTGCTCTTGGGGGTCCATGCCACTCTGCGCTGACCCAGTGTGTGACTGTTCCTCCACCCGCTCGCTAACTTGCCAGCACGGACCCCTCGTCTTGCCACCCCAGCGTATTGGAAGTGGGAGTTTGCTGAGCTTGGCTGTGTAGGTCCCTCACAGCCCTTGCACCGAACATCTTTCAGTCCTTACGTGCTGACTCTGCTTTCTTTGGCTGCTGAAATCCAACATCTTGTTTTTCCCATTGACTTTTCATATTTTCATGTTCTCATCTAAGAAACTATTCTGAGGTAACTATGTTTTCTTCTAGAAGTTTTATAGCTTAAGGTTTTACAATTATTTGCTGTATAAAGGTCAACTTAATTTTGTATATGATTTGGGGAATCAGTGACTATTCTCCCCCGACACCCCATAAATAACCGGTAGCATCTCTTTAGTGGCTTGACATTAAAAGTACATTTAGCTGACCCTGCGTGTGACTCTGTCTAACTGACCCTGTTCTGGGTTCTGGGCTTTCACGGTCCATGTGTCTATCTTTTTCCAATACTAAGCTACTTCCACTACTGATGCTCAGAGAGTCTCAGCTTTGGCTTTCTGATACTTTTTAAGCTTACAGTAGAATGGTCATGGCCTTAGAGCTTTTCTAGCATGAGCATTTGAAACTCTCTGTGCTAGATAGTTTCACATCATCTGAGAGGAGAGAGCCTCAGCTGAGAGAATGCATTCCCTTAGTTGGTGATTGGTGGGGGAGGGCCCAGCCCCTGGTGGGTGGGGATACCCATGGACAGGTGGTCCTGAATTCTATAAGAAAGCAATCTGAGCAAGGCCTGGAGAGCAAGCCAGTGAGTAGCACCCCTCCGTGACCTCTGCGTCAGCTCCTGCCTCCAGGCTCCCCTCCTTTGATGATGGACTATTATATGAACCATCAGTAAAATAAGCCACAGGTTGCTTTTGGTCACGGTGTTTCATCACAACATTAGTGACCCAGCTAGGGCATTCTCGTGCCTGATCTGCATCACACATGTTCTTATGTGTTGGATGCTGACCGTTCTGTACAGAAGAATTCTTCAATTCCCTTCTGATCTTTCCTTGAATGTCTAAATATTTAAGATTTCCTAGATATCTTTTTAAAAATTGATTTCTAATTTAATTATCTTTTTCCTTTCAGTATTAGAAATCAAACCCAAGACCTGAACGTTTACCCTAGCTCTGTGTTGATCAGATGAAGAGCTCTGCTGTTAGTGCCTTGAGATTTGTTTTATGGGTTAATAAATGTGCTGCCTTGGCAAATGTATGAACACCTGAATAGAATGTCTATGCAGTTACTAGATGTAATACTAAATATTGCGTATCTTAGTGTACTTTTTTGTGTTATTCAAATCCTGCCTTTCTTGAGATTTTTCTGCCTCACAGGCTGTGCTATGGTGCCTGACTGACCTGCCCTTGTACCGCAACTGCTGCAGCTCATGTGTGCAATGACTTTGCCGAATTTTCAACCTCAGCATGTTTTAACATGTCTCCATTTCACTTTAATTATTTATTTTACTGACTAAGGAGAGGAGTACTATCTTCCTCATATGCTCCCAACTTACATTTTGTTTTTTATTTGTGGTTGAGTGTCCTTTTAAATTTATATACATGTATGTTTGGTGTGTGTGTGTGTGTGTATGTGTGTGTGTGTGTTTGTATGTGTATGTGGGAAGGGTTTGTGTGTGTATGTAAGGGGAGATGGGGTTTTGTGTGTATATGTGGGGTATGTGTGTGTATATGTGTGTGTGTGTGTGTGTGTGTGTGTGTGTGAGTGAATGTGTGTATATTTGTATGTGTATATGGGAGAAGTTTGTGTGTGTATTTAAGGGGAGATGGGTTTTTTGTGTGTATGTGTGTGTGGGCTCTGTGTGTGTGTGTGTGTGTGTGTGTGTGTGTGGTGTGTGGTGTCTCCACATGTATGGAAGTTAGAGGTCAATTCTGAGTATCTTTCTCAATCTTTCTCCACCTTATTTTTTTTTTTTTCTGAAGTGATGATGTTGTTGTTGCTGCTGCTGCTGCTGCTGCTGCTGTTGTTGAGACATGTGTAGACCAGGCTGGCCTTGATGATCTCTCAGAAGTCTTCCTGCCTTTGCCACCTGAGCACTAGGATTAAAGTCATGTGCCACCACACTTGGCTTCTACCTTATTTTTTGAGATAAGGCTTTTGCTGGACTTGTAGCTCAGCATTCTCAGCTATCCAGCAAGCCCCCGGGATACTCCTGTCTCAGCCTCCCAACACTGGGGATGCTGACATGTGCTACCTTCCCAGGTTGTACGTGAGTGCTGGGGATATAAGCACAGGTACCCATGCTTACGAAGCAAACCTTTGCTACCTAAAACATCTGTCTAGGCACCACTGTTTTCTGTGAGCAGAAATTAATTTTGAGTGCTAGTTCCCTTGCTGCTCTTGCAGAAGGCCCAGCTTTGGTTCCCAGCATACCACGTGGCTGCCCACAGCCGTCTGTAACTCCAGTTCCAGTGGATCTGGCACGTTCTTCTGACCTCCTCAGGCACCAGTCATACATACATACATACATACCTGCTAGCAAAACAACCATATACATAAAATAAGCAAACCAAAAAAAAAAAAAAGAATGTTTTCCCATGATATTTTGTAAGGAATTGGCTCAGTTTTATTTTAGCAGATCATAATTTCTCTCAGTGAAATTAATTTTCTTGTATAAGAAACGGTAATTCTCCCCCCCCCCCAAAAAAATCACAGCAATAAAAGGTAATAAGAGACATAAAAACCTAAAACCAAGTGGCATCTTGGATATTTTGAAGTTAATGCATTTTAGTAGAATGAATATGCTTTGGAAAAATATCCTTTGCTAAAAAAAAAAAAAAAAAAAAAAGTCGACATTAGCAAGTTTAATTAAATATAAGATGTTTGGTCTGTGAAAACAGCCCTATAATTTTGAAAGCATATTTCCTACTTTGTCATCTAATAAAGGCTTGTAGCTCTTTAATTCTGCTGATTGAATTACAAATTCTCTGGGAAATAGACTGCATTTTTTATCTTGTTAACAGCTTGTGTGTGCAGAGGAGTGCTGCTTAGCCCCATGATTTACAGTGTAATAAAAGCATACACAGTGTACATCTTAATGAATGTCTGTAGCCTCCTGCAGCTGGTGAGAGGAAGAGCTTCCTGTTTTATGGATACAGAAGCTAAGACAAAATAATAGCTTCAGTGAGATGTCTCAGGTCCTGTTTTTACATTGTTAGCGTTGAGTCTGGCCCTCTGTGCTGTCCCCTCTGGGGCCCGGGCTTCCTAGGTCCCCTACAGTTACAACATGAACAACCTACATGCAGGACTTCCTGCCGTCTTCGTACTTCCCAGAAAGATGACAAGGCATTTGTGTGTGTCGGGTCTGAAGGAAACCACATTTCCTCACATTCTGTCAGTTAAACAAAAGATAGCATTCCTTAAGAATCTGTGAAGCCAGTTCCCCACTACCAAAGGAGCCATTTCTTTTTCTCTCTGGAGGCGGTGCCTATTAGCATACCACAGTGCACACACACCGGCCTCCAGGCTCCCTCACCCTCAGTACCACGATTTCAGAGCACAGGCTGGCATCCTTGCCCTCCCTTCCCCTAAACCTTTCCAGCTCATGGGCTTCCCTCTGCCCAGCTGCACATTACTCATTTCTCCTTATAACCCTGCTATTTCAGCTATGAGCTCTCTTCCCCTCTCTCTTTTGCCTGTTCCTGGTTTGTTCTCTCTTCCCTCCCCCCCCTTCTGACCATATTCAGTCTACTACTTTTTCACTCCCCTCTGGACTTTTCTAGATGCTTTTGGCTGTATTCTCCCTCGTATCTGCAATAAAATCCTTCCCCTTAACCATACCCCTGGAGGGGTCCTGACTTGAGACATTTTGTTGCTTTGCTTTTCGTTTGTTTGAGGTGAGGCTTTTCTATGTCGTTTCAGGCTGGCCCAAGAAGGCTTCCAACCCACAATCCTCCTGTCTCAGCCTCTCAAGTATTGCAATACACCTGCGCACCACCACGCTCAGTTGTTCAGTGCACTCTACATTTTTGACCAAGCAATCTTCTCGTATGCAAAGATGCTCTGTGGCCCTTAAGGAAATGTTTGGAGGTGATCGGGGAGCATTTGGAATCCTTTGATACAGGGTGGGGTTAGGAGCAGGCTCCTTTTCTCTACTGATTAAAAAAATTAAAAGGAAAAACTCCAGGCAAGCCAAGCTATCAATCTCAGCAGCTTCCTGGTGGAAGTGGAAGAGAAAAGAAAGGCAAATAAATAAATAAATAAAAATAAAACAAAACAAAAACCTTGGTTTGGCTTTTTGTTTGTTTTATTTTGTTTTTTGAGGTATACTGGCACATGCAGACCAGCACCCATATGAAGTGGGGGGGTCCTTTAGAGAAAGGATGAGGGAGCATACTTATGTTCTGGTCATCAACCAAAGGAAACACGAAACTGAGAAAGAAAAAGTTACATATTCCTGAGCCAAGACTCATAAAGGTGGGCAAACCTCATGGCAGCTTGTAGCGACAGCAGTGGGGATGGGTGTGCTGGGAAGGAAAAGTACAGAATCTCACTGAAGGGATAATTATTCCACCCATCTCTTTACTGTGGCTCAAGGTGAGACTACCTTCCTAGGAGTGGTTCTACTTTCCAGACTCATGGTCCCTTGGCCGGGTGACTCGCTCACCCAACTGGATTTATCATGTTTAGTCAGGTCTCCACCAAGGATTTCATCCTCTAGAACAGTTTGCCCTTAATGAGCCTTTACTGCTGCTGCGACACCTTGGGCAATGAATAAGAGTAGCGAAGATTAGAGAAAAGCTCTACAGCAGGCAAAAGAGGCAGCTGCAAATAATGACCACGAGAGTGAAAATGCTCCCCGGCCCCAGTCCTTTCTAGACAGAGTAAGCCACTCCTGTCGTTGTATCTCACTTCACAAAGCGTCACTGCATCGGGGGCTGGAGAGATGGCTCGCTACCTAAGAGCACTTGTTGCTCTTCCAGAAGCCCTGAGTTCACTTCCCAGCACCCATGCTGTGTGATTCACAACCACCTTAACTCTAGATCCAGGGTACCCCACATCGTCTTTTGGCCTCATCAGATGCTGGCACATGGTTCATATACGCATTAAAGATAGATAGATGGATAGCTAGACAGATAGATAGATAGACAGACAGACAGACAGACAGACAGACAGACAGACAGATGTGAAGTTCTTCCTTTGTTCCCTGTCACTGGATATACCCTAAAGACCCACACAGTCCAATAGGACTCATACTCCCTGGCGCCATAGACAAGTTTGACCTTATCTACCTACACTTGTGTCATACCAGCCATGCTGTCTTAGTTTGTTCATGAAACAGACCAAGCTTGTTCTCACCTTGAAGACTGCAGTTGCTGCCTCTCCCTCAGACACAGCTTTCTTTCCTCATTTGGTGTCTGACCAAACCTCCTATTCTAGAGAACTTTTCCTTTCCTACCACACCTGATCACAAGTCCCTTCTTCATCGCCTTCCCTTTGCTCTGCCTTCCATGCTGCAGGGCATGGTGCTGTCCACTGGACTCGAAGCCTTTGTACCATGTGTTTCTCTCTCATGAGAACTCAGTGCATGAAGCACCTAAGTCTCTGTGCTTTAACCAACTGCTCCACAGAGGCAAGCCTGACGTGTATCTGTTGAGTACATGCATCTCAGAGAAGTGAGACTTTTCCCCAGAGCTCAGTGTCAACAAGGGGTAGATTTATACTCTGATCTCCCCCACCTGTTAGAGAAGACTCCCCTTTGAAAAAAGAAAAATTAAAGAAGACATGGCAAGGTTAGAGAATAGAAGATAAGAATGCTGTAAGGCCTTTCTCCTCTGTGTCAGGAAATAGAATGCCTCTCCTCCCCTCCCCTCCCCTCCCCTCCCCT
>OU015744.1:129619505-129638914 GCA_907169655.1 Acomys percivali | reverse complement strand
TTGGCTGGTTGGTTGTTGGTTGGTTGGTTGGTTGGTTGTTGGTTGGTCTGGCTTAGCAGCTCAGGGGTGCCAGCTGGTTCTCTCTGTTTGTCTGGGTGGTCTCAGCAGACTGGCTTTTTAACCGTCATGACTGCATGGCAGCTGCTGCAGCTAGAGGCACTGGTGGCAGTCAAGGACAGGATGTGGGAAAGTGGAGCAAAGAGGCGCTTCTCTTGCACCTAACTGCAAACTCTTCAGAAGCCCCAGCCCGCTGAGCTCAGCGGCTATCAGTGTCGGATCTGAACTCCAAGGCAGTCTGAATTACACTAGGAAGACTAACAGGCACTGAGATTGAATGCCTCTGGTCTGCCTGCAGTGTCATGCTGCACATACTGGGGCCTCTGTTACACAGAAAGAGGGGGAAATGGTGGTTACTTGTCAGTTCCTGGCCTGAATTGATGCCCCTTTTCTTAAAAAGAAAATGATGTTGTTTCATACACAGTGAAGTGGTGTTAAATGAAACTAAAACCAAACCCATTGTGTGCAGTGTCCTGTTGATGGCCGCCTGCTGATAACTGGTGCTCAAAGTGAGACTTGGGGTTTTCTAACTGGGTGTGGCGTCTTGAACCTAAGGAAATGGAAATTTACCCTCCACGCAAACTCCCTTTGTATTGCTTCCGTTGGCAACCCATTTCAGAACACAGTGAACTTTTAAAGTCTGTCCTCACTGGGCTAGACACCATAATCAGAATAGACTTATTTCACAATAGGTGGGAGCGGGAGCGTGTTCCTTCGCTTACGCAAGAAGCGTGTTTCTGGCTGTTACACAAAGCCCTAAACTACATCTGAGGCATTTCTTTAACAACGAGAAAAAAGCGAAAGCTTCAATTACCATTCTAATTTCCTTTCCTCTCCAGCCCAAGTGAGCTTACAACTGAGAACGCATGACGCCTGAACTCTTTTTTAAATTAATCATTTGTGTGTGTGTGTGAGAGAGAGAGAGAGAGAGACAGACAGACAGACAGACAGACACAGAGACAGAGAGAGAGACAGAGAGAGAGAGAGAGGGAGAGAGAGAGAGAGGGAGAGAGAGAGAGAGTTCATGTCCACCAAGTGTGTGTGGAGGCTCTTGGAGGCCAGGAGAGGGGGCCGGCTTCTCTGGAACTGGGGTTGCAGGCAATTGTGAGCTGCCATGTCAGTGTCAGGAATTGAACCTAGGTCTCTGCAAGAGCAGCAGGTGCTCATCATGGCTGAGCTCTCTCTCCAATCCTGTCTGGACTGTCTATTAACCATAACAAGAGTCACAACTAGAGTTTTCTAGATCAACCCAACGTCTTCTCTTGGCTTTTTTTTTTTTTTTTTTTTGACAAAAGGTGCATCATACAGGTGTTGGGGTGAATTCTCAGACCAGTAATAGATACATAATCATCAGGGAGGAGGCATGGCTGTGGGCCTTGGGAGGGTGCAGTGGGGCAAGCCCTGTTGAGTACACAGATGGCCTTTGTCTGCTGATCTAGTATGTGAAGTTCACCTGAAGTCTGTCCTGGTCCATAGTCTGTGACATGTGTGCCCCTCTCTGGACACAGCACAGAAAATCAGTGGCTGACAGGGCTCCAGGCTGCTCCTGACCTGCAGCCATTTGTTGTCTGAGTTACAGGTAAGAAACCCAGTAAACGTGGTGGCACACGCCTTTAATCCCAGCACTCGGAAGACAGAGTCAGGCGGATTTCTGAGTTCGAGACCAGCCTGGTCTACAAAGTGAGTACAGGACAGCCAGGGCTACAAACAGAGAAAGCCTGTGTTGAAAAACAAAACCCCAGAAAAACAAAAAAGAAACTCAGTAAACGGAGTCTGGTGGCTCGAGTGTCTGATGAGCCAAGCCCAGGAGGCCAGAGTAGAGTTGAAACTCACCAGAAGAGTGTGTGAGAGAGGAGGACACATCACTGCAAGGAGCTGGAGGAAAGTCAGAACAGCCAGGCAGGAGACGAGTGGCAGAGCAGTTAGCTGAGAGCAGACTTGGATCAGCACAGAAGGTAGTTTCTATCATAGTTTGTTTGTTCACTAAATAAATTCTCCTGAAAGTATAGGCCATGTGCCAGAAACTGTTCTAGGTGTTGAGAACTTGGCTGGGAGCTTTTTCCCTTGTGGAGCTTACCCTATAGCAGGAAGAGCAAATTACTAATGAGACATAGAATTAAATTACAGAGTAGAGTAGAATAGAGTTATGTAGTGTATTCGTGACAGATGGTAAGGAGCTACTAAGAAAGGAGATGGGCAAGTGTGTAGGTGCTACAGTTAGAGCGTAGGGTTGCTAAACTTCTGCAGCTGCATTTGAATCTGTTAAAATGAAAAGTTTGAGAGGTGGTGGCGCACGTGTTTAGTCCCAGCACTCAGGAGGCAGAGGCAGGCAGATCTCTGGGTTCAAGACTAGCCTGGTCTATAGAGTGGATTCCAGGACAGCCAGGGCTACATAGAGAAACTTTGTCTCAAAAAAAGAAAAGGAAAGAGCGGGGCGGTGGTGACTCAGGACTTTAATCCCAGCAGTTGGGAGGTAGAGGCAGGTGGATCGCTGTGAGTTCGAGGCCAGCCTGGTCTACAAAGTGAGTCCAGGACAGTCAAGGCTATGCAAAGAAACCCTGCCTCAAAAAGACAAAAACAAAAACAAAACAAAAAAGAAAGAAAGAAAACAAGGGAGGGAGGGAAGGACGGAGGGAGGGAGGTTGGTTGATCCAAGACTGGCAATGTCTCTCAGCAGGATAAAGGTAAAGGTTCTCGCCCTGTAGCCTGGCAGCATAAAAGCAGAAGAACAAAACAGACACCACAGATTGTCCCTGACCTCCACGTGAACTCTGTGGCAAGCTCCCGTTTCAATATGATAAAACAAAAAGCTCGGCCCTTATCACAGCAGCTCCGTTTCCTGCTCTCCTAGCCACACTGTGCTGTCCTAGCAGTCACTGAAGCTACATTACCACCATTCCAGAAAGTTCCATTGGTTGGTACTGGTCTAGAAAATATTTTCGTGCTGGACGGTGGTGTAGCACGCCTTTAATCCCAGCACTTGGGAGGCAGAGGCAGGCAGATCTTTGTGAGTTGGAGGCCAGCCTGGTCTCCAAAGCGAGTCCAGAACAGTTAGGGCTACACAGAGAAAACCTGTCTCGAAAGCAAAAAAAAAAAAAGAAAGAAAGAAAGAAAGAAAAAGAAAATATTTTCCTTCCTTTCATCTTTTCTTTCTTCCTTCTTTTTTTCCCCCTTTCTTTCTTGGGTCAGGTGTCCTTGTAGTTTAGGCTGGTCTCAAACTGGTAGCTGCAAATGATTCTCCTGCCTCAGGCTCTCAAGTAGTCAGGACTGTAGACCCATGCCACTGTGCCCAGCCCCGGCACATGTTTCCGCCTGGGCCGGTGGAGGTGACCCACTGAGGAGCTGCCTTTTAGGTAAGGAGCTGAAGGATGTGTAGCTTGATCACTTGCTTCCCTGCTCACTTGCTTCCTTGCTCACTCGCTTCCTTGCTCTGTTGCTTGCTCACTCACTTGCTCAATTGGTCACTTGCTTGCTCACTTGCTGGCTTGCTCACTTGCTTGCTCACTCACTTGCTTGCTCACTCACTTGCTCAATTGCTCACTTGCTGGCTTGCTCACTTGCTCTCTTGCTCACTTGCTTGCTCACTTGCTCTCTTGCTCACTTGCTTGCTCACTTGCTCTCTTGGTTGCTCACTTGCTCACTTGCTCACTTGCTTTCTGTTGAGACAGAAATCAGTGTCTTGTTGTCGTTAGGCAATTGTTCTGCACTGAGCAACAGCTCTAGCCCTCTACCCTTACATTTCTTGCTTTTATTTCAACCATTCTTTTGATTTCTTTGAGGTTCATTTTTTCACTTTTTTTTTTTTTTCTTGTGACAGGCTCTCAGCTCTCTCTATGTAACCCAGGCTGGCCATGAACTCATGATTCTCCTGCTTCAACCTTAAAAAAAAATGATTACAGGCATGAGACATCATGTCCGGCCCATTTCTAATTTCTAATTTCTACATGTAATTTGCTTATTAAATTTAGCCTCTCCTTTGGTTGGTTGGTTGGTTGTTTTTTCGAGACAGAGTTTCTCTGTAACTGCTCTAGTCCTGGAACTGGCTCTGAGAACCAGGCTAGTCTTGAACTCATGGAGATCCACCTGCCTCTGCCTCTGAAGTGCTAAGATTAAAGGCATGCACTACCACCACCCAACTTAGCCTCTCCATTCTAACAGAAACATGGAGGATCACAAACTTCTCTAATCATTCATGTGACAAATTTTACTATAATTTGTTAGAAACTAATTTATAAGCCTATGAGAGTTTCTCTGGCTTCTGTGGTGTGGTTTTTATCTTAATTGTTTTAAGGTCAGGGAACATCACAATAGCCCCGCCTACCCCACCCCATCATATGCTAATTTCACGAGATGCTGCATGTTCTTTAGATGGCGTGTATTCTGAATTTGTCACAATGCTCATGATGTGACTTTTAAATTGACCACACACAGACGCACACAATCACACATTTAGCTAGTAATTATCTGCTTTTCTTATTCTATCAGTTACAAAGAGGAAAATGGAGACATAAAAACATCCCCAGTGCTTGTCATTTCTCACTTTAATTTGATACACCCTTGTTCATGAATACAAGGAGAACTGGAATTTGGATAGCTTTCTAACGAGCCAAACCTTCATCAGTATAATGTGATTCCCTTTGTTTCCAGTAAAGCTCTTAACACTGGGGCAGGCTTTGTCTGATGCCAATTTACTGACATCAGGCCACTAAATTTACTGGGTTCCTTTGGGATCACGTTTACACACTACATCATTACTCAGCCTTTTACTTCTGTGTTTTCTTATGTTTTTATAAATATTTGTCCTAATACAGAATATAATTATACTTTAAAGTCCAACCCATCAATCTTAGCCTTTAGCTGGGATAGTTACTTCACTTTTGCAGGTTGGTAGCTGAGGGTCTTGGTAAGTCGGCTATGGAATGCCGCCTTTTCTTTCTACCTGGCTTAGTGTGACTCTCTCCTCCTCCTCTCCTCTCATCTTCACCATGCTTCTTCATGAGTGGCTTCTTCAGACAGATCCACAGTTAACTGGCTTTTTAAGGTCTATCCAGTCTCCCACCTGTCCATCCCCCTGCCTCTGCCTCCTAAGAGCTAGGATTATAGCAGGTGTGTGTCACCACGTCCAACTGATAGCAACTGAATGTTTAGGTTTAGTGTGCATTGTTCTCCTGTCACCTCTAAGAATTTTATTTGTGTGTTTTAAATATTTTTGACTCCCTGCTCAGCTTGCCAGGCTTGGCATTGCTTTTGATAGAATAACTATATTTTTTTTTCAAGATTTATTTACTATGTATACAATGTTCTGCCTTGACTCCAGAAGAGGGCACCAGATCTCATTACAGATGCTTGGGAGCCACTGTGTGGGTGCTGGGAATTGAACTCAGAACCTCTGGAAGAGCAGCCAGTGCTCTTAACCCCTGAGCCATCTCTCCAGCCAGAATAACCATTATTTTACAACCCTTGACTGATAACCTAGATTTGTGCGGTCTTGTTAGGTCTGCCTTTGCTGCTGCTTAGTGTAGATTTCATCTGTGGTGCTTTCCTTGCCTTCTGTGCCTGATTGTCTTTGACCGTGTGCCAGATGTCCTGTTTAAAAATGATTGCAAGAGTGCAATAATGGCTTTTCTGTTAGAAAGGGTGGTAATTTCCTCCTCTTGAACAATTATGTGGCGGGCGCTGGGTGTTTGTCTCTGATTCAGGCTGCAGTTGCTGATGGGGATGGTAACGTTGGTGATGCTGATTCCTGCAGGTCTAAGGACAGAGGTTTCCTGGCCCATGCAGATAAGGGACCACTGAACCTAGGGACCCACCTAAGGGTCACTTTCTTTTCATTCACCCTCCGTGTCCTGAGGGTGTGCTTCCCAGCATTCTGAGCTGGGTAGAAAGTGTTTCTTTGGGCTGATATTGTGAGGCAAACAGAGCTTCAGGGCTGGTTCATCTATTGCTTTTGACCAGCAGAGGTTCTCAGGGGTCCTGGTGGTTGTTGTTTCATGTTCTTCTACATGTTTGATAATTTCTCATTAGCTTATTTGTCCTTTCACACATTTGACTTTTTAAAAATACTTAAGGTCATAAACACATTGCATAAGATAAAGTCATAGTCATTGTCCATAAAAGTAAGCTTCTGACATCCTGTTTTTAAAGTTGGATGGCACCTGCATCTTTGAGGAGTTAATCTCCCTCTACCTGTCTCAGTGATTAAAACTTTGCCTTTTCTGCCTTGTAGGGAGATGGGATGTGGCACTTTGCTATGTCTGTGTTCTTGACAGAGCTGTATGGACATAATCTTCTCCTAACGGCAGTGTTTGGCTTAGTGGTGGCTGGCTCTGTATTGATATTTGGGGTCTTAATTGGTGAATAGATCGACAGGAATCCAAGAAATAAAGGAAATGCTTTTCTATGGGATGTAGATGACGTGTGGCCGGTTATGGCCTCAGTCATGAAATAAGTCACAAAACTGTGCTCTATAGCAGTGGAGCTTAACCGAGAAAGGCCATGGAAAGAGTGGTTCCGCTCTGGGGTGTATTCTCGGTTTCTACATTTTGAACACGTCAGTGTGAGTTGGTTACTATTGCTCAGTGACATGGACCAAGCTCAGCTCCATGAGTGCTGGACTAGTCTTTGTTACCTAGCCGTGTGCCTGAGCCCTGGAACAGATTTTGTTTGTTTATTTGGTTGGTTGGTTGGTTGATTGGTTGGTTGGTTGGTTAGTTGGTTGGTTGGCTGGTTGGCTGGTTGGTTGGTTGGCTGGTTGGCTGGCTGGTTTTTTGAGACAGAGTTTCTCTGTGTATGTAGCCCTGGTTATCCTGGACTCATTCTGTAGATCAGCTAACCTCAAACTCTGCCTGCCTCTGCCTCCCGAGTGCTGGGATCAAAGGTGTGCACCACCACCTTTTTTAGGGTTTTAGATTCTTAGCCCAGTTAAGGGTTTTAGATTCTTAGCAAGTACAAGTTTTCAGCACTGAATTATCGAAAAGCATGTTTTCTCTTAATATTCTAGCATTACCTAAGCAAGCACTACATGTGTTTATTTTTAGTCAAGACAGTTTTCATATGTAAAAGATATATCCTGTATGAGATATATAACCTCAATAATTGGAGACTTACTTGTTCAAGTCT
This sequence comes from Acomys percivali, assembly GCA_907169655.1. Classification (NCBI taxonomy): domain Eukaryota; kingdom Metazoa; phylum Chordata; class Mammalia; order Rodentia; family Muridae; genus Acomys; species Acomys percivali. The sequence goes on along the minus strand of OU015744.1, from coordinate 129,631,738 downwards.
CTGTTTGGTCTTTAGTGCTAATATCTTCATAAAGTCTCCCTTGCCCAGGAAAACACAGGCCTTCCTAAAGTACCCTGTTCTTTTGGTGACTAGTCAACGTGACTACTCTTTATCACACCCAGTAGACTTGGAAAGTCGATTGCTTTAAACATGGAGTATTGCTCCTTAGGCTCAGGTAGCATGCCTTGGTTAGAGTAAATCCAGGAAAGTCAGATGTAGCCTTAGAATTTCACGTCCCTAAATTAACTGGAACCTGGGTAGGTTTTGTTTTTTTGGTTTTTGGGTTTATTTATTTATTTTTTTTTATGTATTTGTATTTTTGTCATCTTTCTTACCAAGCACGTTTTTCTTCCCTTGCAAAGTTCAGCTCTGGTTTTGCTTGCTCAGTTTTGGTTTTTTGTTTGTTTGGTTGGTTGGTTGATTGGTTGGTTGGTTGATTGATTTTCAGAGTTGTTTTTTTTTTTCTTTTTGGTTGATTTTTGGGGAGTTCTGGGGGATGGGGTTGTGGCATAGGCCTTACAGCTCACGGAGCTTGGCTTTTGGGTCCTTCCTGAGCCTGGGACTGCTGATGGGAATGATGAGCCTGGTGGGCACCAGCACCTGGTCAAACATAACGGCTCTGAAGCAGGTGATGAAGTAGCTGTGACCCACCTCCCAAAGCCAACAGCAAATACCTGGCCCTGGGCAGTTCCATTCACAGCCTCGCCCTTCATTCAGAATGCCTCTGTCACTGCCTGCTGTGTGGTCCTGATGCTGGTGCTCTCCTACAGGAGGGGGATGGAGCAAATCTGGCATGGCTGGCTCACCGTGAGTGCTTCCCCTCTCACAACTGCACCGTGAGAGTGCACACTATCAACACACCCAAGTGTATGTTGGGAGATGCCCTCTACCTAGCTGCCTTGCAGTACCCTGTCGTGAGTGGCCTCCAGGCCCCTAATTTCTGAATTGGAGCCCAAATCTCACAGGAAATGAGGCAACAGAATTGTCTGCAAGGTACAAATTACCATTGTATCTAGTCTGATGGTGTGAGAAGAAGAAAATACATTTGACTTAGACTTAACACAGAGCCTTTTCCTCTCAAAGGTCACTGGGTTTGTTTATATGTTCCTCGAGCTGCCAGATAAATAACTGCACTCTACCTTGGGCCGGAAGGTCTGTTCTTGGCCTCCCTCCAACCTCATCTTCCCTCCTGCTGGTAAGTGGCCTGCTATATGCAGTGGTGATTACCCTAGCGGCTGTGGCAAACCTGGCTGGCACTGCACTGGTGAGCAGTGCCACCCTCACCAGTCCTTGGATGGGCAGAGAAGTAGAGGTGGCAAGCCACTCAGGGTCCAAGAAAGGCAATAGCATAGCCTGTAGAAGAAAGGAATTTGGAGCCAACCAGATGTGAGATTGAATCCAGCTGAAACCTGCTGTCTCTTTTACCAGCTGCGTGTCCTGGAGCAAGTGGCTTAACCTCTGACCTCGACTTTTCTCATCTGTAGCACGAGGCAACACACAGACGCTCACTCTTGCACACACGCACACACATACACACATGCATACACACACACACACACACACACACACACATGCACACATATCCACATATGCATTCATTCACTCTGAGTTGGGAGAAGAAGGATTCCATGAAATCCAGATTTTTGTAAGTGCTGAGCACAAATCTGCACAGAAGGAATGCCCAGGAAATGCCCACCATCGTTATCACCTGATGCACACATAGACGGTGTGGGATGGAAGCATTTTATTCACAGACATTGCGGGGCCATGTTAGACCTACCCAATAAGTGAGCGAACGATCTCTAAATTCCTGCCAGTGACAACCTCCCGCTCTCCTCCAGTGTGACTATTGATTACTGCTGATAGTGGAGGAGCAATTGGTTTTCTAGCGCAGGAGTGATGCCCGACAGCCTGGCAGATTGCCCTTGTCTCCCATTTACAACGCATGCACAGCCCCATTTGCAGTGTGTGCTAATTGCTCACTTGGAGCTGCCCATTGCAGGCTACCCTATACTTGAGCAGCTGTGGTGCCTGAGTGTTGATGGCCGAGATAAAGGAAGCAGTTAAGGAGTCTAAAACACACACCTTGCAGAGCAGAAGCCCGTATCGTTGTGTTTTCTCTCTAAATTGCTCTTCTTTGGAGCTACTGCGGCTTCAATAACATCACCTAGAGTAAGAGCTCTGCAGATAAAGAGCCGGTGAGGCTTCAGCGTGTCCTTCTCTTTGGGGTCAAGAAAATCTTCCTGTTCTCTGTTCATTTCTTTTAAAAGACTTCAAAGTAATTTTTGGCCCCCGTTAATTACAGGTTTGAACATGAACTTGTGGCTCTCTTCTTCAATGGTGGTAGAATCCGTAAGCTTTGGAGTCAGATGGCCTGGATTTGGGGTCTTGGCTCCATCATGCTCTGCAATCCGGAGAAAGCAGTTTCCCCTCTGTGTGCCTCAGTTTCGTAGCTTGTAAAATGGAAGTACCGTTGCCTTCTTAGAATTGGGAGGGCTAAATGAGATGAGTGTAGGTATAAGGTTCAGGACCGTATGCCTGGCACAAAGTAAGACTCCAGCCCCTTCTCTTCTCTCCCCCGCTGCCTTCCTTCCCACATCAGCATGCTGGTTATTAATCAGTGGCTGTTACTGTTACTGGCATTGTCAAGACTGTGGGTAACCCGGCCTCTCTCAGTTTACTAATCTAATCATTACCAGTCCACTATGGCTGGTCTTGCAGTTGTCTTCCAAGCTGAAAAGTCCACTGCTAATCTGCAGGCAAACTTGCTTTCCCTATCATTGACCCTGGGGTGTCTGTCAAGCCCAGCGAACACACGGTGTCAAGCTCACCAGGAAGAAGGCGGCCTCCACCCACCGAGACTCAGTGTTTCCCCTCCCCCTTGCAGGGATGAACACAGCAGTGAGGCAGCTGGACAAGGCCATCAGTATATTTGCTCCCCTGTCCGTGGGCCAGGTGATGACCTGGGCATCTCATGTGATTCGCTGTGGTTTCATTCTTGGATGGAACTTGGTTTCACTTCTCACAGAGTTTCTATTTCTGTCCAAGGTTTATCAACTAGTTCCCCAGTTGGCTGTCAAATGCCGGCAGCACACAGCGGGGCCCTTCCTAGAGAGGCTACAAGAGGCTGCCCATCTGAGGCAATGCAAACTCAGACAGAGCTCTCGTTCTTTCCTTTCTCCCTATGTTCATGTTTCGTTTATTCTTCCCAGACCGTGTGTCTAACCACATCCTACTATTTTGTCTGCAAGTGTGCCTAAAAACAGTGACAACGGTCATGAAGTTCATATGGCCTGACCACATTTGTGGGGGCAGGCAGGGTTACTTTGTAAGGGTAAATGGATTATGCATAACTTCAGCGACTCTATTCAGAGAAGGTCCGGTGCAACTAGCACCCCCATGGGACCACAGGGTGCAACCTGCAAGCCTTTTCCACCATCCGGGAAGACAAATTGCTCCTTCCCAACTTGCTTGGGAACACCTTCGCCAAAGCCCCCGAACTTAAGAGAGGAAAATGTGTCAAGGAGAACGGACAACCCTCTTTGATCAAGATAATATAGCACATCCCTGCAACGTTTGCTTAAAATTAGAAATTCCAGAGCTGGGCAGTGGTGGCGCATGCCTTTAATCCCAGCACTCAAGAGTCAGAGGCAGGTGGATCTCTGTGAGTTCGAGGCCAGCCTGGTCTACAAAGCAAGTCCAGGACAGCCAAGGCTACACAGAGAAACCCTGTCTCAAGAAACAAAAAAAAAAAAAAAGTTAGAAATTCCCTAAGGATGTGGGGACAGTAGACATGACCTCACTGTCCTCAACTAAGAGTCATCTTCACCTTTTGACAGTGCCACTCCTCTGCCTAATTGGCTCCATTTCTCTTTATGAGCTTATGACTAGTACTCACTTTTCTCAAGTCATTTTTATAGATAAAGACCACTAGATCAGTTTTATGAGGAAAATGCATGCGTTTGAGAGGTGAACCTCTAGAGGTGCATGTTTAGATGAGTGGGCAGACAGATACATAATTGGTACAACAATAAATGGGGTGCGCCCCTCTCACCTTCCACATGTTGCCTATGTGAGCTTTCAAGGTTACCTTATTTCATACTCTCCGCAAAGTGAGAGCAAATTACAGCACCAATTTCATCAGGACACTGTGAGAATTAAGAAGCAGTCTGTGCGAAGCCTGCGTTTATCCCCTCTCATATAGTAAGGCTGAAGCCAATGTTGTCTGTGTTTCCATGGTGGTTGTGTTATTATCATCTTTGTTTCTAGTTGTCTGGCAGTTAAGTCCATTTGTATAATGAAAAAAAAAAATGCCCCCTCTTATCCTCCGATTTGTTCCCCCTGCCTCTCTCCTTCCTTCAGAGCCCTACTTGGCTCCTCTAGACTTGGCTGGACTTGTCTTCATTGTGCCGAGTACCTCTAACATAGCCACATGTTTCTAGTCCGTCTCCACAAGTATCTACTTCTGTAGAAAGAATAACCAGGGAAGTACCCATGACGATTCCAGGAGCTCATCTTCACATTTTGAGCGTGTGGCATTTTGTCTTCCTGCTCCCTGAACCAGCTCTTCACTTTCCATGCCTTCTTATTTCCTTTCTCTGTGCCTTACCCTCGTTCACTCCTGAGCACATTTTTGAGACATGACTCCAGGGTGAAAAGTGATCTAAGAAGCAGGGTGAAGAAAGAGAGGGGGCACAGGAAAAGGCAGGGAGAAAAGCCAATAAAAGGAGTGGTGTGACTATAGAGAGAACTGGGCCCCTCAGAGACTGTGGGGTGTACCTCAGCCTGCCCTGCTAAAGGTGGGGACAACGGGCATGTTCATCCAATAACTGCTGTTACTCAGTGGTGAGATTTGTTGCCTACGGTGCTTACAGAACACCACTCACATTCCAGCACCTGCAGCAAGTCCCAGGTGCTTGAAGCAGGGAAGCGAGGTGTGTACACAGGGACTGTCCAACATGGAGGCAGAGGAGACTGCGATGGACAGTTGAGGGGTACAGCCATGTGTTGAGTTGAAGCTTATCTGGATTTTATCTTAGGTGAAACTGAGTTTTGGGGAACTATGCCTAGATTCACCAAGAAATCCAGAACACTGGCAAAACCAAAGGACCACAGTTCATGTAGCCTTGAAGAACAACGGGCCACAACCAAAGGCCTTCTCCACTGCCTGCGTGACACACGTAGGCTGCTCCACACATGCCAGGGGGGAAGGGAAACATACCGCTGACAGACTCTTCCTGGCTGACTTGGGTTTGGCTTTCCTCTGTGTGACAGTTCTGGGGTTTGACTGAATTCCCAGAAGCTATGCCTACACCCAGGGCATCGATCGGGAGCTCCCTGCTCAGCATCCTCACAGCCCTTTCAGCTGTGTCTGGCCTAACAGAAACAATCCTCTCTACCCGGCTCCTGAAGTATTATGGCTTGATCACCACAGGAGTCATTTCCAGTTGGCTCCACATGGGCAGCCTAACACACTGTGTGTTCTTTGTCTTTGCTCCAGGAAGTCCTTTTGAGATGGCTACCTTCTTCCTCCCATTAAGCAAGAAAACCTCTTCAAATCATGACTTGCTAAAAGATAACCAGGCACGTGTTTATGCCTTTAAAAGAAACCTAAACCAACCCATCTTCCCAGACCCGCTCTGCTATCCACTGGACCAATAGTACAGTCCTGTTAGATGGCCAGTAGGGCCCTGAACAGCCTGAGTCTTACATCGCCATCATCTTGCTCTTCTTGGATGTGATACTGGCAAGAATTGATGAGCCGTGGGTCACATGGGCGTGGGGTTCTAGAGCCTGTGGTGTTGATAAGTAATCTTAGAAGTGTTGGCCTCCCCACTAAGTCACTGTATACATTTTCAGCATCATTCATCAAAAACTTGTTATATGTCAAGAACTTTCCTGGGGGTGGGGGTGGGGGTGAGGATAAAAGAGTGACTTGATGAGACAAAAGCCTTAGTCCCGTGGTGTGATAGCCTAAGTGGGATGCAATAAGTAAATCATTACAAATTGGGCGGCCAAGAGGATCAAATAGAGATGGGTGGCCTGAGAGCACACAGGGAGGACATCAGGTCTGGTCTTGGAGGGCCTAGGAAAGACTTCCTCTAGGAAGGCACAACCAGAGATCTGCAACGGACATGTCATGGAGAGAGATGGCCACTCCAGGAAGTAGGCAGTGTGGCAAAGACAAGTTTGAAAAGCAGAAGCTTGAAGGTTTGGGGAAGTGGGAGTGTCGCAGTTGTTCCCTGGAAAGCAAGCAGGTGCAGGCTGCTAGGAGTAGCTACAGGATGCCTATGTCTTCACGGAAGGTGAAGGTGAGATGGAAGGAGAGATGGTAGCTTGATGGGGGACTCCTTCTGCCAGAGATGGAGTGGGGTGGCCAACCATGGTCTCGGACCTTCTCTTCCTACACGGCTGTTATCTGCGCTTTGCCGTCACACCATGCCAATCATACCTGGTAGTAAGAACACACCTGTTTTCATTGGGGTGTTTATTAAAATGAAAATAACTAAATGTTGGTCCTCTAGTGCCTGACCACCCTAAAATGCCCTGTAAATCGATGGTGCCGGTGAGAGAAACCAATTAGCAGCACCCTGGCTCTCACAGTTAGACCGACAGATTCCTAGCCAGGAAGAGTCTGGGCAGGGATCCTATGAGTGGCTTTCCAACCAGGCAGCACCATTTCTTTGCCAAACTAAAGGTCATCACATTCAAAGTCCAGGTCAGGCCCTGTCAGGCCAGAAACTAGAGGACTAGGAAGTATAGTGGTACCGGGAAGATGTGAATCAAAGACAGACCTCCCTGGGTACCAAAGTTTCAGGGATGTAACTAAAGGGAAGTCTCTGCCTTTTTGGCTCTCAGAGCATCACCTTCTCATCTCCGGGCCTTGGGAGGATAGGACCAGGGGGCTGGGATGTTTCTTTCTGGTTTCTGTCTTGGATTTCAAGAGCCCCTTGCTCTGCTAAATCTTGCTGTCACAGCTTGCTCACATTGTTTTTTTTTTTTTTTTTACACTCAGGACCCCCTGCCTAGCAAGGCCCTCCACATCAATTATTAGTCTGGAAAATGCCCCCCACGGATTTAAAGGCCACTCTGACAGAGGCAGCTCCTCAGCTAAGACCCTCCCTCTTCCCAGATGACTCCAACTTATGTCAAGTTGACAAAAAAAAAACCCAACCAGTACAAACGGCTTCCCGTTTTAAAGTCTACGAATTGTAACTCTTTACGCCCTTAATTTAGAACTGCTTCTCAGTGTATAATTAGCTCACACTTCACATTGTGCCGCTGCACCGTCTTCAAATCTGTTCTGTCTTTGTGAGCACTTCTTGCAGAGGGCCAGGGCGGGAGAATCAAGCTCTGGGCCCCAGTCCAGCACTGGCTGATGTCCCTGACCAGCAAGTTTGGAGGGATCTAGAGAGCACATGGTATAGTCAGGACAGCCCAAAGAGATGGAGGAAGAGCAGCATGGCCTGTGATGGGTGCCATAGCAACACAGCTAGGTCAGCCCAGCCTGGGAACAGCTGCATGAGTTAGGATCTGCAGAGGGAGACAAAGGAAAGCCGAGAATATTATTTTCGTGTAATTTTTGAGTCCAGTACTTGGGATAAAAGCAAATAGGAGGCCAGAAGGCAGCTGTCTGGGAAACCAACCAGGCTAGAAGAAGCTGGAATGCTGATCTCCAAAGGGGGAGGTGCCAGAACCCCACATGCCCGTGAGGTGGCCACTCAGCGACAGCATCCTCTTCAGCACCGCTGGTGCCTCTGACCCTGTTTGATGACTGAACATCAGGTTCTTAGGCTGCTTCTGAGGCAGATTAAAATGTAATCTCCTTATGGGGTTGAAGTGGGGGAAAAGAGAAGCCTGCCCCCCCCCTTCCATCTCGGGGGTGAGTGGGAAACACTGCTCTCTCCTGTACAGGCAATGAGCCGGGGACATAGAGGAACATGTGCCAAGCGGCCTCACAGTGCGTCTGAAGGAGCTAGTTGTGAAGGGAAAGCAAAAGGAAACATGTATAAAAGCCACTTTATTCTTTGAAAAATAACTGCAGGATAGGCCTTGCAGCATGGGAGATATAGGTATAGGTATAGGTATAGGAATAAGAATATATGTGAAAGTGGGTCCTCGTGCCTCAGCGCTGTTAACTTTAGTGCCTGAGAGGCTGAGGCAGGACTGGGTTAGAGTCCCCCCTCCTAGTTAGAGTGAGATCCCGTCTGTAAACAGCACCACCGCTAATAACAACCCCTCAGGTTCCGACAGCACTTAGCAGGCAGTGTGACACACTGTGACTTCAGGGAAGCCTCCAGCAGAGACCGTTTGAAGGATCTCCATCTCACAGAAAAGGAAGCCACACAGCAGAAGGAGGGAGGCTGCCTTTACGGGATGCAACGCCGGCTCACGCCAAAGCTATGCTCTGACTGAGGCCCTCTGACAGACCTTGTTTACTCTCCCACTACACGGCTGCCCTGTAGGCCTCTGGTCCTTTGACCTCGCTGTGACCGCAGCTTCTCCGGGAGAACATTCCAGAAGCGGAGTGAAGGGCTGTGAATGATGTGCAGTGCTCTCTGAACTACCTCATGCACCTCATCCACTTCCTTTTGGTCACACCGGACCCGAGGCCACAGTGGTTTGGCGTGTTGGTTTTCCTCTTTGTGACCACTGGGCATGTGCGTGTTTCTTTTATGCAAGAAAGACTAGGAAGGCAGGCAACAGCGAGAGGCATGGGGCGACCCGGGCCGGAGCGGTAGGCAGCATTTCTCAGCAGCGCTCAGGGCAGACTTAGACCCATCACCCACTGCTTGACTGCTTGCTTCCAGCTGTTTTGTGTATGTCTTGTGCCTTTGCTACAGCTGAGAGCAAATGTGCCATTGTCTGCCGGTGGCATCACCTGTTTCTGGGTCTCTTTCCTGGTACTATCCTGAGGGTCCGAGGGACGGCGGACAACTTGAAGGGTACCCATTAGCTCAAGTTAGAAAGATCATCTTTTCAATTCCTTCAGGGACTGGTTTTAATTTTGCCAATATAAGGGCTCACTGTCAAGGCTGAGGATGTAGCTCAGGTGGCAGAGGTCATGCCTAACGTACATGGAACCCTGGCTTCAGTCCCCAGAACCCCTTAAAAAGATGGGTGTGGCGGAGTGTGGTGGCGCACATGTTTTATAATCCCTGCACTCAGGAGGCAGAGGCAGGTGGATCTCTGAGTTCAAGGCCAGCCTGGTCTACATGGTGACTTCCAGGACAGCCAGGGGTGCACCGTTGGGCGTGGTGGCGAATGCCTGTAGTCCAGTACTACTCTCAGGGACGTAGAGGTAGGGGGATCAGCAGTTCAAGGTCAACCTCAGGAGCAGGCTACTTAAGATCCTGCCTTAGCAGCGGGAAAGGAACTTGGTGTTTTTATATTTTATTATTCTTTGGGAGCTAAAATCAATCAGAATATTCTGGCCCATGATCCATCCAGAGATGTTGGTCTGGGTTACTTGGGTAGGAGTTTGTCGTTCCTCTCTTGACACTCGTTGGTTAAGTGTCCCGCATGAAGCTATTTGCTGGAGATGAAAACAATCTTTGCCTGACTTACAAACCTTGCCAGGCCAGAGGCGTGGGCAAGTGTCATTTCAGCAATGAAGCTAAGACCAGATCCTAGTAAGAATCTGTGTCATTTGCAGTGTGCACATGGGGAATTTCCAGTCAACACTGATGCTAGCTTTTTAAGGAAACTAAAAGAAAAACATATGTCTTTATGCTTAAAATAGTGATTGACTACATCTTTTTAAATAAGTGTTATGCTAGCTAAGGTCATCCAGAAGTTAAAACAATAAGGCAATAAAGCCCCCTAAGGGTCAGACTTTAGGGAGCCTGGCCTGTAACATTAGTACATAAGCAGGTGGGTGGGTGCTGGGTGCCAGCTCCAGCCCATTGACTGGGTTCTCTCTGTCCACAGGAGATAAGGAGTCAGTGAGGGAGGAGTCAGACACGGCGGCCAGGGAATGTTGCAGCCCTGACTGACCAGCCATCACCATTTATACAGGTTTCACAGAACAAAGACAGACTAATAATTATCCAAGAGGTATGGATTATATCATTATCTATATTATATTATATTATATTATATTATATTATATTATATTACATTATATTATATCATTTGTGTCTTTGGACATGTGTTTGGTTTTTCAAAGCAAGCCTGGGGTTACAAGTTCAGTCACATCAAGTGCAAATACAGTCTTGCCAGGCCTCTGAGGAAGAGGATACAGACCAGATGAGACTTGATAGGCTGAGGTCAGATGTTAGCAGAGGAGGGCTCCCCTTTCTGAGGACTGGGGGATGTGGGAGGATGAGGGAGGGAGGGTGGAGCCAGTTGGTGGCGCAGGGGGAGGGGGGGCCAGGAAGGGGACTGGGATACAGTCGGGATGTAAAGTGAACAAATAAATAAAAAAAATCAAAGTAAATAATTTTTAAAAAGAAAATGTAAATAGAACAGATTTTATTTTTATTATTAGTTCTATCACTCCAATGCAAAGAATCTAAGGAATGTCTCTGCCAAAGCAAACACATCTATTATATGACAGCCTGCTAAAAGCAGGCAGCATTTACAGTTTCTAAGCACTCCAGACAACCAGAGCATAGCTGAACTGGTCTTTTTATGAATAACAAACACTAATACCTAACTCTTTTTATTATATTGTTCTATCATCTATGCTATGAAGTAGGAAAATTTTATTTTACTTAATTTTTCTTGTTTACTGAGTTTTATTCCACCAGGGGTGTACCCAGTATGACCCCCCCTATCTTTAAGCTACATTTTTCAGAGAGCTCTAAGTGTAAAAAGAGGTTTAGAATCTGTTACTAATTCTCCTGGCCAGTCAGAGTCTGTCAGTTGTCTGTCTACCCTGCACCAGCTGTGCGTTTGACTTTACTTAGGGGCAGATACCTCAAGAAGATTCCTAGAGTTGTGGCCTCATTTAGAGATTCCTAGCTTTTGCTTATCTGAGTTTATCACAATCTCCAGGACATAAGAAAGACTTGTAAATAGTAGCCATATAATTATTTCCCTAAAAGCAGAAATAAGCTTAGGACTTTCCTAAAAACTACTCAGACATAATTTTCTTGGGAAGAGACATAAAATGAATCATAATGCAGAAAGTCCTCAAAATACACCATTCAGAGACCAAACCGTAAAAGTGAGAGACAGAACGGCATCGATCACAGCGTCTTTCCAGCGGGCCTGGCTGTGGGGAGTGAGGACATTTTCTAAGACAACTTTTCAACTTCTGCACTGTTGACATCTGGAGTTATCCTTTGTCGCAGGGACAGTAGGCTGTCTTGTAGCACCTGCCGTCACTAGATGCTGCCAGCTAGATGCTGGTGGCCACATTCCTCACCGAGGTATGAGAATCAAGTGTCTTCAGGTGTTACCAAGTATTTTCCCAGAACCCTTGTTTAGAAAACCAGATGTGGTGGCCCACACCTTTAATCAAAGCACTTAAGAGGCAGAGGCAAGTGGATCTCTGTGAGTTCAAGGCCAGACTGGTCTACAAACCAAGTACAGGACAGACAAGGCTACACAGAGAAATCCTGTCTCAAACATTTTTAAAAAACAAAGGACAAAACAAAACAAAAACCCCTGTTTAAGGGCTGGAGAGATGGCTTGGTGGTTAAGAACACTGACTGGTCTTCCAGAGTCCAGGGTTCAAATCCCAGCACTTATATGACAGTTCACAATTATCTATAACTCCAAGATCAGACAGACACACAGACACGCATGCAAACAAAACACCAAAGCACATAATAAATAAATAAATACATATATACATACATACACAAGGCAGAAAGAAAGAAAGAGAGAAAGACAGACAAGGGGACAAGGCAGAATCCCCCTCTCTGTTAACAAATAACCTAGGCTAGGAATTAACTCCACTGGGAAATCACTTCGTTAGCATACCTAAAGCCCTGGAGTCTAATCCCCAACATTTTGCAGAACAAAATCTCATTTGTAGCAAGAAAACTCCAAAGGGAATCTTCACAGGAGTGCTTTCTTTGCACAGTTACATAAAAAATAAGGAAAAGAGAATTTTGTTAAACATTTTGCTTAACATAAGGCCACAGCCCCTTTTATTTAAATAAAATACTCTCTGCAAGTCCTGGTGATATTTATGTGCCACCTCCCCCAGTTTCTCTCCTTCCATGAAATGCCTGAAAGACTACAGAGTACATTACTACACACACACACACACACACACACAC
>OU015744.1:129592496-129610259 GCA_907169655.1 Acomys percivali | reverse complement strand
AGAGAGAGAGAGAGAGAGAGAGAGAGAGAGAGAGAGAGAGAGAGAGATGGATTGCTTCAAGACACTTCTAGAGAGAAACTCTCCAGAGAACGCTTTGAGAGGGCTGCTGCTGCTGCTGCTGTTTGCTGTTTAGCTGGACTGTTGGAATCCTGACAACAAAGATTGGATTCACCTCCCAAAGAGTTGACTCTAAAAAGGTCTTCATCCCCTGTTCCTAACCTCCTTTCTCCCCCACCTACAGTAGGTGGGTTGGAAAGGAAGTAGAGGCATTAAGGAACCCCAAATAAAGTAGGTTTTTAAGAATTCAAAGCCAGGTAGTGGTGGTGCATGCCTTTAATCCCAGCATGCAGGAGGAACAGAGGCAGACGGATCTGAGTTCAAGACCAGCTTGGTCTATAGAGTGAGTTCCAGGACAGCCAAGGCTAAACAAAGATTTCCTGTCTCGACAAACCACATCACATACACACACACACACACACACACACACACACACACACCCCAAAGCCTACAGGGTCTGGTGAGAGCCTGGGCCTTGTTAGTTACTTGCCCAACACCAAACTGGAGGTTCACAATTCTCCATCAGGTCAGGGCTACTGTGTCAGTTTCTGGGCAGAAAAGGACAGAACAAGACATCTGGTCAAGCAAAGAGGCAAGAGAGTGGGTTATCTCCCTCATCAAGCATTAGAACTTTTTTTTTTCCTAAAGATTTATTTATTAGGTATACAGTGATCTGCCTGCATGTGAGCCAGCAGGCTAGAAGAGGGCATCACATTATAGATGGTTGTGAGCCACCATGTGGTTGCTGGGAAATGAACTCAGGACCTCTGGAAGAGCAGTCAGCGCCCTTAACTCTCCAGCCCTCTTTTTGTTTTAATTTTTTGTTTTTCAAGACAGGGTTTCTCTTGTAGTCCTGAACTCTTTGTAGACCAGGCAGGCCTCAAACTCAGAGATCCACCTGCCTCTGCCTCCTAGTGTTACAACTCTTTTGATAATCAGGAAGGTTAGGGTAACCCTAAGACTCTCTGTCACGCAGTGAAAGTTTACAGCCCTTCTGGCTAAACTGCCAGCCCCAGGCCAGACAGCAGCAAGGAGCTCAAATTGGCTTGGGAGAATCTAGTGCCTGTGAGAGCCTGATGGATGCAATACATTGGGAACAGCCAACAACCTGGCACGGCAGATGAGCTGGGCAGTACTGGCGAGGCAGCTACCTGAATGATCCTTGTGAGTCTGTCCAGCAGCAGTGAGATCGAGACACGCACACACATATGGGGAGAGACATATCCAGGGAAGAGACCTATGTATGTCACTCCTATACATATTTATTTAATACAAACTTGAGTTGTGTATTTTCAAGGCTTATTATTTTCAACTATGTACACATGTATGGGCATGTTCACACCTGTGTGTGTGTGTGGGGGGGGGGGACTGGAGTTACAGTAGTTGTGAGCTACTGCCAAGTGGGCACTGCAGAAAGCAAGGGGCGGGTCTTAGAGGAACCTCAATCCTGGTCTGGCATCCTTTAAGTGGTTAGTCACCTGTGTTAAAGTAAGGAAAGCAGCGGGGAGGGCTGGGAATCATCTCTCCTGCTTAAGGTAGCTGAGAAAGTAAAACATGTTAATTATGGATCTGGCATACATAAGACAGTTAGTGGTTTGCCTGTGAAAAATAAGATTGGCTTTAATAGTTACTAATGTAGTCTGTTTGACCTGTGAGGTAGCTCCAAAGTGGTTTTCTGAGGCTTACAAAGTGGTTTTCTTAGGTTTACAAAAAGAAACTTTAGATATGTTAATATTGCCATTGTCTGCAATCTGTAAACAATTTTGGGTTAAAAGCATGAACTTTTCTCATTAAAGAAAACAAGCGTTTTTGACAACTTTTTGGGAAAACCCTGGGCCGGCAAGTTTTCTAGGGCTTCTAAGAGATCTGATATAGCACCATTTCCTTCCTCCCACTGGAAGGCCTCTGCAGTGTATGCCAGGGATTAGCTCCCAATGCTGTGGGACCCCAGATTGCCCTGACTGTTCCAGTGTCCATTTGTCATTTACATGGCTCCCCCCATCCCCATGAATTTTTATATTGAGCTTGAGGTGAGCCTTCCAAAATGTTAGTGACCCACAAGACTCTCTGGGGCTTTCCTCTTAATTGTCAGACCTGAGGGCTCCTCCTTATGGAGATTAAAGGGCTTTATCACACATAGAATGACAATCCTTTTTCCAATGGACCTTTTACAGATGGCTGGAGTTAGGACATTTGCCCTTCATTGCCCCTCCTTTCCATATTTAAAATATTTTGTTTTGAGGTCCTCCTGGAGGGCCTGGGCTAGAGAAGCAGCCCTTGGGAAGTTGCCCCAACATCTTGAGTGACAACTATCCACTTATGTAAGGCTTTTCCAAACCCTGACATCATAGTCTGTGTTCAGAGGTCACGCCTTCCCAAACTATGTTCTTAACAATTTCTCTAGCCATAGGATGTAGGCTCATTTTTGTTCTAAGAACAAAGTCTCAGAGAGAGGCTTTTTGGGCTTTTGCCAGAGGAAGGGAAGGAAAGAATCCCTGTCTGGGGATGTGGAAAGCCAGATATGTGGTACTGGGACGGAGGGAGCAAAGGCATACCCCAGAGGTTGGGGAGCCTGTTGTGCTCCTGTGAAGAAGTTACCTTGACCATAAAACTCATTGAAGTATTGGGTCTGGGGGTCGCTCAAATGAAACACCAAGGACACCCAGTGAGAGAAGAAAAAAAATTTTTTATTTTCCAGGAAACAGGTACTGGCAGGCAGGGACACACACAGCTCAATGTCAGAATTGAGAATGTGATCTCAAGCCTGTCAGCTAGCTTATGTAAGCAAAAAAGGAATTAGTTCATACAAGGGGTTGTCAGGGGAACAGGGTGGTCGGCTCTGAATCATGTTATTTTTACTAACTAGACAAAGCAGGTCACAAGATCCTTGAGAAATGCAGGGGGTAGGCTTCTATGTCCTAAAGCATATCTTCTAAGGATGAGTTCAGGTAGCCATTTTAAGATGCCAGCAGCCATATGGCCATCTTACAAGGCTGCTTTCTAACAGTTTAGCCTTTTGTTCATTGAGGGGCACAGTCTGAGGGATCCAATCAGGTCAGGCTTGGGGCGGGGTGATGGTAGACATGAGGGAACGGTCAGGAATATCTGGTTTACTCACCATCAGGTAATTTCACTGGCTTTTCCTTGGAAAAAACCTAGAGACAAGGAAGAACACTTACTACTGGAGAGACTGGAGACCAGTGGGCCGGGGAGGGGAGAGCCAGGGCCCCAGAGTCCTGCACTGCAGTTGGGTAGTTTGCGGGCCACTTTAGTTCTTTATACTCTCTTCCACTTGGTCAGAGTTTAGAGTAATTAATGCTGTTCTTTGAGGAAGAGGTTTGCTTCCCTTTATTAATGTCAGTAAGTGCAAGCCCTTTGCCTCTCGCCCACAATGCCAGAGACGTCAGCTGGTGTTGGAGTAGCTGGAAGGCTGACTCTGACGCCTGAATAGCAGTCTGCTGGTTGGATGGAGATGTGCTGACCTAGAGATAGACCATGGCCCCACCCACACCACCCCATCAGATCTGTAGTAGACATTGAGGTTGTCAATCTCATTGTGTCTGGAAGAGCTGACAATCTTTACACTGGAGGAAAGTGTGAAGTTCTCCTGAGGTTTCTATGTCCAAGATTCTTAGCATAAGGAGGCATCTTCCTGGTAGTTAGTTACATCACATGGGCATCTGCTCGTTCCAACTACCTCTGTTTAAGAACACACATGGCAGGTATTAAGCCAGGACACCAAGTGGATCCCACCACACACCTCGCTCTCCTGGGGACACTAGATCTCTCAACCACGTGTTGGACGATTTCTAGTGGCCGGAAGTTTAGGGCTAGAGAGATGGATGCTCAGCAGTTAAGAGGGCTGTCTGCTCTCCTGTTCCCAGCACCCACACGGCAGCTCACAACTATAACTTCAACTCCAGGGGGATCTGGTGCCTTTTTCCGGTCTCCAAGGGCACTGCCCACGTGATAGAGATGCAGGCAAAACACACAAAAGTAAAAATTTTATAAATAAAACCAACTCTAAAAAAAAAGATTGGCTGGGCGGTGGTGGCGCACGCCTTTAATCCTAGCACTTGGGAGGCAGAGGCTGGTGGATCACTGTGAGTTCAAGGCCAGCCTGGACTACAAAGTGAGTCTAGGACAGCTAAGGCTACCCAGAGAAATCGAGTCTTGAAAAAACAAAACAAAACAACTGAGCTCTACAGACACAAAGCTCTCATGTTTCTCTGTATGTAATTGGGACTGCCTCACAAGTCATCTGTTCCCACTAAGACGGGGACAAGGAAACCCAAAGCCTTGATTCTATATACAACTGCGTACCTTCTCTTCCAGAAGTTGTGCCCACTCATTTCAAGCACCAGAGCTGCAGAAGAAATACCAGAGGTAATTAGGCCAGACTCACTAGCTAATAAAGTCTAGACTATGTTGACAACGATCTTCTTGTGTAAACAGAATCCTCACCGTGCTACCTAGTACACTGGGCACAACTACTCAGTAATGTTTTAACACATTTTTAATGCAAAACTACATCTTTCTCCCTAAGTATTAATTCATTTGCCAACGCTCCCACGTATTATTCCGTGTGTGCACACAGGTGCCACAGCACGAGCGTGAAGGTCCAGTTATAACTCTAGAGCTGCTTCTCCCCACCAGGTCCCAGGAGTCAAATTCACTGCACTTTCAGATGCCTAGGTCTCTAATTTAAAGGGGGTGGTGACTGCATTCAGTTCCCGCCTATGGTCTTGGCCTCAGGTAAATCCTTTAACCCATCACAGCTGCGTATCCAGTCAGGTTAGAGTTCTCATCCTTGGCCAAGAATTCTCCCTAGAATTCTGCCTGGCAAGGCAAGGCTTTTCATTTAACACCTACCTTGAGCTCATTAGCGTCCTGGACGTAGCACCACCGCATCTGTTAAAAAAAAAAAAGTCAACAATGTTACAAGTACCAGACCACCGCTTTTACAAAAAGAACCTTTCTTGTGGCTACCAGCTGCATTGGACACCTAAGTCCTGCCCTGCGTTGGTTCCTGCACAAAGCTCTCATTTCTGACTGAATCCACCTTCTAGGCACAGAATCAATGCTTGGAAACAAAGTTACAAGGTACTGGATGTCTTTAGGGCAAGTTGAACCACTTTCATTGCTTTCAAAACCGGAAGCAAACTTGTTTGCTGAGGCTGATGGGGAAGGGAAGTGAGGCCCAGCCTAGAGCTTGCGGAGCCCAGTTCTTAGACAGCGGCTCCTGCTGCCCCTCACTCCAGGCGCTTAACCCAATGGGTCAGTAGAAATAACCTCAAGGAAACAGAACTGCCACCCACTGCACTTGCATACAGGATAGGGGAGTTGTACATTAGAGGCCACAACAGTATTTTCCCTCTAAAATGGTCTTCACCAGGCACAGAAATTCCAACTCGGATACTAAGGCAGACAGATTCCCTGGGCCAACGTGAGAACCTGTCTCAATAATTCAATAAGCCATGTCTCAGTTATGCCATATTTTTAATTGATGTTTCATTCAGCGTCCTCTTGTCAAACACAAACTTCGCATCTCAAAGAAAACAACTAAGTGGCACCTTCTTTCCTTCACTTGCATCTAAACTTAGGTCTTCACAAATATTAAAGCAGAAGTCATCGGGCAGGACTCCCAGGTGCTCATTAGACACAACTGCCCGGTCTTAGGAACTCTCCAGAGATAAAATATTTCTACGTCAGAGCACAAAAGTTAGGCACCTAATACCCTGTACACGTGCGAACCCGGCCGCTCAGATTTTAACCCAAGGCCGAAACCCACACAGGCTGCGTTTATGTTAGAGGGAGGCTGGCTAATCCACTGCTATGGGCATAGAGCGCTCTGCTTGACTCACTCGCTGGCATCCGCTCTCTAAAGACACCCTCAAACCTTAAACACAAAACAAAAAATCCCAGCCTCTGTGCATTTGACGGGCACCTGTGGCGAGCACGCGGCTGTGTGGGCGAAATTACCTCCGTTCCCTGTTAACACTGAAATTATCTTGCTACTTTCGGAACTCTGATCTCATTCGCTTCCTAAATAGGCGATGTCCCCGTCCCCAGACTAATGGGCAGGCAGAAGCTCCGAGTGTGCCAAGGACACCGGGGCCGTCCCGACTCCGTGCCTACACTCAGGAGCGGTCAAATCCGGCTGCACGAGAGACCGATCCCCTGTCCCACACCGAAGGGATGAGCGCCGGGCAGGAACCGGCACGCGGGGCTAGCACCGTAGGGACCTCCGAGGCCACGAGGTGGGCTCTTACGATCCCCGACGCAGGCACTACTTACCAGGAGCACGCCGCAGCGGAAAAGGGAGAGTGCCGGGCGGGACCAAGTTTAAAACGGGTGGGACAGTGAACACCAGGCGCAGCCAACCAGAGACCTAGAGCCCCTCCCTGCCTGCCCCTTGCCAGGTTCCCGCCTTACATCCGCTCCCGTGCCTGTGCGCGCCCCCTGGCGACCTTAGCCCTGAGCCTAAGCATCTGTCCCACCCACCGCCTCTACTACGGAATAGGTCATCTCGCTGGAGGCTTAGCGCCACAGCTGTCTAGGAATTTCTGCCTCTTTCCTTTTCTTCTCCCATGTTTCTTAAAAATCATTAATTGAATTTGGTACTATTCCACACTCTTTTGTGCTTACTTTTATTAAAGATCCATATATAACAGAATTTGCTTCTGTTAAACTGTGTAATCACGGAGAGTGGAGTGCACCATCTTTGAAGAGGGCCTGATGGAAGCTGAGGACCCCAAGCCTAGAAATCCCGCTCCTGGCTATGCACTTCCAATGCTGGCCAAGATCTGTAAACATCTTGTCCTCGGAGCACTTCTGTGGCCAAAGGGGGGAGGGGGGTGTCTGTGCCAGACAGAATCAGGCTGGAGTTTGGGGAGTCTGGCTTTGTCCAGACAGGCTTCCCTGTGTAGCCCCTTGTAGACCAGGCAGGGCTCAAACTCAGAGACCCTCTTTCCTCTGCCTCCCCAGCGTTGGGATTAAAGTCTTGTGCCACCACTGCTCTGCTCTGCAACTGTCCCTCTAAGGAGGGGAGACAGAAATACAACCTCGGCGTTGTGTTTGGACTGAGTGGAAAGAGATGCGACAATAAGCCCAGGAACGCCACGGGTTGCGACCACTGCCAGAAGCTAGGAAGGAACAGGAGGGATTCCTTTCCGTGGATCTCAGAGATCGTGTGGTCCAGCTGATACCTTGGATTTCTGGCTGCCAGCACTGAACTGGCATTTCTGTTGGAAGCCACCAAGCGCTTGTTAAGGGCGCCCAGGAAACTAACACAAGGACTGCTGGGAAGGGGCTGACTCCTCCCCGAGGTTAAGACTAACCCGCTCCTTTGGGCCCTTTTCCCCTCGCCTGCTGCTGTTGACTGCTTTGCGCAGTCGCAGTCACCGAGGTAGGTAACTGCTGCGCTGATCAGTGCTGGGGAGCGCGAAGGGGAGCATCTTAGTCATAAGTGCCCGAGTTTAGGGACTTTTGGGAAAACTCTAAGGCAAACCAATGGTCCCCTCACCCAAAGAGCTGACACTCCGTTCTACAGCAGGAATTCTCTGGAAGGAGAACTGAGGGGAAGAACTTAGGAGCAGGAGTTAGGAGGCAAGAGCCAGGTCACCCCATACCTTCTTCTAGGGAGTTCTACAAGCCGAAAAGCACTGCTGGGCCACACCTGTGGTCCTCGTCCTACCTTTGCAGATATTTGCTTTTACCCACAATTTGCCCCTGGAACTGTGCCAGTTGAGTTAGAAGGACTGAATTCATGTTTTGTGCCAAGTTCGTGTGGGCTTCTATTCCAAAGAGTGAGAGTCCATGATGGCAGAGTTCGCAAGCCTGGCTGCAGGAATTGGAAGCCGCGGACTCAAGTCTCCAACTGAAAGCTCAAGGCAGAGAGAGAATTAGAAATGACACAAGTCTTTAAACTCTTAAAGCCTGTCTCTAGCTACACTTCCTCCAAGGTCATTCCTCCTAAGCCTCCTCATGAGCTGCTGAGTGGGGACCAAACCTGAGACTATGAGAGCCATCCCCATCCAAACCAAGATCTTCCCCACTGAGGCACTGTCCACAGCAGAGTCGCCCTGAGAAGACATTAAGCCCAGGGTTAGCGTTTCCTTCTCTAGTGAGGGTCAAGAATTCAGCCCGGAGCCTGCAATAGATTTGAATGAAGGCAGATGGCACTGTGTTCTGAACTCCTGTAACCCCAGCTCAGAGGGAGAGGTAGGTCAACCTGGTTGCATAGTGAGATCTTTTATGCATTTATTTTTTTAGTCTAAGATTTATGTATTTATTATGTATACAGCGTTCTGGCCTGCAGACCAGAAGAGCGCACCAGATCTCATGATGGCTGCTGTGAGCCACCATGTGGTTGCTGGAAATGAACTCAGGAACTTTGGAAGAGCAGCCAGTGCTCTTAAGCTCTGAACCATCTCTCCAGCCCGCATAGTGAGATCTTGCTCACCTCACAAAAGGAGAAATAGCACAAAGGAATAGTATTCTCTCATTTATACACCAAGGCAGTGATTCTCAACCTTCCCAATACTGCGACCCTTTGCTATAGCTCTTCATGTTGTAGTGACACCAACCATAAATGATTTTGTTGCTACTTCCTAACTGTAATTTTGCTACTGTTAAGAATCATAATGTAAATATCTGATATGAAGATGTCTGATATTCAACCCTTAAAGGGATTGAGACCTCCAGGTTGAGAGCCACTGTGCTAAAGTAACTGAGTATTCATGTTCTTGGACCCAGCTATGTTTTGTATCTTGGGGCCTTGGTCTAGTAAGGCAGGCTTTCTGTCATGAGGTAACACCCTCAGCCCTCAAATATCCTCTCTTGGTATTGGCTGGCTTGACCATCACTCACCCAGGAAGCCCAGGGCATTGGCTGTGTACAGCAGAAAGCCTGGGGCATTGGCTGTGTACAGCAGTAAGCCAAGGGCATTGGCTGTGCACAACAGGAAGCCTGGGGCATTGGCCATGCTTGGTACTACGTTAGGATCAGGGGCAGTCTGTTCCCAGCTCCACTCCGCCAGACCATGCTTTGGGCTCTTGCTTAGCCTTCCCTCATGCCTTTGCAGAGGAAGGAATGTTGGAAAGATGTTGTGTTGATGTAAATGTTGGCAGGAAATGAAGGCAGTCCTCGGGCCTCCATTCTCTGCCTGCCCCACTCTCAGTGGGATCCAGTAGAGGTTCTCTTTGATGGGGTGGGGGGAGGGAGGAAGCAAGTAAGGGGCCCTCTGAAGGCCATTGACTGAGCAGTCAATTGGATAGACGTATCAACTTTAAACCTTCATACTTCTTTTGATAGTATTGGCTGAAAGGAAAGCAGCATTCCTCAGTCATCACATGCAGCTCCATGACTCTGCCCTTAACTCAGTGTAAATATTCAGTCCTCTCTTATGCTGTGGCTGCTGGCACCCACCGGTTCATCCTTGTTGAAGAAGGTCAGTTTGGAAGTTTCGAGGCCTCGCTTCCTTCCCCATCACTGCCCAGTTGGGTGGGGGCTGAGTGGGACCGTGTCCTTTCTAAAGTCACCAGCGGAATAGTAATACACCAGTTCTCCTGCCTGTGCTGGTTCCTAATGTGATGTGGGAAGAAAGTGGGAGAAGGCTTTTGCATGTGCTACCCTGCTATACAACACTTCACTGGTCTTTGCTGGTCTTCACTGGTCTTCCCTGGTCTTTGCTGGTCTTCGCTGGTCTTCCCTGGTCTTCGCTGGTCTTCCCTGGTCTTTGCTGGTCTTCTCTGGTCTTCACTGGTCTTTACTGGTCTTTGCTGGTCTTCACTGGTCTTTACTGGTCTTTGCTTCGCAGAGAGAAATGTTGCAGAGAACATCTCATGGTGCTCTTGTTGATCCTGGCCACTTCCATTGACTCATTACCAATTTGACAGAAGCTGGTGGTTTCTGCTGGATCATGCCACCGTTGTGGATCCATGAGACTTTTTGGTGTTGGCTATTGGTCTGGACTGCTGGCATCCTGACAGCAAAGAGTGGTATTGGCCAAAGGAACTACATCTAAACAGGTCCATAACACCTTTTTTCCTATTTACATTCTTTCTCCCCTTCCTCTGGCTAGTAGGTTAGAAGTGAGGTTGAAGTGTTTAAGAACCATAAATAAAGTAGGTGTAGAAAACCGAAGCCTACACTCATGTGCTCAATGGACTAGCAGACACACATGTGGGAGTCTGCTTTCACAGATTAATGAGCCAAATCATGGGCTCTTGTGTCTGTGGTTAGTGCATATTTCGCTTGTGTTGCTGCAATGCAGTGAGAACAGAAAGCAACAGCGGGCATTATTGATGGTTTCAGTGATCGCCCCTGTTGGGTCCATTTCTAACTGGGCCTGTTGGGTGGTTCGCCATGTATAGGTCTCCTCCAGGACAGCCTGCCCATTCTGAGAAGCTGGAGGCTTGTTTGTTAGCCAAGAGAATGTCTGCCCTTGATGAGGCAGAATGGTTTCATCCTCTCCACAGGTGTATGCCCTGGACACCTTGGAATATGATGCTTTGGTTCATCATCCCAGCAAGGCTACCAAATAGTTCACATACAGGCTTGTGGCTTACAAGCCTCAGCCTTGCTCTCCACGGTACTTTAGGAAGAATATGAATAATATGCAAGCTAAGATGAAAGGGCATATTTAATGCACAGATCACCACTGTGTGCACATGTGCATGCACTATACTAGCAGATGGTGCCAGCTTCCTTGGACCTGGACTTATAGATAGCTGTGAGCTACCTGAGAGCATGCTGGGAACTAAACTCAGGTCTTCAGCAAGAACAGTACCGTCTTTTAACTGCTGAACCATCTTCCCAGCCATGTAAAAACAAAAATAAAACCAACCAACCAACCGAACTAAAAACCCCACCATTTTAACTCCTCATCCTGCCACAATTAACCCGCCCTTTATTTCTCCTTATAGCAACACCCCTCAAAAGAGTTGTCCGCTATTCATGTTCTTGGTATGTTAGGTGTCGTAAGCCACCAAGGAACTGAAAAGTAAAACAATACTGTGACACCACTTACACACTTATCAAAGTGGCTGAAGCCCAGAACTGACGAGAAGAGTGAGAGGAACCCCATCATTGCTTGTGGGGGTGCAAACAGGAGCGTTCAGAAGACTGTGGGTGGTTTCTTACAACACTAACCACACTATGAAAGTGAGATCCAGCATTTCTGCTCCTTGGCATTTACCCAAGGGAGGCGAAAACTTATGTACACATGGAAAGCTATGCAAAAATGTTTATATCAGCTTTATTCATCATTGCAAACTCAGAGCAGCCAAGCTGTCCTTCAGGAGGTGAATAGATAAACTGTCCAGACAATGGAATATTATTAACATTAGACAGATATGAGTTAGCAAGTCCCTGAACCTCAGTTCTATTACTAAGTGAAAGAAATCAATCTAAAAAGGCTACATTTTATGTGATTCAAATAGCAGAACAGTTAGAAAATGGGAAAACTTGGTAGCAGAGGGAGGGGTGAGTGACTAGAACCAGATTCCGTAGCACACAACAACTATTCTGCATATGAGGGTGGGCACCTGCCATCAGAACACAGCACAGACACAGTGAACCTCTCAGTGTTGCTTCGTAACTGTAAATACAGTCCTCTCCCGTGGATCCTGATAGCATGGAAGGCTGTGTGTGCAGCGAAGGGCCGACGGGACAGCTCCTTATTCTCTGCTAAGGTTCACTGTGGATTTGAACTTGCTCTAAGGAGACAGAGACGTGGCTCAATGGTTAAGAGAACTTTCTGCTCTTCCAGAGGACTAGAGTTCAGTTCCCAGCATCCTCCAGGGTGACTCCTAGACACCTGTAACTCCAGCTCCTGGAGATCTGGTGCCCATTTCTGGCCACAGCAGAGCCCTGTGCCAATATATACGGATAAAAAATAAACTAGCAGGGCTGGAGAGATGGCTCAGTGGTTAAGAGCACTGTCTGTTCTTCTGGAGGTCCTGAGTTCAATTCCTAGCAACTACATGGTACCTCACAACCATCTATAATGTGATCTGATGCTCTCTTCTGGCCTGCAGGTGTGCATGCAGGCAGAACATACATACATAATAATAAATAATAATAAATAAATAATAATAAATAAATCTTTTTTAAAAAAACAAGCAAATAAAAATATATAATTACTTTGAAAGGTAAAGTTTTGCTGGTGTGACATAGTATCACATGTCTGCATGTGATACTCTTGAGGTAGAGGTAGGAAGATCAAGAGTTCGGGGCTGGAGAGATGGCTCAGCGGTTGAGAGCACTGACTGCTCCTCTAAAGGACCCAGGTTCAATTCCCAGCACCCACATGGCAGCTCACAACTGTCTGTTACTCCAAGATCTGACACCCTCACACAGATATGCATGCAGGCAAAACACCAATTCACATAAAAAAAAAAGAGTTCAAGGCATCTGGGGGTGGTAGCACATGCCTTTAATCCCAGAATTTAGAAGGTAGAACTCAGTGAGTTCAAAGTCAGCCTGGTCTACATGGTGAGAGCCTATTTTTAAAAGAAATAGTTCAAAGCAACCTTGGCTAGTGAGTTTGAACCCAGCCTGGGCTACATGAGACCCTGTTGTCAAAACAAACAAAAAACTAAAAACATAAAAAGCAAAAGATAAATTCAATTAAAAATTTACATGAAGTCTTAAACTTGGTAAGGTGGTACATACCTGTAAAGCAAATACTCTTGAGGCTAAGGCAGGAGTGTTGAGGGTTCTAGGAAAGCAAGTGATGGATGCCTCGGTGGTCACTGTCCTGAGGGCAGCTCACACCACAGCTCAGTCAGGAGTACACGTCAGCTGTTCCCACCCTGACATTCAGCAGATGCCATCTGAAGGGACACAGAAAGAAGGTGAAGGTTCCTGTGCTGGCAGGAGAGAAGCATCATTGGGGGTTCTGTAGGGTGAGGGCTGCTATTTAGAACTTTACTTCACCTCCTAAGGGCCCTATGTAAACACAGTAGCATCGGCAGATAGGGGTTCGATATATGAATTTGGAGGAAGCAAATGCTGACACAAGTGCTTATGAGCCAGCATTGTGCTGGGCGGGGCCACAGGATGCCTGGGGGACCCTACAGTTCACTCAGATTTACTCAGATTCAATAATGTAAATGGATCTGAGGCCGATGTTCGGTCTATTTCTGTCGAAGGCCCCGAGTTTGCGTTTCTGCTCCCTCTTTCTGTGCCCCTGCAGAGACAGTGGATGCCTCCTAGATAAAGAGCAAGGTTTTCTGTTTGTTTTTGTTTCTAAGGCAGGTTCTGGGGATCAGACTCCGGTCCTTCTGCTTGTAAGGCAAGCTCTTTACTAACTCAGCTATCTCCTCAGCCTGTCTTCTTTTCTCTGCAGGAGTCTCTACCTTTTAGTGAAACTTGAACTCTCTTGCTGCTGTGTCTGCTAACCCACCCACCTTTCCAGTGCCTGGTACAGTTTAGTGTGCCCAAGAAGACTCACCCATGCATGTTCCAAACACCCTTAAGTCTACTTTAAAGCCTTGACCTGAAATCATGTTTGTCTACTAGGAGAGGAACCACCTCTTGTGGCAGCATGGTCTCTGCCAACTGATAAACAACCTAGTATGGACTCTGAGAAGGATGTGTGTGTGTGTGTGTGTGTGTGTGTGTGTATGTATGTGTATGTATATAGGACCAAGCTAAGAGGCTGGGCTTTTTGGTCTTGGCATCAATTCCTATTGTTTGGCTGTTCATTGTTTCACTTCGAGATGTTCCTAGAGAGAACAGCTCCAGAGAACGCGTTGAGGTTCCAGGTTCCGGCTGCTTTTTTGGGTTCCGGCAGCTGCATTTGCAGTCGCCATTCCTGAATTGCTGGTTTGCAAGTGGAATCACTCGAAGCAACTGAGTCTAAAAGGATCTACTTCTCCTGTTCCCATTAACCTCTTTTCTCTCCTATCTAGGGTGGGTAGATTGGAAGGGAGGTGTAAGCATTAAAGAACCCCAAATAAAGTAGGTTTGAAAAGTCAAAAGCCTACAGTAACAGGCAGACAACACATTCAGAGTGTCCATAGTTGTTCTGGGGTAGATTCTGAGACCCCTGTATGGTCACTGTCACCAGTGGTGTGCCCATAAATGCTGTACTGTAAAGGCTTCCAACAATGAGACACTATCTCTTCTGCAAGAGCTGTTCGCCTTGGGCCAGCAGTGTGCAGGAGCTGCCTGAAGGGGGAGCTCCAGTTTCCTTTTTAAAAAAGGCTTCGCACCATTTTGAGTTGTATGCCATAGTCTACCAAATGCTTAATTTAGTTTCAACACATTTAAAGACAAGTGTTGGTAACATAATTATCTTGATCTCAGGAAAATTCAGTATAAGATCTCTTTGGGGGAAAAATAAAAGAAACAGAAACAATAATAAAAATGACTCCACTTTCCAAACTAGTTTGGTGTTTGTTAACCAATGAATCTAATATTTTAAAAGTCACCCCAATGTGAGAACCCCTTGGACTGCTTAGCTTTTAAACAAAAGCTGCTTTTCTGTGTGTCTGGAAGAACGACATAGCCTTGTGCTACCATCAAAAGGCCACCTTGTTGCTTAGTTAGTAACTATCCCATCTGCAGCATGGGAATTACCAACTCCACCACTTCCTTTTTTTTTTTTTTTTTTTTTTTTTTAATGGTGTTTTGAGACAGGGCTCCTCTGTGTAGCCTTGGCTGTCCTGGACTCATTTTGTAGACCAGGCTGGCCTGGAACTTAATGAGATCAACCTGCCTCTGCCTCCTGAGTGCTGGGATTAAAGCGTGCACCTGGCTCATTTTAATTTTTAATAAAAAATACAATAAACTAGGAGGCAGCTCTCTTTGACGTTCCAACCAAGATTGGCTTTGTCACAGGTATCTCTTTCTACTTCTCACTCTAGGTAGAAGACTGAGATGTGGGCTGCAGAAAAGACTCACACTTGCCAGGGGATTCAATCTGAATATGTGTTGCTGCAACTGTCAACTTACGGATTGCTCAGGATAATTGGGAAGTAGAAGAGCAGATGATTCCAGTGTTGCAGATAAGGGACCAGAGACTAAAGAAGTGATGAGAAGTGGGCCCGTGAGATGGCTCAGTGGGGGCAGTACTTGCTGAGTTCAATCCTCAGAGCCCACATGAGGGTGGAAGGAGAAAAACAGGCCTGGAAGCTTTCCTCTGATCTGCATATGTACACTGTGGTATGTGCTTGTCTGTGTGCACACACACAGCCCACACCACATCACACCAACACACACACACCATATACACACACACATATACACATACATACACATACCACACAGAGACACATACCACACCACACCACACACACACACACACACACACACACACACCACGCCCCACCCCCCGCACACAAAACAACAACAATAATAAATTTTCAAAAGAAGTCTGAAAGATGACAAGGGAGAGAGCTACACCCTCCTGATTCTCTGGCCTTTGTGTTCCTATTAGAATCTTTGCTGTATATGTTAGATTTTGTCATTGCTGCTGCAGGTTTTGTTGCTGTGTTAAAACACCAGGACCAAAAGCTCCTTGGGAAAAAAAGGGGTTATTGGACTTACATGTCCCAATCACACTCTGTCACTGAGGGAAGTCAGGGCAGGAGCAGAAGCAGGGGTCTGGGGGCAGAAACTGAAGCAGAGGCCACAGAGGACACAGCTTACTGACTTGCTCTTCATGGCACACTGTACAGTCCAGGGCCACCTGCTCAGGGATGGCATTGCCCACGATGGGCTGGGCCCTCTCACATCCAGCCATTTACCAAGCAAATGCCCCACAGGTTTGCTTGTGGCAGTCTGGTGGAGGCAGTCCTCAATTGAAGTTCCTTCTTCCCAGGTGACTCTCGGTGCATCGCTGACACAAAACTAACCAGCACATCATGGTTTCTAGTTGTGTCCACTGATGATGTCTGATAACCAAGTCAAGACTGGACCTGCACAGAAATAATGGATGGTCTTCATTGAGTGTGAGTTAAACAAGGTATTTAAAGTAATCCCAGGCTTCTGTAAGAAGGAAACTAATTTTGATTAATCATCAAGAAATTCTTACATTTCTTTTATTCTGACATGCTTCAAGACTCACAGGAAGCTGAGCTCAGTGGCACATACCTTTAATCCCAGCACTTGGGAGGCAGAGGCAGGTGGATCTCTAGGGTTCGAGGCCAGCCTGGTCTACAAAGAGAGTCCAGGACAGCCAGGGCTACACAGAGAAACCAACCAACCAACCAACCAACCAACCAACCAACCAACCAACCAAAAGACTCACAAGAAGCTCCAAAATGCAGCACCCTATGTGCCTTTCATGTGGTTCTCCCTCAGTGAAAGGATCATACTTATGACACGCCGTCACATCGGGAACCTGACACTTGGGCAGCACTGTTAGTTCAGAGACTCCGTTTGCATTTCTAAAAAACGCTTTCAAATAAAAAGAGAGGCAAGATAGTGTATGCATAGCATGCATCTTATTTGTTGATTTTTAAAGCAAGGGAAAGAGAAAGGGCGCATGCTCTTATTCATTTCCACGTGCTCAGACTACCCTTGGAAAGCGATATGAGAAGGCAGACACCATCTCCTCCAGCAGGAAGTCGGCAGCAAGGTCAGAGGAGGTAGATTTTGAAATACATGTTATTATGACTTGTTTGATTATTTATTTATTTATTTGGTTTTTTGAGACAGGGTTTCTCTGTGTAGCCTTGGCTATCCTGGACTCACTTTGTAGACCAGGCTGGCCTTAAACTCACAGAGATTGGCCTGCCTCTGCCTCCCTGAGTGCTAGGATTACAGGCATGCACCACTGTGCCCGGCAGACTCGTTTATTTTTAAAATGTAAACAAGGCTGTTTTTATATATTCAAACAAATTCTTTTTATTTTATGTGCATTGGTGTTTTTGCCTGCATGTATGTCTGTGTGAGGGTGTCAGATCTTGGAGTTACAGACACTTCAAAGCTGCCATGTGGGTCCTGGGAATTGAACCAGGGTCCTCCAGAAGAGCAGTCAGTGCTCTTAACCACTGAACCATCTCCCCAACCCCAACAAATGAATTCTTGATAGATTTTTTTTAGTTAAAATTCAAGATAAATATTAGTATATCTACCCTATTTTAAAAGGGGTTGGGGTGAAATGTATGTGTGCCTTTGCTTTCACTAGCGCCAGAGGCAGAACTGGGAGAGCTTCTGCTATGTGCCCTTTAATACCTTCTACACTGAAATTCTGTGGTTTTACTTCTGTCAGGTTTAAAGGCCCCAGAAGCCTCCAAAAATCAGCTGATGACTTTGTCGTAAACAGAAGAACTTTGGCCAGGTGAACAGAAGGAATGCCTGATCCTCAATAAATCTCTTTTTAGCCCATGGAGTGGGCTAGTTCAACAGTTTCTCTGCCTTGTCTGTTTTGACAAGGAAAAGAAAACTGGGGATGGGGTCCCACCTAAGCTCTAAAAATACTTTCATTTTTCATGTTTCTTGGAGTTTTTTTTCCCTCCTAAAATATTTGGCAGGTTTGCAACTGCTCTCTGGCTAGAATCCAATTCTTTTTTTAACCCAACAGTTTTTGCTATTTGTCTCGTTCATTATTACTTGGCCTCATGGTTTCCTGCCTGGAGTTTTCTGTTGTACTCAGTCCTCTCTTTGGACCTCTTTCTCTTTCCCTTCCTCTCTCCTTATCTCTACACACACACACACACACACACACACACACACACACACACACACACA
>OU015744.1:129573075-129592486 GCA_907169655.1 Acomys percivali | reverse complement strand
ACACACACACACACACACACACACACACACACACACACACACACACACGCCCCAATATGTATACTTTGACATTTCTCTTTTTTGAACCTTCCAAAAAATAAAAAATAAAAACCAGTTAGGAACCTGGGGGAGGGGGATAGCGGGAACTGGGGCGTCACTCAGCTGCCAGGTCAGCTCGTGTCTATGAGGTCCCCTCACTCTCAGTCCTCTGTGGCTCTCCTGATAGAGTCCCATGACAATGCATAGTCTGCGCTACACCTGGGCCCACTCTCTTTAGTGTTATTAAGGTATGACTACTCTGTCCCCAAGCAAATGACCAAATTGTTTTCAATAGCTGGGTATGAGAGATTTCTAAAACACCTTTTTCCTGATGTGGTCATATATTTGGTTGATATCCCAGTAATGCTTTGTTTTATTAAGACAGGGTCTCAAGTTGCCCAGGCTGGCCTTGCCCAGAAGGCAAGTATTGTAGTATTGTAGTGTTGTAGTGTTATAGTGCTGTAGTGTTGTAGTATTGTAGTGTTGTAGTATTGTAGTAATATTGTATGTCGTATTGCCCAGAAGGAACTTGACCCCTGATCCTACTGCCCCAGCCTCCTGAGTGCTGGGTTATAGGTGCACATGATGTGCCCAGCTGCAATGATGCTTTTTTTTTTTTTTTTGGTTGAGTTTTTGTTGTGTTGTTTTGAGTCAGGGTCTCTCTATGTAACCCTGGGTAGCCTAGAACTTGGAACGTAGACCAGGCTGGCCTTAAACTCACAGAGATATGTCAGCCTCTGCCTCTTAGATGCTAGGATTAAAGGCGTGCTCCATCCCTTCTGGCTGCAATGAAAAGATTAATAGTCAGTCTCTTCTCTGTTAAAATTTTATTTCAGGCTCATGCTTACTTGATGTGCTTAACAGAACTGAGCCGCAAGAAATTATCACTCAAAAGCACCTAGGAGAAAAAGAGACCTGCGTAAGAACAAGTAGCCCCGGCTGGAAACACATGGCATCTTACTATTGCTTATTTCTAGTCTTTTTTTGTTTTGTTTTTTTGTGGGGCAGGGTTTTGTTTTGTTTTCTTTTCTTTTTTTAGACAAGGTTTCTCTCTGTAGCCTTGGCTGTCCTGGAACACACTCTGTAGACCAGGCTGGCCTCGAACTCAGAGAGACCCACCTCCTTCTGCCTCCTGAGGTCTGGGATTAAAGGCGTGCACCACCACACCTGGCTCTATTGCTTATTTCTCAGTAGAATAATTTTTAGAAACAAGATGCATTTAAAAAAAAATCTCCCCTTCCTCATTTGGCTCATTTACTTGGCTGAAACAGAGCACTGTTTTCTTGGTAACCATGGTGAGCTAATTAGTTTTTTGGGCATGTTATCGACCAATTCTCAAGGTCCTTATTTGGAGTCAATTGCTGAATTCAATTGGGGAAGGTGGTGTTTGAATGACGACGATTTACGGCTTCTGTCGATGATGCCTTACGACTCCTGCCGTAAAGGTCGCCTGTGGCGCATGCGCAGTTCTTCTCCCTTGCGGGATCCGGGCGCGGCCGTCGTTTTAAGTGCTCCTCAGTCGGCTGTTCGGTCGTCGCCATGGTGAAGCTGAGCAAAGAAGCCAAACAGAGGCTGCAGCAGCTCTTCAAGGGCGGCCAGTTTGCCATCCGCTGGGGCTTTATTCCTCTCGTGATTTACCTGGGTCAGTGTTTGAAGAGATTGGGAGGAGCCGCAGGGCCAGAGTCTGCGAGTCTTGCCTTTTGGTCTTCGGGGGCGGGGAAAATAAACCGGGTCACTGTGGTGTCCACGTTTTCTGAGGCTATCTGGCCGGGTTCGAGAACCCAACTTCGAGGTCCTTCTTTTAGCTATTGGATAGTATTTAACTAGTCCACATATTCCATAATTATATGTGTAGGGCTATATGATCCCTAAAGAAAGATACAGTTTTCAGAGCGGTCCTTCCCCCACCCCGTAGGCTGGCCTAAGTGGAAAAATCAAGTTAAAACGTCACCACCTTTTCGCGTGATTATGACAGTAGTTGGATGCTTAAGCTTTCTTACTCGTATAATGAAGGATTGTAGTAAATGTTTTTTCTCTCCAAAAGTTAATGACCCCATTTTGCTGGGAAGGAAAACCGAGCCAAAAAGCCGTACCTTCCTTGCCCAAG
Organism: Acomys percivali; assembly: GCA_907169655.1. Lineage (NCBI taxonomy): Eukaryota > Metazoa > Chordata > Mammalia > Rodentia > Muridae > Acomys > Acomys percivali. The sequence continues at coordinate 129,590,340 of OU015744.1, read as the reverse complement.
TGTCGAGGCAAATATTTTCACCTAGGGCAGCACACTGGAGCCTTATCCTTTTGCTGGTTAAGTAGTTTTTTCATTTCATTTTAAATCTTGTTTTATTCCGTCAATAAGGTAAAAGGGAAATAGCGTAGTATTTTAGCTCCAGCTCTCTGGGCTTGAATACGTCATTTGACATTTCAGAGTGTGCATTTCATGTGTTAAAGCATGACCCTCTCAAGGTGCCACTACCAGTTTGTTTCAGATGACTTGCATTATAAAAGATAGACTTGGCAGAGCCTTAAACTAGGCTGGACATTTTCCAGGCAGCTGTTGCCCCTGTAAGCTGTGGTAACCTGGACATTTTGATAGGACTTAAATATTTTTTCTTTAATAGTGTTGAGACAGTGCCTCATGTAGCTCAGGCTAGCCTGGATTTCCTGGTTCTCCTCTCTTTACCTTCCAAATGCTTGAATTACAGGCCTGTGCCATCACATCCAGCTCTGTCCTCTATTTTGAAATAAAAATACATCTCAGATAGTGACATCATATAGGTATCAAATTAAAGCAAATAATTGTGACAGCGAATTCTTGTACTGTTTTTGTTAGTTGTTACATAGCTCTGGCTGTCTTGGAATCACTAAGTAAGTAAACCAGGCTGGGCTTTGCAGCGATCCCTCTGCCCTACCACCTGAGTGCTGGGATCAAAGGCATGTGCTGATGGTTTGCTTTCTAGGCTGTGTTGGCCATACAATTCTTTGCTGCCCCCTCCATTTCCGTAGACTCTGTAGGTGAGGCTGGCCAAATTTACAACCCTGTTTCAGTCTCTGGTACAGTTGGAATTACAGGTGCACTGGGCTCCTCTCCCTGGATGGTTTATCCCTTTCTCCTCCCCATCTCCCTCCTTTTCCCCCCTTCTCCCCAAGACCAGGTCCTTCCGTGAAGCCTAGGCTGGCTTGGCTGTGATCGCAAGCTCCTGCCTTCAGCGTCCGGATAATGAGTCACAGGTGTGCACGGCTGTGTCTGGCTTGAGATTCTGTTTAGCTAGAAGCTATAGCTACTTGTCAGAATCTGGGTCTAGGCCTGGATGGTGCACATTGGTTCTTGTCCTAGGACTTGACATTGCAATGATTTTTGCCCTGGCATCCAAGTCAGGGTGTTTAAGGGTGACACTGTTAGGGCCACCCTGCCAGTGCTTATCATTGCCTGTCCCCATACACTGATGTGAAGTTTAATTTCATGTTTAAGCTGTTTTCCAGGGTCTACATCTTCTCTCATTGAACCGTGAAACTGCAAATTATCTTATGTAGTTTCGGTTTTTTACTGAACTTAATTTTATTATTATTATTTGTATTTTTGAGACTGTACTGTAGCTCTCCTGGAACTCCCTATGTAGACCATGCTTGCCTACAGAGATCTTCCTGCCTCTGTCTCCAGAGTGCTAAAGGTGTCACACCCAGCTGTAATTTATTTTCAAGCTTATCTTTTAGTGCTTCATAAAGGACAGTATTATAGAGTGTGACAGAAATGACATTGTAATAAAGAACCTGCCTGGATATTTACCAACAAAAAACTTTCATTGTTGTTGTTTGCTTGTTATTAAGACAGCGTATCACTGTGTTGCCTTGGTTAGCCTAGCTTTTAATTCACAGAGATCCACCTGTTACTGTCTGATTAAAGGCATGTGCCATACACCCAGCACAATAATAGGTCTTTTTTTCTTTTTTGTTTTTTTGCATTGGGTTGGGTAGAGTTTTTTGTTTTTATTTTTTGTTTGTTTGTTTGTTTTTGGAAACAGTTTCTCTGTGTAGCCTTGACTGTCCTGGAACTCACTCTGTAGACCAGGCTGGCCTCAAACTCACAGAAATCCACCTGCCTCTGCCTCCTGAGTGCTGGGATTAAAGGCATGAACCACTACCAGTTGGAAAATAAGTTTTTATAGTTTCCTGCCTTTCTGTAGCTCTTAGCACATGTTCTGATGACTATATTATGCATTATCTTTTGAAGATATTCATAAATCAGGCAGCTTTGGGAAATAGTACCTCATCCAGAGACATAGTTCATTATAAAAGGTCTGCTTCCCAAATTCAGGGGTCCCGTCTTCTGCAGTTGGTGTCTGGCCCTGTTTGCTTGGGGCTTTGCATTAGATCTTAGCATTTTAGAATATATTGATCTAAATAGGAAGATGAATAATAGTAAGTGATTTTTCCCTTTTCTATCATGAGTTTTTCTTTATAAAGAGAGTAATGTGTGGAAGATAAAGTAAGATACCCTCAGCTATACTTTCAGAGAAGGTGTGATGTTTCTTTATCTTTAAGCTCTCTATAGTTTTCCAGTGTGCTTTGGGATTGGCAGTAGACCTCGGGGGTGACTGAATAGACAGACGAAGGTTAAGTTAAGCTTAACTCTGTTGATGGCACAGTGGGACAGTGGCCCTTTGGGCCGAGTGGTCCTGGATGCCACTCCACATTCTGGTGAAAACTAGGAGTCTTGAGCAGCACAGGTCAGCTGAGACAGCTATCCCGGAATGGATTGAAAGAGGTTTGATTAAAAAAAGAAAGAAAGAAAGAAAGAAAGATTTGATTGTGGACTTTTTCTCTGCTGGCCTTATAATTGTTTTATTTGAAAGTTGTTTTTTTTTTTTTTCCTTTCAGGATTTACGAGGGGTGCGGATCCTGGAATGCCCGAACCATCAGTTTTAAGGTAAAATGCTCTTGATTATCAAGGGCAGTTATCTCACTTGTGAATTGTTTTGAGTCACTGGGACAAATTGTGGACTAGTCTAGCTTGTGGTAATTGCTAGGTAGCTGCTTTGCTGTCTTCCCTCCACCTCAGAATTGTTATTGTGTATATTGTTATCCTATGACACACATTTTTTTTCAATCTTTATTTAGTTTTATTTTATGTGCATAGGTTTGGAACTGGAGTTAGAGACAGTTGTGAGCTGCCATATGGGTGCTGGGAGTTGAACTCAGGACCTCTGGAAGAGCAGACAGTGCTCTTAACCACTGAGCCATCTCTCCAGCCCGATACACATTTTTAAAAGGAAGCTAATTTATCACCTTACCCCATGTTAGGATAACCTTTTATATCACATTATAACAGAGATACATAGAATTTTGGTCTTTTCACCTAAAATTAGAATTGATATCCCATATATTTTCCACCTGTCAATTATTTAGACTTTTCGATATTCTTCATAGCAATTAACATTTAAAGCTTTAAAAATCATTACTATTATTATTTGTATTAGTATTTTGTTTGTACCTATGTCTTTGCACTGTGTGCCTGGTGACCATCGAGGCCCGCGAGGGTGTCAGATTCTGTGGAACTGGAATTACAGGTGTGAACTTCCAGATGTAGGTGCTGGGAATTGAATTCTGGTCCTTTGGACAAGCAGCCAGTGCTCATAACTGTTGGATTATCTCTTCCAAGCATTTTGATACATATAACTTTTATTGCTTTTTATTTCTTTATGATAAATTCTCTCTTTTTTCTTTTGCCATTTTTACTTCTTTTTTCAAATTTTAATTTATTGTAATTTATTCATATTACATCCCGATTGTGGCCCCCCTCACTTATATCTTCCCATTCCTCCCTCCCTCCCTCTTCCACCCTATTTCCCTTCCCTAGACCTCTGACAAAAGGAGACCTCTGCCCCCACCATCTGACCATAGCCTATCAGGTCTCATCTGGATAGCCTGCTTCCCCTTCCTGTGTGCCCACCAGGCCTCCACATCTAGGGGAAGTGAGCAAATCAGGAGCCCCAGAGTTCATGTCAGAGGCGTGACTCTCTCTCTCCACACACATGGAGACTGAGCTGCCCATTGTCTCGATCTGAACAGTGGTCTAGGTTCAGTGTGTGCATTGTCCTTGGTTGGTGCAACAGTGCGGGCCCCTGTGGGTCCAGATCTGCCAGCCTTCATGGTCTCCTTGTGGGGCATGATAAATTCTTAAAAGATTAATAAATAAAAGTGTATGAATATATATAGCTTAGAAAAATGAGTGTCACATTTGTTACCCAGAAATAGTCTTGTTGGTGTTACATATCTGTTGGGGGTTAGTCTGATGTATTTTGATGCTAATTAGTAAAAGGCTCTTACACCTGGTCAGGGTAAATTTCATACGTAGTGTTTACATATGAATGCTTAGGTATTATGTATATATAATATATGTGTGTATTTATTACTAGTCACTTTTCTATTGTTGAGACAAGTAGTCAGTTAATAAAGATGAAAGGTTTATTTTGGCTCACAGTTTTATAGGCATTAGGCTATGGTTGCTCGGCCTGCTGCTTTGACCCTGGCGGCATGGTCCATGGCTGTAGTAGGAGGTAGAGGGCGCCCTTCACCTCCTGGTCAATAGTAAAGCCTACAGAAGACAGGCTAGAGTCCCAGTGTCCTGTTGAGGGACATGCCGCCTGACCTAACTTCCTCCCATAAAACTTTGCCCTTAGGTTCTATCACCTTCCAGTGTTTTTAACAGGCTGGTCAGTAGATCCTTAGTACTTGAGCTTTTGAGCACATTGAACCTTTAAAACATAGCAACTTGTAAAAACGTGTAAATGCTGTATGAATATTCCTGTAAAAAAACAGGTGGGCGTGCTCTGGGAGGACTGGTGCTCCAGGCTCTATAATGACCATTTAAGCTGAGTGTCAGCATCCATTGTTACCCTGACAGCCTTTATTTGATACCCCAGCTATTTGGTTTCTTCAAACCTTCCTCCTAACCACTTCTTAAAGAATGGGCAGAAAATTCAGAGGGTATTCCTTTCTTGAAGTGCTCATACTAGAAGTACTTCAGATTTTGAATTTTCTTTCTTTTTCTTTTTTGGGAGTGCTGAGGGATTTGCACTCAAGGCCTTGTGCATGTCAGGCAAGCATTCTGCCATGAGGAGGCACACCCCAACCAACCCCTCTCATTTCAAATTTTCAAATTAGACATGAGCAGTTTGCAGTAATATTACTCATTCACCTGCAATGTGCTGGTTATTTTAGGTGTTTTGTACGTTTTGTCTGTAGTTGTCACTTGAGCACCTCCAGAGCAGAGTTGGTGGGTGGTAAGAAATCTCCAAAGCCTGTGTAGCCTTTGCACAGTGTTGCACAGCCTGCTGCAAGTTATCCTTCTGACACTTCTATGCTGTGGATAGAAATGGTCTCCACTCCTCTGCTTGTGGCCTCTTTTTTAGAAGAAATTTTGCTCTCAAAGAGTATCCACCATGTGTGCCCTCCATTTGCCCAGTGTACAGTTAAAGTATTTTCTGTGAAAAAATTTCACAGATGGTCTTCACTTTTTTGTTTGTTTTTCCACACAGGGCTTCTATATGTAGCCCTGCCTGTCCTGGAACTCAGACACGCCCCTGCCTCTGCCCCACACCCAGTGCTGAGATTGCCATCACCACCTGGCTGATCTTAGTCTTTGGAGAGGGATAAGGGAATAGCCACACACTGACCACTCGAACACCAAACTCAGATTGATGAAAGTTTTACTTGAATGCCTGTTTACAAAGACAGAAAGTTCTTGGATTAAAGGTGTGTCAGGGCTCAACGACAAGAAACGGGGAGTTACAGTTCAATCTCAGGGATCACAGTGGGGACAAAGACCCTGCAACAAAAGCCAAACAACTGCATAAAGCTTGGTTCTTCTTCTGTATGTAGAAAGTTTTTGTTTTCATGTTTAATTTATTTTCCCTCTTCATAAATGTTTCAGCCTACTTTGGGGATAAAACTGTTCGGTCATCTGGATTTGGAAGCAAGCCATCGAGGAAGGTGTGGACTCTGGGTGGATAAGAAAGGAGACGTCGTTTCGACACATCTTTAGCAGAGTGCAGCCTGTACTTACGATAGACTATCAAAATAAATATTTTTAGCAATGTTATGTTTTGTCTTTAAACTCTTTAATGTGTGTGTGTGTGTGTGTGTCTGTGTGTGTCTGTGTCTCTTTGGGGGTGTTTATCTTACACTGTACCAGTGTGGAAGTCAGAACAGCTGCTGCAGAAGTTTGTTCTGTCTGCTATGTGGGCTGGCCTTGTAACTCTAGATAGAACTTGGTGGAAATGTTTTTCCCCACTGAGGTCTGGTCTGCCTTGAGCCTTCCTTGACTTAAATATCCTGGGACTGTTAGGTGAAAACCAAGCCTTTTATTACATCTTTGTAGAACAGGAAATCTATGTGTGTGCTTGGATACTGCCTTAAAAAGTAAAATCTTTCCCAAGTGGATTCTTGGTTGTTGGTAGTCAAGTGGATTGCAGTTCCCTTTGCAGTGAATTAGCAGCCTCTTGGCCTTCCAAGTGGGGAGGGTGGGAATGACTCAGTTTGTGACAGACTGGGATGGACCACGGCACTGACAGGAAGTTCTGACTCTTAAGAAATGAGGGTTTAAAGTTGGCACTGCTAGGAGATTGAGAAGGGTGTTGAGAAATTGTGTCTGATTTATTTGTAGGTTAAATGTCAGTCTAGAATTTTCTTTGGGTCTGAGCAAGGTAGAGCTGACTTGAGAAGAGGCTATGTAATGCCTGTCATAGCAGCACTTTATTCCAGTGGAAGAAAAGGCAGCAGATGGGACAAGTCAGTTCTTGGATACCAGTTTCCTGGGACTTGTACTTGTATTTTATTTTGACCTTTTTAAGCTTTTGTTTGTTTTTTGAGACAGGGTTCCTCTGTGTAGCCTTGGCTGTCTTGGACTTGCTTTGTAGACCAGGCTAGCCTCAAACTCACAGTGATCCGCCTGCCTCTGCCTCCTGAGGGCTGGGATCAAAGGTGTGTGCCTCCATGCCTGGCATAAGCTTCCCCCCCCCCCAAAACAGTTACTTTGTGTAGACTCAGTCTGTAGAGCAGGCTGGCCTTGAACTCAGAGACTCACCTGCCTCTGCCTCTCATAGTGCTAGGAGTAAAGGCATACGGCACCACGCCAGGCTGACATTTTTTTTGTTTGAGAGAGAATCCTGCTGGATAATCCAGACTGGCCTTGAACTTACTACCATGCTTCGTTTTCCGTTAGTGCTGAGATCATGAGAATGCCCCACCTTGCCTGCCTCCTGCTGTATTTGAAGCCTGCTTTATTGTTTTTAATACTCACAAAACAGTTTCCTTTATTCCCTCAGAAGATTGATGAGAGGCTAGAACCTGAACAAGCTCTGGCTTGGGAAGGCCCGTTGACTGAATGCTTTAACACCCAGTGCTTAACAGCGTGATCATGAATGTGATCTCTGCCTGGACTGCCATTGCAATACACAAGCCCCATTTCTAATGGAAGTAACTCTTGGCTATGGAGGTCAGTTGGTATTTTGGTGGACTTTCTCTTTTGTCAATCCTAGAATTGAAGTAAACTTGTGGGGGCATTGTTTTAATGAAACAGTAACAGGGTTAGTTAACATTTTTTCAGGGATCACCTTGAGCTGACTACCGAGGATTTTGAATGAACGTAAGTGTCGTACTTGAACCATGCCTCTAAATTGAGCTTAGTATTTTGGAGACACTGCATTAATAGGAAAGGCTGGGCTTACAGTTGGTAAAGCACTTGCCTAGCATGCGTGAAGCCCCAGGTTGATCACCAGCACTGCCAAATACAAAGATATATAAAGATTTCTGCATCTTCACCCAGTTTCCCATGGCGATAAAACATCCCAAGCCTAAGTAGGCTGTTGGCACTGACCAGTGAGAGTGGATGGGACACTTCAGCACTGGGGCCTCTTGGGATCGCCTCCTTTACAGTCAGCCCCACTCCTGCAGTTCCTGTGGCTAACCTCTGCTAACCGGTCATCTGTTTTCTAATAATTTTGCTATTTCAAAAAGTTCTATAAATTGACCAGCTTTTGGGATTCTCTCTCTCTCTCTCTCTCTCTCTCTCTCTCTCTCTCTCTCTCTCTCTCTCTCTCTTTCTCTCTCTCTCTCTCTCTCTCTCTCTCTCTTTGACTTTATTTTTCTGTACCATGTAGGTTATATGACAGTGGTTCATTCCTTTATGTTCGTGATATAGATGTTCATTGTTGTCTGCATACCTAATTTTTAGCTATAAAGCTAAGGGTTTTTAGTTGGTAGGGGAGGAGGGCTCCCCCTTTCTGAGGGCTGAGGAAGAGGGATGGGGGAAAGAGGGAGGGAGAGTGGGACCAGGAGGAGACAAAGAAGGGGGCTATGATCAGGATGTAAAGTGAGTAAATTAAAAAATAGATAAAAAGCTAAGGGGAGTATTAATGCTATTTATTTATTTTGAGACAGGGTTTCTCTATATAGCCTTGCCTGTCCTGAACTCATTTTGTAAACCAGGCTGGCCTCAAACTCACAGAGATCTGCCTACCTTTGCCCCTGCCTCTGCCTCCCAAGTGCCCAGCTCTTAGAGAACTTTTTAAAAGAGCTTTTATCAACTTGATTATACACACATGAAAAAATTGTATCTTTTGCCTATAGAATGTCAGCCCCATGGGAGTAGCACTGTGCTTCCTGCTGTGTAATCAGAGCCCAGCACAGCTACTGGCACGTAAGGTGCTTGGAAAGAAGGAAGGAAGGGACTACAGGATTGTATGCATTGGGGATAAAATGCGTGTGAACGGAAACTTGCATAGCTTGAGTCATTGTAAAAGGTCTTAATTTTTCTCTGCTCAAGTCATAATGGTTGATTTCAGTCCCTTCTTGAACGTGACATAAGATGTTAGGCTCACACAGGCAAGAGACTGTTGACTATGATTGGTCACTTTATTCCTTTATCCTCTACAATAGCATGGTAAGTAAGATATTATCTTCCTTTTGAAGATGAAACAAGCTTGGTTAATTTTCTCTCAAATTAGAAGATAGAAAAGAAAAAAAAAAACCCTCAGATTTGAACTCAGTTGGCTAGCACTAAGAGATTATGATCTTATTACAGAAATGTGCTACCTTTTGAAATAATTTATGCAAATGATTAAGTTTTATAGTAGATAAAAACAGTGTTTACATTTCAAGTATAATAGATGGTTCACAGCTTGTGTTTGCTATTCGGGGCTTTATATACAAATTACACATAGACCAGTCAAATTCACATAAAGCTAACTTCTTTGAAACTAATATGCCTGCTATTAGAAACAGTAAACATTTTTCCTGTCCTTAAATAGACTGCATTTTAAACATTTCTTATTAGCATATATATTAGTTATACACAATGATGAATTTTCATTGTGACAGTTTCACACATATATGCAATGTATTTTGTTTATATTATTCTCCAATTATCATCCTTTCCCCACTTCTGCTTCATCTTTTTCTTGTGAATTAATGTGCTTAATTAGGACACCTACACAGAGCGTGGGTTATTTAAAGGCACATGAGTAATTTTACCAGTCAGTGGCTATATCATGAAAGAAAGTTCTCCCTCTCTCCTAGGAACCAGTGGGGTCTCATGAGCTGTCCCCTGCCCCCAGCCATTGACTGCTTATGAATTCTCGGGGAGGGGCAGAACTTCTCTTTTACAAAGCAGAACATTGATGGCCCAGTGTTAGGCGAGAAATCACAGCTGATGAGAGCTTATGAGTGAAACAGCTGTGCCACGGCCAGAGGACACTGTTCACATGTCACCCCACCCTTTCTCTGACTTTCTGTCTCCTCTTCCCTGATTTTTTTTTTTCTTCATCCTTGGAATGGGTGATCTAGATGACCCATCTAGTAAGTATTGCCCAGTAGGGGAGATACCGTCATCGTGAAGGTAACTTTTCCAGGGTGAGGCTTATTTGTTACCCTCCAGATGTGCCAACTCCTGCGATTTCCACAAATGTGAGAAACAAATGCATAATTAAAAATCTAATAATAAATAGATGACCCATCTATTGCTAGCTCACATTTATTCCCAGGCTTTTTATTCTACAGGAACTGCTGCACACTACACAAATACTTTTTTAAAAAGATTTATTTATTATGTATACGATGTTCTACATGCATGTCCACCTACCTGCCAGAAGAGTTTTATGCGTCACCATGTGATTGCTGGGAATTGAGCTCAGGACTTCTGGAAGAGCAGCCAGTGCTCTTAACCTCTGAGCTATCTCTCCAGACCCACAAAGAAAGTTTTCTAACCAAAGCGGACGGTATGATGAGTGTTTGACAGGCATGTCATGTCCATGTCAGACACTCCAAAAACAAAACGGAGCAGTAGCTTCTCCGCTAGGGCCCATGACTTCCTGGGCCAGGGATTTACTCTACTATTCCCACTATACAATGGCTGCAAATCCAACCAAGTTGGCTATCTCATAACAGTAGTGCCACTATAATACAAGTGGACACATTTTGCCTTGCATGCTGGTACTGTAGCACACAGGGTCCACAACTCAGTAGGATTGCCGATGACATTTCTCCAGCCTACATAGCATCTCATGAACTGTAAAGGCCACATGGAGGAAGCTTTCAACTCTATATTCTGTAGCCAAACCACATGTTGTCTTCATCAATAGAGTCTTAGCATCAAGTTCCGATAAGCTATTTTCGGCTAGATCTTTGGGGCTCACCCTGTGATCCAATAGGGCAGGGCTAAGGATTGAGAAGAATTTCTTTGCAATTTCTGGAATTCATTTGCTGGAGTTTTCTTCTGTGCAATTGTACTGGCTAGTTTTTATCAACTTGACACAAACTAGAGTTATCTGGGAAGAGGAATTTCAAATGGGAAAATGGCCCCATCCAGATGTAGACAAGTCTGTAGTGCATTTTCTTGATTAATGGTTGATGTAGGCAGGCTCAACCCATGGGGGCAGTGCCAACCCTGGGCAGGTGGCCCCAGGTTATATAAGAAAGCAGACTGGCTCCTCCTAACCAACTGGCTCCTTCCCACACCACATTCAACCTCTCCACCCAGCCGAATCCTGCACATTCTCCAGAGTCCAGCCAGGTGTGTCTGCTTGATTCACAATTCTTTCCCCAGCCTCAGATGTGCCTCCAGGCTTAGATGAGGGTGCACATTGTGCACACCAGCACAGGCCCCTGAGTCCCCCTGACTTCATTTCACCTAAGCTATATCCAGTCTCTAGGCCCAACTCAATCTGTGCGTCCTCTTTGTAGATCCAACCTGTTCTGTCCATATCAGACACAGAACTAATAAGAGGAGTCCACATGCCCAGATCTCATCACAAAATCAAACAATCTGAAAAATCAAGGCACCATCTTCCCTCAAAACCAACCAGTTCTGTAGAAATGTTTGCCAGTGAGAATTACCCAGATGAACTCCAGGACACACAACTTAAAAGGAATTTCATCAAGGAAGTCAAGGAATCTAAAGGAGGCACATGAGTGATGCTCAAGACAATACAAACATAAAGCTGATGAAAATGGCAAAGGCAGTCCAGGATTTGAGCACGGAATTCAATAAAGAGAACACTCAAAAGAGGACTCAAGCTGAAATGCAGATGGAATTGAAAAAATGCAATAACCCAATTACAGAACTCACTGGAAAGTATTACAAGCAGAACAAGTCAGGCAAAAGAATACCAGGACTTAAAGGAGAGGATACAGAAAAAGTAAGAATGTAAAAAAATCTGCTGGACAGCAGGTGGCACACTCCTTTAATCCCAGCACTCAGACACCAGCCTGATGTAAATAGAGCTAGTTCCAGGACAGCTAAAGCTAAACACACACACACACACACACACACACACACACACACACACACTGACTACTTAAAAAAGATTTATTTATGTAGTGTATGAGTGCCCTATCTGCATGTACACCTGCATGCCAGAAGAGGGCATCAGATCTCATAGATGGTTGTGAGTCACGATATGGTTCCTGGGAACTGAACTCAGGACCTCTGGAAGAGCAGATGGTGCTCTTAACCCCTGAGCCATCTCTCCAGCCCCACAAAGCTGTCTTTAAAAGCTAAATAAATAAAAATTAAAATTCCACAGATCAGGAACATTCAGGAAATATGGGATGCTGTGGAAAAAAAAAAATAACCTTAGAATTAGAGGAATAGACAAACAAGGAATGCCAGGTCAGTGGCACCAACAAGATCATAAAAGAAAACTTCCCCAAACTAAGGAAGCCACCCATACAGACATAAAAAGTACACAGAACACCAAACAGGTAAGACTGGAAAAGAAAATCCTCAGGGAGTATCATAGTTAAAACACTTAAGTATACCAAACAAAGAAAGATTATTGCAAGTTGCAAACAAAATTTCATAGGAAAAAGTCACATGTAATAAACCCCATCAGAATAGCAGATGATTTCTCAATAGCAACTGTAGCGTACAGGGTCTGTAGCAATGGAATCCAAGTGCTAAAAGACCATGGCAGCCAGCCTAGACTAATATACTCAGCAAAACTATGTGCTTTAGTTGGGCGAGATGGCACACACCTGTAATCCCAGCACTGAGGGAGGCAGAGGCAGGCGGATTTCTGTGAGTTCTAGACCAGCCTAGTTTACAAAACGAATCCATGAATGAAAACAAAAACAAACAAACAAACAAACAAAATCTATTTGCCTTGGTTGAAGGAGCAAGAAGAACTCTCCATAATATAAGTAGCCTGAAAAAAAATCTGTGTCCAACAAACCTAAAAAAAAAAAAACAGGAAGAAATATTTTCTTTTTTCATTTTTGGTTTTTTGAGACAGGGTTTCTCTGTGTAGCCTTGGCTGCCCTGGACTCACTTTGTAGACCAGGCTGGCCTCGAACTCATAGAGATCCGCCTGCCTCTGCCTCCCAAGTGCTGGGATTAAAGGCTTGCGCCATCACGCCAGGCAGAAGAAATACTTTCAACTGAAGAGAAGAATGAATGTATCCAAGAGACTATAGAAAGAAATACAAAGCTACAATTTCTAAAACAGAAAGTACCACCAAGGACACAAACATTAACACAAAAAAACAACGTGTGACTGCAACAAGCACACACCTCTCAACTATAACCTTAAATACTAATGATTTTAGTTCTTCAACCAAAAGACACAGGTTGGCTCATGAAATCAAGAAACACAAGCTTTAAAGGTAGAATAAAAGGCTGGACATAAAAAAGAAAAAAAAGTACTTCAGTAAAACTGAGCCAGGAAGCAAGCAGGTATCACTCTTCTAACATCTGATAAAGTAGACTTCAAGCTAAAATTAATTGGAAGAAATAAAGAACACTTAATTCTAATCAAGGAGACAGTTAACCAGGAAGGCGTTATTTAAATATTTTATTTAATTTTAATTTATGTGTGTTGGTGTGTGGGTGTCAAATTTTGGAGTTACAGACAGTTGTGAGCTGCCATGTGGGTGCTGGGAATTGAACCCGGGTCCTTTGGAAGAGCAGACAGTGCTCTTAACCACTGAGCCATCTCTCCAGCCCCAGGAAGGCATTATTATCCTAAACATATAGGCACCAAACTGCTGGAGCTAAGAGATCAACATCAACTCAGTAATAGTAGATAACTACAGTGCTCCACTTTGTCCAATAGACTGGTCACCTGGGAGGGGAAAAAAGCAAAGAAACATCAGAGTTAAATGATGCCATACCAAATGGATTTAACAGATATCTAAAGGACATTCTACTTAAACGCCACAGACTATACACTCTACTCTGCAGCACACAGAAGCTTCTCTAAAATAAGCCACATGATGACATTTATAACAAATCTTTGTTTGTTTTTGAGACAAGGTTTTTCTGTGTATCATTGGCTGTCCTAGACTTGCTTTGTAGACCAGGCTGGCCTCAAAGAAGAAATCAAGAAAGAAAAAAGAAAAATTTTCCTGGAACTGAGAGAAAATGAAAATAATACACACATACACACACACACACACACACACACACACAGTCGCTCTCTCCTGTGGGGACACATTGGACACAAATTTCCCTATGAGGGAAATTTATAGCTCTAAATTCCTCCATTAAAAAAACAGAACACACACACACACACAAAATGACTTAATGATGCTACTAAAAATGTTGAAAAACAAGAACAGGCAAAATCCAAATCCATTTAATAGCAAGAAACAATAAAAATCAGCAGAAATTAATGAAATAGAAACTAAGAAAACAATATACAGACACTTCTGTGTTCTCTATCCCTAGCATTTTAACTATAGTATGACAAGAGAGCGTTTCTACGATGTGATGATGATGATGATGATGATGATGCTTCTTATTATGGAGAAAAAGAGAGAGCCATGTGGGCAAGAACGCAGTGGCAGGGAAGTCCGGTTAAGTTAGGCGCTAGCTGAGAGACTGTGCCAGCAAAAGACCTTAAACTCTATAAATGTCTCCACGTCTTTATTAATAAACTCAAGCGGGATCCCCGAACCTCGAAATAAGGGTCAACTCTCCTGTGCTGTCCTGCTCTACCACACTGCCCAGTGCGGGACAGCTCTGCTTGGCCGCCTACATTTACATGGCCCCAGGCAGCAGCCCAGGGCCATCTGAGTAGCTTTGGTAGTGTCATGGGCCTGGACATCCACAGAGACCCCTGCTGCTACAGGCCAAGGTGCAGACACGGCCCTCAGTGGCAGCACAGGCCGGAACTTGACCACGGCCTTAGGTGGCGGTGTAGGCTGCTCACATCAGGCCGATCCTCACCATCCTCGCGGGTCTAGTTCGGCCTCTCTGTAGTGCACTAACTGTTGCGGTTCTCTCCCGTCTCTCCACCACATACTTTCTCATCAGAGACACATACTTCATGCCAGCTATGACATCTTCTTTTGAAAGGTAGGCTGTTTAAATGTTTGTCCAACCCAAAGATTCCAAAGGAAATAAGTCCCTGGCCAAGGTTCAACACAGCACAGAAAAACTGTGATTCAGCCTCGAGGCATCCAGTCTCATGGTTGAACCGTCACCACAACCAACTAGAGAAATCAGCAAATTGGCAGAGGATGAGAAGTAAACACCCCAGGACACGTCCAGTCAGCTGTGGGTCTCCGCTCTGCAGGCCCTGCTCTTCTTCTTGGGCTAGAAAGCAGCTCTAGGAGTCACAGCAACTCCAGTGGTCGGTGTTCTCAGTGGAAGAAGGCATGGGCCACTTGGGTTTCTTACCGGCTCAATTAATAGACAGTGTAATTCTCCATTTCCGAGGGAGCAAAACCAGCAAGCATCTTCCAGTCCAGCTCCACTTCTCTTTACAGTGCATGTACCCCTCAGCTTTTTTCCTCTTGCATTTCTCCACCACCTATTTTTGTCTCCCATCACTTCACCACCTACTTACTTGCTTCCTGACTTGCCCTAACCTCGAGCCTCATGGTGTTTGGGTTTTTTTTGTTTTTGTTTGTTTGTTTTTTTGAAGCATCCTGGCTGCTGCTAGGCCTGGCCTGCCTACCCGGGAGTTTTTAAACTAACCTCAGTGTATCTCATAATTTGAACAATCTTAGATACCTTATTGCCAGCAAAACCTCATCAGGAAGAGATAAACCACCGTGGGGATGGTGCAATAGCCGAGGCCTGTCTCTTCAGGGTATACAGCGATGCCTTGGCTAGGCGGTGAGTCCACCTCCCCTTCCACTCAGAAAAGAATTTTGAAATATCTCACCTGTATGGCGGGCCTGATAAACAGCTTTGAGGGCAAAATGTCCCTTTCTCCATAACAGGCAAGAGCATAAAAATAATAGTAAGCAAGACTTTGTGTTGTCGCGCTATAGTTAAAATGCTAGGGATAGAGAAGACAGAGACACTGAGGAGCATGCTCCTTTACTAACAAAGCATGCCCTCCGGAGGTACAGCCGACACCTCCCCAGAAATGCTTATGGCAAACATTAAATCTTATTAGAGACAGTCAGATCCAGGAGACGGGTGCCACTATTGTACCTTTAGGCATATCTCACCATTCAGAAACCTTGAATTGCTTTTGCCTTCCTAGTCACGAATGTCTCATGCACTAGTCCTTGATAAAACATCGCTGTGGTGGCATTATTAGGAGTACAGATGATGCCATAGAAGATTACCCCACATACCAGCATAAACTTACAGATATTAAACTTTGGGTTGAAAATGAGATGTTGATATGTACACATTAAGGAAAGCATAACAGCAAAATTAATCAATCTGGGATGAAAGAAATGGGATGTTAGTGTGGCTCCCAGATACCAGGATGAGAAGAGTGATGAATTATTATGCCTGTTCACTAGGACACACACACAGAGAGAGAGAGAGAGAGAGAGAGAGAGAGAGAGAGAGAGAGGCCTCTGATAGAAACAACACGTGGCTGTAGCTAGTAGACTAACTTAAGCGCCTCAGCTGTGTACTTAACACCTAGCTATATGTACGTACCGTAGAAGCAACATTGAGGGGTAGCTAATGCTCTAAACAGTCAATCTAAGTGGGTGTCACTTCTCTTGTCTTCAATACTTATTTTTTTAAAAAATAAGTATTCTCAAGAAGTTTACCTAGTTTCCCACTCCTGTTTGTTTAATATAAAATGAGGATATAAATGGTCTTTATCCTGCACAATTGCGTGGCTTAATACAGCAAATAGAAGCCAGTTTCCAATCATTGCAATCATGCCACATTCTCCAGCGTAAAACAGACCATTAAAACCATGGAACTAAATATGAAAAATCTCTAATATTCAATGTACTTTTGTCCTCCAATCATTTTGCACCAGGAAGTGATCCCCGAATCCTAGAGAGTCAACATCCTGGAGTGGAACTCTGACAGGGCTCAAGAGCCGACGACATAGTAAATGCCAGGTAGGAAGTTCTAAACAATTTCCTGGTGACAGGACTGTACCGTGTTGCTAAGATTTGGGGAAAGTGCTTCAAAGAACACAGACAGACACTGCTGGATTTACGTTAGCTCTGAGTTTCAGAACATTATTGCGGCCAGTCACTACTACGTGGCTGCGATAAATGCTTTGTCACTGAGAGCCGGTGCCCATCCGCTGTGGTTCTGTCAGGCAGAGTGGGTCAGTCTGCACCAGCTTCCATTGGATACCAAGGACAACCACGCGAATGTGGAAGCACCCAGGTTAAGCTGTGCTTCCTGTGCATTTGGCAAGAATGGAGCGCTTAGTTTTAGAATGTGGGACAAAACCCAAATGATGTGTGTGTGTGTGTGTGTGTGTGTGTGTGTGTGTGTGTGTGTGTATGTATAGATGTATAGATCTACGCATCTAGTCCTTCGGTGCAACAGCATGCGTCGATCATCAAGGCCTCAGCAGCCAGCATCAGGGAGGCCACACAGGGAGAACGCAGAGCTCTATGGGACAAGAGCACAGCAGTTAAAGTGTGTTTAATGGCACACGTCAAAAAAAGATTCTGCGAAGTGATAGAAATGTAGAAAATGTATTATTTTGACAGGATTGCAAGCATACTTTCCTTTTTTTGTTTGTTGTTTCTTTTTCGAGACAGGGTTTCTCTGTGTAGCCTTGGCTGTCCTGGACTC
>OU015744.1:129552181-129573065 GCA_907169655.1 Acomys percivali | reverse complement strand
GACTGATTCAAACTGGCATCTCTCTTGGCCTCAGACTAACTCAGCAATCTGCTCTAATCTTTTGGCTTCATTTTCTGGCCTGTTCCGTCTTCACCTGAGTTCTTTCTCCGAAACTCATCTCTCTATTACTGCCTTGGTTAAAAACTCCTCCTCTCTCTATAAAACTGGCTAAGATGCTTCCCTTTCCTCTCTTCCTGTGAGAGTTGGGCATATCCTATATTCTGTCAAATCTTCTCTGATTCGTCACCTTTTCTGCCACTCAATTAGACATCACTTTTAAACATGGGTGCTTTCTTCTTCAAACTAACTTTACCTTCATTTGGGATTAAAGGCATGTATCACCAAGCCTGGATTTATGCTTTTCTTACCTGTTACTTGTTCTGTACCAGGCTGGCCTTGAACTCAGATCTGCTTGCCTCTGTCTCCTGGATTAAAGGCGTATTTGTATCCCAGCAGGATCACACAGACCTAGAGGGTCTTTGCATGTGATCTCTTGCCAGAGCAGTCATGTTCTGAATTAACATTCTTTTACAGTTTTTGGTCTTGCTCTGGTCCAGTATTTCCTCATCCTGCTTCCTTAACTCCCTTTTGGTAAGGTAATGTATATCCTGTGTCACTGTATGTTGGAAGTATGTGATCTGCGTTTTCATTTTGATTTTACAGAGTGCTCCAGTTAAGAGAGTTCCCAAGTCTCAGAAGAGACTCTGAACTTGCTGAGACTATGACAGACTATGGGGACTTTTAAAGCTGGACTAATGCACTTTGCATTATGACCTGGCTACAAGCCTATAAGGGCCAGGGAGTGAAATGCAGTGGTTTGAATAAAAATGCCTCACATAGGCCATTAGAGTGACACCATTAGTAGGTGTGGCCTTGTTGGAGTAGGTGTAGCTTTGTGGGAGGAAGTGTGTCACTGGAGATGGGCTTTGGGGTCTCAGATGCTCAATCAAGCCAAGTGTTTCACTTTCTTCCTGCTGCCTGCCATCTGGATTTAAAACTCTCAGGTACCTCTCCAGCACCATGTCTGCCTGCACGCCACTAATGCTTCCTGCCACGATGATAATGGACTAAACCTCTGAGCTGTAAGCCAGCCTCAATTAAATGCTTTCCTTTATAGGCGTTGCCATGGTCATGGTCTCTGTTCACAGCAATAAAAATTCTAACTAAGACAGTGTATAAATACATACTTAACTAAGTTGCATATACTTATAAAGTAAATGTAATTTAAATAAAAATAAAGTAATTCAAAAATCAATACAGGGGTCCTGTTGTTGAAAAGGTGGCATTGTAAAGTATCATTAATTATGTGCTCACTTAATAGTTCTATGATTTACCCCCTGTAGGAACTCAGGACCACAGGGAATGTAGAAATGAAACACTAAAGGCAGTTTCTTACAGGTTTCAACTGGAGAACACATATGTACAGGTGAAGGTTCAATTCAAAATACTTTTTGTAAAATGTCCTTAAACTGTATGTTATAAGTGATGAGTTCTGATGACATAATGACTGAACTAACAGCATTCTAAAAGCAGGGTCCTCATCTGATCAGGAATTCATTATTTGGCCACTCAAAGCCTTCACTTACCTATGAGCCCCACAATGTGAGGAGGAGGAGAGGGACTCATGGGCCCTGTGTCATTGCCTGTGGGACATGTCCACTCACAGTGACAGCCACTGTGACAATACTCTGCATCCTTCATCTTACCAAACTTGGTCTAACTTTTCAGGGAGCTCGAAGCCTTCTCACCATCAGGACAAGACCCTGAGCTTATCCCTGAAATGAAATGCTGTCTTTCTAAATACTTTCAGATCATTTTCAATGATAAACTGTACATGAGAGACCTGTGACAGCATGGGAGAAACACAGGGGTGCTCTGTCATTTGGCATGGTCATAAAGCACATGGTATATGTATGAGTCTTAATGGTTAAAAAAGTTCTAATTAGGCTGGGCATGGTGGCGCATGCCTTTAATCCCAGCACTCAGGAGGCAGAGGCAGGCAGATTGATGTGAGTTCAAGGCCAACCTGGTCTACAAAGCAACTCCAGGATAGCCAAGACTAACACAGAGAGACCCTGTCTTGAAAAAAAGAAAAAAGTTCTAATGAAAAATTCAGCTGGTATAAAACGTATAAAAACCAGTTTTCTCTTAGAAATGATGAAGTTATTAGAACTATTTAGGGAACAGGATAATTTCCCAGTGTGCTGGCTCTGAGTGTATTAAAGGAATACTCAACTGAGAGGAAAGCCTCCCTGAATGTGGGTATTGATGGTTCTCTCAGACAGGCAAAGCCACAAGAGCCACGGCATTCCTCTCTCTTTCCCTCCTCAATGCGCATGGAATATGAAGAGGTTGCCTCGCCTCATGGTCCTTCCTGCCACCTTGTCTTCCTACCATTGGGGGCTGTGTTCCCTAAATCTGCTCCTTAAATAGCCCCTTCTTTCCTTTAGTTTTCCATGTATTGTGTCCCATCAATAAGAAAAATAAGTTATATAAAAGATATGAAAAGAATGACACAAATGTGAACATCTTCCCCAAATACTGTGGAAATGGTTTCCCTATGTCATCTGCAGAGTGAAAGAATTAGAGAGCTCCCTAAACTCAGGGGTGGTGTCCATTGGCTGATTCAGCTGTGCGGTGATGCCGAAGGTTTTCGGTGGACGGACGAGGAGAGGAGAATACCGCGTGCACAGGAAGAACTCTTTATGTAGAAAACAAAGATGGATGCTAGGCTGTGCTTGCACATGGAATCACAGCCATCCAGCCATTCCTTTGCCCATCATCCACTCAGTAGGACCTGTCTCCCCAGCCAGATCCCTTTCATCATGCCAAATAAGAGTGCATGTTGGAAAACTCTGCTGCACAGCGCAAACTAGGTCTGGTCCTGACTGTCCGGTGACAGCAGCCTCTTGTGTTTACTGTAGACACCAAACGAGATAAGCTGCAACATAGACATTCAAGAGTCTGAGCATTTGGTGATATAATTATGTGCATAATTCAATACTATTCTCTAGAAAACCCATTTGATAAATCCACTTGATAAAGTGAATTTATCAAACAGAATTAGACTACTCAATATCAATGGAAAAATAAATAAATTCATGTAGCTTTAAAGCTCAGATAGTACCAGGTCATTGGGGGAGAGGATTTGGGGGAGTTGGGTAAATCCATGCACTGTCTACATCTGTCACAGAATATAAAACGCCCAGATTTCCACACCAGGTGGATTTTGGTGCCACTTGTTGAAAGCCCACTGATCAGAACATAAGGAACCTCTTCCAGTCTGTCCCACAACAGATGCAGTTATACACACTAAGATGCAGAAACCTGTGTGGTAGGAATCCAGGGGAAACAAGTGTCAGCACATGACTGATAAGATTAAGTCAACAGCCTACATTCAATCAAATTAAAATGGATTCTAATTTCTTTTTAATTCCAGCATGTCCAGAGTCAGTAGCTTGTGAACCCAGGTCCAAGCTTTAGGTCTTACTGAAAGTGGCCATGAAAATTTTCCATGGGCTAAAGCAGGAGGATGGACTTGCAGACAGCACTGTGCTCTGTCCCCACTCAGTCCCTCAGTCCACACTGTCACCCATGGACTCGTTACTCAGTGGGATGGCATGTTTCATCTTTCATTTTTTCTTATTCCTAGAATGAGACTCAAGCAACTCTGTTAGTTTACCTTTATTTTAGGTGGAATTGCTAAGGGCAAGCACCAGTTCTTCCTGCTCCACAGCACAGGAGCACTCATGCATCTCTATCATCCAGGTACAGAAGCACTCATACATCTCTATCATCCAGGCACAGGAGCATTCATACATCTCTATCATCTAGACACAGGAGAACTCATACATCTCATCCAGGTACAGGAGCACTCATGCTTCTCTATTATCCAGACACAGGATCACTCATGCATCTCTATCATCCAGACACAGGATCACTCATGCATCTCATCCAGGTACAGGAGCTCTCATGCATCTCTATAATCCAGACACAGGAGCACTCATGCATCTCTATCATCCAGGTACAGGAGCTCTCAGGCATCTCTATCATCCAGGTACAGGAGCTCTCATGCATCTCTATCATCCAGGTATAGAAACACTCATGCATCTCTATCATCTAGACACAAGAGCACTCATGCTTCTCTATTATCCAGGTACAGGAGCACTCATGCATCTCTATCATCCAAACACAGGGGCACTCATGCATCTATATCATCCAGACACAGGAGCACTCATGCATCTCATCCAGGCACAGGAGCACTCATGCATCTCTATCATCCAGGTACAGGAGCACTCATGCATCTCTATCATCCAGGCATAGCTCAAGCTATGATAGATGGGGACTCAACAATGCTAGTTCCAAGGTAAACCAATATCAGGTCCACACTTACTATATATTTTCCACTACCACAAAAAGTCATAGATTGCTTTGTGTTTTATGACTGCTTAGGGTTTAATATTACTGTACTATGTATTTTTTAAATGCAAAGGATTTAGACTCCACATGCATCACTCTAGAAAATTCCATTTTCATAATTCTTGTCATTATTTGGTGAAGATCTGAGATTTCCTCCTTCCTTAAAGCCAAACCAGGCAATTTATGTAAAAGCAGAGGGCAGATGTTCCATCCCGTAATACTACTGAGCAGCAGCTACATGGTAATAAACATTTGAATATTCCAATGGTAATGTTTCCTGTATTCCTCCAATAAATGAGCCAGTTAATCTGGCCTAGACCTACTTTGCAGTTGAGGCAACTCTCAGAATGGTTAGTAAAAACAATCGAGTCTGGATCATAACCTGGGCAGCCTAACTGCCAACCACAGATCAGAATAGCTGGGTCCCGTGACTCCTCGTCTCCCTCCCATAGTGTCTACTGGCAAGAAGAGCTGTGAGGAGTAATTCTCCTATTGCTTTCTCTTTGTCTCCATGTCTTTACCAGAGGTAGCATCTCTTCTGCTGGATTTGTTTTCTAATTTTGGGAGCAAAGGGACAAATTTCACGACCTTGTCATCGGTAGAGCTACATGCTACCTTTATGTTCATACAATGTATCACATCATATATTTGTATTCATGTGAATGCATCAATCATATTTTAAAATGTTTAATTTTGAGAGAAAAAAAGTTCTCTATGTGGGCCACAAGTTTCTGAAACTTGCAGTCTTCCTGAATCAAGCAGAATTGTGGTAGAATTATTGGCACGTGCCACTGTAACTGGTTCTTTTTCTTCATTCATTCTTGCATTCTCTCCAGGGGTGTACAACACAGAATCTTCACTAATTCTTGATTAACAAGCGGGGACAATACTTGCCAAAACAAAAGAGCAAAAAAAAAAAAAATCTTTACATTTTTGACTAGTAAGGACTGGTGAAATGGCAGCCTTTCCTAATGAGAAAATAATTACCTAAGTACATGCACATTGTTAGATATGACCAAAATATCACTGAACAGAGAGAGAGGGATCTTCTTCCTCATCCAGCCTTGGAGCAGCAGGATTTGATGTAAGACACAGACTTAAAAGCACATACTCAAATGAAGAAAATAAGCAAACGGCCAGAAGCCATATAAGTTCTGCCTCATTGTGTTAAGAAATAGCAGACTATCAGCGTCAGATAGGAATCTAAGGCAAAACAAGCACTCAGTAGCAGCTGCTCATGCATATTTCCATTTATAGATTGGAATTCTCTAGAGTTCTAATAAAACGAAGCCACTCGTTACAGGCATGTGCTCATTCCTTTTCGTTGACTGATTAAAGCACTGTAGCTAAAGTGGTGATGCCACTTTGGCTCCAACTTCTCAAAGGCCGGGCGTGGTGGTGCACACCTTTAATCCTAGCACTTGGAAGACAGAAGCAGGTAGATCACTGTGAGTTCCAGGCCAGCCTGGTCTACAAAGAGAGTCCAGCACAGCCAAGGCTACACAGAAAAGCCCTGTCTTGAAAAACCAAAACAAACAAACCAACAACAACAACAACAAACCCACAAAAAGCAATGCCGAACAATGTGGCGCACACCTTTAATCCCAGCACCTGGGAGGCAGAGGCAGGCAGATCTTTGTAATTTCAAAGCCAGCCTGGTCTACAAAGTGAGTCCAGGACAGCCAGGGCTATTACACAGAGAAACCCTGTCTCAAAAAACAAAAAACAGAAAACGAAACAAAGCAAAAACCAAACAAAACACCCAACTTCTCAAAGGCTTTTATATACTCATTTTAATACGTAGCTATAAAAACAGAGAACACCTGTTGTAAGGGCACCATCTGCTGGAAGAAGCATAAAAACAAAACAGTTACAAATGCACCGTGATAAGTATCTTCCCTTTAATCTAAGCTTCAGGCTACCAAAAATATAATTAAATACTTATAGCCCTATGAGAAAGCAGTAATAACATAAACAGTAATTGTGTGTTTAAGCATAATAAAAGCAACTAACTAATTAAATTAAGCATCTTGTCCTAAAGCAAATTTGCACCTTTTGTTACTAAAGAATGTCTCTTTTAAACTTAGAAAGGTCTCAAATAAATAAATAAATGAACAAACTTACATAGGTATCTCCGTTCCTGACTTCAAACTGTACTACAGAGCAATAGTACTAAAAGCGGCCTAATACTGGCGTAGAAACAGATTGGTGGATCAATGAAATCAAATCAAAGACCCAGAAATAAGCTCCCACAGCTACAGACACTTGATTGTTTTTGACAAAGAAACCAAAACCATACAATGGGGAAAGAGATATCATCTTCAACAAATGGTTCTGGGCTAACTGGATGTCTGCATGGAGGAGGATGCGAATAGATCCATATTCATCACCCTGCACAAAAACTCAAGTCCAAGTGGATCAAAGACCTCAACATAAACTGGATATACTAAATCCGGTAGGAGAGAAAGTGGGGAATAGCTGTGAACTCACTGGTACAGGAGACAACTTCCTGACACCAACAGCTCAGGTACTGAGATCAACAATTAATAAATGGGACCTCATGAAACTGAAAAGCTTCTGCAAGGTAAAGGGCACTGTCAGTGGGACAAAATGACAGCCCACAGACTAGGAAAAGATCTTCACCAACCCTATATCTGACATAGGGCTAATATCCAAAATATATAAAGAATTAAAGAAATTAAACACTAACAAACCAATAGCCCAGAGAAATAGAATTTTCAACAGAGGAATCTTTTTGTTTGTTTGTTTGTTTGGTTGGTTGGTTGGCTTTTTGTTTTTCGAGACAGGGTTTCTCTGTGTAACCCTGGCTGTCCTGGACTTGCTTTGTAGACCAGGCTGGCCTCGAACTCACAGAGAACCACCTGCCTCTGCCTCCTGAGTGCTAGGATTAAAGGCATGCACCACATGCCAGGCTCAACAGAGGAATCTTAATGGCCAAGAAGTACTTAAAGAAATGTTTAATGTCCTTAGTCATCAGGGAAAATGTTAATCAAAAGGATTCTGAGAGTCCATCTTACACTCATCAAAATGGCTAAGATCAAAAACTCAAGTGACAGCACATGCTGGTGAGAATGTGGAGAAAGGGAAACACTCCTCCATTGCTGGTGGGAATGCAAACTTGTACAGCCACTTTGGAAATCAATCTAGCAATATCTTAGAAAACTGCGAATAATTCTACATCAAGATGCTTTTTTAAAAAATATCTATTTTATTTAGAATATTGAAGCCACTACCTCCCTTCTACCAACCCTTTAACACTTAGTAAGAGAAAGGTTTAGTGGAGAGAGGGGGTGCAGACCCCTTTACTTCTCGTGGCTGTTTAGGGTCCATGGGTTGTTTGTGGGCAATGCCAATCTCCATCAACAGCAAATGCAGCAAGCTGACTTCTCCAAGGTGCTGTGTTGAAATGTTTCTCTCTGTCTGCTACATCTCTGCTCTCCAAACCTCCACACACCACACTTTCTCTCTCCAGACTCTCCTATATACCTTCCTCAGAGTCTTAGACCACGCCCCTCTCAATGCTGCATGAGGCAGGCCATTACCAGCTGACAAAGACCATGCCTCACACGAGACAGTTATCAGCTGTGGGCACGCTAAAGCCCAAACTAAAATCCCACACTCGGGATTAAAACAAAAACATATTTACATAACATAACTGAGTTTACAAAGAAACCAAACCTTCCATTACACATACCACTCCTGGGCATATTCCCAAAGCATGTTCCACCTTACCACGAGGACACTCGCTCAACTATGTTCATAACAGCTTTACTTGTAATAGCCAAAACTGGAAACAACGTAGCTGTCCCTCAACCAAAAAATGGGTACAGAAAATGTGGTACATTTACTCATTAGAATATTACTCAGCTATCAAAAACAATAACATCATAAAATCTGCAAGCAAATAGATTGAACTAGAAAAGATCACGCTGAGTGAGGTAACCCAAACCCAGAAGCATAAACATGGTATGTGATCACTCGTAAAGTGGATATTAGCTGTAAAGTAAAGGATAACCATGCTACAATCCACAGACCCAAAGAAGCTAAGGAACAAGGAGGGATCAATGTGGGAACACGGGAATCTCACCAAGAAGGGCAAACAGAATAGACACTGGGGGTGGGTGGGGGAAGGGGCCTGGATAGGGTAGAGAGTGGGGAGGAGAGAGGGAGAGTACTGGGAGCAACAGCTGCTTTGTGCAGTTGGACCTAACTGTTTCACTCTCTCCCTACACACACACACACACACACACACACACACACACACACACACACACAAAGGCTTCAGCCTTTTTAAAGTCACCTTATCTAGAAACCAGGGCTTGTGACTCCGTGGTACAGCACATGTGTAGTATGCATAAGATTTCGGGTTCAATCCTTTATGCCCCTACAGAAATCAGCTGCCCTCCGTATTTTTAACCTCTTCTTTTCACCTTATCTCTGATGACAGACTGCCTGAGTTCATAGCCTTGCTCTCTTGCTAGCGGGGTGACTTGACCTCTGCCTCTTCCTTTTCAAGATGGGGATCCTAATACTTCATATAGTTTTGCTGCAGGATCCAGTGAGCCAAGGCACTCACGATAGTGCCTGGCATGGAGCAAGTGTTCTCTGAATATTAGCAGACTATCCTCAACTCCCTCAGGTCCATCTGCCTTGAGCTCCCCTAGGCAGCGGCTGACTCACACTGTGCCTGGTGTACACTGTCACATAGCTTAGGAGCAGAACTCTCCTGTAGCTTTCTCTGCCTTTGTCTGCATGCTGGCCCTGGCCTCCCAGAGTTGCAGGTGATTCCATGGAAAAGAGAGGCACGTGTTTTTGGATCTTGCCCACCTTCCTGGAGATGGGCTGAGTGCCACAGGGAGCCCATGGCTAGAAGCCAGAGCCCCAGAACTACTGCTGGAAGAATATGTGGTCCCGTGATGAGGCTGCACCCCCTTGTAGCAAGAGCCCCAGGCCCTATCCCCGGGCTGCAGGCCCATCCACCCACTTACTCTCGGCCCTGCCCTGAACTCCTCCATCCTACCTTTGCTATCAAATTGAATGGTGGTGCACTGGGTAGGGATGGTGCCATGGGGACACACATAGATAATGTCACCCTGCTACACACCTGACGGGCTGTTAGCCTTGGCAACGCCCACAGCATAATGACCCTCTAGAAGGGAAAGGCAAAGTGGGTTAAGGGAGGTCCTATTTCCGTGTCAGTCTCTTGAGGCAGTACACATGCAGACCTTTGGCCCGAGAATGAGGGCAGGACATATGTTCCTTGGGTTGTATCTATATCTCAAAAGATGCCAGAAGATGCCAGAGATGATGGAAGCAGGGGCTGGAGTCAAGCATTTCCCCATGAACTGCTGCTGCTAACTCAGCTCTTCCCTCCCCCCTCCCCCCCCCCCCCCACATTCTCCCCCTCCCTCCCCTACTACTAGAGAGGAGGGTCCAGAGTCAGTTTCTGGAAAGGGAAGAGAGCCAGAGGGTTTGGAGTCCAGCTTCTCCGTCTCTTCCACCTACCTGCCAAAGTTAGATGCCCAGACCAACTGCAGCTGTCGCCCAGAGGGTGAAGGTGCACTTGGCACATGCGAGGCCTTCATCACCAGAAAACAAAACAAAAACTGTATCAAATGTAAGGTATGACCTTTTGTTGAAAGGGGATTTTTTGTATATATATATATATATATATATATATATATATATATTCCCCCCCCTTTAAGGGACATTTAGCCCTAGAACACAAGGCTTCTCTGAAGCCTCAGACTTCTCACCTATTCTGTACCCCCTCTTCCTGGGGAGGTATGGCCCTCCCCCCATAGACTCATGTATTTGAATGCTTGGCCACAAGGAGTGGCACTGTTAAGAGGTGTGGCCTTGTTGGAGTAGGTGCTGGTTTTGTGTGTCACTAGAGGGTGGCCTTTGAGGCCTCAGAAACTCAAGTCCAGGCGGCATTGATTCACTCCCAGTCACTTCCTCCTGCCTGCTGATCCAAATGTGGGACTCTCGGCTCCTCCTCCAGCACCATGTCTGCCTGCACGCTGCCATGCTTCCCGCCATGATGATAATGGACTAAACCTCTGAAACTGTAAGCCAGCCCCAATGAAATGGTTTTGTTGTTGTTGTTTTTGTTTTTATAAGAGTTGACATGGCCATGGTGTCTCTTCACAGCTATAGAAAATCCTAACTAAGACAGAAGTTGGTGCTGTAAGGGCAAAATTAATGCTGTATTCTATATTCTGCAACTAATGCCATGGTCTGTGACTGTTCTGTGAGAACTTGTCCTCCAGGTGACTTCACTTCTTCCTGCATTCTGGGAACGACCATGTACTGCCATACACTAGACCTGCCAGCCATCTCCAGAAACTCTACAGGAGCGATTAGATAAAATTAACTCCCAATGATCCTCTGAGATAAAACAACTTCCCTGAAGATCCAGCCTCCTGGGCCCAACCTGTCTAAAGGTTGACATTCCTGGGACCCACAACCCCCACTTCCCTTTATAAGCCCATTGCCGTTGAAGCTCGGGTCACTCTCCTATCCTGCGACATCAGGAAGGATTGTGATCCGAAGCTCTGAGCCCGTAATACAGGCCCCTGTGAATGTTACGTCAGTATCGAGTCCTGGTGGTTTTTGGGGGGGTCTCGCGATCTGGGTGATGACAGGATTACACTGGGCAATCTTGGTATTACATTTGGGGGCTCTCTGGGATTCCCCCAGGCTACCAGAACCCTGAACCGAGGGTCCTAGACAGCCCAGTAAGTGTGTCTGTGTAAAGTGCACTGTTTGTCTATGTGTGTCTGTGCCGTGGTTCTGTGTTTTCAGGTGTCCCGGGACTTCTGTATCTGTGGCAGCCGGAAGTGGCTTAGCCGATGCGTTGTATAGTCATGGCTGAGGGAGTCTGTGAAGATGTTCCAGATCCCATCGGGGGTGGGGCTTCAGTCCCCATCAGGATGGGGTCTCTGATCCCCATCAAGGAGGCCTTAGAGCCTCATCAGGCGGGATTTAGGTTTCCATTGGGAGGGGCTTTGGTCCTCATCAGGATGGGAGGACTTAGAGCCTCACATCTGTTTAGTACTGGAGCCGGCTACCGAATGCTCTCCTGGGTTCTTGAGCCGGTTTGTTCGTTTCCTCTCAAATCAGCAAACTGAATGTTTGTGTGTCTGACAACTGTCGTGTGTGTGTATAGTGTTGATTGAGACTGACGGACAGAAGGACGAGACAGACAACCTCAAGTTTGGGAGACAAAGAAACTGAAGCCTGTCATGGAGTTGGCTAGGATTATTTAACCAGGCCCTCTCATTGTGTGTGCTTATTAGTGGTCACTCTTATAAAGACCTATAGTGAAAAGGAGCATTTGGAGCAAGAAAAAAATACAAAATGTACAGTTCAAGGAGAAAGGGGCACCAGGAAATAGAATGGATCTAAAACCTGTGTTCAAGGAGATAGAGTGATGAAAGAAAAACCTGATGTAAAATGTAATAAAATGAGTGGTTACTTCAGTGCAAAGCCCCACCCAGCTAAGCTTCCAACTTGTGAAAAGGAATTAACTACAGTTTAGGTCCAGGCATGGTGGTGCATACCTTTAATCCCAGCATTCATGAGTCAGAGGCATGTAGATCTGTAAATTCAAAGTCATCCTGGTCTACAGAGCAAGTTCCAGAACAGTCAAGCTTAGGCAGTGAAGGAAACCATTGCAAACAGAAAGTTGTGAAGATGTAATTGAACAAGGGGGCCATGTTCCAGCCCCAGCAAGCAGCAGAACTTGGCAGCTTTAGCCACATGGTTCTGGCTTTAGTCAAGGATATAAAAAGGGGGATTATGGGATTTCCCTCATCAAGCAAAGCCACTGAGGCCAGGTGTGTGTCAGGGGTGTCACTGCATGGAGGCCTAGAGAGGCCATTGTGTGGAGCTCTGAAGGTGAAGCCCAGATTGCCTTGGAGACCCCAAAATGTTGAAGATGCCAGAGCCATGGGTTGCCTGCCAAGGAGAGCTGCTAACAGGAAGTGGAACCAGCCCAAGAGAGAGAAGTATGCTGCAGTCAAGAAAGCTGAAAGCAGCCAGAGATCTGAAGAGCGCTTTGACAGCAGGCATGGAGATGCAGAGTTTGGAGTTTTCTTCTCTTTTGCACTGGTAATGTATATCCTGTGCCACTGTATGTTGAAAATATGTAATCCGCTTTTTCAGTTTGATTTTACAAGGAATTGCAGCTAAGAGATTGCATAAACCAGGCGTGGTGGCTCACGCCTTTAATCTAAGCACTTGGGAGGCAGAGACGGTCGGATCTCAGTGAGTTTGAGGCCAGCCTGGTCTACAGAGTGAGTCAAGGACAGCCAAGGCTACACAGAGAAACCGTGTCTCAAAGAGAAAGGTGGGGGGAGCATAAATCTCAAAAAAGACTATGAACTTTGGATTTTAAACAAGTTTAAGACTGTTATAGACTCTGAGGGACTTTTGAAGTTGGACTAAATGCATTTTGCATTATGATATGACTATAAGCCATTGGGGGCCAGGGAGTGGAATGTGGTGATTTGAATAGGAATGGCCCATATTGACTCATGTGTTTTAATGCTTGGCCCTATTAAGAAGTGGCACTATTAAGAACTGTTTTCTGGTTAGAGAGAGTGTGTCACTGTGGGGATGGGCTTGAGGTCTCATATGCTTAAGCTACTGTGGGTCACAGTCTTCTGCTGCTGCCTTCAAACTAAGATTTAGAGCTCTCGGCTCCTTCTGCAGCACCATGTCTGCCTGCACACCACCATGCTTCCTGCCGTGATGATATGGACTAAACCTCTAAAATGCAAGCCTGCCCCAATGAAATGTGCTCATGGTGTCTCTTCACAGCAGTAAAAACCCTAAGACAACAATCCTATGTGTTTAACATTCCAGGTTCCCTAGTGCTTGTCTGGGAGTACAATGGCCTCCACGCCTCCCACACCACGCCCTAGCCCAGTCCCCCAGTCCACCTGACTTCATTCCCCACCTCTGGTCCCAACCTTCCTTCACATTCTCTCTTCTACTCCAACTTTTTCCTGTACATATCAGACACAAGACTAGTCAAAGAAGTCACATGCACTGATATCATCACAAAAATAGAAACAACGTGAAAATAAAAGCCAGTTTCTCCCTTTGAAACTCTGTCAATCCTATAGAAGTGTTTGCCTTGAGGCTCTAGGTGAGCCCCAGAACCCAGAACTTAAAAGGACAATCATAACTTCCTCAAAGAATTCAAGGACAGGGGCTGGAGAGATGGCTCAGTGGTTAAGAGCGCCGCCTGCTCTTCCAGAGGTCCTGAGTTCAATTCCCAGCAACCACATGGTGGCTCACAACCATCTATAATGTAATCTGATACCCTCTTCTGCACATAAAGTACTCATATGCAATAAATAAAATAAATAAATCTTAAAAAAAAAAAGAATTCAAGGACATAAAATACATAGAGAGCTTAATAAAAATAAGAATAAATAACTTAACGGCCTAGGCGATGCCCAAGAAAACACAAGCATGAGGAAGTGGAAATCCAGGACTTGAAAAGAGAAATCAGTAAAGAGATAGAAACATTGAAGAAGACCGAAGCTGAAATGAAGGTACAATTTTTTAAAAACTTTATATATCCCTCAAATCTCAAAGGAAAGCTTTACAAGTAGAATGAATTGGGCAGTTGATAGAATATGAGAATGCAAAGATATAGAGAATGGAGACAAAATAAGCAAGGGATATGAAAAAAATTTAAAAGTCACAGGAAAGGTACATATAGGAAACGAGGTGTGTTGGATACCAAGAAAAAAATCCAAACTTTAGAATTATAAGCATAGATAAAGAAGAACCTTAAGTGAAAGGAATAGGCCAGATGTTCAAAAGATCATAGAAAGAGGACTTCCCATAGGAAGGAAAGATACCCACACTAACACAAGAAGAGCACAGAACAGCACATCATGGCTAAAACACAGAGTATATATACCACTGTGTATTAAAAACTGCAAGAGAAAAAATATGAGTCACATATAAAACCCACTGGGAAGACCATGTTTTCTCAACAGAAATTTGAAAGTCAGAACACATTCCATGTTAAAGGACCATGAAGACCAGCCTAGACTAATACACCCAGCAAAACTTCTGCCATAGTTGGAAGAGGAAGAAAAACTTTTCTTGACATAAACAAACCTAAAAACCTCAAACCAAATGTAAAGAAAACATAGAAAGTGAAATTTTGAGCTGGAGAAAGGGATGAACACATCCCAGAGATTGTAGAAAGAAATATGAAGACAAAATTCCTAAAGAACAAAACATCACTGAAAACACGAATGACAGCTGCAAAAACCAACAACAGAATTATGACAACACACATTTTCATAATAACCTCAAAGTCAGTGACATCAATTCTCCAATTGTAAGGCACAGGTGACTTAATGGATCAAACCAAACTCCATCTGTCTGTCTTCTACATCTAAGCTTTAAAGACAGGTGTCAGCTTAGAGCACATGGACAGGCAAAAGTGCTCCAATCAAACAGAACCAGAAAGCTAGCAGGTGTCTTTATCCTAACATCTGACAGAACAGACCTCAAACTGAAGCTCATCAGAAGAGAGAAAGGACACTTGGTTCTAACGAAGATAACAGTTAATCAGGAATACGTCATCATCCTACACTCCAATGCAACAAGCTCTGGGGCAGCCAATTTTATTTTTAAAATGCACTGCTGCATTTAAAGACACAGACTAACTCAGTATGTTAATAGTATGTGATTTCAATATCCTACTTTCTCCTATAGACAAGTCATCTGGACAAGAAAATAAACATCAGAATTAAATGACATCATATATCAAATAGCATTAAGAGGTACCTACAAAATATTCCGCCGAAACACCAAAATAGACTACATCGAGGAAGATAAAATGAATCTTTACAAATTCAAAAAGATAAAAAATAACTCCATGTAGTCTGTCTGGCTGCCACATAATAATACTTAAAAGTGACAGTAAACAAAGCTCTAGTAAATATGCAAACTCACGGAGACTAAAGTACTCATTGCTGAATGGTGAGTGGGTCAAAGAATAAGGAAGGAAATAAATGATGCTCACCTAGAACTAAATTTAAAGAAAACACCACACAAAAACAAACAAACAAACACACAAAACAACCTGTTGGACTCAGTCCTATGAGGAAAAGTTGTAGTTCTACAGGCAACATTAAAAGAAAGAAAGAAAGAAAGAAAGAAAGAAAGAAAGAAAGAAAGAAAGAAAGGAAGGAAGGAAGGAAGGAAGGAAGCTGCCACAGGCCTTTAATCCCAGCATGTAGGAGGCAGACTCAGGCAGATCTCTGTGACTCGAGGCCAGCCTGGTCTACAAAGTGAGTCCAAGGCTCCACAGAGAAACTCTGTCTTGAAAGAAAAAAAAAAAAAAAAAAAAAAAAAAAGAAAGAAAAAAGGAAAAAAAAAAAAAGAAACAAACAAGAAACAAAGAACACAAATAAATGATATAATAAAGCAACTCAAAACTTGGTGAAAACAAGAACATACCAAATACAAACCCAGTCAATGGCAAGAATAATAAAAATCAAAGCAGAAATTAATGAAGTGGAACACATTAAGAATACAAAGAATCAGCCGGGCACAGTGGCAGCATGCCTGTAATCCCAGCACTCTAGGAGGCAGAGGCAGGAGGCTCTCTGTAAGTTCAAGGCCAGCCTGGTGTACAAAGCAAGTCCAGGACAGGCAAGGCTACACAGAGAAACCCTGTCTCAGGAAAAACAAAACAAAAGAATACAAAGAATCAATGAGGTGAGGTGCTGCTTCATGTGACTGAGCCGAAGAGGGGGCGGAGTCAAGCCCACCAGAACACTGCGGTAGACTTCTGGCCATCGAGCATTAATTAAAAATAAAAACCAGATCATAGAGTTTCTGAGCCGATTCACTAGCTTTCTCCTCTTAGTCTGACCAAGTAAGGGATCCTGCCTCCGTTGACTTTCTGTCTCCCTCTCCCCAAGCAAAGGGTCCCCAGGCCACCACGTTGCGCCCCATACTGTGTCCGCCCTCCCCACGCACTCTATCCCCTGCCTCCGAGCTATTGGAGCCCTGCTGCTGTCCATGGACTCTGCGAGCGGCCCTTTCCCGGTTCCCCCAAGTGTAACACGATAGGTGGCCTCTTGGTGCCTGCTGCTAGCGCAGTATAGCAGGTTGAGAGCTCAGTGGGTGACAGACTGAGGACTGTCTACCTCCAGGCCCACCCTGTAGTAAGGAGTGCCTGGGGCAAGGCTCATCGTCAGTCTCTTCCCCTGGAAAACAGAGAAAGTAGTTCAGTAATCTTCCAGGTAACTACGCTCAGGCTGTGTAAAAGCCTTGCTCTGAGGACTTATTAATCAAGGCGCCATGGCTTGGGCTGGAATGGTGGTGGAGCCCTGGGCGCCCAAGAACGAGGCTCCGAGTTTGATCTCTAGTACCTCACACACAAAATCTATCACTCCATGTAGCCCGAGACCAAGGAAATGTTGAAAGAGAAAAAGAAAGTTTAAGATTTTTTTTTTTTTTTTTTTTTTTTTTTTTTTTTGGTCTCAGGTCAGGGAGATGGCTCAGCTGGCTCGAGTTCAAAGCCAACTCCCATGTTAACAGCTGGGCAGTTGCAAACATCTGTAGCCCCCGCTGGGGGGACGTGGAAGCAGGTGGATCTGAGCACTCACTGGCCAGCTAGTCTAGCTAACAGTGAGCGTGGGGAAAGCAACTGAGGAAAACACCCAACATCAACCTCTGGCTCCACTTACATGTACTCAAATACACACCTAGACACACACACACACAAAGGATTTTTACTTCATCTACATAAATATCACCACAGGCAAATGACTAAAGAGCTATCTATCTGGCCTCTAAAATGTTTCAACCAGAGGGAAAAAAAAAGATGGCCACTGTCAAAGAAATGGAGCCTGGAAGGGCTAGAGAGTTGCTTAGTAGTAAAGTACTTGCCGTGGACATGCAAGCATAGAGTTTGCACCCTAGAACTCATGTAGAAAGTCTGACATGATGGTTCACATGTAGTGCCTGTGTACAGGAGGCAGAGACAGGGGAAACCCTGGGGCTCGTCCAAAGTGCCAGTGAGAGAGCCTGTCTCCAAAACAAGGTGGACGTCTTGAGCAACAATATCCAAGGTTGACCTCTGACCTCCACAGCCACGCACACACATACTCCACATATGCACAAATAAACACACACCTGCACATGAACTCACACACAAATATAACTAAAAAATACATTAAATGGGAGGACACGAGAATGGAATATTAAGAACGACCACAGCTTAACCATTGTCTCATAAAGCTGTTGTGTTGCTGGTTTGGGGGGTTTTGTTTTGTTCTGTTCTTTTTTTTTTTTTTTTTTTTCTGGTGAGACACAGGATCTTACCAGAAAAGACGCAGGAAGGTCTTGAACCCACAGTGATCCTCCTGCCTTAGCCTTCAGAGTGCTGGGATGACAGATGTCCTCTACCACTCCTAGCTCACAGTGTATTTTTAATATAAACATTAATTCCCAAGCTGGATGCAGGAACCTCAAATAGCAGCCTGCATCCATAAGTATTTCTATACTGTATTGCTGTACTTGGCTTTCTCCGGCAGCTCGCCTGGATTAGCGCAGTGGCGGCTGGGGAGGGGCTGCCGGCCTGTGCTCTCCACTGTCCGCAGAGGTCTGCATTCTCGTTCGTAATGCAATTACTCTGCTTGCAGGTTTCTGTCCTTTGTTTTCTTAGAAACAGGGGGATGGAGGAGGAATAACATGGTAGAGATAAGAAATAACTACCAAGTTTTCATTTGTCCAGTTTCATTAATTTAGAACTTTATCAGACAACTTCAATCCAACTATCTTTGTTAAATCACCCTTTTCTCAAAGACACATTATTTCCCAGTGTTAGGCCAGTTTGTCCTCAAATTAAGCAGAATCTCAACGTCTTGCTGAGCCAGTTTGTAAACTCCAACTTCATTTAGGGCTGCTGTGGCAGGAAGGTGCTCGGAAGCTGACTGCAGGACATCTTTCAGAAGTAATGCAGAACCAATGTTCAGATTCAGAACGATGCAGGCTTCTTTTACACTGTTCAGAAAACAAGAAAGAAGAGAAGAGATCCTTTACTGCACCATCCATAGGATGACGACGACCTGGAGCATCTACGCGGACGTTTCGGCTATCAAGGATGTACTGTTTGGTTCTCTAAATATGCTGCGACTATGAGCTACAGGGTTAGTAGGTCATCAAGGTTTGTTTTAACACATCATAAGAGTTTGTCTCAATACACTAATGCTAACAGGTTATTAAATGTAGCTATAATTTTAGGTAGAATTAGGACATGGGGGGGGGGAGAAAAGGAATAAAAATGAATGGAGCAGAAAAGGCAAAGAAGCAAGACAAACCAAAAACACCAGTAGGCTGGGGGGGCGGGTGGCAGACTTCCAAGCCAACACAGGAGGCTCTCTGTGAGTTCCAGGCTAGGCCAGTCTACACTGTGAGCTCCATGGCAGCCGAGGCTACACAGGGAGCTCCATGCCAGCCTGGCCTACACAGTGAGCTCCATGCCAGCCTGGCCTACACTGTGAGCTCCAAGCCAGCCTGGCCTACACTGTGAGCTCCATGCCAGCCTGCTCTACACTGTGAGCTCCATGCCAGCCTGGCCTACACTGTGAGCTCCATGCCAGCCAAGGCTACACAGTGAACGCCAGGCCAGCCAAGGCTACATAGTGAGGCCAAACAGAAATAGGAAGGCAGCTTTGATAGTTTTGTGGGTAACATTGCCAGATGGTTATCAAGTTCAGTCCTTGAAATCCACATGGTAGAGAGAACCACTTCCCACAAGTTGTCATCTGCCCTTCACACACATGAACATAAGATTAAACACTTTAAATAATAATAAAAACAAACAGGGGCTGGAGGTTTACTGTGCAGGTAGGTGCTTGCCTAGCATGAATGAGGCAGAGGAGGGGCTTGGGGGTGTGGGGGTGCACAGCTGTAATCACAGCACTCAGAAGACAGAGGCAGGAGGATCAAAAGCTCAGGGTCATTCTCTGCTTCTGCGCACTTGGTTCAAGGCCAGCCTGGGATACATGAAACCCATTTCAGAAAAAGAAAAGCAAACTGAAAACAATTGTAACTTCCTGGAAGAATACGCTTTTATTATTTAAAGGAATGTTTCTGAATTGCTCAAACCCTATACATAATGCTTTTTGTTTTTGTTTCTCAAGCCAGGGTTTCTCTGTGTAACCCTGGCTGTCCTGGATTAGTGTTGTAGACCAGGCTGGCCTTGATCTCATAGAGATTCGCCTGCTTCTGCCTCCCAAGTACTGGGATTAAAGGCATGTGCCACCACTGCCTGGCTCATAATGTAATTTATTTATTTATTTTATGTATATGAGTGCTCTATTTGCATAGACACCTATATACCAAAAGAGGGCATCAGATCACCTTATAGTTGTGAGCCACCGTGTTAGTTGCTGGGAATTGAACTCAGAACATCTGGAAAAATAGTCAGTGCTCTTAACCACTGAGCCGTCTCTCCAACCCAATAATGTAAATTTTAAATCAATACACTTTCTAAATAGATTGCTAATAACTGTTCTCATGTTAATAACTATACTTAGAACTAAAATTAACATTAAACTAATAAGAAAACTGATTATTGTCTGGCTATTGTTAGGCACCAAGCCTAGCTGAGACTGCTTATTTTCAGTGGGTGCATTCATTTTCTATTGGCTCCCCCAGTGATGGGCAAATGGTGTTGAGCCAGATGTTAGGGAGCAAGGCCAACGTGTAATTTATACCTAGTTCTGGTGAACCTTCTGAAAATGTAGATTGCATGCATTATTTTGGCTCCATATTGTGTTTTGAAAATATAATAGGTATACAATGAATATTTTAAGGTTTAAATTTTTTTTTAAGATTTTAAAATTTCATTTATATGTGTGTTCTACCTGCATGTATGTCTGTGCTCCATGTGTGTGTCTGATGCCTGTGCAGGCCAGAAGACTGTGTCAGATACCCCAGAATTGTAGTTATGGATGGTTGTGAGGCACACCATGTGGGTGCTGAGAATCAAACCCCAGTCCTCTGCAAGAGCATCATGTGCTCTTAACTGCTGAGCTCCGGATCCAGATTTTAATTGATGTTATTGCAACAAATCAATGAAACTATGAAACTGTTAAAAAGAAGTCAACTTCTCTAGCATTTGGGCACACTAACATTTATGGTTAGACACTGAGCTTACTGTTTAAAATAGTTTTCCGGTCTCTTGCAATAGTGAGAAAACAAAGGGAAGAGATTCCGCGTCATGTCAAACTGCAACTGGGCTGCTCCTCCTTCATTGAAGTGGTTAGCAAGGATTATCTGAAAGCAAGAGCAGTCCATATAACTACATCCATGGAACCCACACAACTATATCCATGGAACCCACATAACTATATCCATGGAACCCACATAACCACATCCACGGAAC
>OU015744.1:129529409-129552171 GCA_907169655.1 Acomys percivali | reverse complement strand
ACATAACTATATCCATGGAACCCACATAACCACATCCACGGAACCCAGATAATGACATCCATGGAACCCACACAACTACATGCATGGAACCCACACAACTAGTCCATGGAACCCACATAACTACATCCATGGAACCCACGTAACTACATCCATGGACCCCATGTAACTACATCCATGGACCCCATGTAACCACATTCATGGAACCACATCCATGGAACCCACGTAACTACATCCATGGAACCCACACAACTACTCCATGGAACCCATGCAACTACATCTATATAACCCACATAACTACATACATGGAACCACAGAACCATGGAACCACATCCATGGAACCCACATAACCACATTCACGGAACCACATCCACGGAACCACATCCCTGGAATCACGTAGTGCTCAGCACAGCCCCATCCCCACTGACTGACCTCCTGATAGATGTAGACGTCCAGCTTCTCAACAAGCAGTTGCCAGAAAATCTTGAATAAGGAGAAACAAAGCTGCTGCTCCAGCTGAAGCAGACGGTCCCGTAAGGTCAGCAAGAGCGGGCAGGCTGAGCTGGACAGCGACATTACTGCCTGTTCAGACTGAGACGGCAGGGACAGCCACCTGGAAAACAAACAACCTTATGACCCTTACAACTTTGTACCCGTTAAGGTCTCAACAAATCATATACTGTCCTGGGGAATTCCAGAATTAAAAAATATATATATATTGAAGGCTTTACCAGAAATAAATGCATTCATATTTATATTTTAACTTTTAATTTTTTAATATTTCCTTTAAAATACCCCCAATCCAATTACTGCATGTTCCAGCATATAAGACTTTTTAACCCCCAAAAATCCATGCCAAAGTCATAGATTGTCTTTTTTTTTTTTTGGTTTTTTGAGACAAGGTTTCTCTGTGTAGTCATGGCTGTCCTAGACTCACTTTGTTAGATCAGGCTGGCCTCGAACTCACAGCGATCTGCCTGTCTCTGCCTCGTAAGTGCTAGAATTAAAGGCCTGTGCCACTATGCCCAGCCACCATAGGCTGTCTTATACTCTGGGTACCTACCTGCAGCTTGCTTCCCCTTACTTCCTATGTCTGGCACATAAGTGGGAGGGGGGAGGTGCCATGGCTGATTCCCGACTCTGCGGGGAGTATGAAGCAGGGAGGAGCAAGCTAAGCTGCACACATCTTCCTGTACCTTGAGAGAATGTGAGCATAGACTGGCTCTCCATCAGAACCCGCCATCCTACACAGAGGGCTGCACATCTGCCTGTCTTTGGGTTGAGTGTGGAGTACGCATTAAAGAGGAAGTGTAGGCTGGCACTGGCTGTCTGATGGCATTTAATAAAGTGCCTGGCTGTCTGTGCCCTGCCTACAAATAGATACCTACTCAAGTCTGCTGCACAGGGTGTGTGCTGGAAGAGGGGTAGTCTTATATGGTGAGTATATTCAAAAAAAAAAAAAAAATCTATATTTTAACTGGAAAAACTGAAGGGTCATCTTATACTCCCAGCTGTCTTATAGGCGGGAAAATACGATATTACAAAGTGTATCCTTAGAATTTAAAAGACACCAGTTAATCTTATGCTCTAATTTTAGCAAACAAACTAATACTACTTCCAAACTGAGTACAATACTGTGTGGAGGTGGCATGCTAAGACACAGTGGCAGCAGAGTTGTGAAATACAAGCATGCACAGGACAGAGACTACAGGGCACTTCACTTTGTAAAATGACACATAGGCTAGTGAATCTCAGATCATATGACACTTGTCTATGAGGTCCATGCCATCATTCGTTTATTCTGAGTGAATTCTTCAAAAGAATAGATTTTAGAAGGATTTCCATCAAAGCCAAAGTTTGGACCTACCATACACAAAAGCCACAAGTTCCATCTCTAAAACTGAGGGTGGGGATTTTACCAAAGCGGAAACTGGAGTATAAGTGTAAAGGGTGGCTGGCGCGGGACATACCTTTCCTTTTTATACAATTTTGCAGCATCTTTCACTTCTCTAAAAACATGCTCTACTTGTCGAGTCAACATATCAAGCTTTAAGCGCTCCAAGAGGTTAATCATGTCATCGAAGACAGAGCTCTCCATGGAGGCCAGCTGTCCCAGCTGCAGCTTACTGAGGGCACTGTTCTCTGCAAAGACCTCCAGTGCTGCCTGCTGCAGCTGCAGAAAGAACTGCAAGTAAACATGTTAGAACATCTGTGAGCACAAGCTGGGCTTCCGGAAATAGACCTTCTATACCGCACAATTCCCCTACTTAAGGTGTGCAGCTCAGGGCCAATGAGATGGCTTAGTGGGTACTCACTTGCTACCAAGCCTGACAGCCTGAGTTCAATCCCCAGGTCCCACATGGTGGAAGGAAATAGCTCTAGCTTCCACATCTCTCTCTCTCTCTCTCTCTCTCTCTCACACACACACACACACACATCTTCCACATGTGTGCCATGTCATGTCATCACACACATGCACACACACACACACACACACACACACACAGCATCCACATGTGTGCCATGTCATCACACACACACACACACACACACAGCCTGGCATGGTGGCACATATGTGCATTCCCACACTCAGGAGGCTGACACCAGAAGATTGCCGTGAGTTCACAGCCAGTGTGGGTTACATGAGACCCAGACTCAAAGTCAAACAAGCATAACAGCCTTCATCCTCTCCCCAAAATAAAACACCCAGTTCAGGACCAGCACGATGGCTCAGCGGATCAGGCTCAGCAGATCAGGCACTTGTCCCCAAGCCTGATGACCTGGGGTTTGATCCCTAGGCCCCACATGGTGGAATGACAGAACCAAGTTCTGCAAGTTGTCCTCTGACCTCAGCATGTGTGCTGTTGCATGCACAATATGCATACAACATGCATCTCAATATGCATCAAGATACTGATATAATATCTACTAAGAAAGCACATTAACTCACAACGTTGTCAGCCCAGTCTGCCAGCACTGTTGAGATGTAGTTCACGGCGTTAAGGATTGCACAGTACCGAAAGCCGAGGGAGTCTCTGGTCTCCTCCTTCATGACCTGCGTTAGCCGGAGCCTGAAGTCATCCACCAGGTCCTTCTGTAACTCCAGGAACTGCAGCTTCCGGGAGGCGGAGGGGAGGTTTTTATACCTGTCTGCGGAGAAAGGGAACAAAACACACTCAGAGGCTTGGTACTGTCCACCACAGTTGGTTTTCTCTAAAACCTGACTTCTACTGCCTTCATGAAAAAAAACTCATGGCTATGTCTAAATATTTAAGGGAGCACACAGGTATAACGTGTGTCAGGACTCATCGGGCAGAATACTTAAGACCTAGACCAGTGTATTTTGCTATATGTAAATCATTCCTCATTAAAAAAAAAAAAAAAAAAAGCAAAAGTGTTTTACAATAACTGTTCCACAAGTAAGAAGCTTTGTTTGGTGAGGAGAGCTTGAGACAAGCCTCAGGTAGCCCAGGCTGGCTTCAGATTTCCTATGTGGCTAAGGATGGCTTTGAACTCCTGATCCTCCAGTCTCTAGCTCCAAAATCCTGATATTTGGGATTAAAAGCATGCCCACCAGACCTGGCTCTCATATTTTTCTTATAATCAAAATATGTAATTACTGACTGGGTTGGAATGACCCTTCTTCAGGCTATCATAAAGCTCAGGGGGTGAACTGTCAGAAGGGGATGACAGCAGGGAAGAGCTACGGTCACCGGGAGAGGCAGCAGTCTACAGCAGGGAATGCAGATGCTGCACAGCAGCAGAGCCGGCCTCCCCCTGACCAGCTGACACTGCACCAGAAGAGTCCCTGTACTACTTTAATTCTAAAACTACATTATTATTCTACTCTCTTCTTCAATTCTTGGTAAACCAGGGCCAAGAAAATAATATTTAAAGTCTAGGTTTGCACTGGACATGGTAGTGTGTGCCTAGTCCCAGGCAGCTGGAAGCCAAGGCAGAAAGATCATTTACGAGCAGGAGATCAAGCCTGGGGTTGGCGGGATGGCTCAGCAGTTAAGAGCACTGGCTGCTCTTGGAGAGGATCCTAGGATCCTGGCTTGGGTCCCAACACCCATATGGTAGCTTACAACTCCCATCCTAAAGGCTCCAATTCTCTCTTCTGAACTACACAGACACTAGAAACATATGCGGTGCACATATACGTGCGGGCAAAACACACACACGAACCTAAAAAAAATTAAATAAAAGGAGCTGGCAAAAAGGCTTGGCAGGGGGCTGGAGAGATGGCTCAGCGGTTAAGAGCGCCGCCTGCTCTTCCAGAGGTCCTGAGTTCAATTCCCAGCAACCACATGGTGGCTCATAACCATCTGTAATGTGATATGGCGCCCTCTTCTGGCTTGCAGGAGTACATGCATGCAAACAACAGAGTACTGTGTACATAATAAATAAATAAAAAGTTAAAAAAAAAAAAAAAAGGCTTGGCAGTTAGGAGCACTTGCTGTTCATGTTCAGGACACAGGTTGGTTCCTAGCACCCACACGGCAGCTCACAACCACCTGTAGCTCCAGCTTTGGGAACCCAACACCTTCCTCTGGCCTCCAGAGGCACCAGGCATGCATATGGTGCATATACACTCTGCAGACACACTCACATACATAAAACAAAAGTAAGCCTTTAAAATAATAGTGATAAAATGAAATCTGAAAACATGTAAAAAGAATAACAATGAGTTAAAAATTAACAAACTTTTACTTGTTTTTGTTCAGGACTTCCCTCCTTCACGTGTACACCAACGTTTACACCCAAAGGTGGTGGTATTATTATTTTGAGACATCTGGGTGGCCTGATTTTTTTTTTCCGGCCTGATTATTTTTATTTGTTAATATTTATTGTTATTTTAGTATTTTGAAACAGGATCTCACTATACATCAGAGTGGCCTGGAATTCACTGGCCAGGATGATTTCAAAACCACAAATCCTCCAATCTCCATTTCCAGAAAGCTGGGATGAAAGGTGC
Source organism: Acomys percivali (assembly GCA_907169655.1). Lineage (NCBI taxonomy): Eukaryota > Metazoa > Chordata > Mammalia > Rodentia > Muridae > Acomys > Acomys percivali. The sequence continues at coordinate 129,547,196 of OU015744.1, read as the reverse complement.
GTGCTACCCACCTGGATAAGCCGAAGTGAGACTACTGTCATAGATAGTGTGTGCCCCATACCCAGCTGTACTCACCAGTTATAACCAAAAGTAGAGTCATAAAAACTTCCGCACAGTCTGGAACCTTCATTTCATCCACATCGGTGATGTCTTTATACTGGGAAACCCATGCTGCCTCTGAGGAAAGCATTGAGTCCATTTTCTGCAGAGCAACTAACATGGAGAAAGAAGGGCTGTGTCCGGAGTTCTAGTCATTCTTTGGTTTGTCCTGGCTGTCCTGGACTCCCTCTGTAGCCCAGGCTGTCCTGGACTCCCTCTGTAGCCCAGGCTGTCCTGGACTCCCTCTGTAGCCCAGGCTGGCCTCAACTCACAGCGATCCACCTGCCTCTGCCTCCCGAGTGCTGGGATTACAGGCGTTTTTCACCACGCCTGGCTGTTATAGTCATTCTTAAGTTATCAGCTTATACTTTTTTCTTTTAGGAATGGCTTTTGCAAACAAAACAAATTTAAAATCTCTCACTAACTGCATTAGACTTAAGATGTTCTACTTCAGAGTTAAATAAGATGCCTTATCCTCCTTCCTCTCAAAACCTCAAGATAGTGATGTGGCACTTCTAAAACACCCAACCAAAAGCAGAAATAGTACACGGCAAAAATCTACAACACAGCAATATCCTCTGCTGGCCCAATATTCCACATCAGACTGTAATTCCAAAAAAAAAAGTGAAGTTTTGTGGAAATAAAAGAAGACTGTCTGTTGGCAAAATGCTCCTGTGGACTGTGTACAGTTTACCTTTGTTCATTCAAATGTTGATTTCTCTGCTCCACTCTCTGGATCAATCTGAACATTGCATTGTGATGTTTATTCTAAGTATCTCCAGTTTCAAGTTTGTGTACACCATTTGTTCTCTGTATTGTCAATAAAAACAAACTAGCCAATGCTGAGCAATAACAGAGAATAGGGTGGGACATCCTGATAAGAGTGAGGAGAGGAGAAAGAGAAGGAAGGAGAGGAGAGACTAGGAAACACCAAGAAAAATGAACCAGGCCTAGGAAATGATTTAAAAGCAAGTATAACGTGGGAAAACAGATTGGGAAGAAACTATACTAGCATGGAAGGTTAGGATGGAGTAATTATTGTGCAGCATTGTGCTATAGGCTGACTAAATAGATCCTGGTCTCTGTGTGGTTATTTCGGTATATAGCTGGTTAAGGAGTAATGGCTGATTTCACTAAAATAATAATTCAATATTAAATATTAACAATCCATCAACAACTGTCTTTGAAGGTAATCCAGTAGACTCTGCCCAGAAAAGAGTTAAGGACTTAAAGTTCCTACTCAGAGTTGTAAGAGAAAAGTTTTATGCACAAAATCAGACAATGCCAGGCAATGGTGGTGCACACCTTTAACCCCAGCACTTGGGAGTTCGAGGCCAGCCTGGTCTGTGCAGAGACTTCCAGGCCAGCCAAGCCTATACAGTGAGATCCTAGCTAAAGAACAAAAGAGCAAGCAAACCAACGCCCTCAGGACAGCCCTCCCATGGCCACACGGGCACTTACACTTCCTCTCCACAGTCAGCCATCTCTGAAAACAGGTTTCCTCCGAGAGAATGTGCATACAGCTGGCAAATGTACTCGGATAGCCGTGGACACTGTGCAGCTCCCTTTCAAACAACAGCACCTCATCCACCAAATGACAGAAGAGACTGTCGTCATAGAGCAGGCAGGGGATGTCCGAAGCCAGCTTCTCAAGAATGAGCATCACGAGGCCACGGGAAAACTCCAGCCTTGCATTCACTGCAGTGCCCACTTTGTCCAGTATTGGCTGAATCTTCTCATCCAGAAACTGCGTATGGTTGCCAATCCACATAAGGACCTGAGCCAAGTACCATTCAGGCTGGAGGAAGGGAAAACGGTTTCGATTCTTTATTCTATAGTCATGGAAAATTCTGATTAAATGCATTTAGTTATAAACAGACACAAAAAGTAGCTAAACATCCCTATATGTAAGAGAATAGTTCTTGTCGTGCACTTTAAAGTCACAAAAGACATCATAACCAAATGTTTCCCAATATACTCTCAACAAATTCCAATAGTGTGGCTTAAGTCGGTAAACTCATAAATTTAAAATACCATATTGGGAGGCTGGGCGTGGTGGCGTATGCCTTTAATCTCAGCACTCGGGAGGCAGAGGCAGGTGGATCTCTGTGAGTTCTGAGTTCCAGGCCTGTCTGTTCTACAAAAGAGCCCAGGGCAGCCAGGACTACAAGAGAAATCCTATCTTGAAAAACCAAAAAGCAAAACAAAAAAAACCATATTGGGGTTAGGTATAGCTTCTTAGTATAACATTTGCCTAACTATAAAAAGCCATGGTGTCAGCCGGGCTTCGTGGACACGCCTTTAATCCCAGCACTCAGGAAGCAGAGGCTGGAGGATCACTGTGAATTCAAGGCCAGCCTGGTCTACAAAGAGAGCCCACGACAGCCAAGGCTTCACAGAGAAACCCTGTCTTGAAAAACAAAACAAAACGCCATGGTGTCAATCTGCAGTATCACAAAAAAGAAGAAGGGGGCATAATGACAATAATGAAGAAAAGACAGTTCTACAAACAAAGCACATACAAAGCCCTGCATCCCAGAGCAAAACAAACAACAGCAAGAAAAGAGCCAGGTCAGCAAGCCGGCTGATGGATACAGGCACTGCCAGCAAGCCTAACAACCTGAGTTTGACCCTTGGAATGCACATGGTCGGGGGAAAGAACCAGCCTGCTTCTCTGACCTACACACAAAGATAAAAATAACATGTTTGGCTGAGTACGACAGTGCACGCCTTTAGTCCCAGCACTCGGGAGGCAGAGGCAGGCAGAACACTGTGAGTTCGAGGCCAGCCTGGTCTACAAAGTGAGTCCAGGACAGCCAAGGCTACACAGAGAAACCCTGTGTCAGGAAAAAAAAAAAAAAGAGGATTAGAGAAAACTGCAGGTTTTCTAGACAACGACTTGAAAACATATACAAGGCTGAGATATAACTCAGGGATGGAGCACTGGCCTGCCGTGTGTAAGACCCTGGGTTCAGTCTGCAGCACTGAGAAAAAAATTCCTGACTGCCAAGTCCCTGTGGAGTTCCAAATGTTGGGGATACAAACGCGGGCAGCATGCCAAGGGCAGTCTCAGGGACAGTGTGCTAATTCCATTAGGATCACGCCTTTAAAATGAGCCAGCACAACTCAAAATTTTCTCACACTAATGCAGGCATAAGGTTATTGTGTAGTTTAAATGCTCCCCAATTGTTGAAGTTATTTTTACAAAACAGTGTTTGTTTCTCTTAGTTTCTCTCTTAACCTACTATCATACAAATAACTGAGACTCTTATATTTATTTAAAAATAAGCTTCATGACACAATCTTGAGCAGTTTTAGTCTGTTCTTAACCCTCTATGCAATCTTGTCTTACTCCCAGCAAACATCCCGGTGATGCCTGCACTCTGTAGCTTTCCTCGGCTCCAGCTCCTTCCTCCAGATCTTTCCTGCACCTCTACCCACCACTGAATCCTCAGGATGAATCCCTTACTTCCTCCTCTAACTCCTCCTCCCCTGGCTGGCAGGAAGTCCAGCCCTATTCTCTCCCCTGCTCAGCGACTGGCTGTAAGTTGCTTTATTGGCATATCAGGGGACAGTTGGGGAGCAGTGTTTACCAACATTGAGACAGAAATTACCATTTAAACTACACAATAGCCTTATGCTTGCCTACACACTAAATTATATTACTGCCTTTCTAAATGTTCAGTTTATGCTCTGCTGAGTACTAAATGTGTCTGCTCTCCCGAAAACACTCCATCCAAAACAGAAGACCCATCTGCACAAACAGGAATCTAGTGCCACTACGTTCGTTCGTGTGACATGTGTAATACCTGGTGATCTTGCTCCTACTTCAGAATATTTAGAGAACCCTGCTCCACACCCTGCATTGACTATGGCAAACATAAAGAATAAACAAGAGAGTGCCACATCCTAGTAGATTATAATTACAGAAAAACACCAACAGGCTGCACTGATGTGGCCCCTCAGTTCCAATGCTGGTAATGGCTTCCTTTAATTTACTTATCCCATCCCTCACTGATGCCCCTTCTGTAGCTATGGGTCACTTCCCTCCCTCTCTCTCTCTCTCTCTCTCTCTCTCTCTCTCTCTCTCTCTCTGTACATCTGCAGGAATGGTCTATACAGTGAGGCCTGGGTACAGATATGGTTGTAAAGCCTGCACACCCAAATGCGAGCGAGTGTGATGATGTCCCAAAGGCAGTGCCAGTTCTGACAACCTAAGTCCCAGTTATGTCTACAAAGGGCAGTTATGAGGTGGGAAGTTAGAAAGGAAAGTAGAAATGCAGACAGACAGGCCTTTACCTTAAACATGTTTACGTCCAGGCACAGGTTAACACCCACTGTTAATAAGCAAGTGAGCAATGTGGCGCACACATGTCATCCCAGCACTCAGGAGGCATGCGCAGAGCGAGCTCAAGTCTGAGGCCAGCGGGGGAGGGGGGGAGCTAGGGGGAGAGGGGGGAGAGGAGCAACAAAACAAAACGAGACAGAAGACAAGAGCAAACGGAAGCGCGCTCCGGCAAAGCACACCTTGCTGATGACATTGGTCTGCCGGCTGCCTCTGAAGTGGTACCTGAATCTCTTCTGAAGGGGAGTCAGCATGATCTGGATAGGCAGGATCACAGACGGGGAGGCGGGAAGAGAGTATTTTTCTGGGAGTTGTTTTGTCTCAGTTAGTAATTCATCTCTGACACAGTCAAGTCAAGGAAAAAGAATCAAAGTTGTATTTATACACTCAAGGACACATGCATACAATACATTTGCCCAACAAATGTATTAACATTTAGCAAAAGGCTTAATACAAATAATGCAAAACCTAACTTTATATTGAATTTTAATTCACTAAAAAAGTTTTTAGGGACTGGAGAGATGTCAAGAACACTTGTTGCTCTTGCAGAGGATCTGGGCTCAATTCCCAGCACCCACATGGTGGCTTGTGATCATCCTTAATGTTGGTACCAGGGGACCCGATGCCCTCTTCTGACCTCCACAGGCGCAGGCGTGCATATGGCACACAGACACATGCATAGCAAAACATCCATACTCACAAAATAAACGATAAATGAAAATACTTATAACTTTTTTTAAGGAAATCAACTTAAGCCATCATTTAATCAACACTGTTACTAAGATTTCTTCCCATTGCCTATTTGTGTTCTGGTCCTAAAGCACCTGTCTGTAACGCTCACACGGGCCTGTTGCTGTGGTGATCCAAATAGGTTTGGCCCCCATAAGCCCAATATTTGAATGCTTTGTCCATAGGGAGTAGCATTATTAGGAAGCATGGCTTTGCGGGGTAGGCATGGCCTTGTTGGAGAGAAGTGTGTCACTGTGGACTTTGGGGTTTCCAATGCTCAAGCCAGGCCCAACATCTACCTTCCTGCTGGCTGCCAATCTGGACAAAGAACTCTCAGCTCCTTCTCCAGCACCATGTCTGCCTGCACGCTGCCATGGTTCCCACCAGGATGATAGTGGACTAAACCCCTAAACTGTAGGCAGCCCCGGTTAAACGCTTTCCTTTTTAAGAGTTGCCATGGTCATGGTGTCTCTTCACAGCAACAGAACACTGACTAAGACGGGTGTTTATCTTTGTTTTGGTTTGGTGTAGTTTTTTGTTTGTTTTGTTTGGCTGAGACAAGGTTGTTCTGTGTAGCCTTGGCTGTCCTGGGCTTGCTTTGTAGACCAGGCTGGCCTGGAACTCACAGTAATCTGCCTGCCTCTGCCTCCTGAGTGCTGGAATTACAGGTGTATGCCACTGTGCCTGGCTAACAGTTGTTTATCTCAGAACTCCTTTTTTTTTTTTTTTTTTAAGATTTATTTATTTTATTTATTGTATATGATATGCAGAAGAGGGCATCAAATTACATTATAGATGGTTGTGAGCCACCATGTGGTTGCTGGGAGTTGAACTTAGGACCTCTGGAAGAGCAGGTGGCATTCTTAACCACTGAGCCACCTCTCCAGCCCCCTAGAACTCCTTTTTTAACAGCTCTTCCCCTCCCAGATTTTTTTAAATTAATAAGTAATTAATTTATATTTTGGTTTTTCAAGACAGGGTTTCTCTGTGTAGCCTTGGCTGTCCTGGGCTCACTTTGTAGACCAGGCTGGACTCAAACTCACAGAGATCCGCCTGTTTCTGCCTCCCGAGTGCTGGGATTAAAGGCGTGCGCCACCAAGCCAGGCAATAATCCGTTTTTTAAAGAAGACATATACTCTCCAACAGGCAGTGTCACATCAAGTCTAACCCAGGACCCTCTTCTTGGCTTCACGGAGACTTTGTGACCTTCCCCCTCAGTACTGGAGACGGACTCCAGCGCCTCGCTCACACTCTTCCACTGTAGCCCAAAAAGCTGTAGTTGCCAACCACAAATTTACGGTAGGAAGGAATTTTACTACATTTCCACGCCAACAAAGATACGAGGCTTGTAGTTTCAATAGCTGACAAAACAGTGTCTCCAGGGGAGCATGCATCTCGGGGGCGCTGGCAGGCCGGCTTATGCCAACAGTTTGAGACTGGGTGTGTGTGATGAATGGCCAATGAAGCTGTGCTAAAATATCCTCAAAATCACTGTAACAGAAAAGAAACAATGTTTCATCTGATGCCATTGCATTACCAAATAGCACAAAGCAGTCACACTGAGATGGTCCCTACCTGGTAAGCCTGTCCTTGAGAATTTTATGCCAGAATTTAACCGTGGCTCTCAGGAAGCTAAGAAGATGAGTACAGGATGACTCCCGAAGCTTGATGTCGAGCTCTGTCATGGTCACCAGGAGAGACGCTGCCTCGGGCACATTATTGGTCATCAGGTACTGCTGAATGTTGTCACTGCAAGACGAAATGGAACACGGTAATGAGTTTCTGTGGAAAGTGTGTGTGTGTGTGTGTGTGTGTGTGTATGTGTGTGTACACAGAGGTCAATGTCAGGTGTCTTTTCTTTTCTTTTTTTTCCTAGACAGGTTTTTCTGTGTAGCCCTGGCTGTCCTGGAACTCTCTTTGTAGACCAGGCTGGCCTCAAACTCACAGCAATCGGCCTGCCCCTGCCTCCTGAGTGCTGGGATTAAAGAATGTGTGCCTGCCCGGCTGTCAGGTATCTTCTTTAGTCACTCTCCACCTGACTTTGGAGACAGGGTCTCTTCATTGAACTTGGAGCTCACCAATTCACCTAGAGTCTGGATCTAGAATGACAGTCTGGCCAGGAAGCTCCAGCAATGCTCCCACCTGCCTCCCCAACCTAGCTTTTTAATGCAGGTGCTGGAGACTGAACTCGGATATCGATGCTTGCACAGCAAGCACTTTATTGGCTGAACCATCACCCAAATCCCTCTCTGGAAAACTTGGAAGCTCAGAAAGACTTTCTCCCACATATGTGACATGGAGTTACAGCCACAGTAGAACAAAGCATTGCCGTGAGCTGCCTGCTTGTCTGACACTCACATCTGCCGGAACCTTGAGTCCCATCCTTTAACATCCTAAGAGCAGCAGTCTGTGTTTCGGATGCTTCCTTCCACCTGTCCCTCCCCACTCCTCCTGAGAGGACAGATGTGTCACAGTTCTGCAGGTAACACTCATTTCTGGTAGGACTTCGTTCATAGAAGTCGTAATCCATGGGAGAATGTAATTAGCATCTGGGACAGTGAAGTACAGTAATCTTCAGTTTTTATCTACTTTGCACCATAGTTACCATTTCCACACCAAAAAAACAAACAAACAAGCAAACAAAAACCAAAATGTATTCCAAATTAAGTGTTTCATTAAGTTAAAATAAAGACCATTAGGCTTAAGAAACGTACAAAGTACCCAGGCATCGTGATACAGCAAGTAACCCTTGCACTGCTCACTGGGGAAACAGGAATTCATGGGTCATGAGATATGCCTAGATACTCCAATTTAAAAAAATATTGAGCTGGAGAGATGGCTCAGCAATTAAGAGCACTGGCTGTTTCTCCAGAGGTCCTGAGTTCAATTCCCAGCAACCACATGGTGGCTCACAATCATCTATAATGAGATCTGATGCCCTCTACTGGAATACAGGTGTACATGCAGACAGGGCACTCATACAAAAAAGAAAGAAAGAAGACAGGAAAAATGGTGCATGCCTTTAATCTTAGCACTCATGAGGTAGAGATAGGCAGATGTCTGTCAGGTCAATGCCAGCCTGGTCTGGCAAAAAGCTATTTTACAAAAGAACAGAAAATGTACAAGTAACTACAGAATATCAAATTTCCAGAATCATATATAACACTGAAGCACGAAGGACACTTAGCGCACAGGAAATCCAGAATAACAGCATTTATGCCGCAACACCGCTCACTATCATGTTCATAAGAAACACTCTGCCGAGGTGCTAGTCCAAGCAAGAAGAAGGAAGGGAGGGAAGGGGGGAGAGAGTCACAGAAAAAAACAGAACAGAGAATAAAAACTAGTCATTAAAGGGAAATTTGGAGATAAAAGTCTCAGAAGTTCAAAACAACAACAACCAAACAAACAAACAAACCTGGAACTAGAAATGTCATCACAAAGACCCTAATTGGAAAAAAAACCCCTATATTTATGAAGAGAATAACATAACTGTCTCTGTGGTACTCATTCTTATTCAGTATGTTCCTGGGTGAAAATTCTCTTTAAACAGTTCAGATACTAAACACGTTGGTGGTCACTAAAGTATTTGGCTACTATGAAAGGGAAACTTTCAGACAATTTATTCTGCTTCAGAAAGTTATTACTATTTTTCAAAGGGGCAACAGGAAATGAGGGAACGTGAAGCAAGGTGTAAAAGTCCTTCGTGAGAGGTTCTGGGGAGATGGTTGAGCAGGTAAAGCACTGCTGTGCAAGCATGAGGACCTGGGTTTGGATCCTTAACAGCCACATGGTAATGCACCTGCAGTGTAACAGCTGCATGGTAATGCACCTGCAGTGTTAACAGCCGCATGGTAATGCACCTGCAGTGTAACACCTGCAGTATAACAGCCACATGGTAATGCACCTGCAGTGTAACACCTGCAGTGTAACAGCCACATGGTAATGTACCTGCAGTGTAACAGCCACAAGGTAATGCACCTGCAGTGTAATAGCCACATGGTAATGCACCTGCAGTGTAACAGCCACAAGGTAATGCACCTGCAGTGTAATAGCCACATGGTAATGCACCTGCAGTGTAACAGCCACAGGGTAATGCAGCTGCACTGCGGCCCAGGATGGGGAGACAAGGCCTGCCAGGGAGTCCCTGTTAGCCAGGCCAGCTTGTCTGTGAGCTCCATGCTTAGTGAGAGACTTCCTCAAAAAATAAAGGAGGGACAGGGGACCACACAATGAAGCAGAATAATGTCCCCACTTAGGCTTGAGAGGCAAGATCACATATAATAAATAATCTGATATAATACATCTGATACAAATCAGATGTGAACTTTATTTCTCTTTTTATCAAAAGAACTTTCTTATTTTTCCTTACTCAAACATAGTTCAATTCTATTATTCATCTAAGACTACTGTATAGTTTTTTGTTTGTTTGGGGTTTTTGTGTGTGTGTGTGTGTGTGTGTGTGTGTGTGTGTGTGTGTGTGTTTGTTTTTGACAAGGTTTGGCCATGTAGCCATCAGCTGATCTTGAACTCACTATCTTCCTGCCTTGGCCTCCCAAGAAGTAAGACTACAGATTTGTCCACCACGCTGCCTAACTATGCAGTTCTTTTTGTTTGTTGTTGTTTTGTAACCAGGTCTCAATTTGCAGCCTTGGTTTTCCTGCAACTCACTATGTAGGCAAATGTGGCCTAAACATGCTGCAACCCTCCTGCTTCAGCCCTGCAAGTGCTGGGAATACGGGTGTGTCCCACCACACCCAGCTCACAGCACCTTTTTAAACATTTATCTATGTATCAACCTATCTTTCCATCTATCTATCTACTTATGTTTTTGGCCTGAAATTTACAAAGGTCCACTGGTCTCTGCCTCCAAGTGCTGGGATTAAAAGGTGTTATGATACCACAGCCAATTATTTAATGTATATGAGTGCTTTGCCGCTCGTATATTATGTGCACCATATGTATGCAGTGCCTATGGAGGCCAGAAGAGGGCGTCAGATTCCCCCTTGAACTGAAGTGCCAAAGGCACCAGTTACAGAAACTGAACCCAGGTCTTCTGTAAGAACTACAAGAGCTTCTAACTGCAAGGCTGTCTCTCAGCTCCTTGCAGTGCAGTCCTTATTGGATGAAAGTCACTTTAAAAATTCAAATTCTAGGTGATGGAATGCAGCTCGCCATATGACAACTCCAAATACTAATAGAAATATGAATGATCATATGCAGAGAAATCTAGCACTAAAAATAGTGGCTTCGCCGTGTATTCAAAACACAATTGCGTAAGCCTTAAAATTTTAAATTACAAAGGCAGGTGGATCTCTGTGAGTTCAAGGCCAGCCTGGCCTGCAGAGTGAGCTCCAGGATGGCTAAGGCTACACAGAGATACCCTGTCTCAAAAAACAAAACAACAATTTATATTACTTTCTTGAATATTCAAATTACGCTCCCTGAAAAGTTTATGTTTGTTTACAATAGGCCAAAATAATTGTTATCATGTTATTTTTCTAAAACTAGTAAAATTATAATCCTTAATAACTGGATTATTTAGTGGCTCTCTCTCTCTCTCTCTCTCTCTCTCTCTCTCTCTCTGAGAATAACACCGCTTTCCTACCTTAGCTCCTCAATCTGTGACACCCACTTGAGGTACGTGAGATGCCGCCCAATCTCTTCTATCTGGTTGATCATGGCCCCAAGATCATCCATCCAGGGCTGTGCGGTCAGCAAATGGCTGTTAATGGAGCTGAAGAGAGGCTCTTCCTGCTCCAGAAACTGATTCAGAACTTGCTTGGATTCCTCCGCATCTTTTAAAGCACTCTGAATTCTTTTAGGGGTTTCTGATGAAATTGTAAGTACCTAACAAAATTGTAAGCACACACAAAAAAATATTAGCAGTGAGATAAAATTGTGTAAGTTTAGTCCTTTCCAAAAACATGTTCCAACAGAACTGAAAGTTTTCCATTAAAATTGCAAACTAGCTGGGCAAGGCGGTGCACATTTTTAATCCCAGTGCTCAGAAGATAGGGGCAGGAAAATCTTTGTAAATTCAAGATTACATTTGAGTTTCAGGCAGTTACAGTTACATAATAAGACACTGTCTTGAAACCAAAACATGCTGCTAAGCATGGTGACACACGCCTGTAATCCCAGCACTGGGGAGACAGAGGCAGGTGGATTTCTGAGGCCAGCCTACTCTACAGAGTGAGTCCAGGACAACCAGGGCAGTTACAGAGAAACCCTGTCTCGAAAACCACACACACATACACACATACACACACACACACACACACACACACACACACACACACACACACACACACACACACACACACTGCCAAGTAGTGATGTTACACACCTTCAATCCAATCATTCGGGAGGCAGAGGCAGGTGGATCTCTGTGAGTTCAAGGGCAGCTGGTCTACAGAGCTAATTCTAGGACAGCCAAAACCATACACAGACATATAATGCTATATGAGATACAAATACATATATATATATACACATATTGTATATATACATATATATACATACATACATATACATGTATGTGTGTGTGTATATATATAGAGAGGGGGGTGGGGAGAGAGGGGGGATCTCAATACATGGCTCCCAGGCAAGTATCTGGGACACTTTGAAAGCATACAGTCAGAGATCTCTTGCTTCACCTGTTAAGTTATTTTCCTTAAAAAAAAAAAATGAAGCTGTGATTGAAGCTGTTTTGATGATACAGGTAGGGGTGTGTCTCAACACTAAAGCATGTGCCTAGTGTGCATAAGACTGGGTTCAATTCTCAGTACCACAGGGGGAAAATATTTCAAAGTAGGCAGGGTAGCACACCTAGATCCTCAGCGTTTGGGAAGTAGAGGCAAAAGGATCAGGGGTTCCTATGCCAGCTGCAGCCAGATAAGTTTGAGGCCAGCCTGAATCACATGAAGTCCTGCCTCATAATAAAAATACCTAAAACACAGCTGGGCCCCTGTATTTAACTGACACCTAGGATGAGACTACTGATTGGGTAAAAAGATATTCAGGTAATGTCTTTAGACATGCCATTTATTAAAGAATATTTTTATGGGGGCTAGGGAGATTCTGTTCCCAGAACCCACAATGGGCTGAAGCCTCTGGCCTCTGGGGGCACTAAAATAAATGTTTTTTAAATGTTTTTTTTTTCATATATAGGAAACACAAATCAGTTAGACATCAGAACAACCAAGCAATATTTTATTTCATTTTGAGATAGTCTCATACATCCTGCTGGCCTCGAACTTCTGAGTTGCATTCTGCTTCCATCTCGCCAGTGCTGGGATCACAGGCTATTGCCATCATACCCAGGCTCTATGGAACTGTGTAGAACTTGCACTCCATCAACCCTGGTTAGCCACTCTGAACCTAGCACTAGTGCTACGGATCTATGGCGACATCTGCACTAAGCATGGAGGGCACACAGAAACACGCATTCTCAGAAGTGAAGTTAACGCAATCAAAGGACATCCTAACTTGGGCGTGGGGCACACACCTTTAGGCAGAGGCGGGTGGAGCTCTGTGAGTTCGAGGCCAGCCTAGTCTACAGAATTCCAAGCCAGCCAGAGCTGAGTGACGCCTTGCCAACAACAAACCCACCTGACACACTAGGAGCTAGGAGAGACAGTGTAGTAAGGAAGCACTGCTGAGCCTGAACACGTACAAGGATCGCCCGACAGCCCTGTTCTAATGCAGGGAATCTAATCCAAAGAAAGAAGAGGGGAGAGATGAGCCTGGGCAGGGAGGAAAGACCAGAGCACAGCAGGCCCAGAAGACCACGCTTTGTATAGGAGCTAACAGGGTCCACTAGATGTTTTAGATAAAGTAGGACCAGGAAAGCGAGGGAGCCGGCATGACTCGGGTTGGTACTAAGAGGGAAGGCAAGCACAGACTCTCAGGTCGCAGGGTTGGATGGAGCTTTGTCAGCTGATACAAGCTAGAGAGGCTAGAGGCAGCTGGGAAAGCGCCTCCATCAGATGGGCTTTTAGGCATGTCTGTGAGCATTTTCTTGCTTAATGATTAATGTGGGCGGGCCCAACCCACTATGGCTAGTGCCACCCCTGAGCAGGTGGTCCTCGGTTATAGAAACAATCAAGCTGAGCAAGCCATGAAGGGCAAGCCAGTCGACAGTTGTTCCATGGTCTCTGCATCAGTTCCTTTCTCTGGGCTCCTGCCTTGATTTTCTTCAATGATGGGCCATGACATGCAAGCAAAAGTCAAAACACCTCTCCTCCCCATGTGGCTTTTGGTCAAGGATTTTTATCACAGCATTAGAAAGCAAGACTTGAGTGACGGATAGTGATGCTATTAGCCACAGAGAGAAGCCTGCTAAGAGACAATGAGAACAAGTTTGGACCTGCTCAGTTTCAGGCTTACGGTGGTTTGAGCAGGTATGGTCCCCATAAACTCATGTGTTTGAATGCTTGGGGCATGGGGAGTGGCACTGGTAGGAGGTGTGGCCTCACTGGAGTAGGCGTGGCCTTGTTAGAGGAAGTGTGTCACTCTGAGGGTGGGCTTTGGGGTCTCCTATGCTCAAGCTACATCTAGTGTGGCACGCTTGAGGAGCAAGGTACAGAACTCTCAGCTCCTCCTCCAGCACCACATCTGCCTGCACACCGCCATGTTTCCCACCATGATGATCATGGCATAACCCTCTAAACCGTAAGCCAGCCCCCATTGGTTTCCTTACCAGAGCTGTCTTAGCCATGGGTCTCCTCACAGCAAGGAAACCTAAGACAAGGCTCAATGATGGACTTCAGTAAAAAGAGCTAGTGGCAAGCTAGAAAATGGAGTGCTAACAGAGACTTTCTGAAATGCCTGACGGCCAAGCGAATGAATAAACGCCTACTAAGAAGTGAAGGGAATGGTTCTGGTGTACTGTGTGGGGAAGACTCATATGTGTGCATCCCCTGAGCAGACTGGTCCAGAAGCAAACGATTAAACAACGAGCAAACTAAGGCCACCGGCTGCCAAAGTGCCAGGAAGGAGCCAGGGAGGAAAGTTGCCTGGTACCAGCTCCCGCTGGCAGGCTTGTGTGGGGTGGGAAGAGTACCACTGACAGAGGGAAGGAAGGGATGGAGAGAGCAGGGGTGGGGGGTGGGGTGCAAAGGACAAGCCAGGTCTGCATGAAAATGTCATAAAGAACCACATTTATATACTAGTAACAATCATATATTTTTAAAGGCCAGGGGTAGCAGGTGGTGACTCAGAAGGTAAAACATTTGTAAAATAAGCCTGATCAGCCAAGTCTGATCTCTGGAGGCCACATGAAGGTTCGCGATTCCTGCAGCAGTTCCTGGCTCCAGGTTGCTGCTGGGAATTCCTGCCTGGCGGGGTGCTTGCCTAGCAGGCATGAAGCCCTCAGTTGGTCCCTGGGCACACAATGTGGTGGTACATGCTGGCAATCCTAACCTTTTAGAGGTGAACGGAAGAAGGTCACCTGGGACCCTGTTTAAAATGAACAACAAAGCTGGGCGTGGTGGTGACGCCTTTAATCCCAGCACTTGGGAGGCAGAGGCAGGTGGATAGCTGTCAGTTCAGGGCGAGCCTGGCCTACAAAGCGAGTCCAGGATAGCCAGGGCTCTATTACAGAGAAACCCTGTCTCACAAAAACAAAACAAATAAAAAAAAAACCAAAGAACAAAAACTAGTTTCCCTCTGAAAGGTAAACAGAATCACAAATAAGTTTGGAAATATGGCCTAGACGGTTAATACATTCATGCTAGATGCTTCAAGTTTTGTTGTTGTTGCTGCTGAGAAAAAGTAATGGCAGAATAGCCATACAAGGTAGTCACTTGGGGAAACCTCAGAAGGATGACTGAGGGCCGGCCTAGACTCACTGAGCAGTGTGCCAACCTCCAACAGCACCTTGCAGTGATGGAAAAGCTGATAGGCCAGGCTGCACAAGGGGCTAGCAGGAGATGTGCTGGGAAACAGAGCAGTGTGGAGACCTAGCTCCGTTCACAGAATGGAAGAACACCCCCACATATCCACCCCTGTACCCATACACCCACGTATCCACATCCACACCCACACACGCACACATCAACACCTAAACACTCACACATCCACATATCTGCAGTTTACCTGCCCTAATTAATCTCTTACATATGATAAAATATTTCCTCTTTGACAGAGTAGTACAATTATATAGACCTACTTATCTTTAGCTTAAATTATTTTCATTAGGTTTTTAAAAATAAAATTATACCAGTTTATAGTGGCACATACCTATAATCCCAGCACTGAGGAGGCAGAGGCAGGCAGATCTCTGAGTTCAAGGCCAGCCTGGTCTACAGAGTAAGTTCCAGGACAGCCATGGCTACACAGGGAAACCCTGTCTCGAAAAAGCAAAAACAGGGCTGGAGAGATGGCTCAGAGGTTAAGAGCACTGGCTGCTCTTCCAAAGGTCCTGAGCTCAATACCCAGCACCCACATGGTGGCTCACAACCATCTACTGTGAGATCTGGTGCCTTCTTCTGGTGTGCAGGCACACATTCAGGCAGAATACTGTATAAATAGTAAATAAATAAATATTTTTTAAAAGAAAAAACAAAAACAAATAGATAGCCAGATAGATAGATAGGTAAATAGATAGATAGATAAAGAAAAGTACTATGCTCATAGTAAAATGAAACCCTGAAAACATATAACCATGAAGAAAATAACCTTTCAACCAATACTCCTCATTACAATTCTCATCTCGTTTTTTTGTTTTGTAATTTTTTTTTTTTTTTTTTGTTACAGCGCTTCACAGAACCCAGGATGGTCTGAAATCATGATGTAGCGGAGGCTGGCCTTGAACTCTTGACACAGTTGCCGCCTACTTCCACGTGCTGAGGTTATAAGCACATCCCACCAACCCCAGCAACCACTGTACCTTACACTCAAGTTTCCTTCCATGTGTACATTCATAAAACCTTACAATGGTAGCCCTTAACCATTTTTGCACATTCTGAAACTATTCTAGGTGTTACTCTATGAAAGTAACGTAAAATGTTACCCACCATTAGAAGTTATTGTATCAAAATGATAATGGTAGCTATCACTTTCTTTTCAAGCATACAAATCAGTAGAAGCTCTTTTACTTAACTTATAAAACACAGAGCAGGAGGCTTTACAGGTGGTCACTCCGTTTCCCTCCCATGACCTGCGTCTTTGATGCTGTCCATGACCCGTTACAATGAAGACAACGGACAGGATGGCACCGAGTGCAATACTTACCTGTTCCTCTAACTTCGTTTTGCTTTCTGTCATTTGTTCTATGAGTTTACCAAGTCTCTTTAAAGACTTAAGGTCACTTCCCACTTCCTTCTCTATGAACGCAGACACATACAGAAGAAGCTCATCTTCGTCTCTAACGTGGCTGAGCTGCTCGCTCCCAGCAAGAGCCGCACCGTTCGTGTCACCTACAGAAAGGGAACGCAACGGCTCAACACCACTGTGTCACAGGCGTGCAAGAGCATGCAAGATGCAAAGAGACACACATGTTGGTACATTAGCCTCAGAGGTGGAGCTCAATGGTACAGCACGTGCCTACTCTGTCCCAGGCCATGGGTTTGACTCTCGGCACCTCCTGGTCATTTAAAGAGTATACACCCATACTGTATCTCTCGCTCCACACACAGGCATCTGAGGGGGCACAGACCTGAATGATAATGGCAAAGCAGTTAATCAACCAGATACCACAAGTTACTCATGGGCTGAGAAGGTATAGAGCAAAGGAAAAATTCCCCAAATCCCAGAGTTTTTAAGACTCATGGGTACAGCAGGACTAACTTTTCAGAGTCAGTAAGGAATCAAAACTATGATTGAGAATCAAAGGTCTGTTCTGGCTTTAATATATGTGAAAAACAGTACTGAGATATCTGTTATTGGAACATACTGGAAAAAAAAAACCTGAGACGGTAACCCATGCATAAAAATCCCATGCAAATAAGCCTTTATAAAACATTTTTATTTATTGTGAGAGAAGGCAACAGTTACTAAATGTTAAAACAAGCAGGGGCTAGAGAGCGGCTCGGGGGTTACGAGCACTGGCAGCTCTTCCAGGGGACTTGGATTCAGTTTCCAGAGCCCCCATGGTAGCCATGGCAGCTCACGACTGCCTGTGACTCCCCGGTCCAAGGATCTGACACCCTCCTACAGACACACATACAGACAAAGCACCAATGCATATACAAATAAAAATAATTTTTAAAAACCAACCCAAGTGATGCAGAGATGGCTGTGAGCTTTGCTCTTAGCTCAGATTAGGAATTTCCCTGGTCTAGTCTGTGCCTGAAAACTGCTCTTCCTGTAAGGCAGCCCTCACTTTCCTCCACTATCGCTGAATGCTTATCACACATAGCTCGAGTTGACACTAATGCTCTGTGGAGCAAGGGTCAAATACACAAACAAAAACTTTTCACACATTTTAAAACAAATTAAGAAAACATATTTTTACTAAATAAAAATCCACTTCAAAAGCAGCTAAATGAGTCATGTGTGCTGATGCACACCTGTGACTGCAGCAGAGGAGCAGAGGCAGGCGGGCCTGTGACTGCAGTGAGAGGAGCAGAGGCAGGCGGGCCTGTGACCGCAGCAGAGGAGCAGAGGCA
>OU015744.1:129497191-129526116 GCA_907169655.1 Acomys percivali | reverse complement strand
ACACACACACACACACACACACACACACACACCAGATGAGAAGCAAGAGGTCACTGGTAGGAGAAATGAAATGAGGCTAAGTCTCAACTTCCAAACTAGAAATGATACTGTATGACCCAGCCTGTAGAGGTTAAATACTGTGTGGCCCTAGCCTATAGAGGTTAAAAGTGAGACTAAAACTCACGTCTCCTGGCTTCCAACCCAAAACTCTTTTTATTCTTTCTCCATATGAGAGCAGGATTGTTTTTTCTGCATCCAACCATTAATATCTGACATATAGATGGGAAGTTCAGTCATCCTACTTTAAACAAGCCTGGGATACATAAGACACCGTGTCTCAAAAAACAGAGAAATCCAACTGCAGTCATGCCCTGAACTCTTGATGCCTTTTTTGTTTTGGTTTGTTTTGGTTTGGTTTTTTGAGACAGGGTTTCTCTGTGTAGCCTTGGCTGTCCTGGACTCTTTATAGACCAGGCTGGGCTTGAACTCACAGCAATCCACCTGACTCTGCCTCTGAGTGCTCGTATTAAAGGTGTGTGCCACCACACCTGGCTCTTGGTATCTTCTTAAGAATCTCTGATAACTAAAGCAAATGAGTTGGGTGGTGTATATTTAACAGATGTGCATTGTTTCTTAGAAGGCCCATCCTACCTTCACTTTAAACATTTAAACAACAATGACCACACCCACTACATGTAACTATTTTAATATGGCATACATTTTTTTTTTTGGTTTTTTTTTTTTTTTTTTGGTTTTTCAAGACAGGGTTTCTTTATGGAGCTCTGGCTGTCCTGGACTCACTTTGTAGACTAGGCTGGCCTCGAACTCATGAAGATCCGCCTGCCTCTGCCTCCCAAGTGCTAGGATATACATTCTTAAGCACATGAGATGCTTCAAAAGTATACATATATTTTATATCTATTTATGTTCCTTTATTTGCTTTTGAGAAAGATATCATATATCCCAAGCTGGTCTTAAACTTGCCATGTAGTCGTCAAGGATGACTTTAACCTGCAATTGCTAATCCTCCTGCCTCGACCTCTTGAGTACTGGGATTATAGACACACACCACCACACTTGGTTTTATTTTTGTTTTCTTAAGACAGGATCTACAGGCTACAGAAAGAGCTCTTGTTGCTTTTGCAGAGGGCCAGGGTTTGATTCCCAGCACCCACATAGCAGCTTGGGAACATCTGTAATTCCAGTTCCAAGGGATCTGAAGTCCTCCTCTGGCTGCCCACCCACCTGGCACTAGGCATGCATAAAGTGCACAGACACACACGTAAGCAAAACACTATAAAAATGAATTTAAATTTAAATAAGGGAAGAGTCTATGCTTAATTATACTGCATTTAAGTAAAAAATAAAGATCTAAAAAAGAACCCAAAAAGATAGACTCTAATTCTGTGACCTATACTGGCCTCCAAATCATGGCAATCCTCCTGCCTCAGCCTGCTAAGGGCTAGGATTTCAGATGTGAGCCATCACACCTGGTTTTTGGGGGGAGGAGGGAATTATGCCCCTTCCCCTTTGTTTTTTATAAAGAGCAATCAGCATTGCACAGCAGCTAACTGAGCCACTATGGACAAGGACATCTTTACACAGCAGCTAACTGAGCCACTATGGACAAGGACAACATCTTTACACAGCAGCTAACTGAGCCACTGTGGACAAGGACAACATCCTTACACAGCAGCTAACTGAGCCACTGTGTACAAGGACAACATCCTTACACAGCAGCTAACTGAGCCACTATGGACAAGGACATCCTTACACAGCAGCTAACTGAGCCACTGTGGACAAGGACAACATCCTTACACAGCAGCTAACTGAGTCACTGTGGACAAGGACAACATCCTTACACAGCAGCTAACTGAGCCACTGTGGACAAGGACAACATCTTTACACAGCAGTTTGCACCTGACTCTACAATGAAGGATCAGTTGATGTCAAGAGCTAAGGCATCTCTGAGCAGGCAAAGGTAGAGAGAGGTTTGTTTGCGTCTTTTGTTTTGTTTTTGCTTTAAAAATAGGCTGGGAGGTATTTATTAGACCTTTACGTGCCTAGGTGTTTTGCGTGCGTGTAAGTCTGTGCACCTCATTCTTCAATGTACAAAGAGGCCAGAAGAGGGCACAGGATCCTCTGGAACTACAGTTGCAAGTGGTTGTTAGGCACAGTGAGGGTGTTGGAATCGAAACCAGCTCCACTGGAAGAACATGGAATTCTCTTAACTGCTAAGCCCATATGCTGTGTGCTTGTTTGTTTGTTTGTTTGGTAGCGGTGGCAACACTTAAGTTCAAACCCAGAGCTTCCAAAGTGCCAGACAAGAACTCTGCCACTGTGGCAAATACTTCCCAGGCCACTTCAGGTTGTGTGGTGTGTGTGTATGTGTTGGGGTGGGGGGGGTGGAGGGGCAGGTCTGTTTGTGGATATGTTCATTTAATTTATGTGCACATGTGTTTGCTTCCGTGAGTTTATGTGTACCGTGTGTAAGGGAGAGCCTGGGAGTCCAGAACTAGGCATTTATACCCCTGACAGTAGAGCTACCACTGAGCTGTCACATGGGGCCAGGGAATGGCACCCAGGTCCTCTGTAAAAGCAGCCAGGCCATCTTTCCAGCTCCAAGGGGGAATAGAATTTATCAGAAGCCAACAGCAAGAGCAAACCTTACTCCTAGGAGCCATACGGTAGTGTGGACACCCATTCTCCTACTGCTAATCTGTATCTGCTTGTCAAGGTCACTGAACTTAACTCTTAACGCACAAAAGAGCTTTTACACACTCTTCTTCTTCCTCCTTCAAAAGCTCCTGAAGAGCTTGGGCATGTGGAACCTGTGAGCTAGAAACACGAGGATCAGGAGTTCAAGGTCAACCTTAATCATATAGTAAGCCTGACGCTAACCTGGGCTACATTCAGCCTTGATTCAAAATAATCCAAAATAGGGGCTGGAGAGATGGCTCAGAGGGTAAGAGCACTGGCTATTCTTCTAGAGGACCCTGGTTCAATACCCTGCACCCACATAGCAGCATACACCTGTCTGTAACTCCAGTTCCAGGGTGTTTGACACCCTCACATAGACATACATGCAGGCAAACCACCAATAAGCATAAAATAAAAATAAGTTAAAAAAATAACAAGAAAAAAATAATAACAAGAACAGCCCCTGAAGTGTACTGGATTTCTAATAACCTGTCATGCTTAGCTCATCAAAGTAAAATAACAAATACACACGATTCTGACATACTTTCCTGTCCTAGGTAGGAAATGAAGTACCAGCTTCTTTGTCGCCCACCCAGACCAGGACCCAGGACCTGGGTTGTGTTCTACCTCCAGCCGCACATTTTCATTGCAAATTCACTGAAGGCAAAAGTGCAATTTAGCGATTATCAAACCAATTCCTTGAACCCAGTGACGAAGGTGACCAGCTTCCCTCCCTCCTGCTAACAAGCTGATGTTCCATTAAGATGACGGGCCCCAGTGAAGTCAGACCGGTGTGTCAAAGTGCTCTTTCTACATTTTACAACCTCAGAAAGACAAAAGTCCACGTGCAAGATAACTAATATTTATTACTGTTTATGCATTGTACAGGGGGAAAAATACTTCATGTAAAGGTAGCCGGCTAAGAAGCCTCTTTGGCAGACCCTGAAAGAGTGAGCTTCGAAGGACAGGTGGACAAAAAAAAAAAAAAAGAACTAAGGGTTTTGGAGGCTGCTTACTTTTCTCCTCTGTGTTCTTCATTTCGTCACCGCTCTCGGGGCAGCTCTGGCGGAAAAACAGGTGTGGCAAACAAGTTAGACTGAAGTTAAGTGGAATTCATATAGAGTTCCAAAGGCCCCCTACTGTGGGGTGGCGAGGTCCTGGGCGCCTCTCCCACGAGACATTCCTGACACTACTGCCACCTTCCCAGGCTCCGAATCACCCTGCCTGGACACTGGGGCCACCTTCCCGCCAACTCGCAAAACTGTCATCTTCCTGGGACATCAGGCACTCCGCTGTGACCACTACCCGGGGGAAGCCTTGGCTTCCCTTGGCTGCCTCGGACCACGGGAACTACCTCCAGGCTTCCAGGTTAACCTAGAGGGGACACTCTCCCCAGGGAGGTCTGTGCCACCTCAGAGGGTCACCAGCAGCCCTTCCCCAGGTTTCCAAGGACGCCTCACCGGGGCTGCGGCCACCTCGCCGATCTCGCCAGCTGGAAGCATCCTCAAGTCCATACGTCGCCAGACTGGCCTGCAGAATCCGGCTAGCGCAGCCACAGACAAGACTACCCAGCAGATCCCCTTCCAGGGACGCCAGCTTGAACGCCACCTCGACTTCCTATCGCCCTCTCTCTGGTTCCGCTCTCTGGGCCTAGAGAGGCTTATCTGCTCGCCACCGTCCCGCTCCGTTAGCGCCCCCTCCTGGCTGGCTCTCAGGTCAGCCGTTCAGGCAACGCGGCAGCCCTCCTACTTCCCAGGCTGCAGGGTTTCTCTGTGTGGCCTTGGCTGTCCTGGACTTGCTTTTTAGACCAGGCTGGCCTCGAACTCACAGTGATCTGCCTCCCTCTGCCTCCCGAGTGCTGGGATTAAAGGCATGTGCCACCATTCCCGGCAGTGGCAAGCCTCTTAATTCGGAAGCAGGGGCAGAAAAATTGCCACTAGTTCCTGTGCAGCTTGCTCTATAAAGTGAGTTCGGTGTCAGCTAGGGCAACATACAGAGCGCCTGTGTCAAGATGCTCAGTCCATAAGGGCACTTGCCACCAAGAAACCTGAGTTCCATACCTTGCCCACACGGTGGAAGGAGAGAACCAAGCCCTGCAAGTTGTCCTCTGCCCCCCACGTGACACCCTGTCACCCTATCAATAAATAAACATGTTTTTAAAAACAAAACAAAATTAATAATAATGATCAAGCTGGAAAATAGTTCACCTTCCATGCCATAGGTTTCACGTGAGTTTTACGTTTCTATCGGTATTTAGACGCTACCTTCATGAGAGTGAGAGCTAACACCGCGATTAGAAGCGTCAGGGTGTGTTATTTGGTTTGGCATGACTGGGAGTTGTTTGCCAATGAACGCTGAATCTAGATCGCTATTTAATAGTGCTCACATTGCGTAGAGATGACCTTCATGTTTTCAAACTGGAGGATCCAGATCTGTTTGTAAGAGGGTTGAAACATTCTAGGAGAGAATCTAGGACAGACAGAAGAGGAACACTCAAAATCTAACATGCACTGTGCCCAGCCAAGCCCCCTAAACCTCAGCTGTTTACCAGGGAAGAGGAATTGGAGTTACTTAGACGCAAGGGATAGATTGCAAATATGAAACTTTGACTACGTCACAGGCAAACCCTGGAATGCAGTGCCTTTTCGACAGAAACAAATGGAGACCAAGCAGGGGGGGAAAAAATCTTTAGAGAAGACAGAAACTACTCAGCAAGAAGGAAACTCGCTTGGGTGCAGACAAAATGCCCATATACATAAAATGAAAATTAAAATTAGGAATTGGCCACGGTGGTGCACGCCTTTTATCTCAGAGCTTAGGAGGCAGAGGCAGGCGAGTTTCTGTGAGTTCAAAGCAAGCCTGATCTACATAGTGCGTTGCAGGGCAGCCAGAGCTGTGTAGTGAGACCCTGTCTCAATAAATAAACACATAGATAGATAGATAGATAGATAGATAGATAGATAGATAGATAGATCAAGCCTGGAGAGATGGCTTCAGCAATTAAGAGTACTAGCTGCTCTTCCAGAGAATCCAAGCTCACTTTCCAGCACACACGTGGCAGCTGACAACCATCTGTCTGTAACTGCAGTTCTAGGGGATCCAACACCCTCTTCTGGACTCTGCAGGCACCAGTCACACAATTGGCACACAGTCATACAGGCAAAACATCTGCACATTAAAAACAAAATAAAATGAATAAATATCTTAAAAATTAAAAGAGTCTAGGCTAAATTACACCACATAGCTGTATTTGAATCTTCTGACCTTAGGGCATTAACTAATTAATTTACCATAGCCCAAGAATATGAGATTGTACAAGAATTGGTGGAATGAGCCAAGCATGGTATTGGTGTCACATGCCTAATTGAGAGGCCGAGGAAAGAGCATCTTAAATTTGGAACCAGCCTGGGCTATATATTGAGCACCTATCTCAAAAAGAAAAAAAAAAAAAAAAAGAATGATTTAATTACTAAGGACAAAGAAAAGAATTTAGGTAACTAAGGTGAATAATCGTAAAGGAAGGCACTGTAGAACCCACAAGTCTAAGCTGATTACGTATGACCATGCTGATTTGAATGAGAACGGCCCCCCTAGGCTCATATGTTCCAATACTTGGTCCCTCAGCTGGTCGAACTGTTTAGGAAGGATTAGGAGGTGTGGCCTTGTTGGAGGAGGTGTGGCCTTGTTGGAGGAGGTGTGGCCTTGTTGGAGGAGGTCACTGGCAGCTGGCTTTGAAGTGCCAAAAGCCCACACTAATCCCAACTTTTTCTACCTCGTACTTGGGGACAAAGAAGCAAGCTCTCAGCTATTGCTCCAGTGTCTTGCCTACTTGCCTGCTGCCATGTTTGCCATAATGATTGTCATGGACTCTGTGAAACTATAAACCCTCAGTAAACTCTTTTTTCTATAAGTTGCCTTGGAGGTGGTGTCTCCTTCCAGCTGTAGAAAAGTAACTAAGACTGTAGTGGATATAAACATGTTTTTGTTTTGATCCCAAGTATGGCGTGGGGAACAGACTTGTGAGAGAGCAGGTGATGTTTATCTACTTAGAAATCGAACCACTCCATTGGGAGGGCTCGGTTTTTGCCAGCTGAAAAACATCCGAGTACAGACTCTGAGAGGAAAGATCTATATGAGCCCACAACAAGAGGTGGGGCCTTTTTTTTTGGATCTTGGTATTGTTTGGCTGTTCATTGCTGCACTTCAAGATGCTCCAAGAGAGAACTGTTCCAGTGAAGGCTTCAAGGCTCCGGGCTCCGGCTGCTGTTCCAGGTTCCTGCAACAGCTTTGGTGGAATTGCTGGTCTGCTGAAATCCTGCCGAGTATGCCAGGGGAATCACTCCCAGGAACTGAGTCCAACAAGGTCTACTTCTCCTGGTCCCCTAAATCTCCTTACTCTCCTATCTAGGGTAGGTGGGTTGGAAGGGAGGTATAAGCATTTAAAGAACCCCAAATAAAGTAGGTTTGGGAAAGCTGGAGCCTACATAAGACAATGATTTCTTTAGCTGAATCTTCCCATTAAATCCGTATTTTAAACCAAGTCTGGGCCTGGGGAGATGGGCAAGTCAGTACAGCATTTGCTGTAAAAGCTTGAGAGTTGTGTTCATATCCCAGTACTCATGTAAACCGTTGGGCACAGCAGATACTTGTAGTCTGAGCATTAGAGAGGCAGAGACAGGGGATCCTTAGGCTTGCTGGCTGACCAGTCTAGTTGAATAGATAAGCTCCAGACTCAGTGAAAAACTTTAATGAAATGTTTGTTTGTTTGTTTGTTTTTTCAAGACAGAGTTTCTCTGTGTATCCCTGGCTGTCCTGGACTTGCTTTATGGACCAGGCTGGCCTTGAACTCACATCAATATGCCTGCCTCTGCCTCCCAGGTTCTGAGATTTCAGACGTGTATCACCACGCCCTGCTGAACTTTATCAAAAAGTATGGTAGAGGGCCCATCAAGATGGATCAGAGGGTGAGAGTGCTTGCCAAGCAAGCCTGATAACTTGGCTTCTAGCCCCCAAACCATGTAAAAGTAGAAGGAAAGAACCAGCTTCTATAAAACTTTCCTCCGGCCTCCACATGCATGCACGCACACACATAGATGCACAGACACACACACATATCATCAACACACAATGATAGCAGTAGACAAATAAATAAGGCTGAGAGTGATAGAGGAAAACACCCAATATGGGCCTCTAGTCTCGGTGAACTCAGAACTGAACATAGAGGTTTAGTTTCTTTCCTGTGATAAAACCTACTTGAGGGAGAACACTTTATTCTGGGTTCAAGGATGCGGTCCGCTGTGGAAGGAAAGCTAGGGAGCAGGGTCTTGACGCAGCTGTTCATATCATACCAGTGATCAGACACAGACAGCGATGGATGCTGATGCTCTCTTTCCCTTCCATGCGCAGGAGTGGCTCTCAGCCTTCCTAGTGCCGGGACCCCACAATACCGTTCTCCAACTTGTGATCCCCAACTATAAAGTTATTTTTGTTGCTACTTCCGCGACTGTTATTTTGTTACTGTTAAAAATCAGACTGTAAATCTCTGACAGTTCCAATGGTCTTAGACTACACCTTGAAAAGGTCACTCAACCCCCAAAGGAGTCTCAACCTTCACTGTTATACCATCCCAAGTCCCAGCCCAGGAATGATGCTAGTCACAGTATGTGGGTCCTGCCATTTCAATTAATACAATCAAGGTAATTCTGCACAGGTATGACCACAGGCCTGTGTCCCAGGTAATTCTAGGTTCCATCAAATTGACAGGTAACACTAATCATCACGGACGTGAACACACACACAGATACAACAAACACTACACACACAAGTCTAAGAGATGTACAAAGGTTTGAACTAACACGGGTTTGGTTGTTTTTTGTTTTAAACAGTCTTACCTAACCTGGGATTCCTTACATAGCCCCAAATGACCTTAAGTTTCTGGTCCCTCGGCCCCTATCACCTGAGTGCTAGGATTTCAGGCTTGTGACTCTTCACACATCTTGATTTTTTTTTTCCTTTTTTCTTTTTTCTTTAACCTGAGTTGAAATGTGGCAAAATATTAGGTCTGAAATGCTATGGTGTGTTTTGATTTGGTCAGTTTGTTACTGGAAGAGCATGAAAAGAAAAAAATACATTTTATTTTTCTTTACTCCAAAGCATCAACCAGCTATGATGGGATTGTCTTGAAGACAGTCCTACTGGGAGCTGTCAATGGTTAAGAAGCAGACGGAAGTAGGTGGATTGCCCTCAGGCTAGCCTGGGTTACAGAGTAAAAAACCTTGCCTCAAAGAGGGATTGAGGAGAACGGCATTCTTGGCTTCTGGTACATTTGTGAGTACCAAGCTGTAGTAGAAAATAAAGCGATTCTTAATTCATTATTGTTCACTGAGTGATGAGAGGCAACATGGGTGGACATGATCAAAACACAAAGCTAGCGTGGAACAGTTGATAGGAAACCCATTCAATAAATATGAGTTAATAGCTGTAATAAAAGGCCATAACTGTGAAAGAAGCTCACACTCAAGCACAATGAACAACTAATAAGGCAGGCTCGATTTTTTAAGTTCTCAAGGTGTTCAGAATTCTTTGCATAAGGCCAGATGCTCCCTAGGCGGCGGTGGGCGGAGCGTCCTTCCGGGACCCGTGGGCGGGCTCCGCCCCGGGGCGTGGTCGGCGCGGCGCGGCGCCGCACGTGTGCGAGCCCGGCGGAAGGTGGGGAACCTAGTTCTGGAGGGTCTCGGCGCTGTGCATCCTCCATCCGCGGATCGCCGCCCTCTTGCGTCCCGAGCCGAGCGCCCCCGTCGCCGCTTCCCTAAGGCTCCGGGTAAGTGCGCGGCGTGGTGGCGCGGCCCCAGGCCTGCGGAGAAGCTCGCGGCCGGCCGTGCTCGCAGCCCGCGCCGCTCCCGGCTTCTCCGCCGCCGGCTCCGCATTCCCGGCTCTCGGTCTCTGCTCCACGATCCCCGATCCAGGATTCCAGAGCCCTAATTCGCGATCTATACTCCCCGATTCCGATTCTTCTCCTTGATCCCTGCCGGTCGTTAGGCGGCGCCGCGTCCTCATGCCCTCTGGCCGCGGCGCTGTGGGCCAGAACCTTCTTTTCCCTCTCCTCCCTTGCCTTGCAGTGCCTCAGGCGCTCCCCAAACACATCTCCCTCCTTGAAGAGCAAACCAACCTTTTCCCCAGTCCCGCGAATAGCCGGACCAGCCTGCACCGGTCCGGGCCTGGTGCTAGCTACTGGCCGCAGATGTTTTACGTGCTGGCCAGGCCTCGGGGGGCCGCTGCTCTCTCTTCAACCCCGGAGAAGCTATCGGGCTGACATCTGGGGTCTTCTCCAGCCTCTGCTTTGTGACTGTACAGCCTCTTTACCCTTGGGTCCTTATCACCAGCGCTTCGCTGAGGGGTTCGTAAAAAGTACATGGTCATTGCTGTTAATTCGTGCCTGTCAAGAAAGTAGGGATGTGAAGGTTTAGTTCAAGGCCACTTCTTAAAAAACAAAAAACAAAACAAAAAACCCTTATAAAATATAGGTGTTGTCTTGGTTTGTTCCCACTCTTAAACAACAACAAAAATCTGTGGCCATCTGTAAAATAGTATGCCCCAGTGTCAGTGTCAGGTTTTTGTTTGTGGGTTGTTTTTTGTTTTTTGTTTGTTTTTGTTTTTTGTTTTTGTTTTTGTTTTTTTGAAACGGGGGTTTCTCTGTGTAGCCTTGGCTGTCCTGGACTTGCTCTGTAGGCCGTTTGAACACATACCTTTTTTGAGAGAGGACTTCAGGCTGGTCTGAACTGGAGACTCCTCTTGCTTCAGCCCTTTAGTTCTGGCCTTCCAAGAAGGGACAGCCAGTGGGTTCCCCCACACGTGTCATCTGCTTCATTGCAGGAAGTCTTCCATTTTTCTCCAGTGCCAGGATATGCTCAATAAATTTAGAGTGAGTGATTCTGATAAACTTACTAATGTTTTTAGATTAGGATGTGGAGTGTGCTCGGCTGTCCTAGGCAGCTGCTACCAGCCTAGGCAGGAGGATCACAAGTGCAAAACCTGCCCTGGCTACATGGTATGATCAAGGGCATTCTAAGCAACTCAGCTCCACCCTGAGTCAAAGTAAAAAACAGGGCAGTGTGGCCCACTGGTAGCACACTTGCCTGTTGTGCACATCACTGTCTCAAAAAGCAAAAGTATTTAAAGTGTCTTAGGGTCCTAGTGTGGTGACACAGGCCTTAGATCCCAGCACTTAGGAAGCAGAGGCATGTGGACACCCAGGGCTATGTGGGGAGATCTTGTCTCAAAAAAAAAAAAAAAAAAAACCCTCAAAAAAGAAGCCCTGAATGCTAGAGATTAGATTCAGATCCTCGAGTGTGCTAGGCAAGCACTTTACTGACTAAGCTATCTTCCCTTGCTGTTTTGAGTCAGGGTCTCTTGTATCCCAGGCTGGCCTTGAACTCCTGGTCCTTCGTAAATGTTTTTATTTCCTCAGATGAGATGAGAGCTGTACCCAAATCTTTCTAGCCCATTCTGAACTCTCATTGACTGGTTCAACTCAGATGTTCTGGCCCAAACTCCTCTCCAAGCTGACTGATTCAAACTGTCTTCTCTCAGCTTCTGACTGAATTGCTCTGCCTGGCCTCAAACTGACTCTAGCAATATGTCCTAATCTTCTGGCTCGTTCTGTCTTCACCTGTGTGTAGCTTGTTCTCTCTGCAACTTGCCTCCGCAAAACTGTCCTAATAAAAAACACTCTCTCCCACCCTATGCTGCTTTTAAGTAGCCCCTCTTCCTGTCCTGTCTCATGAGAGTTGGGCATATCCTATCTCTGACTCATTCTGCCAAACCTTTCTCTGATTTGTCACTTTGTCTGCCCCTGAATTAGCCTTCACTTTGAAACATGGCTGCTTCTATAAACTAACCTTACCTTCATTATTTGGATTAAAGGTCCAGCCAAATCATACTGTAATCCAGAGTGTGTTTGCATTCCAGCCGGATCACATATACCTAGAAGGTCTTTGGGTGTGATCTCTTGCCAGAGCAGCCAGGTTGCTGGATTAAAATTCCTCTACACTTCCAGGGGCTGAGGTTAAGGTGTATACCATCATACCTGGCTAACTTCATAGGTACTGTAACTCTTGGTATGGTGTAAGTCTGCTTTCATCTATATGCCACTGTATTATTATCAGTTTTGAAAAGATAGTGTGCATGTGCCTGGAATAAGATAATAATAAAGAAATGGTGGAAACACAGCAGCTATCACCTAACCACCCAGGTCCTCCCCAGGAAGGAACCACCTGTTGCAGTTCCTAGTCAGTTGTACCTACATATTATTCAGCTTATGTGTTTGTACTTTGTCTTATGTGTATGCATGTGTGCCTGCTTGTCTGTGTACTGTGTGCACAGGTACCTGCAGACACCAGGACTGAGCATTGGGTCCCCTGGAACTGGAGTTCCAGGCAGTGTGAGCCCACTGCATGAGGGTGCTGCCAACTGAAAGTGGGCGCCCTGAAGGGCAACAGGTGTTCTTGACTTCTGAGCCACCCATCCTGTCGCCTGCACCCCTGGATTCTGTTGTTTATTTGGTTTTTTTTTTTTTTAAAGATTTATTTATTACTATGTATACAGTGTTCTGCCTGCATGTACACTGGTAGGCCAGAAGAGGGCACCAGATCACATTGTAGATGGTTATGAGCCACCATGTGGTTGCTTGGAAATTGAACTCAGGACATTTGGAAGAGCAGTCTGCGCTCTTAACCACTGAGCCATCTCTCCAGCCCCTGTTTGGGTTTTTTATTGTTGTCGTTTTTTTAGTTTTTAAATTTTATGTGTATTGTGTATGAGAGTTGGACATGTGTGTGTGTGTGTGTGTGTGTGTGTGTACCACATGCATGTCTGGTATCTGCTTCAGAGGCCAGAAGAAGGCATCAGATCCCTCGAAACAAGTTAGGAGTGGTTGTGAGCCACTGTGTGGGTTAGGGTATTTGGAACCAAACCCAGGTCTTGTGCAACAGCAGCCAATACTCTTAACTGCTGAACCATCTTGCATCTCTAAATTACCTTTTAAAGATAAATCCCTAAAAAGGAATTTCTGGCTTAAAACTACACACATACACACATACACACACACACACACACACACACACACACACACACACACACACACACAGTTTTTGTTTGTTTTTTGAGGCAGAGTCCTTCTTTATAGCCCTGACTGGCCTGAAACTCATAAAAATCCATCTACATCCATCTCCCAAATACTAGGATTATAGGCATGTGCCACCACACCTGGCTATTCTTTTCTTTTTTTCTGTCAGTATTAAGTTTTAGTTCATGTCTGTATCATTCAGCAGTTGAACAATTTAATTCATCATCTGGACTGTAACTGTATTTCCCAAGATTATATGCAGTGCCACCAAAACTCACCCAACACTAAGAATACTCATCTTTGTGAAGGAGATGCCAGCACCTGAAGAAAAATAAACCCAAGATTGACGTTAAGGTTTCATAGTTTGTTAGCTGTCTTGTATGTAGTTCCTTCCCACAGATCTAATAAGTAGTCCCGTGAGTCAAGGAAACCACAAGTTACTCTATGAGGTGTTTCCAACGATGTGTGGCTACCAGGGAAAACCCATCGGGATAGACCTCAAAACCTGGCTATTCTTAAGACATCTGATATGAACTGTTGCGCTAGTTTTCTGTTTTTATATATTGGGGGGTAGGCCAATGTGTGAATTACTTATTGTCTCATTAAAAGTTATTATTATTTTTATTTGGTTTTTTGAGGCAGGGTTTTATTTTTTATTTTTTTATTTATATGTATCAGGGTATGCCACATGTATGTGATTGCCTTAGAAGGCCGGAAGAGAGTGTCTCATCTCCTTCAGCTGGACTCGCAGGTGGTTGGGAGTCACCTGATGTGTGTGAAAGGACCAGGCTTGGGTTCTCTGGAAGCTCAGCAAGTGCTCTTAACCACTGAGCCATCTCTCCACATCCCTGATGAGAATGACTGTAGTAAATGCTTTTTTAAGGGCTCTGAACAAAGTTCACTGTGCTTCTGCTTGCCTAAACCTGCTTCCGTTTGGGAGACTGATAACTTTCTACTCTTTACTCCTCTGTGAAAGGTTGTCTTAGATGTTTTCTTGGAGCCTTTAACGATGGAAACGGCAAGCGTGTCCCTGAAACGCGGGTGCCTTGTTGTGGAAGATAATGATGGCGTGGCCCCACAGGAGCAGGCGAAGAAGCAGAAGGTCTCCGAGCTTGGTCTGAGCAACAGTCAGGGTGGGATAGAGAATGATGCACTACCCCCCAGTGAGGACGTGCTACCCAGTCGTGAGGACGCGCTACCCCGCAGTGAGGACGCCCTACCCCGCGGTGAGGACACGCTACCCTGTGGTGAGGATGCAGTACCTCCCAGTGAGGACGCGCTACCCCGCGGTGAGGACGCGCTACCCCGCGGTGAGGAAAAGCCTGCACCTCCCGAGAGTGCCACGGACGATGGAAAGAATGAGGAGGACCAGGAGGAGGAGGAGGAAGAGGAGGACGGCCTCTCGGAGGCAGGGGACGAAGAGGAGCCGGAGAGTTTCGCAGACATGATGAAACATGGGCTCACAGAACTTGATGTGGGCATCACCAAGTTTGTGAGTTCTCATCAGGGCTTCTCGGGGATCTTAAAAGAAAGGTGTGTTTCACGACCGTGTTTTTAGTTGTGTTAATGCTTTTCTTCAGAAAGAAATGAGCAGTCCAGCCTTGGATTTCAGCATGCTAGCTAAGCTCAGCTCCTGAGCAGCACAGTGCATGCCTTTCCATTTGCCTCCTCCCTTTGCTCCCTTCTCCCTTTCTTTCATCTTCCTGTTTTTATTTGTTCGTTGGTTTTGGTTTTTCAAGACAGGGTTTCTCTGTGTAGCCTTGGCTCTTCTGGACTAGCTTTGTAGACCAGGCTGGCCTCGAACTCACACTTGCCTCTGCCTCCCAGGTGCTGGGTTTAAAGGCGTGCACCACCATGCCTGGCTTGTTTGTTTGTTTTTTGAGGCTGTTTCTCACTAAGTAACCCAGGTTGACCCAGAAGTTGCCTTGAACACTCAATCCTTGGCCTCTTGAGGGTTAGAAATTTGGGGATGTACCTTCATAGCCAGCCTTCCATTTAGTTTTCTTCCTCCTTCCTTCTTTTCTTTCTTTTTCTGAAACAGGGCTTCTCTGTGTAGCCCTGGCTGTCCTGGTCCATTTAGTTTTCTAAACCTAAGGATTGTTTACATTTGTGATCAAAAAGGGGCGCACTGTTGGGGGTACTGCCTAACTAAGTAGGATTTTGAAGGTATTTATTCTGGTGGTGTGCTTTAAACCTAGGGCAGTGGTTGGTGGCACTAGCCTTTAATCTCAGCACTTGGGAGGCAGAGGCAGGCGGATCATTGTGAGCTCAAGGCCAGCCTGATCTACAAAGTGAGTCCAGGACAGTCAAGGCTACACAGAGAGACCCTGTCTTGAAAAACAAAAAAAACAAAACAAAACAAATAAAAACCTAGGGCCACATGCATACCAGGCAAGCATTCTTGCTATGCTGTATTGTAATAATTCATTCATTCATTCATTCATTCTTTCTTTCTTTCTTTTTTTTTTTTCCCTTCTATTTCTTCTCTGTTTCTTTTGGGTTTTCTCTCTTCCCATTCTTTCTTGACAGAGTATTGCTTTGTAAAGCAGTTTGACCTTTTAATTCACAATCTGACTCATGATGAATTCTTAGGTTGTTGTTTGTTTTGTTTTGTTTTTTTAAGATTTATTTATTTACTTATGTAGACAGTGCTCTGCCTACATGTATGCTTGCACACCAGAAGAGGGCACCAGATCTCATTATAGATGGTTGTGAGCCACCATGTGGTTGCTGGGAATTGAACTCGGGATCTTTAGAGGACCAACCAGTGCTCTTAACCTCTGAGCCATCTCTCTAGCCCTGAATTCTTAGTTCTTATCAAAGAGAGATCACATTCCCAGAACTATTTGAGTAAACATACCTTCCCAGTGATACAGATTGCTAATATGTGTGAGGGGCTGTGCTTTGTTTTGTTAAATTCTTTTAGACATGTTCAAGGTATTTTTATTTTAATTCATCTTATAATCTTAAGCTTTTTCATCTGAACAGACCATATTTTCAGTAGGCAGAAATTATTTGGAGCCAGAAGTTGGATATGATTCTGTTCGGCTATGTAATACTTATTTAAGGCTCCTGAGCTCCTGTAGCCACACCCAAAGGATAGATAATAGTGTCATGGTGAGAGTTGCTAAGGCGATGTCAAGAGTGGAGATAGAAATAAGCTTTCGTGGTAGCTTATGGCAGGCTTGCTGAATTCTGATTTAACTACTTTTAATTATCCTTTAGTTTCAATGAACTAATTGTCTGTATTTATGACCCTAATATAGACCATAGTGTGTATGTACCTGAGAGCCAGAGGTCAACCTCAGGTGCCCTCCTCAATCACTCTCCATATGATTTTTTTTTTTTTAAGGTTTTGTTGTTATTGTTGTTTTCTGTTTTTGAGACAGGGTTTCTCTGTGTAGCCTTGGCTTTCCTGGAGCTTGCTCTGTAGACCAGGCTGGCCTTGAACTCACAGAGCTCCACTTGCCTCTGCCTCCTTAGTGTTGAGGTTACAGGTGTGTGCCGCCGCCACCACCACCTGGCTCACGTGATTATTTTGTAAAGATTGGATTTATGGGTATGGTGTGAGTGCCTGCATGTATTTATCTGTACCGCATGTGTGCAGTGCCCGAGGAGGCTGGAAGGAGGGTATCAGGTCCCCTGGAACTGGAGTTGCAGGCAGTTGTGGGCTGCCATGAGGTTACCGGGGACCAAACCTGTGTTCTCTGTGAGCGCTCTTAACCATTGAGCTCTCTTTAGTCTTTCTGTGTTGTTCTTGAGACAATCTTAAAACCAACTCATGTAGACTGGCAGGCCTGCAGGTTTCAGGGTTCCTCTTGTGTGTGTCTCCCCAACAGATTACAGGCATGCGCTATCAGGATCACCTGGCTCTTTCAAATAAGTGCTGCCAATCAAAGTCAAGGCTTCATCCATGCTGGCTCCTCAAGCACTGTACCAACAGAGCCGGAAATATCGATGAACTCTCACTTTGCATTTTTCAATATTCGCTATAATAATATTTTAGAAGCTTCTAGTATAAAACTACGTGTGTTTCAGTGTTCATTAAAATAAGAGAAAATTGTGTTACTTTACGATAAAGATTTTATTTAAATATCTTGTCTTGAATGACAGTAAACTTTGTCCCAAAACTGTGTAGAAAGTAAAATATTCATTTCTTGAAAACTCTGGTTGTCTTTTCATTAGATACTCGGACTTTGTTGTTCATGAAATTGGAAAAGACGGACGGGTCAGCCATTTGGATGACTTATCTGTTCCAGTGGATGAAGAGGTAAAAATGTCTCTAGAAAAAGCCACCTTTTTTATACAGGAGCTCTCCCTAGTGAGCCTAGAAAGGCGGGTTTACTGTGTGACTCTTGCTTTCTTGTGGTTAAAGGACCCTCCAGAAGATGCGCTCACGGTTTTGACAGCCGAGGACAGGCAGCAGTTGGAGGAGCTTCAGCTCTTCAAAAATAAAGAAACTAGTGTTGCTATCGAGGTAAGCAGTGCAGGAGGCAAGGCCCCGGGGCCTGGGTGCGTGTTAACAGGAGACCGCTGAAGGTTATCTGTCACCTTAACAAAAGGGTGACTTGTCCTATTGACCCCAAAGGGTAGTCTACCATCAGGGTTGGTTTGTTTGTTTTAAATTAGGGCAAATAATTGATTTCAAGGTAAATATATCAAAAGAAAAGGCTGGTTTTTTTTTTTAATGTACAACTTTATTTTTATTTTTATTTTATTTTATTTTTATTTAATTAATTTATTCTTGTTACATCTGAATGGTTATCCCATCCCCTGTATCCTCCCATTCTTCCCTCCCTCCCATTTTCCCCTTATTCCCCACCCCTATGACTGTTCCTGAGAGGGATTACCTCCCCCTGTATATGCTCATAGAGTATCAAGTCTCTTCTCGGTGACCTGCTGTCCTTCCTCTAAGTGCCACCAGGTCTCCCCCTCCAGGGGACATAGTCAAATGTGAGGCACCAGAGTACATGAGAAAGTCATATCCCACTCTCCATTCAAATGTGGAGACTGTTCTGACCATTGGCTAGATCTGGGTAGGGGTTTAAAGTTTACCGCCTGTATTGTCCTTGACTGGTGCCTTAGTTTGAGCGGGACCCCTTGGCCCAAATCTGCCTATCATAATGTTCTACTTGTAGGTTTCTAGGACCCACTGGATCCTTCTACTTTGATATTCTCCCATGGATCTCTCATCTAGAGTCCCAATAGGGTGTCCTCCCCTCTGTCCCAGTTTCCTGGTAAGGGAAGGCTTTCATGGGACATGCCCCTTGGGCTAGTATGCAGATATAAGTGAGTATATACCATTTGAGTCTTTCTGCTTCTGGGTTAACTCACTCATTATGATCATTTCTAGCTCAATCCATTTATCCACAAATTTCAGGAATTCCTTGTTTTTAATAGCTGAGTAGTATTCCATAGTGTATATGTACCACAGGTTCTTTATCCATTCTTCTACTGAGGGACATTTAGGCTGTTTCCATGATCTGGCTATTATGAATAAGGCTGCTATGAACATGGTTGAGCAAATTTTCTTGTTGTGTGCTGGAGCATCTTCTGGGTATATTCCAAGGAGTGGAATAGCTGGGTCTTGAGGAAGCCCTATTCCCAGTTTTCTGGTTTGTTTTTGTTCTTACTGAAACAGGATCTCACAGTCTGGGCTGGACTTGAACTTCTATTCGTCCCCTCTCCATCGGGCAAACCCTGAGGTTGCAGTGTTTACCTGCACACCTGGTGTTTGTTGTCTGGGTCAGAGTATCTCTCTGTAGCCCAGACTGGCCTTAAGTTCAGCCCCAGCATCCACCATGCCTGGCTAGCAAGTGGTGGGGTTAAAAGGGGGAGTGACGGGGAAGCAAAGCCGACGGCCCTCCCCCCAAACTGGGTCTACTGTTGTCTGAGAAAGACAGAGCTTAGGTTGTCAATGGGATAGCAAATGGCATTATTCACTCTTTTTTCCTATGGAAATTTTATTTTCCTAGGCTAATACATTGAGGGAAAGTGATGTTAACTGGACATGGTGTTAGGGATCAGCACCAGGGCTTTCTACATACTGATTATCCGCTCTGCTGCTGAGTCCCACCTCGCTTTACTCATGTGGCCCAGGCTGGCTATAGGCCTGTGGCGGCCATTTCCGTTCCGATCACCATACTCAGTTCACCCCAGTTTCTTCCAGCTCACCCCTACATTCGTTCCCCGCCACCACTTGCCGGAAATACTAAACAACTGAACATTTAAGGTTCTTAAATAACTGGGTCTACCCACAGACAAACTCCTCTCAATACCAGGTAGAAAAGTCGTAGGAGTAGGTTGTGGTTTGTCTCTGTGTGCAGTTTGGTTTGGCTTGCTTTGGCCTGGTGTGTTTTGAGATAGGCTCTCAATCCTCAACCTCCCCTTTGCTATGATATGGCCTTTCTCAAATCATCATGTCCTGGAGATTGAGCCTAGGGTTTGAATATGCTAAACTGATGCCAGCTCGCCTTTACCCTCAACCTTAAGAGTTGGTTATTTTTCTGGTTTGGTTTAGTTTGAGTTTTGGTGAGTTATTTTCCTATTTGAGACAGGTTCTTACATAGCCTGTCCTGGCTCAAACTGTGGGTAGCTAAGTATGACTTCGAGCTCCTCATCCTCCTGCCTCTGTCCAGGCGCTGAGGTTTCAGGCTCACCCCACCGCACCTGACTACTGTATCTGTTTCTTCTATTTGGGTGTGTGTGGGGGTGATAGGCGCATTTGGAGGCCAGAGGACAGCCTTGGGTGTCACTGCTCAGAAGCCACCCGGCTTGAGTTCTGAGACTGTCTCACTTGGCCTAGCCCTCACCCAGTTAGCCCCCGTTAGCTGGCAGGTGAGCCCCAGGGAGCTAACTGCCTCTGTTTGCTTCCCCAGTGCTGGCACTGGAAGTGCGGATCACTGCGTCCAGCTTTTTTTTGTGGGTTCTGGAACTCCAGCTAAGGACTGTGATTGCTTGGCAAGCCCCGTACTGACTTAAGTTATTTCCTCTGCCACTCTCGGGTTATAACCTCTGCATGGTTTCATTGCCACCAAACATAAGCAAATGGCTGATGTGGTTTTTGTCCTGCTAGTCTTTTCAAAGTTGTTTCTTAAGCTGCGTTCTATGTCTTCTTTATATCACCATCAAAAATGATGCCTTTTCACTGTAAAAAGGACACCAACCTTTGCAGAATTCTCTCCAGAAACAGCTCTGTGTAGTTACATTATATAATGCGTCAACCTGTGTAGTCCACACATTCCTGCACCTGTTTGTTTGTGGTCTTGTGACCACATAATCTAAAAGTGTGTCCTGTTTCTCGAAATAGTCTCTTAAACTAGTTAGACACGCTGGCCCAGGCCTGGAGTTTCAGCACTCAGGAGGAGATGGAGGCAGGAGAATCAGCAGTTCCAAGCTGGGCTTACGTAAGACTCGCTGTTCTGCATCTGGTAGGGCCTGGGTACCGCATCCAGAGGGCTGGTCCAGGCACTGCTTGCTTCTGGAGGACAGATGGACCTCGACGTCAAAGGTCCTATTTCTCTCTCAGGACCGACTAGAGCGCTTTTGGCCAAGGCATGTTTGAGATGGGAGGTTCCTGGTCTCACCTGGGGAGGTGGAAAATCAGTTTGGTTAGCTCTTTTAGAATGAAATTGCTGGTACCAGACAACTTGACAAAGGGTTGTAACGTGTGGTAGATTAGCTGGAGAGCTCACCCTGGTGGTGTGGGTGCATGAGAGCTGTCATGCTGGTCAGCTCAGCTTCCACCCAGGCCCAGATCCAGGGCTGTGAGTTGGCCCACCCCAACATCTACCCCATCTATGAACAGCTGGAGTGTGTGAGAGGCCAGTGCTGCAGATGCAAAGCTGCAGGGTCTCCATGGCACAGGGCAACAACAGGGTATCTAAGAGGAGTCCTGGTGAGGATCTGTATTGACAGTGTAGCAGATGCCAGAGGCCTTGAATCAGACCAGTGACTCGCTGCAATGAATATTTGCGAGTAAAGGTTTATGGGCAAAAGGACATACTATGGGACACACTGTGACACACTGCAGCTTCCATGACAATTTTTTTTACTTTAGTTTTGTTGTTGTTTTGCTGTTTATTTTTTTATTTTCTTTGGGGGTTACAGGTTGCAAGGG
Organism: Acomys percivali; assembly: GCA_907169655.1. Classification (NCBI taxonomy): domain Eukaryota; kingdom Metazoa; phylum Chordata; class Mammalia; order Rodentia; family Muridae; genus Acomys; species Acomys percivali. Next base: position 129,505,174 of record OU015744.1, on the reverse strand, counting down.
CAGAGGACGTATACAAAGGGACAAAGAGCTAAGAGGGATTAGGGTACATGATGTGAAATTTACAAAAATAAATCAATAAAAATTAAAAAAAAAAAAGATAGAGTACAGGTTTTCCTATGTGTGTAATGCAGTGTTGTGTCTTACCCCCCGTGTATATTTCCCACATGTGACAAAAGTAACTCCTGCCGTGCAGTGGTGGTGCACACCTTTAATCCTAGCACTTGGGAGGCAGAGGCAGGTGGATCTCTTGTGAGTTCAAGGCCAGCCTGGTCTACAAAGCAAGTTCAAGATGGCCAGGGCTACACAAAGAAACCCTGTCTCCAAAAACAAAATTAAACAGACAAAACTAACTCTTATGCTGAAGTTATATTGTCTTCTGACAGTCTTAACTTTCTTTTTTTAATTTTATGTTTATGAATGTTTTGCCTGCATGGTAAAGGGAGTGTCTAGTCTCCTGGGACGGGAGTTATAGGCAGTTGTGAGCTGCTGTGTGGGTGCTGGGACAAGGCAGGCAGTGCTCTTACTTGTTGGACTCCTCTACAGACCCTAATTTTCACTTTCAAGCAGTATAAATTAAGGGCAAGTTATCTCATCTGTTAAATGAAGAGGAAATACTTTTGTTGTTGTTGTTGTTATTTTCATTTAGTGGTGTTGGTTTGGTTTTAAATATTTGTTTATTTTTATGTGTATGAGTGGTTTACCTGTATGTATGTACCACATGCATGCCTGGTGTCCAAGGAGATCAAAAAAGTGTCAGATTTCCCTGGAACTGGAGTTATACATAGTTAGTTATAAGCTGCCACTGGATGCTGGGAACCAGCCCAGGTCCTCTGCAAAAGCAGCAAGTGCTCTTAACTGCTGAACCATCTCTGCAGCCCTAGTTTTGTTGCCCTGGTAACTGTCTTACCCTATCCTGGAATGTTCTATGTTTGTAGCCCAGCTAGCCTTGAACTTGTGATTGCTTAGGTGCTGGGAGATGTGAGCCACCGTGCCTTGCTAGAACCTGCTAAATTGTCAGTCTAAATAGATGTTTTTATGTACAGACTTTTATGTACAGTGCTTTCAGCAATTGCAGATCTTGGCTCTGTGCTGTGAGGAAATCGTTTACCCACGACTGTAATTCATTTCCTTTTCTATATCAAGTCTCTGTGTTGGTGTTTTGAGCTTTTAGGTAGCAACAACTAAACAAGGGTGTGAAATCAAGTTAGTAGGCCTCATAAGCAGCACCTGTCATTTTTCTGGCTGTCAGAGGCAGGGGACATTGAAGGGCAAGTGGCTCAGGTAACTTACTCGTTTATATTTTTTACAAACTTTCATAGCATGTACATGTACATGGAGTCAGAGGAAAATCTGCATGGCTGTTGCGCCTCTACCCATTGAACCATCCTGCCAGCCCCACCATCAGCATTTTTAAGAGATTAGATGTGCATTGAATATAGATAGCATCAGTGCATTTGGGGAAGTCTTTTTTTTTTTCTTTCAAATATGGCATATCCAGCCTTTTGTGCTATTGAGTAGGGGTAAAATCTGTTTCTAAGTGAGAAACAGAAAGCTGTTTAAATGGTAAAGCTACATTTTCTTCATGTTAATTCTTTTTGTCAGCATCTTGCTGGGGGACACCCTGTGCAGTCTGTCTAGCCGAGGTACGGAAGTCAACTTCTGTGGGTGATCACAGGCCTGAAGGCTCCGTTTCCCTGCCCTTGGGTTCCGCAGCATCAGGCAGCTGGAAAATGTTTTCTGAAGTAATAGCCCCACGCTTTGGTTGACTTTTGCGCAGCTGATGAAATGAGCCCCCGTCTCTGCTGGTTCACTGTTATTTTCCTATTTAGTGCTTGTTAGAGTAAGAGCTCTCTCCCGTTTTCTCTCTAGGTCATTGAGGACACCAAAGAGAAACGAACCATCATCCACCAAGCTGTTAAATCTCTCTTCCCAGGATTGGAGACAAAAACAGAGGATAGAGAAGGCAAGAAATACATCGTAGCCTACCATGCAGCCGGCAAAAAGGCTCTAGCAAGTAAGTGTTTCACTGGCCTGCTTTCTCCTACCAGGCGAGCAGGAGGGACGGACACCTCCCCCCCCTTGCCTTGCTTCTATACATGTCCATGAGCTGCCTTGCTTGCCTTTGTACAGAGAGGGGCATGTAGGTCATGTCACATCTTTAGGGGTCAAAAGTCAAAAGGTCATTTCAGATGCAGAGCAGTCTTGCATTCAGCCTCATATGTGAGTGAAGGTTTTAAAAAATTACAGCGGTGCCTGAGAGCTACTGTTCTCAGAAAAGGAGAGTGGGCTGAGCGCCAATTCAAGAAGAAAGTGGAAAGATTACTGCTCGTTTTGTGTGTGTGTGTGTGTGTGTGTGTGTGTGTGTGTGTGTGTGTTTTAAAAAAAAGATTTATTTATTTGTTATGTATATAGTACTCTGCCTCCATGTATACCTGTGCGCCAGAAGAGGGCACCAGATCTCATTATAGATGGTTGTGAGCCACCCTGTGGTTTCTGGGAATTGAACTCAGGACCTTTGGAAGAGCAGCTAGTGCTTTTAACCTCTGAGCCATCTCTCCAGCCCCTCCTTGTATGTTCTTAAAGGAGTAAGGAACCTTCCAGATGAACACAGACACTGGCCTCCCCTCCTAAGGGCATGTTTCCTGTTCTGCTTCCGAAGCGTGGATACCCTCTCTCACACACATAAAACATGGTGTTCACCGTTCATCTGAGTCCGTCTTCTGTTGTTCATAGTTCTGTCAAGGTGAATATATTGTCAGTGACTTTGATGTTTATGCTCTCATGTGTTCTCTATAGCCATGAGACATTCTATTTACTATGACGCTAAGATATTTCTATATTATTCTATATATCTATATTAAATAGATATTCTATATATCTATATTAAATAGATTATTTCTTGTTTTTCCCATCAAATCAAAACATAAAATTTTCATTTAAAATTATAATGGAAGACTGTTATTTCTTCATTCTCCTCCTGCATCAGTATCTGGTGCTACATGCCTCAAGTTTGCCCCTATTAGCCGTCAGTTATTTCAAAGTATGTGCCACAGGAACCCCACAGGATGATGTCGTAAGAGACTTGAACCCATTAGGGTTCTGTCAACATCCTGTAAATGAATTTTAGAGGTAATACTCCGCTGTTAGTATGATGCTCTGGTGACATGAAAAAGGCCTTAAGTGAAAACGCCGGGCTGACTGACTGAAAACAACCAAACACAAGTAAGAAGCTTTGAGTTAGTTTTTGGGGAGGAAAGGGAGAGGCCGGGCGTGGTGTCACGTGCCTGTGGTGGGAGGCTGAGCAGGAGGATCTGCCTGTTGCTGTTTGAGTCGATAATGTCTAAGTCACAGTGTAACGCAGTAGTGTCTCTGTCAGCCAAGGTTGTGTAGGAGACAGTGCTGAGGGAAGTGTGTTCCTGTGTTTTCAGTTCTCCCAGGGGCAGTATGTCACTGCTCCAGGTGGAGAAGACAGAAGGTGACTTATCACGTACAGCTTTGGGCATATTGGGTCTTAGTTCTCTCACGGATGCATTTGCAGAGGCTGCAATTGATCAGCATTTGGTCAGCAACCACTCTGCAGAGAGGACAGCCAGGTCTTACTTAGCTAGTGTGGTCAGAAAGGTGCCGATTATAAAAGGCGTTTTTGACAGGTGCCTCTTTAAAATAACCTTCATTTCTTTTCCTTTTTGGTTTTTGGCTGTCCTGCACTCACTCTGTAAAATAGGCTGGCCTCGAACTCACAGAGATCTGCTTGCCTCTGCCTCCCGAGTGCTGGGATTACAGGTGTGCGCCACCCCACCAGACTGAGCTTCATTTCCTAGGAGATGCTCTACTGTGTCCAAGGAGGGAGTTGGTAGCCTAAGACAGCCTTTGTAGTTTGTCCCCACTTTTCCTTTAAGCAATAAGCTGGCTTTTCTGCGCTTGTGTTATAGCCACCTTTTTTGTTTGTTTTTGAGCCAGAGTCTTACCATGTAATCCTGCTGGCTTTGAACTCACTATGTAAACCTGTCTGGTCTCAAACTCAGAGATGCACTTGTCTCTGCTTCCCAAGTCCTATAATTAAAGGCCTGTGACATCGCGCGTGCGTGCGTGTATGCGTGCGTGTGTGATTTCATAAATACATTCTGTGACATGAAGCACCCCTCCTATTTGAGTAACAAAATATTTGACTTTTCAAAGAAGCAGACTGAGACCGGCATTTTGCCCAGACACCTGACCCTCTTGGCCATTTAGTCAAAGTTGGGCTAACTCTTTTCTTCTGAGTTCTCTTCCACCTCATCACAAGGCTGTTCCCTGCCTGAGACAGAGACTAGGGAGGCCTCGTTCAGCCTTTCCTCCTCCAGTTCTCCTGCCTCAAGATGAGGGAGGCCTAATAAAAGTCACCAGGAAGTCAGAGGGAGCAAGAATCTAGTGGCCTCATTCATGGCCCTGAAAATGGGGCCCAGTGCTGATAACAGTGTGTCCTCCTGGGCCCTTTAACATTTGGATGTGATGGGTTTTAAAGCTTTGCAGTTTATGTTTTGAAGTTCATCCACTGCCAAGCCCTGGTATAATTTGAGGCTTATATATTAAGCAAATTTGCAACATTCCTTTTTATTTTTCTTTGTTTATTTTGGGGTGTCGTGTAGTCCAGGTTGTGTAGTGACTTTGGATTCCTGGTTCTTGCACCTCTCGGGTGCTGGGGTTATAGTTGTCCACCACACACCCAACTTAGGTTTATAATATGGTTTCTTAGTTTTTCGAGACAGGGTTTCTCTGTGTAGCTCTGGCTATTCTGGAACTCACTCTGTAGACCAGGCTAGCCCTGAACTCAGAGATCTGCCTGTCTCTGCCTCCCAAGTTCTGGGATTAAAGGTATGTGCTGCCACCACCACCCAACCAAGATTTACAATATTCTTAAACTTTCCCCAAATAGAATTGTGCATTCTGTATATATCCTAGGTGTAACAGACAGATATGATTCTATAGATAGATAAGGTAAAATAGTTAGATAAGGTCTTCAAAAACCCCAGAGACATATAGAATTTGGCATTTAAAGATGTTTTTACTATTTTAAAGATTCATTGACAATAAGATAGGCTAACACCCAGCCTACCTCAAAAAGGATGATGAGCATCAAAGAACCTCCTTATGGAGATGGCTTCAAATGTGGCAAACCAGGCCAGGCGTAGTGGTACACACCTTTAATCCTAGCACTTGGAAAGCAGAGGCAGGTAGATCGCTGTGAGTTTGAGGCCAGCCTGGTCTACAAAGTGAGTCCAGGACAGCAAAGTCTATATAGAGAAACCCTGTCTCAAAAAACTAAAAAACAAACAAACAAACAAACCCAAATGTGGCAAGCCACATTTGGGCAAAATATCCTCGTTCTGCCTAAAAATGGGCAAGCTTGGATGCAGGCAGAGTCAACGGCCTAACTCTGTCTAGACAGGGTAAGAAAGTCTTCAATAGTTCCTACCTCACAAATATGTCTGTCAGATATACTGGGACAGAAAGCTGAAGATGATGCTCTAATGTTATAGAGAGTTTTGGGTGACTGTTCAGGCAGCAAACTGTCTCTGTCATTTTTTTCACTTTGGAAGCTGCTAACCTGCACTTCCTGTTTACTCAGGGAATTAATTTTATTCCTTCTCAAGTCTCTGATGGAGTTGAAGGCCAGGTAGTTCAGTTCTACAATTAAGTGTAGTTGTTTAGGGGTTAAGATGTTTTTAGGTCTAGATAGATGTTTTAAGTTGATAGAGATGAGATATGATAGATACTCGTTTACATTCAGAATTTTAGATTCACCAAGATAGGAAGGATGTTTTCCTCAAGGTTGCCAAATACAAATAGCCAAAACACTGTGAATGTAACATTTATATAATTCCTGATTTTTTTGTGGTTCTTCTTGCTGTAGGTAGTTTATTTTATATGTATGTAATAATATAAATGTGTGTGTGTGTGTATTATATTTAAAAAGAAAAGAATTGTGCATTCTAAATCATAGTGCCCAGGATCAGAAATAACAAGCTGTTAGATGTTAGGTACTTTGTGTTAACCTAGTCTGAAAAGGGCACATTGCTTTACCTATTCAAACATGGTAAATTTTATGTATATATTATAACATTACACAAACAATCAATAGATTGATATTTTGAGATTATATTATGCCAATTGCTTTCAAGAACTTGTTTTTCACCACAAACTCTAGCAAAGGGATCTGGGGCTGGCCGTGAAGCATGCTTGCATCATCTCAGCACTCAAGAGGCAAAGGAGTCGAGTTCATGGCTAACCTGAGCTGCATAGTCCAAAAGGGCTACTGCTTCTCTGTACTTTCTGAAGTAAATGGTTCCCAGGCAGGGTCTCTGGACTTAGGCCTAAGGAGGGAGAGGCACAGACTCCGTGGAAAGAAAGAATCCCAGGGACTGCAGTAGAAAGTGCTCAAGGTTTGGCGAGATAGGGACTTGAAAACATGCCAGTCAGGAAGCAACACGATAAATCACTGATGTCTGTTTGCTCCAGGAGTTTGTGTTGGAATGCTGAGACTGGAAATGAGTCTGCACAGTAGGCCGGGACAGAAGGCGGTATGCAGAGAGTGCTATTTAAATAAAGCAGTAAAGCACAGGGTAGAGGGAAGAAGACATGAATTCGACTTTGAAGCTAGTAGGGCCATGAATGTACTTATGTATAAAATGAGAGGCCCAGAGGAAGGGGAAGGCAGTAAAGACAGTGGCTGGAGCAGGAGATGGAGACAGCTAAAGGTTGGTGTATGGGATGCATTGATGAAGGCGACCGTGAATAAGCAGAAAATGTTGTACGCGCTGCCCCCTCGTGTCATCTTCCTCAGGCTACCAACATCTTTCCTTCCTTCCTCACGGGACCTCCGGGCATAGTTTCCCTTGTTAGCTGGCTTCCTCTTGTGTAGGTCGGACAGTGATGCCATACCTTCTAAAGGTAGAAGCAGCCTTCTGGACAGAGGAAGTGCATTGCCAGCCTTAGAATTCATTGCAAATGTCTTATAAATTGGAGCGCCTCAAAAGTGTGGAAGGTGTCTTAGCCTCGCTCAAATTGCAAGGTTAAGTGTACCTTACTTAGTGTTCTCAGGGACTGATGTTTATGTAGAGTCCAAGATGGATTTGCTTGCTTATTCAGAATATTCCCAGTGCAAATGTTTCTCTCTTCTGTATAATGAGTATTCCTAGAAGAGGAATATTTGCATTGGTAGTCACAGAAGCCCTTGAATTCATGCGCTGTGCTTGGATTTGCTAATAGAGGTGCGTGCTTTTGAGGCAAGCTCACTGGTGGTCCTGGTTTCTATCAAGGGGGGAGGGTATCACTTGGGTTTTCAGTCTTGTGGCCGCATTTAGTTCTTGCATTGAACTGCCTGTGACTGTTCTAAAGGCCAGTAGTTTTAACAATGTAGCAACCAGCTTCTGTCAAACTTGGTTATTTTTATTTTAGCTTCTTATTGTGTACATTGTCAACGGTGTGCCCACATAGAAGAGGTAGCTCTGAGTATCCATCGGCCACCTTCACAATGACGTGTATTCTCTTGTTTCTGTTTAGCCCATTGCACAAACTGTGCACACTTGTGTTTTCTTTTGGGGGCATTTTCAAGTAAATTAATAGGACATGTCGTTTTATTCCCAAATTCTTCAGTATATATTTACCAAATGAGGACTAAACTCCCAAACCATTATCACATCCAGTAAGATGGAAATGACTTCCTAAAATCCACCATCCCGCACATGAGTTTTTCCCCTGAGTCTTTCAGAACTCAGGTTGTTCAGATGACCTTAAAAAGCAAGACCATTACATTGAATTATGTCCCATAAAACATCTCTTAATTTTTTTGATCTATAACTTTATGAATATAGAAAACTAATAGTCACAGCACTCAATTTTAAAGATTTTTACATCTCAATGCAGGAAACTACAAAACACGTACATATACATACATACACACACACACACACACACACACACACACACACACACACACACACA
>OU015744.1:129475316-129497181 GCA_907169655.1 Acomys percivali | reverse complement strand
TTGATCAAGAAGGAAGTGGATTTTCCTGGCGGTTTTCTGAGGTGGGTTGCTGCTTGTTTCCCCGGCTAATGGGTCTTTACGTTGTAGATGAGATCACTCACTGTTGTCAAGAACTGCTTTGACAAAGCCAGATGTTCACTTAGCTTCAGACCCAGGATTATCTAAGTTTGTGTGAAAAAGACTTTTTTCAGGACAAAGACAAAGGAAAAAATTTAAAACAAAAAGAGTCTTTCTAGTTGATTGTGCAAAATATGTTTCTAGAATTTTTCTTTCACAGGGTTTTGTGTCGGTGATTTTTCTTTCTTAGAGTTTTTGTGTCAGTGAAACTGGGTATGCCTCTCAGCAAACAGACCACCTCTGAATGTTTACAGTGTCTGCAAATTGTAGCTGTGGCTTATTTTTCTCAGGGCCCTGATTTTTTTTGTTGTTGTTGTTTTTTACTCTGAACAGTTTACATCTAAATCTTGCATTATTTTAAATGTGTTTCTAGACTGTAGTATGTTTGAAATAATGGGCCTAAAAGAACAGTTTGACAGTCAGGCTTTCCCGGGCCATTGGCTGTTTATCTGTCGCTAGAGTTGGGCAGTCACGGTAGCACTGGCTTAGAAGGTACATCTAATGTGGCTCAGGTTTTCACACACACCCCTAAGAGTCAGGCTTTGAGTGCCAGCTGCACAGAGATCTGTAGAGCATTTGTGTATATTAACTCAACTTTTATGGTGGAAATGGCCTTTGGAAAATGTACAGAGTCCCTGGGACAAGTCTTCACACATCCTGTCTCCATCTGTGCTACCGTGTGTGAACACTGGCCGTAACGCAGGAATGTTTATGAAAAGCAGGCTGTCCTCTCGAAGGCGGTGTAGCCCCTTGGTCCTGATGTGAGTCGAGGCACCACTGCCTCCTTGTATCTGCCAAGAGAAGACAGCTGCTTATTCCTGCTTATTTTCCACACCACTTACACTTCACTTTTGAATTTAAATGTAGACAGTGTTTAAGTGCCCAGTTACAGCAAGCTTAATATGTATGGTTCATATAACTATAATAACCATTTATGCTTCCTGTTAGGCTGCATCTGATTGGCTACTGAAAAGTTCTGTACATCCCCCGCCCCCCAAATGAGCTCCATAAAGTCTCATTAAAGAAAAAAAATTTCAATTTTTATTATAGTATATATGACACTTAAATTTTTTGTTTTTAAGATCCAAGAAAACATTCTTGGCCAAAATCTCGGGGAAGTTACTGCCACTTTGTCCTATACAAGGAGAACAAAGACACCATGGATGCCATCAATGTCCTGTCCAAATATTTACGGTTAGTGTCTTGTTACTGTTTTTACATGAAATTAGTAAAGTAGGAATGTGGTCTCTTTTTCCGTGGGAGGTAGGGGGTAGGGGGAAGAGAAGGAATCAGAGACCAGTGAGTAGAGCAAGACCTTTTAAAAGGTCTGGAAGCAAATAATTCACATACAATTAAGAGCAGAACAATGCCAGGCAAGGTGGTGCACGCCTTTAATCCCAGCACTTGGGAGGCAGAGGCAGGCAGAGCTCTGTGAGTTCAAAGCCAGCCTGGGTCTACAGAGTGAGTCCAGGACAGCCAAAGCTACACAGAGAAGCCCTGTCCTGAAAGGGAAAAAAAAAAAAATCACATTACTGTAACTTGTTAAAAACTGAAGATGTAGAATTTCAGGGTGCTGTGTTTATAACTCTAGATTAGATTCCCCCTTTACTGCCACAGTTGTGTGTAACAGATGATTTCAGACTGTGGAAGTGGGCAGCTTGTGGTTTCTTTTCTGGTTAGCCAGGTGACAGGCCCTGAGGCTCTGCGTCCAGCTCTGCTAAGAAGGTGGCTTATTGTTGTTTCCTTGCGTGTTCATTTATAGTTCCCTCAATAAACTCTTCACTGAAGTTTCTCCTTAGTCTCTTACTATGTCAGTATATGTGGTTTTGAAACTTAAGTTATTAGAAATGCGCTTTGGTTAAGGTGTGTGACCTCAGAATGCTTTCTTTGTCTCCCCAGAGTAAAACCAAACATATTTTCCTATATGGGAACCAAAGACAAAAGGGCCGTCACAGTCCAGGAGATTGCTGTTCTCAAGTAAGTAGAGGCCCTGCCCTCCCCTCGGGGGCCTCGGCTCTGCTCTGTGAAATTTGCCACATTCAACTTTATATGGAAGCTCTGCCTTTTAAAAAAAGAAATTTGCCACATTCAACTTTGTATGGAAGCTCTGCCTTTAAAAAAAAAAAAAGGCTTTTTTATTGTTTGTTTTGTGTGTGTGTTTGTGTGTGTGTGTGTTTGTTTATGTGTACGTATTTACATATGTACGCGCACACCATGGCACCTCTGTGGAGGTCAAAGGATACTGGAGGGACTCCCTTCTCCTGTGCTGTCAGGTCGGCACGTCGGCAGCAGATGCCTCTGCCTGCTAAGCCTAGCTTCTGCTTTTCTGTAAATATCATTTTCCTAATTCATTTTTTCACCCTGAATCTCTTTCCTAATCTATCAAATATGTTTCTTTCTTTTTTTTTTTTTTGAGTAATTTTTCAAAGCTGTTTGTGATGGAGCGGAAAGAATAAGTGCACCTTTCTTCTGTTTCTTAAATATCAATATGTGTTCTATGATATTCACTTACAGGGAATAAGATCTTCTGTCTGTAACAGACACACCGGTGAAAAAAGTGGTTTCTGCTTTTGAAGCAGATCTAGAAAAGGACAGACAGTTACACTGTGCCCGGCTGGGGCGGGCTGAGCTAGGGGTGTGCTGTAGTCTGTCTGCCTGCAAGCCTGGGACTTACCATGGCGGTCAGTCAGGGAGTGTTTGCACAGATAATGAGGGGTGTCCAGGTTTTAGTTTAGATGAGAGCCTCTCACCTCTGCACTAAGTGCTTTCCAACTGGGACAGTCTCTGTTGTGCAAACTGGTTCTGTTCGTTGTATGGCAAGCATATAACAAGTCCCTGCTGCTCATACAGCTGTGAAAAGAAACAGACGTGGGCTAGAGAGGTGGCTCAGTGGGTAAGAGCACCGCCTGTTCTTCCAAAGGTCCTGAGTTCAATTCCCGGCAACCACATGGTGGCTCACAACCATCTATAATGTAACCTGATGCCCTCTTCTGGCCTGCAGGTGTACAAGCAGACAACACTGTATACCTAATAATAAGTAAATCTTTAAAAAAAAAAAAAAGAAAGAAAGAAAAGAAAAGAAAGAGACTTGTCAGATACACAGGAGGGGCGGGGCAGTATTGCTGCTGGTTGAGAACTCATGGTCTTGGTAGAAGGATGCGATGTTTCCTGGGACCGGGAGGCCTTAGGTTGGTATCTCCAAACCAATAAGACATTACAATATTAGAAAGACTTGTGAAGTACCACACATACACTGCCTGGTAAGTAGTTTTTTTGAGCACATAGCAAGAGGCAAAACTTTCTGTGAGCTCACTTCAGCAGCGTTTATGCTAAAATTGGAACCGTGCAGAGGAGACAGCATGCATCCATGTAGGAAGGACACAAACTTCTGGGGCGCCTGCTACATTTTGGGTAAATTGATGCTGCAGAAGAGTGTTAGGTTAAGCGAAATCACCAAGACTCGTGGAAAAATGACTATATCCCCCTTTCCTGCAATGTGGATCTTTGGTTTTAAGTGTGCTGGGGGGGGGGGTAGGGGCATGGCATGGGAAGGGGAGGAAGGAATCTCAAGAGGGAAGGGGGGAGAAGAAAATATAGGAAGATATGTGGTAAAGACAGGTGGAGGTTGTTTTTGAAAGAGTTGGGCACACAGGAAGGTGGAAGGGATGAGTGAGGACAAAATAAAATGACACATATGTATGAAAACGACATAGGAGACCCATTTACTGTGTATGCTAAACTAAAAAAAGGGGAAGGCGAGAACACAGTAAAAGTAGAATTAAGATTGTTAAGGAAGGGGCTGGAGAGGTGGCTCAGAGGTTAAGAGCACTGACTGCTCTTCCAAAGGTCATGAGTTCAGTTCCCAGCAACCACATGGTGGCTCACAACCATCTATAACAATATCTGGTACCCTCTTCTGGTGTGCAGGCAGAATGCTGTATACGTAATAAATAAATTTAAAAAAAAAAAAAAAGACTGTTAAGGAAGAGGATGAAGGGAAGGAGAAAGGGAAAAGGAAGACGAAAGACGGGGCTGAGGGAGGGCAGGGTCCAGATCCTGAAAGACCGAATGGTCATGTTGAGGACTGGGGCAACTGGGTGGATTCTAGTCCTTTTCTTCCTCGACCTGAGGCAGTGGCCCCTTGTCATGGGAGCGAGCGCCTCTCCATCACCTTGACTGGGTGTGTGTGAAGATGTTGCTTTGTTTGGAATGGGGCCTATGGGGCTGTTGCCTATTTGAAGATTAGAAACAATCATTTTTAAACCAAGGCACTGTTCTCGGCATCAGCCAGTAGGTGTCAGGCTTGATCAGGGCACTGCTCCGCCCTTAGTAGACTTTGTTTTCATTTTCCTGTTGACTTTGTGAGGCACTGTAATAGCCGCCCAAGTGCTGGCCTTTGAAGGCATGTGGTACTTATCTCGCGGATACAGGCTACACCCTGCATTGCTTAATGGAGCTGTGTGGTGGGCGATTGGCCTTTCCCGTGAGAACTGGTGGACAGGATAAACCCTTTCTGCCACACAGGGATTTGAGTTATTGCTGAGGTGATAGCCCTTGGATAAGCAGCCTTTCTTTCCAGCTTCTCGCAACTCTGATCTACTTCATAATTTCAACAGGATCTCCAACTGTCTTATTCGGGGTGACTTGCCTCTTTTCCTGTCTGCCCCTGCCAGTCTCCTGTCTGAGCTTAGGCCAGTATTTCTCTGGCATTTTTATTAAAGGTTTGTGTGTAACAGGTCAGTTTGTTGGCCCTTACTGCTTAAAAACAAGATTGTCACATAGGAATTTACAACCAAAAGCTCTTGGTCAACCTTCACCTTCAAGAACTAAACACAGCCCCAGGCTTCTGCTGCGCGGATGCAGAAATGGCTGCCCATCATGTATGGGGAGAGAATGTTATTCTGCCGTAAAAGAGTGAAATACCAATATATCTTATAGCATAATACGCCTTGAGAACCATGTGTTTTTGGGCATGTTGGCACAAGCACTAATCCTACCACTCTGTAAAGGAAAAGCAAGCTTGAAGCCAGCCTGGGCTACACAGGGAGACCCTGACACTTAAAAAAAAAATACAGTAAATAGTTAAGCATAAGAAAATCACTATTTGACTTCGTTTTCATTATTTGATTTTATTCCATTGGACATGAAATGTCCAAAATGGGGACTCTTTGGACAAAAAAGTGCATTAACAGTTACACAGCTATAGGGAAGAAAGGCCAGATGGGGCCTGCGGGGAAGGAAGGCCACAGGCCGTGGAGCCACTGCTGAGTGGATGAGGTTTCATTTTTAGGTGGACACACTGAGCCCATTGTTAGTAGATATTGAAAACAACCAACATTGTAAAGTTTATGTTTTTTAAGAAGGACAAGGCTGGGCACTCACACACACTTGGGAGGCAGAGGTAGGCGGATCTCTGTGAGACCAGCCTGATCTACGTAGTGAGTTCCAGACCAGCAACGCTACATAGTGAGACCCTGTCCTCTGGATTTTTTTGGAGACAGGGTTTCTCTATGTAGCCTTGGCTGTCCTGGATTCGCTTTGTAGACCAGCCTGCCTCTGCCTCCGCGAGTGCTGGGATTAACGTTGTGGGCCACCAAGCGCAGCTGGAAACCCCATCTTAAAAAAGAAAGGACAGGATAGCTGCCAGGCTCTTTCCTGGTACTAGAACAAAGCTGTCTCCAGAGGACAGCCAGGCTGACAACTCCCTTCTTTGTTGCTCCTGTCCTTTGCTTGTACTTATTTTTTACTTTATTTATTTATTTGTTTTGTTCCTGCTCTGAAATGCTGCCACCGGTGCCCACTGGCTGAAGAGCACCGTCCGCTGGTCCTCACTGGCTTTTGCTGACCCTGTGCGTTTGTGTGATACAGTTCTGGGACTGACTCATGCCCTTGACTTGCAGCGTCCTCCCTCTACAGTCAACTCAGGGGCCGGGTGCCTCTTTTCTCCTGGGCCTGCTGCAACTTGGCAGCTGGGGCACACCTGCTCCCCTGCTTGAGCTTGCCCTGATGTGTGTGAGGTCCTGCAGGGGCACAGGGGCTGAGGGAGCTGGGGGAACAGGTTTTACCCATCTCCTGACTTGATGGCTATCTTCTCCTACCATTTCTATTAATTAATGGAGCAGCTTTTTTTTTTTTTTTTTTTTTTTTTTAAAGTTAGTAAGGCTGGTGGTTGTAAGGCCCAAAGGTTTAGTAGTACCCAACACCGACCAAAAGTGGGGGAGTATGGGTAAAGTAATGAAAAGCCTGGTCAGTCTGCTTCCTTACATGTTAAATGAGGAAATAAACAGGCTACGTTTATAAGGAGTTAGTGGTCTTCAGGAAGCATTGATGCATTTTTGCTAAAGAATTCCAGAAGAGCTGGCAACAGCTTAAGGGTAGACTGCTTGCCTGGCATGTGTGAAGCACTAAGCCCAATTCCCAGCACAGAAATGAAAAGAATTCCAGGAGCTCAGGTAGTATATAGGTGATTTTTAAAAACATGTGTTGTATTTTTATATGTATGAATGTTTTACCAGCTTCTATGTATGTATACTGTATGTATGACTGGTGACCATGGAAGTTAGCAAAGGAGTCAGATCTTCTGGAACTGAAGTTACAGATCGTTGTGAGCCATCATGCTGGTGCTGAGAATCAAACCTGGGTCCTCTGCAGAGCAGCAAGTGCTCTTAGCCAGTGAGCCTTCTGTCTAGCCCCAGGTGAAAAGTTTTCAAGCTTTATTTTTAATGTGTGTGTGTGCCCTGCGTGGTGTACCCTCAGAGACCAGAAGAGGGCATCAGATTCCGTAGAGCTGGAGTTGCAGGTGTCTGTAAGCACCCAGTGTGTGCGCTAAGAAGCAAACTGGTCCTGGAAGAGCAGCCAGTACTCTGAATTGCTGAGCTGTGTCTCCAGACCTGTGTAAGTGAATTGTAAAACTTTACCCAGCTTCATTTCTTTTTAAAATTTATTTATTTTGTGACCAAGGAGTAGAGCAAGGTTGGCCCATTAGTTCCTTCCATGTGTTGGGGCTGGAGCAGCCTATGGAACATGTTCCTTGATTAGCTGCTTGGGGCCAGAGCCACACCCACCCCTCCCCCAGTGCCAGAGCCACACCCACCCCTCCCCCAGCGCTTCCACTGCCCCGTGTTTACACGTGTAAGTATACGGATGTACGCACAGATGTGCACACATACACATAAACATTCACACATGCACACACATAAACAAATGCACACGTGCCCACACAGACGTAAATGCACGGGAAACAGCAGACTCCAGCCAAGCTCGCACCCTTGCCTCTGCTCCTTGACCAGAGTGGCTGTCTCACCAAAGGGAACATGGGCGTGGCAAAAAGTAAAGCCATGTTTTTAGGCACTGTGGTGGACTGTGTAGCATTGTTTCTAATAATTGAAAACTGGAAACAACTAGTCCGTGACTCACATTAGAGAATCCTAAAGACAATTCATAGTCTAATAAATAAGTTGGATTCCTGGTGCCCAGATGGTAGAAAAGAGGGACCTGACGACTCCTTTTGTATTCTGGAAAATCCAAAGATGCGTATGGAAGCATTCAAGCGACGGTGTAAAGTCACTCGCATTGGGGAGGGGGGTGCTGAGAGTTTTGGCGAGACCTTTGACCTTTATAGTGTATTGTGAAACGTATTTTTTGTTTTTGGGTGTTAACTGTTTTGTTTGTCTTTAGTCAGAGTCTCACTTTGTAACCTTGGCTGACCTGAGACTGGCTATATAGCCCAGGATGGCCTCTTGATAGCATTACAGGGGCTTTTGGGGTTGGAGTTTTTTTGTTTGGTTGGTTTTTTTGTTTGTAGATTCATCTTATTTAATGTGTATTTTGCCTACGTTTGCACCATGTGCAGGCTTGGTGCCTGTGGATGGCAAAAGAGGGCATCAGATCTGGAACGCATTCTGAATGGTTGTGGGTTCCAGCATGTGGGTGCTGGGAATCAAACCCAGGTCCTCTGTAAGAACAGCAAGTGTTCTTAACTGCTGAGCCATCTCTTCAGACCGTGTGTGTGTGTGTGTGTGTGTGTGTGTGTGTGTGTGTGTGTGTGCGCGCGCGCGCGCGCGCGCACACGTGCGCACATATGTATGTATGTTAGCATTTTCAACATTTTAATGTATCAAGAACATGAAGCCCTCTCAGACAGACATCTTTTCTGAGGGTGTTGTGTTAATCTTAGTTCAAAACTTCCCAGGCCAGGAGGCTAGGGAGACAGTGCAGCAGTACTGTGTGTGCTGCCCTCGTGGAGCACCCACACTGGCAATCTGTGACCTCTTATAACTGGCACTGTAGGGGATCCAGTGACTGGCCTCCACGGGTACCTGTACTTATTCACACGTGCACACAATTTTTTTATAAAACCTAAATCTTTCCAAGGAGGAAACTGTTAACATGAGCTGCGAGTGGGGAGGGTTCGGGGGATAAAGGAAGAACAAAGCCTTTTCAGTGTAGTATTTGCTTTTCTACATAGATTCCCTGTTAAGGAAGACAAAAGACTTTCTAATGTAACAATTCTAACAGCATGGCAAATACTTCTGTAAAATGATAGCAGGGTAGGGGTTTCTCAGTCTAGCTATATACAGCTTTAATGTGTATTTTATTTGATTTTATTTCGTTTGTTTTGTTTTGTTTTCCAAGACAAGGTTTCTCTGTGTAGCCTTGACTGTCCTTGGCTCGCTTTTGTAGACCAGGTTGGCCTAGAACTCACAGCGATCCACCTGCCTCTGCCTCCCAAATGCTGAGATTAAAGGTGTGCGCCCCCACCGCCCGACCTTTGAGATTTAATGTATGTTTTAAAAGAAAGAAAATGCAGAGATCAAATCTTTTTTCCGGGGAATGAACCTATGGATTGTCTTTTGTGGTTTCCAAGGTGGTTTTTTGGTTATGAGTTTACGATCTTTTTCTTGCTGGCCCAATTATGACAAACCTCTTCTTAAACGTTAAGAGTCCATTCTTTAGAGTTCTGTGGGATTGCTATCTGCCACCATCAGCTTTGTCACCTCCACATCTCTTACTTGTGTGCTCCCATGGGTGCTTAAGCCCCAGCATTGCATTACTGGCGCGCATGAGAATAGTTCAGGGCCGGGAAATGTGCACCCAGCTTCCTTGCGGTCACAGCTTTGTTGTGCCCTTGTCCTCCGTAGACTCTCATGACTTTCTCTGCTCCTCTTCTCTTTAAAGGATAAGCGCACAAAGGCTTGCCCACCTGAACAAGTGCTTGATGAACTTCAAGCTGGGGAACTTCAGCTATCAGAAAAGCCCTCTGAAGCTGGGAGAGCTTCAAGGCAATCACTTCACGGTCGTCCTCAGGTAAAGTGCTGCTGCAGCAGTGGAGGACTGGGCTTGGCCGCCTGGGTCTGTCGCCATGAGAGCTTTCGTATGTGCTGACCATGTACAGGGTAGCTGCTGGGACACACAGAAATGCTGGCTGGAAGAACAGGGCCTGTAGAAGTGAGGAACAAATACTAAGTAGTATTTTTCCTGATAAATGGTTGGTCAGTCAGTTAGTCAGTCAGTCAGTCTGTCTGTCTGTCTGTCTGTCTCTCTCTCTCTCTCTCCCTCTCTCTCTCTCCCAAAAACTTCCCACAGCCTTCAGAAACACTGTGTTCTTCAGATACAGTTTTTATTATACTTTTTTAATTAATTTATTCATATTACATCTCAATTGTTATTCCATCCTTTGTTTCCTCTTGTTCCTCCCTCCCTCCTGCTTTCACCCTATTCCCCTCCCCTATGTCTGTGACTGAGGGGGACTTCCTCCCCCTCTATATGAACCTGTTATTTTAG
Source organism: Acomys percivali (assembly GCA_907169655.1). Classification (NCBI taxonomy): domain Eukaryota; kingdom Metazoa; phylum Chordata; class Mammalia; order Rodentia; family Muridae; genus Acomys; species Acomys percivali. The sequence goes on along the minus strand of OU015744.1, from coordinate 129,487,281 downwards.
TCAAGGGTGGGGGTTGGCGGTGGTGATTTTTTGGTTCTTGGAGACTGGTTTCTTTGTGTGGCCCTGTCTGTCCTGGAATTCAACTAGGCTGGCCTCGAACTCACAGATCCACCAGCCTCTACCTCTTGAGTGCTGGGATTAAAGGCATGCACCTTGTTGTTGTTTGTGGGGTCGGAGGGATATTTTTGTTTTTGTTTTGTTTTGTTTTGTTTTGAGACAGGGTTTCTCTATGTAGCCTTGGCTGTCCTGGACTCACTTTATAAACCAGACTGGTCTTGAACTCACAGTGATCCGCCTGCCTCTGCCTCCCAAGTGCTGGGATTACAGGCATGCACCACTACACCCGGTTAAGAGCCTATAATTTAATTGGTATGAGGTACCTAGAGTGGGCACATTCATAAAGCTTGCTTTGGCAAAGAGGTATTTGTCAGTTTAAGTTTCAGTCTGGGAACAGGCACCTGCCGGCAATCCCGGCTCTCTGGAGGCAGAGGTAGGAAATCACACTACTCCTTGATGGTCAGCCTGGTCTCCAAGGATCGCAGGCTGGCCGGGGGGCTACATAATATACCAAAACTGTTATAAAATAAATGAATGATAAATTTGGAGACAGTGAACACGTTGGGGAACACTGCACCACATTGCACACGTGCTTCATGCTCTAATAATTTGCACTTAAAACTGATTAAAATGATCTGGCCAGTGGTGGGACATGCCTTGTATCCCAGCACTAAGGATTAAAGCACAGAGGCAGGGCAGTCTGTGAGTTCAAAGCCACTTTTTTCTATAAATCCAGTTCTAGGATACCCAGGGCTACACAGAGAGACCCTGTTCCCCTTCCCAAAAAAAAAAAAAAAAAAAAAAAACAAAAAACCCAAACAACAAATGATTAAAATGGTAAATTTATATAATCACATTAACAAACCAACAGAGTCCTCAGAGAAAAGATTGCAGAGGTGAGGTAGAGACGCTGCTGTTAGGATGGGCACCATAGAATGTATTTGACTGTCCATTTTCCCATGCATAATTTGGGTCCCTATAGGAATATCACAGGAACTGATGAGCAGGTTCAACAAGCTATGCAGTCCCTGAAGGAGACCGGCTTCATTAACTACTATGGCATGCAAAGATTTGGGACCACAGCTGTCCCTACATACCAAGTTGGAAGGTTTGTATTTGATTTTCTAACATTTATCTATGTTTATCTTTTTATTGGGGGTGTGTTTTGTTAGGTCGTGGTTTGTTTTTAAGATTTATATACATGAGTGCTCTACCTTGCATGTACACCTGTGTACCAGTAGAGGGCATCAGATCTCAGTATAGATGGTTATGAGCCACCATGCTGTTGCAAGGAATTGAACTCAGGACCTCTGGAAGAACAGATAGTGCTCTTAACCTCTGAGCCACCTCTCCAGCCCCAACTAGGTCACGGTTTTTTAGACGTTGTCTTGCTATGTACCTCTGGCTGCATAGTGAGCATGAGGTCCTGGCCTCAGATCCTTGCATCTGCACAGAAGCCAGGTGTGCCGCACACATCTGTGACCCCAGGCCTGGGAATGTGAAGACAAGTGGGTCCCTGGACCTCTCTGGCCAACTAGACTAGCCTAATCAGTGAGAAACTGAAAAAATAAGCTGGAGAGCCACCACGGATGACTTTCAGTCCTCTAGATGCACATGTATGTAACACACACAGGCACACACACACAGTTGAAAAAGATGAAACCTATTCCATTCTTAACAGACCTTTCAAGGGATTTCTTAGTTTTGGCGAGGTGGGGGTTTGTTTGTTTGTTTGGTTGGTTTTTATCTTTTTGGTTTTTTTGAGACAGGGTTTCTCTGTGTGGCCCTGGCTGTCCTGGAACTTACTCTGTAGACCATGCTGGCCTTGAACTCAGAGATCAGCATGTCTCTGCCTCCCTCCTGAGTGCTGGGCCTAAAGGTGTGTGCCACCACTCCTGGCTCTTCTTTTACTTTTTAATAAGTAAGTGGTCAACAGTAAAAAGCTGAGTGGCACAGACCCGGAGGTCTCAAACCCAAGGCGTGCCCATGGACCTCTCTTAACACAGTCCCAGTTGATGAGCCTTTCATCTGCCCTTCCCTCACCATTCCAAGAAAACTCTAGAAGCTATCATTAGTAATGTGCAATTTAAGAGCTTGGTTCACATTTAGATAATAGCAACACCCTCTGGGGTGAATTAGAGCAGAAATCTAATCAATAAATACTTGGCTCCCTAACCGTCCTGTGGGAATTCGAGTGTCCAGCAGGGACTATGTTACATAAAGTAACTATTCACATGGGAGCCGGACGGGCGGTGGTTACACCCTGACCACGATATCAGAACATTTCTTTCTCGTTCTGTCTCAGCAAGAATAGTGCATTTTGGGAGGGCTGCCCAAGCACACTGACTGAGCAGCAGGAGACACAGTCTCTCCAGTCCAGTTTTCCAGCATCATCGGTCTGCTGCGTGGCAGCTCCTGTGAATGCTGGCAGTAAAGTGAGGCTCAAGTCCTGAGTCTCAACCCATCTGTAAAGTGGAGAGAATACCAAATCTCACAGAGCGCTGGGAGTGAAGATGGTGTTTATGCAGCTCCTATTTCTAGGCTTAAAATGAACTAAGTGATTACTAACTAGAAATATTTGTAAATTAAGGCCAGGCAGGCATGTGGAGTCCAGGACAGCTACATGGGAGGCTGAGGTAGGATTGTGAAAGGCCAGGCCAGCCTGGGCAACATAGAATGACTTTGCCTGCTAATTTATAAAAAAAAAAAGCAACAAGGAAAAAGTTTAGGACTGGAGTGTGGCTCAGCCGATAGAGCACTTGCCTAGTGTACACAAAGCCCTAGAGGTCTCCTGCACCAAAGAGGAAAAACCACTACAGTGACCAGTAGGAAATACAGACAACCATAGTACAGGTTGTCGTGGGACAGAACATTAAGGAAGAGTTGCATAGGCCCGTGTATTTTTAACTCATTTAGCAGAAGCACAGCCATGTGACCCTGTAGTCTTGTACTCTAGAAAAAGTTAGTGCAAATAATTGCTCGATAAAGTGCTGTCAGATTTGCTCAGAAACAGACATTGCGTAAATTACCCACAGGTCAGTACAACTTAGTTCAGAGTTTCAAACAATTGGTTTTCACGATGTCAGTCTACTTCCTACCCTCAGAGAACTTACAGTTATTGCCATAGAGTTTCTAAAGGAAAATGCCAAGACCTGGTGTATAGTTAAACAGAAGATGGTTTGTATCCAGAATATATAAAGACAGTATATGAAAAGCTATATTGTTGTCCATAGCAAAAGGACAGCCCAAACTTTTCATTAATGTTCTTTTGGCGTGTATTAATCATGTACTCTAATTGGTTTCATTATTTTCACATGGTACATACCCAGGCATTTTCTCCCTCCCTTCGTCTTCCCAGCTTTCTTCCCTTTACTCATGTGTTCCATGTGTGTCCTTGAGGTTCATTAAAGTTGTTTACAGGAGCGTGTGGGTACCTTATCACTCAAGAAATTGTGCGCCAGTCACACTCTGGCAGCTGTGCCATGCTCAGAAGTCAGCTCCCTCCCTGCTCCCACCTCCAGCTTTTATATTCTTTCCACTCCCTTCTCATGCTCCCTGGTCATTGGAGGAGATGATATATATGTTGGTGTTGTAGGAGGAGTTGTGCATGTTGGGTATAATGCATATAGAGGCTAGAGGCCAGAAGAGGGCAGCAGATCCTGGAGCAGGAGTTACAGGCACTTGAGCATGCTAGTCATGGGTGCTGGGAACCAACCTCAGGTCCTTTGCAAGAGCAATAAGCACTCTAAAGATGTATCTATTTATTATTTATACAGTGTTCTGCTTGTGTGTACACCTGCACACCAGAAGAGCCATGTGATCTCATTGTAGATGGTTGTGAGCCACCATGTGGTTGCTGGGAATTGAACTCAGGACCTCTGGAAGAGCAGACAGTGCTCTTAACCTCTGAGCTATCTCTCCAGCCCCATAATAAGTACTCTTAACTAGAGAGCTATCCTTCCAGCCCCAGAGAAGCTTTTTACTATAGGTAGTGGTCAGTGACATGTGTATCATTTTACTACATACATATGAATTTAATAAATTAATAAGTGTTACTTGTTACCATCTCAACCGTTGAGCTTATAAATCTTATGCGAAATTAAGTAATATAAAAACTGTTTAATTATAGAGCAATTCTACAGAATTCCTGGACAGAAGTCATGGATTTAATACTAAAACCCCGTTCTGGAGGTGAGAAAAAGATTTATATTAAAATAAAATGCATAGAATGTACAGATAGATATTCATAGAATTGCTTTAAGTAAAAGTAACTATGAAGGTTATTATTTTAAAGTTCTTGATTTATTATTATTATTATCATTATCATTTTGTTTTGGTTTTGGAGACAGGGTTTCTCTGTGTAGCCTTGGCTGTCCTGGACTCACTTTGTAGATCAGGCTGGCCTCAAACTCACAGAGATCCCCCTGTCTCTGCCTCCTGAGTGCTGGGATTAAAGGCATACACCACCACACATGGCTATATTAAGAATTTTAAAATGCCATATTATTTTCACTGTTTTACATGTTGGATTAAATTTTTAATCTCTATATCCTGGTTTTAGCTCTTTATTCATCTAACTTATTCATGCGTGATTAGATGTACTTGAAGTAAATTCATTCCCCTTCGGTGCAAATGCTCTGGTTCATAGAAAACTTATTTGTATGGCTATTTTGTTAAAGCATGGTATGATGAAATATGCAACCTTGGCAAAGTACCTTAAAAATTTTTAAAGAGTTGACTAAAAGTTTTCCAGGAAAAGCTCTAAAAGTATACTGTAAAGAGGGATTTAACTAGGAGTTTATAAATTTTCAAAATAACAATAATCACTTAAGATAACTATTAATTTGCAAGCTAAAAAAATACTGTTTTTAATTTTAAATCAAGGATCCCATTAAACTTGAGAGTGCAGTGGCCAAAGAAAAGGAGACATTCCTTCAAGGCTTGTTATGTACTGGGGTGATGATGACTGGCGTGACTTTTGCTGCTGGCAGAGCCCTAGAGAGTCAATTCCCTGGGCCCCCGAGTGTTTGTGACTGAGCTTCTCCATTACCCAGGACCGGTTCCCCAGCCTTAGGTTCCCTAGGAAGTGTGCTGAGTGATGCCCATTTTCCTGTTGGGCGAGTTTTATCATAGCTTCTCTTCTCCCGCAGCTGAAAAGGGGTACTTGGTGAAATGCAGAGAAGAGTGGGCCAAGACCAAAGACCCAGCCTCTGCCCTCAAGAAACTACCTGTGAAAAGGTGTGTGGAAGGGCAGCTGCTTCGAGGACTTTCCAAGTACGGCATGAAGAATATAGTCTCTGCATTTGGCATAGTGAGTGCAACTTGCGAAGTCAGGCGATGGCCAGAGGTGGTCAATGCCGCTTGAGCGCAATCTTAAAGGATTCTGAAGGAATCCTTTAGTGGTCTTCAAAGGAGCGTACCTGGGTGTGCCTCAGTCTGACCCTGCAAGGTGATGGGCAGACTGAGTGGGAAACAATGGCGGTGTTTATGATGTTAGATACCCAGGAAAGTATCTGTGGGACATATTTAATGTAATCGAATGGGATTTGAGAAATCCAGAACCCGTCATCGTCTGGCCGTTACTTTTAAAAACTCTCTTGTGTTTGTGCCCACGCGGGGCAGGTGCATGTGCTTAAGCATACAGGAAGAGGCCAGGACAGCCTGCGCAGGTCCATTCTCTCTTTAGATTAGGTTCGTGGAGATCAAATTCAGGAGTCAGGCTTGGCTACAAGCACTTTTCCCTGCTGAGCCGTCCTACCCCACTGTACTGCCATTTCTCTGTCATCGTCTTCACTGGAGCATTAAACTGCCTAAGAAAGGACATTGGACAAGCCGTAGTAAGCGGTTGCCTGTTAGTGCCTTTTCAAGTAAAGGGCCCATATTGGTAACCACAGTTCATACATACGTGTATCACTCAGGGCACCCAGTGCTCGCCCACTGAGCCACACTCCCAGCCCCACAATCAGATACGAGGTCTGAGTTTCTTGCCACTAAACGAACAAAATATCTGGGAAAATGGCGCTTTAAAATGTTCAGAGTTCTTTTCCTGTTTTCTCCTTCCTCTGCAGATACCAAGAAATAATCGCTTAATGTATATCCATAGTTACCAAAGCTATGTGTGGAATAACATGGTGAGCAAAAGAATAGAAGACTATGGGCTGAAACCCGTCCCTGGGGACCTTGTTCTCAAAGGAGGTAACGTGGCATATGCTGCTGTCACTCAGCCAAATCAAGACACAGATATTTTATAGCAGTGTTTGAAATCGAGTTTGGCTACTAGTTCAGAAAGAGAAGTGTTAGTAACTGGGAGATGGAGAGGCCTCTCTACCTCAGGCTGCTAATTAGCATCACTAAGGAAAGTATATGTGTTTTGAATAAGAAGCCACGTCTGGATCTCCAACTAGTATAGCCGAATAACCTTTGGGCCAGTATTGGCTACAGTCCTTTACGGGCATTCTTTAGGTCTCCAAAATGCACACTCTTACAGACACGTCTCAGTGTTGAGTGTGTCCTTGGGCAGTTTCTTTGTGAACACCAGACTGGATCTAACTTTGCTCGTGAGTGGGACACAGTGGTCCAAAGCATTAACATAAAAAATGCTGGCTGGACCATGGTAGCACTGAGGAGGGAAAAGCAAGTGGATCTCTGTGAGTTCGAGACCAGCCAGGTCTACAAACAGAGTCCAGGACAGCCAGGGCGACACAGAGAAAACCCTGTCTCAAAAACAAACAAACAAACAAACAGAAAAAGAATTTTTATGTGACCTAGAGCTGTGGCTCAGCTGTAAAAAGTGTTGGTTGTTCTTCTGAGGAGCCAGCTTCCATTCCCCCAGCACCTACATGGTGGCTCACAACTGTCTGTAACTCCATTTCCAGGGAATCTAACACCCTCTTTTGGCCTCCGAGTTTCTGCCCACACATGGTGCACAGACATACATATAGGCAAATCACACAGAATAAAAGTGCCAGAACCCTGCTCACTGTGAAGCACCACCGTGTGTCTGGCCTACTAGACTCTGCCTGCATTGCTCTGTCGCAGCCCTGCTGGGAAGTATTCTGATTTTCACAAGGTTCCTCAGCTGACTGAAAAAAAGGAGGACCTAAGCTTCCTGCGCCTCTGTACCCCGATACCTTGTACTTTTGACTCACTTAGATGTGTATAATTTTAGGAACCTGAATTCATGAAGAATACTTTCTCTCTTAACCCGCTGTTTACTTGTGGATTTGCAGCCACGGCCACCTACATTGAGGAAGATGATGTTAATAGCTACTCCATTCATGACGTGGTGATGCCTTTGCCTGGTTTTGATGTCATCTACCCCAAACATAAAAGTAAGTTCCATGTGTGGGCCAAATCGTTAAAACAGGCGTGATGTGATTAAGCTGACAGTAGCCAAGACTGAAGCCAAGAGAGACTCAGTACCTGAAACGTAATCTTTTGGTTTTTCAAGACAGGGTTTCTCTGTGTAGCCTTGGCTCTCCTAGACTCGCTTCTTAGACCAGGCTGGCCTCGAACTCACAGCAGTCCACTTACCTCTGCCTCCCGAGTGCTGGGATTAAAGGCATGCGCCACCACACCCAACTTTGAAACATAATCTTAAAGCTTCCTTTCTAGCACATTTTTATAGAGAGTTAGCCTTCAAAAATATTTAAACAGCTGGGTGTGATGGCTAGCCAGCAGAGGCTGACAGATCTCGGGAAAATCAAGGCTAGCCTGGTCTACAAAGCGAGTTCCAGGGCTACTTAGAAATACATATGTGAACAATAACTTTATTTTATATGAGCAATAACTTTTTTCCTATGGTGAAGGTCTCCCAGAGAGTAACGTATTCAGGAGGATAATATAAGTTATTAGCTACCCCACTGCAGAGTCATGGTCCTGTGAGGTCCTGTGAGCCCAGATGCTGAGGCTGGAGGATTGCTTCCCATTCTCCAGACTTTGTTTCTGTCACCTTCATGGATGCTCTTGATGGCAGAGGGAGGACTTGCAACTTCTGTGACCCAGAGATTCAGAGTCAGGAAAAAACAGCCCTGAGCAGTTGGGAAGAACTGACCCAGTACCTACTCCCAGCCAGCACTAGCCTGGATAGTCAGAGGCACATTCCCTGAAAATTTGTAATTAGAAAATGATTAGCACTAAACTCCTTCCTGGCTGATGGGGACACCTCTAGGCAGGTTTATTGAGATCTGACTTGTAAGTCGTCCACATCCATACCTGGACTGCTGACCTCACTGACGAGATGGGGCTGGATTGGAGGAGAGAGTGAGGGAGGTGGGCAGGAGCCAAGGAGAGAGCTTAAGGTGCTCTGAGCGTGGTGGCCACTCAGCTTCCGTGAGGGTCTGTTGATTCTGCCTGTTCTGGAGGTGTGACTTTCCCTGTTTTTGTTTGGTGCCGACAGGTGTGGTTTTTGGCAATTGGTGCTTCCTTACTCTTTCTCTGAGGACGCCCCCCCTCCCCCCCGCCTTTTGCCACATGGCTGACCCCTGTGCCTCACTCCAATGGCCTGGCTTTCTCTCTTCCTCTTCTCTGTCCTTCTTTGGACAGCTACAGCTTGCCTCCCTGATAAAACTCTGATAAAATTGTGCTTTTTAAAAAGGGAGGAAAAAAAGCAAAGCTTGTTTTAGTTAGGGTGCTCCCGGAACAGATAGCATAAACAGAGATAAAAAGGAGGGGACTTATGAGAGGCATTGGCTTACCCAGGGATTCTAGCTCCTGAGAATTCCCAGGCTGTCTACATGCTAGAGAACCAGGGAAGCCGTTGGTCTGACTGTCAGTCGGGCGCGTCAGGTACAAGGTTCTGCCTGTGCAAGTTGTGAGGTCCAGGAGCAGGAGAAAAAAATGGTGTCCCAGGTCTGGGCGAGAGGGAGCTCTTTTGCCTTTCCTCTGTTCAGGGCATGTCCACAGCGAGAGGACTCTTCCACACTGAGTCCCCTGGCTCACAGCCAGTCTCAGCCGAACGGCTATCACGGACATCTGTAGGGTGGTCCGGTAAGTTGGTCTAATTAAGCCATGTCCCCCGGGCTTCCCTTTCAACAGCAGTGCTAGAGGCTCAGCTGAAACGGGAGAATAAGTCATGTTGGCCAGTTTGCTGCCCCAGGGTCCAGTTTTGTTTCTGTTGTTGAGATAAAGCAACTTGACCAGAGGCAACTGGAGGAGGAGAGGATGTATGTGGCTTACACAACCCAGTCACACTCACGCATGCCAGGGAGTCAGCGCAGGAACTCAGGAAAGGTGCTTACTGCTTTGCTTTCTCTGGCCTGCTCAGACAAGCCCAAGACCACCTGACCGGGCACGGCATCACCTTTCTACATGCACCAGCAGTCGGGGGAAAAATGCCCCACAGGCATGCCACAGGCCAGTCTGGTGGGAGCCATTCCTTAGTCAAGGTCCTCTTCTCCCAGGTGACTCTAGTTTGTGTCAAGTTAACAAAAACTAACAGGTACACCAAGTATCCATTAGTCAAACTGATACCCTGAGTCGGACGTCACAGAAGAGAAAAGTGTACCCTACTGCCCTTCTTCTTCCTCTCAGTATCTGGGACTTGCCTGGTTCCAGTAAAAAAAAAGTAAGTTTAGCAGAAGCTTTGACAAAGCCATTCATGAAGGACACACCCTACTAGGTGTTAGACATTTGGGCCTATAACATGACCACATCTAGTACCCCGAAGTTCTTAGGGGCACAGGGAAGGCCGCCTTCTTTCCTTGTCCCTGTCTTTCCAACATTTTAATGACTCACTTGAGTAAAGAAACGAATTGAGGACTGGAGAGGTGGCTCAGTGGTTAAGAGCACTGTCTGTCCTTCCAGAGGACCTGAGTTCAATTCCCAGCACCCACATGGTGGTTCATAACCATCTGTAATGTGATCTGATGCCCTCTTCAGGCATGCAGGTGTACATGCAGATAGAGCAGTCACATACATAAAATAAATATTTTTTAAAAAGAGAGAAACGAATTGAGTACATTCCTAAATCATGTCATACTTGTAAATAGTGTAAGATGAAGTTTGTGTTAGTAATAGGAAGACTCGTTACCGAAGCACCGAATATAAATCCTCACAGTCAGGCCTACGTAAACGTATGTGCCGGCATAGCACTGGGGAAGCCGAGGCGAGGAAGTTCTCAGTCAGGGGCTCCCAGGCAACACAGCATCCTAGAGAGATGGCCCAGTGGTCAAGTGAGACTGTTATTCTTACAGACAAGTTCAGATCCCACACCCACATTGGGTGGTGCACATCTGCCTGCAGCTTAAGCCCCCACGCGATCCAGTGCCTTCCTAGGCATAGGCACAGAAACATACACGCTTATACACACACACACACACACACACACACACACTTACATAAAAAGTAAAAGTGAAGGTGGATGTGGTGGCACACACCTTTAATCCCAGCACTTGGGAGGCAGAGGCTGGCGGATTGCTGTGAGTTCAGGGGCAGCCTGGCCTACAAAGTGAGTCCAGAACAGCCAAGGCTACACAGAGAAACCCTGTCTCAAAAACAAAACAAAACAAAAAGAAAAGCAAAAGCCAAAAAGAAAAAAGAACCCCCCCCAAAAAAAAACCCAAAAAGTAAAAGTGAAAAATTGTTTAATTGTGAAAAAAATTTAGTTTGATAGTAGCTTATAAAAAATTAAGGGCCAGGAAGGCTGCGTAGAGAATTACACCTTTAATCATAACACTTCAGGAGGCAGAGGCTGGAGGATGACCGTGAGGTTGAGGCCAACCATGGGTACCTATTGAGACCTTGTCTCCAAAGAAAGAAAGAAAGAAAAAGAAACCATTAAGGGCCAACAAGATGGGTAAAAGCACGTGCTGTATGATAGTGCAAATCTGCCAGAAGTCTCTGACTGTGAAGTCAAGGAAAGGAAAGCTCCAGTGTTGTCCTCTGACCCCTCTCTCTCTCTCTCTCTCTCTTTCTCTCTCTCTCTCTCTCTCTCTCTCTCTCTATCTATCTATCTCTCTCTCTCTGTCGCACACCTTTAGTCCCAGCACTAGGGGGGGCAGAGGCACGTGGATCTCTTAATTTTGAGGCCAGCCTGGTCCACAAAGTGAGTTCCAGAACATCCAGGGATACACAGAGAAACCCTGTCTGGGACAAATAGTCTATAAAACAACAACAAAAATAAAGTATCTGGAGTTACCGTTGAGTCCTCTTATCCTGGGGCAGATAAACCAGAAATGTCGTAGGAAGGACAGTTGAAGCGACGAAATCAAATGAACCCAGTTACAGCGCCAGCATCTAGGGGTGGGTGTGGAGGGCGGTCGATCCGCCATGTTTCAGAGAAGCTGACAGAGTGCAGTGTGCAGGAAGACAGACCTGTCTGCAGTGGGTGGGACCTTCTGACACTGCTTCATGTAGCAGCCCCCACAGATGGCATGTGGGAATACTAGAAAACGCCTGTGGGCTGAGGTGACCCAGGTGGTTTCTAGGGTCTCCTATTTTTAAGCATTTAGAGTCACCATATTATCAGCTGCATTTAGAAACTCTGTGTGAAGTGGCTTTCTGAAGCTGGCTTAGAAACTTCATGCTGCAAGCTATGTGGCTGACCACACCACAGGGTCACTAGCTGAAGCTGCAGGTACCCCCTTAGGCCTGGTGACTCAGTCTCTGGAGTTAACTCACTTTGTTGGGGCGGTCTGACTAGAAATGACTGTTGAAGGTAACCTGCTGACAGACTGCATTCCAACTCACTCTTTGTGTTTTGTATTATTAGTTAGTGAGGCCTACAGGGAAATGCTCACGGCAGACAGTCTTGATATTGACAACATGAGGCACACAATTCGAGATTACTCCTTATCGGGGGCCTATCGCAAGATCATTATTCGGCCTCAGAATGTCAGCTGGTGAGTACAGACTGATGCAGATCTCTCTCTCTCTCTCTCTCTCTCTCTCTCTCTCTCTCTCTCTCTCT
>OU015744.1:129459978-129475306 GCA_907169655.1 Acomys percivali | reverse complement strand
TCTCTCTCTCTCTCTCTCTCTCTCTCTCTCTCTCTCTCTCTCTCTCTCTGTGTGTGTGTGTGTGTGTGTGTTTGTTTCTGTGCTCAGAACCCAGCATATAAACACTCCATAGCTGTTGACTGTCCTGGTACTGCCGCCACCAGTTGATATTTTTCAGATGATAAGAAATGAGTGTTATGGGCTGGAGAGATGGCTCAGAGGTTAAGAGCACTGTCTGCTCTTCCAGAAGTTCTGAGTTCAATTCCCAGCACCCACATGGTGGCTCACAACCATCTATAATGAGATCTGGTGCCCTCTTCCAGTGCACAAGTGTACATGTAGGCAGAATACTGTATACATAATAAATACATCTTTTAAAAAAAATAAAGAAAAACAAATGAGTGTTGGGAGGCAGAGGCAGGTGAGTTTCTGTGAGTTCGAGGCTATCCTGGTCTACAAAGTGAGTCTAGGACAGCAAAGGCTACAACAGAGAAACCCTGTCTCTGGAAAAAAGAAAGAAAGAAAACAAAGTCCTGAACTAGTTGCCAATTGCCAGGAAGTTCTCTTTCTTTTCCTGCTATGGGCAAGAGTCGGTAGAGGTGGGTTTTACCTTCTACACTCTGGAGACAGAAGGTGGTGGTAGCAGTGCCCACTGTGCAGAGAGAGTGCCATGGGTGCCTCCACCTCTCCTGTGCCAAGTGCAGCCCACCATGCTAGGGAAACGTTCCAGGTCATTTCTACTGTGTGATGCCATTTGTCACCTACTGTACAGTAGATGTTACTAGAAGGTTACTATAAAGGCAGTTGTTACACATGAAATCCGTCCTGCTGTGTTCCTGGGGAGGCCTGCCAGTCACCCTGTATATCTTCCTTCCTTAACAAATGGGGATGAAGAGCTTTGTGCCGTCCGAGTGCTCACGTTCGTGCTTATCTTCCTGTATTTTGAAGGGAAGTCGTTGCGTATGATGACCCTAAAATCCCACTTTTCAACACGGACGTGGACAACCTGGAAGGAAAACCACCGCCGGTCTTTGCTTCCGGTAAATCATCAAGATGTGTCACACACGCATGCGCACACAAACACAAATATACACACACAAATAACGCACATACAAACATACACATACACATATACACACACACACATACAAACCTAAACACACACACACACACACACACACACACACACACACACACACACACACGAAGATGGGAGGACAGTGGGGTGGAGTGGGGGCTGGTTCTCTTCACCCTGTGGGTCTCAGGGATCAAGTTGAAGTCACCAGGCCTGGTGGCAGGTGTTCTTACCTAATGAGCCGTCTACCAGCCCTACCTGCCCTGCTCATCAAGGTTCCTGAGTGAAGCTGCCACATCCTTCCAGCTGGCTCATAAGCTCACGTGCTGTCGTTTCTGTGTCTTGTTCTCTGTGGACCCTTGGGGAGTGGAACCATAGGGGAAGGGGTGCAGCTTTGGGGGAGTCTTGTGACCTCCGGCTTCTCAGCATGCTCTTCTTTCTCGCCTGGCAGAAGGCAAGTACAGGGCTCTGAAGATGGACTTTTCGCTTCCTCCTTCTACTTACGCCACCATGGCCATTCGAGAAGTGCTAAAAATGGACACTAGCATCAAGAACCAGACCCAGCTAAATACCAACTGGCTCCGCTGAGCCGGGCGCTGCCGCAGAGGAGGCGCACACGTTCCTGCTTGCCGCCTCCTGTTCTTTTCTCTCTCAAGTGCTGACTCATGTTTGGAATTTGAAACTTTTATAGTAAAGGATTATTTGTATTTTTTAAAGTTTTTATCAGCTTAAATAATTTGCAATGTTTGTATACATATATAAGTGCTGAGGATCCTAATGATAGCTCAGACAATATAAGTTGGTCAGAATATACTTTAGGTGCTTAAATTCTAGTACAGTATCAGCTTTCTGGCTTTATTAACAGTAAAAGGAGGGGGCTTTGGTTTAAAGTAGCGGCTTTAGGTTTTGCTGTGCACATGAAGTACAAATGAGAATTTAGTAAGTCCATGGTGGGATTACACAGTGGCTCATCCGAAGACCCAGCGCAGCAGACAGACCTTGACTATGGAAGTTAGCGAGTCCACACTTAACACGCACTGCTTGCGGTGGTTTCAGTGGTAACAGACTGCCCACAGGCTTATAAACACAGAGTGGTTTCCACCGTGCGGCTGTGTGTCAGTCGGATTCAGGAGAGCGTTTGTATACATCTGAGCTGCGGTGGCTTTTGTGTTTACAGTGTCAGCATCCTTCAGGGGAGCCTTTTCCTTGATATGAACATGTTCTTCCTGGGGGAGGTCTGATTTACTCTAGGTGCCTTTTATTTATTTGCACTGGACTCAAAAGTAAATGGTGATCAACAACAAAACCTAGGAAACTGAAAAGGGCTCCTTACTGGCAGCGCTAACCGTCTGTCACCAACTGTTTAACGTTTCCACCGTGGGCACTGCAGCACCTTTCTCTGAAAGGATGGATACGACTTCCCGAAGTTGTGTAACGTGACTCTACCAGTTTTACTTTCTATTATTTCTAGAAGCAAATGTAATAAATATTTTTAAGAATCCCTTTCTACTAATTATGTAAATAAATCAAATAAATATTCTAAAACTGAGTGCCCGTAAAAATCTTGTCCCCGGCTAAAGGGAAGCAAGGCACTCAGGGAGTGAAGGATCCTTGGCTGGCGTGATCCATTGTGGGATGTAAGTATCACATGAAACAGTATCCACTGGGGTAACTGCTGACGTGGTCTGGACTCAAGGTTATCCCTCCCCGGGGTCACTCCCTAGGCTCCCAGGGTGCTTTCTGGAGTGAAGGAAATGCCCGGAGAAGAGAGGGAATGGCATGTGCCCTGGATCTGGCCAAGAAAGCACAGTTGGGGATGTGTTCGATCCTTCCCTCACACTGGTCTGTACCACGGCTAAGACTGAGAAGAACTAACCCTTTCAGCTGGCTCGCTTCTAAAGACCCTTTGCCTGCAAGGTCAGACTTACTAAACATAGTGGTCCTGGCTGTACTCCATTCACAGGCTGACTTATTTTTAAGCAGATTTAGGCTCCTGTTGGAAGAATATGCCGTACTACATGTAAATTCACATTTAGGCAAAGAAGCTCAGCCCACAGCCCTCATCTGGGGAAATACTTTAAGCCCTGTGTGAGGAGTTAATTTTTCTGCTCACAGCCAATTTCGTCCATTTACATGTGTCCTCTTTAAAATTACATTTTATATGTGTACACGTAATCTTTTTTTAAATTACATTTTATCGTCTGTGTATGCGTGCCTATTTGTGTGTTCACCTACACGTCTCAGCATGTATGTGGGTGTCAGAGAACAATTCCAGGAGTTGGTTCTCTCTTTCTATCATGAATCTCAGGGATCAAACTCAGGCATCAGACTTGACAACAAGCACCTTTCTTTATCCACTGTCCACCTCACCAGTTCCCTGGAGAGGTGTCTTTTTAAACATCAGTGGAAAAATAATGGTTTGAGGCAGGTTCTGCAAGCTGGCTTGAAACTTGAGGATGTGTCTTTCGCTCTAGAGATTTGGTGTGAAGTAAGCTGTCACCTTAGCGTGGAAGTCAGGACACTTCCCTTGATATTGACAGGAGGAAAATGGCCCAAGCAAATTTACAAACTGGAACTTTTCTAGTGCAAAATTGAGGCAAATAAAGCTAAGTGTAGTGGTACACCTGCTGGCCGTCCTGGCGAGGCAGGACCGTCCTGAGTTCCAGGCCAGACAACAAAATTTCCACTTGAGAAGTACATAACTGAGTTTAAAAGAGGCGGGGCTTGGGGGCTAACCCCTTTAATCTCAGCACTCTAGGCAGAGGCAGCCAGATCTCAGTGAGTTAGAGGCCAGTCTAGTGTACATAGCAAATTCCAGGACAGCCAGGGGTACATAGTGAGACACTCACAAAGAAAAGAAAGTGACAGTTTTTATTTGGGTTTGTTTGATTTTGCTTTCAAGTGAACAAATTCTAGCCAAGGCTGGCCTTAACCCTAACAGTCCTGGCAGGCCTTCCCGTGCACTAAGATTATAGGCATGAGCTACCTAAGGTGCCTGGCTCCTATGAAATGCTTTTATTCATGGCTTCCTATCACAGACACAAAGTACCAGATGGCTGTTACTAAACATAAGAAACAATGCCTCACTCTTAGCTCTCTGAGGCTCAGGAACATCATGGAAGAGACAGAAGACAGAAAAAAAATACAGGATCCAGAAGATGAGGGGAGGGGCTATGGAATGCTGTCTTCTAGGAGTGGCGTGGCCATTGTAACCAAAGATCACAAAGCTGTTGTATCTGTCAGGAGTGAATCGTGCAATGGGGAGAGAGTCTCGGGACCATGTTTCTCCACGCAGAAAAGAAAAGGCCATGGACATGAAAAAGAACTTATGGGGGAGAGGTGGGAGGTGGGCATGTGGGGGTGGTGAGAGTAATGGATGTATTTGATATGCATGTAAAATTGTCAAAGAGCAAGCGTGACAGGTGTCTCAAAGCTGGTGGCTTTCAGGGTCCTCAGGTTTTCGTGCAGGTTGCTGTTACATTAATGAAAAGGGGAACAAAATTCTACTGGATCTGGTGGTAACGTCTGTAGTCCAGGTACCAGCAGGTCGAGGCAAGAGATTGCTTGATTCCAGGAGTTTGGAGCCAGCCCAGGCAACATAGCAAAACCTCATCTAAAAAATTAATTAATTAATTAATTAATTAATTCCTCCTTGACACCAGCTGCAGTAGTGCACGTAGTATTTGTACTGGGATAGGCTGTGAGGCCAATTTGAATGAAAAGAACATGTGTGTAATAACTAAACAAAATACAGAGTTTCCCAAGTGCCAGGCTTGGGGATTTTGTTTTGTATTGGTATTTTAAAACAGGGTCTCACTAACCTGTATTCTAGGCTGGTTCTTTTTTTTTTTTTTTTTTTTTTTAAGGATTGATTTATTATTTATACAGTATTCTGCCTGCAAGTACACCTGCATGCCAGAAGAGGGCACCAGATCTTGTTATAGATGGTTGTGAGCCACCATGTGACTGCTAGGAATTGAACTCACAACCTTTGGGAGAGCAGCCAGTGCCATCTCTCCAGCCCTCTATGCTGTTCTTAAATATAGTTTCCTGCCATAACTTTGTAAGTGCTAGAATAACAGGTGTGTATCACTGTACCTGTGTATGTACTTTTGATGTATTTATTTTTCTGAGACACAGTCTCAGAAGCCCAGAGTTAGATTTGATTTCAAGATTTGGTTTCCTCCCAGCGTACATCCCAGAGATACTTGCACTTTGTAGCTTTCTGTTGGAGCCCTGGTTAGATTTGAACTCATAGCAGTCAATCTTCCTGCACTTCCTCCCAAGTGCATGTGTCACCACACCCAGATTTAGTATGTGCTGTTTTGAAACAAGAGAGGGCCGAGGATGTGGCTCAGGTGTTGGGTGCTTGCCTAACATGCATGAAGCTCTGGGTTCCTTTCCCAGCACCACTTAAAATGGGGTAATGATGCATGCCTGTAATGTTGGGTAGAAGCAGGCAGATCAGAAGTTCAAGGTCATACTAGGCTATGTGGTGAGTTTTAAGCCAGCCCAGATCAGGAAAGCAAACCATTTCTTGTTTCAGACATCAGAAGTCAGAGAACAGAGGAGTTCCCAAGCTGAGTGGCCAAGATCTGACATTCCATTTATTGAAAGGAATTTATGGGGCTGGTGTAGGCATAAGGTTATTGTGTAATTCAAATGCTGATTTCTATACCCCCATGTCTGGTTGCAATCCTTGTTCTGTGAATCTCCTGTCTCAATGTTGTGTAAACACTGCTCACCAATTGTCCCCCCAATATGCCAATAAAGCAGCTTACAGCCAATTGCTGAGCAGGGCAGAGAATAGGGATGGACTTCCTGCCAGCCAAGGGAGAAGTTAAGGGAGGAAGTAGGGGATTCAGCCATGGGCGAGGTCCACGGGACAGCAGGAGAGAGACCTGGAACAGAGAAGCTACAATGTGCAAGTATCTCTGGGATGTACACTGGGAGGAAACTAAATTAGTTTAGAGGGTTAAAAATAGAGTAATAACTGCTCAGTTCTTGAGCTGTGAAGCTTGTTTAAATAATATAATAGAGTCTCAATTGTTGCAGTGATAGCCAAGTTAAGAGAGAAACTGAAGGGGGCTGGAGAGATGGCTCAGTGGTTAAGAGCATTCTCTGCTCTTCCAAAGGTCCTGAGTTCAATTCCCAGCACCTACATGGTGGCTCATAACCACCTATAATGTGATCTGATGCCCTCTGCTGGCATGCAGGTGTCTATGCAGATAGAGCCCCTGTATACAAATAAATAAATATTTTTAAAAAGAGAAGAACTGAAAAACAAACACAGTTTTATAAGAATAACTGTAACAGGCTCGCAAGGTAGCTCAGCTGGTAAAGGAGCTCGCTACCAAGAGTGATAACGTGAGTTCTAGCTCCAGAACCCACATGGTAGAAGGTAGGAATTGACCTCCACAAGTTGTCTTCTAACATAAACACCCACACACAAACAGTGTCACAAATAACTCTAAAAGTTGTAAGGGGAAATTTGTTTGCATAGTGAAGGATAACTTAAGGCTTTTTCAGTGTTCAGTGAAATTACCTTTCTCACTTCATGATGCCACATTCTCACGAGGCAGAAGGTTTTGGTTTGTGATCATGAGCGCTTTGGAAAATCTGGTGAGTGAAAATTATAGACACTGTGTCCAGAGAAGAAATGAAAGAGGTGTACATTCTCACTTTGTGAACTTTCATATCAATCCAGGCTTTGGTACGCTCAGATGCCCTGTTCTAGGGGGGCTGCTTTGTTGGCATTCAGTCTTAAGCTGCAAGTTATTTCCTAGTCTCGCTAGGACTTGAGGTTACATTTCTAACCATCTCCTAGAGGGTGTCTGCGCTGCTAGTCTGCACATACCTGAAGTAATGGGCTCAAGATAAACGGCCAGCACAGTGGCCACTGCCTGTATGTGGCTCAACCTGAGCATCCTGGAATCGGACCCCAGCTCCTCGGCCCCAGCAGATACAGGCCAACCCCTCACAGATGTGTAGGCAGCGGCTCCTTAGTGATAGCAACACCCTAGGTAGACATAGACCTCACTCAAATCCCAGTTCTTGGGAGGCAGAGGCAAGCAGATCTCTGTGAGTTCGAGGCCAGCCTGGCCTACAGAGCAAGTTTCAGAATAGCCAGGGTTCCACAGCCAAAAAGGGAAGAGCGGGGAGAAAGTAATAGACGACCTCACTCTGGGAGTCTTCCTTAAACTCACTAGGGTCATGTCTTACCCCATCTGTCCACCATTACTTTCTACTAGATACCCACATCTGTAAACTCAGTCAAAACAGGCCTGAGGCAATGTCATCTTGCTTCACACTGAAAATGTATTCTCCAAAGTTTTAACTTTTACAGTTAAGAACTTTCCTCTCAGCCAGGCAGTGGTGGCGCACGCCTTTAATCCCAGCACTTAGGAGGCAGAGGCAGGCGGATCGCTGTGAGTTCGAGGCCAGCCTGGTCTACAAAGTGATTCTAGGACAGCCAAGGCCGCACAGAGAAACCCTGTCTCGAAAAACCAAAAACCAAAAACAAAAAACAAAAAAAAAGAAAAAAGAACTTTCCTCTCTGCCAGAGGGTGGCACACACCTTTAGTCCAAACACCGGGAGGCAGAGGCAGGCAGATCTCTGAGTTTCAGGCCAGCCTGGTCTACAGAGCAAGTTTTAGGACAGCCAGGGCTACACAGAGAAGCCCTGTCTCGAACAACTAAAACAAACAACAACAAACACCCAAGAGCTTTTCTCCCAGTCAGGCACAATAGAGTCAGAGGGAGGGGGATACCTAAGTTGCAGACCAGCCTGATACACATAGTGCGTTCTAGGACAGCCACAGCCAGGGATGCATAGAAAGACCCTGTGTCAAAAACCAACCAACCAACCTTCCTCTTTCAGTCTCAAGAGCAGTGGTCCTCATCCTTGCCAGTGCTGAGACCCTTCAGTACAATTGTGGTGATCCTTAACCACAGAATTATTTTCATTGCTGTTTCATAACTGCAATCTTGCTACTGTTATGAATTTCAGTGTAACTATCTGATATTTCCAATGGTCTTATGCAACCTCTATGAAAAGGCCCTTCAACCCCCAAGGGGGTCACAACCCACAGGCTGAAAACCACTGCTCTAGAGGGACAGTACTGTGATGAGAATACAGGGCTGGCTTTGTGTTGTGACTTTTCCACCTGTGCAAAAGGTGGAATCTTGCTAGTAAAAGACACGACGGGAAGCCATAAAGCTTGACTCCTTGGGTGTATTTACTCCCCGCTCGGAATGATACCTCTTCAGACCAGCTCTGCCCATTAGAAATGTAGTATGAGCCCCATGCAGTACCATCCACAGGAGTGTGTTTCAAGACCCCGGGTGGGCACCTGAAGCCTTGGATAGAAGGGACCTTAGATACTGTGTTTTTTTCTTATCCAAACATAAGGCCACACACAGTAAGATTAGAAATGAGAGCATGCAACAATTTAACAATATTACAAGAGTTAGGTGAACGTGCCCTTTCCTCCCACAGTATCTTACTGCACTGAACTGGACTTGTAGATAGATAGTGGCTGACTGCAGATCCCTGAAACTGGCAAGAAAAGCCAGAGGAGGGCTGGAGAGATGGCTCAGAGGTTAAGAGCATCCAAAGTGTCTTTTCAACATATAGTTGATATAAAGAAGTAAATGTTTTACATTGTCTTCTTTCTTGTTTTTGTACTAAGTCCTCAAAATCTAGTGTGTATTTACAGTTAAAGAGCATGATGGGAAAATGAATAAAATTCATGAATGAATTCTCTCTGGCTCTGTGCATAGAAGACTTGCTATACCAGAGTGAGGATGGAGTTCAGACCCCCAGAATGCGTATTCAAGCCAGGCCGTTGTGACAGCTGTGTATAATCCCAGCACCCAGGAGACAGGACAGGATCCCAGGGCAAGGTGAGTGCCACACTAGTCAGAGTTAGCAAGCTCCTAGTTCAGCAAGAGCAACTGATGAAGACAACCAGTGTCAACTTTGGCTTCCATCTGCACTTGCACACAGGTGTGGACTTCCAGCTGCACATGCACACAGGTGTGGACTTCCAGCTGCACATGCACACAGGTGTGGACTTCCAGCTGCACATGCACACAGGTGTGGACTTCTAGCTGCACTTGCACACAGGTGTGGACTTCTAGCTGCACTTGCACACAGGTGTAGATGTCCAGCTGCACTTGCACACAGGTGTAGACTTCCAGCTGCACATGCACACAGGTGTACCCACAGAATGTAAACACGAGAACACGTATTCAACACATGCAACACAAACAACAATAGGATGTTTTAATTTGGGCTTGCCATATTGCCAGTGTTAGATAGCACACATGGCCAGTGGCTGCCATATTGGCCTTGCAACTTCAGAAAGATCACTTTGTTCTTTGTCATATATCACCAGTGTAAAGGTAAACTATCTTGGGTTTTAAAGTTTAATTTGAGGGCTAGAAAGATGGCCGGTAAAGAGCACTGGCTGCTCTTCCAGAGGACCCAGGTTCAATTCCCAACACCAACATGGCAGCTCACCACTGTCTATAACTCCAGTTTTAAAGGATCTGACATCCTCACACAGACATACATGCAGGCAAAACACCAATGCACATGAAAATAAATAAATCATTAAAAAATAAATTGCAAGATGTTGAATGTGTCTGTTAGAAGTAAAGCTAGGTAGGCAAATGTGAGGTTTTTGTTTTGTTTTAAACCTGGGTCTCACTATGTAGTCCTAGTTGGTCTGGAACTCACTATGTAGACCAGGCTAGCCTCAAACACAGGGAGAATGAACTCCTTTGTCTCCTGAGTGCTGAGATTAAAGGTGGGTGCCACCACACCAAGCCCAATAGTGATTTTTTAAAACTTTTAAAATTACAATGTGTGTGCGTGTGTGTGTGTGTGTGTGTGTGTATGTGTGAGTGTTACACGCGCGCACGTGTAAACATGTGCATGGGTGTGGAAGTCAAAGAACTTTTAGGAGACTGTTCTCCTTCAGCTCTGTAAGACCCAGGGATAAAACCCCAGTTGTCAGGCTTGGCATCAAGGGCCCTTACATACTGAGCCATGAACATGATTTTTAAAATCTGTGTGCATATACATTTATATATGATGTCCACATTCACATTTATGTGTGTGAGTGATAACTTGTGTGGCAGTCAGAAGACAGCCTTGAATGCTGGCCCTCACCTTCTACCGGGTTTGCTGCTGTATATTGCTGGCTAGCTGGCCCATACACTTCCAGAGGAGTCTCTTTCTCCACCTCCCATCTCACCATGGAAACCCTGAGGTTCTAGAAACACACCACTGTGTCTTCCTTTTCCTGCATTTTGAGGATCCAAACTTGGGTCCTCAGGCTGGCACAGCAAGCATTTTACCTGTTGACCATCTCCCCAGTCCTAAACATAATTTTAAAACGCTTAATGGATTATTAAGCTTTAAGTGGTTTGGATTAAATTTGCTGCAGAGCATATAACAAACAAATGTGGATTTAATTAGTTCTGAAATATTTTAGGGGGCTCCAAGTTTTCCTTAAGTACTTGAGGTGGACACCCCTACAATTTTCTCTTTTCTATAAATAACATGTTAACCCTCAGCACAACTTTTTCAGATTTCAGATCACAGATTCATGGGATATGAATTGAGGTTTGGGAGGATGAAAGTAAGTAAAGACAGAGCATAAAATAAAATGGTGTGAATGGTTATTGAAGCTAATAACTCGGGCTGGACATGATGGTAAGATGATTAAAGACAGACTGAGGCTTTTGTCTATTTGTTTTTGATAATTACAACTACAATTCATGTGCCCCACAACCCCCTGATTTGAAGTAGCATGCTTAAGTATTTGTAGTAAGTTGGAGTTACACATTACCACAGACTATGTACTATAGTTTTATCAAATCCCTAGAAGGCAATTTACACTCACGCCATACCCTGGCACCTGGCAGCCCCCGGCTTTCTTGGCAGGAACTCCTTAGGTCTCTGGTGAATTGTCTAGTCACAAATGAAAACGTGATGTTTGGTGCTAAAAGATGGCCCAAGAACTGAGAGCACTGGCTGTTCTCCCAGAAGACCCGAGATCAGTTCTGAGGACCCACACAGCAGCTCACAACTGTCTGTAACTCCAGTCCCAGAAGATCTGATACCTTCTCCTAGCCTCGGTCGGTACCAGGCACACACATGATACATACATGCAGGCAGGCAAAGCACCCATACACTAAAATAAAAATAAAATAAAATATAAACATCTCAGAAATGTAAGGACTTCCTTCCTGAGTAGTTTGGCTTCTTAAGGCTCCTCCTGCACAGCAATTAAGAAGTCATGGTGTAGACAACTCCAAACAAGAAAATCCAAAATTAGATAAGCTTCCTTAAATATAGCTCAGCTCATTGATACATCTATTCAGCTTCCCCTTTTAGAGGGGAATGCTATTATTCATTCCATAAACGTTTGCTGCATTCATCTGTGGAAAGCACTGTGCTTTCAGAAATCAAGGCAAGAGGATCATCACCAATTCAAGGCTGGCAAGCTCTCCTCCACAGGGAGCTGCAGGCTGGATCACACGGCTTCTCCAGAGATGTCACCTTTGTGGCTGTGATTTGAATTCAGTGAATCTCTGCTTCTGGATCTTTTCGGATATCTTTAGAATACATGGCTGTGCCACCACTCCATGCTCCAGTTGATCCTTAGTTTTAGCAAACATCCCCTAGTCAGAGCAGGGCCAGACGGAACACAGCACCCACAACTTGGTCTTGGAAAACTGTTTGCTAAGACAGGTTCTCGTGTAGCACAGGGTGGCTTTGAACCGAGGATGGTCTTAAACTCTTGACCCTCCAGCTCTCATGTCAAGGCAGCTCACTACAGCCGGTAACTCTAGCTCTGCTGGCCTGCAAGGTAAGCATACCTACATAGATACACCCACATCCACGCTCCCTCGCTCGCACACACAGGTACAGGGCCAAAGGTGCAAAGCCAGCTACTGCTAGTGATGGTGGTAGCCCTTGTGCTGCAGCTGACGGTCAGAATGATGCTCACCCACTGCTGCTCTCAGTAGCACTTCCACCAGATACTAGGCCTCCCACAGGGCTCTGTAGCATCCACAGCAGCCCAAGCTCACCAGGCCTGTTCTTGCCTTCTCTGGGAACACCAGCCAGTCAACAGCAAGCTCTGCTAGTTGTTTTTTTGTTTGTTTGTTTATTTGTTTTTTGCAAGCTAACTCCCTTATTAGTAATGGTCTTTCTCCCTGATAATTTCCCATCACCTGAAGTCTGTGTTACCTAAAATTAATATAGACCACTCGAGATTTTTTTCTTTTGAGTTTCTTT
Organism: Acomys percivali; assembly: GCA_907169655.1. Taxonomy (NCBI): domain Eukaryota; kingdom Metazoa; phylum Chordata; class Mammalia; order Rodentia; family Muridae; genus Acomys; species Acomys percivali. The sequence continues at coordinate 129,462,938 of OU015744.1, read as the reverse complement.
ATGAAGCCCTTAGCTGGCCAGAAACTTACTATGTAGGCCAAGATACTCTTGAACTTGGAGCAATCCTCCTGCCTCCACTTCATGAATACTGGGGTTGCAAGTGTATGCCACCACGCCCAACATTTTTTAAAAAATAAAAACTTTAAAAGTATTTATTTTTACTTAGTGTGCATGAGTGGTTTCAGTTTTGTCTGCATGAATATCTGTGCGCCACATGTGCACTACAACTACCAAGGCCAGAAGAGAGTGTTGGGTCCTCTGGGACTAGAGTTACAGACAGCTGTGAGCCACCATGTGCTTCCTGGACTGAAACTGCTCCTGGGCAAGAACAACATGTGCTCTTAATGGCTGAGCCATCTCCCCAGGCTACCATGGTTTTTTTTGAGACTGGGTCTCATGCAGCTTAGACTGGTCTTGAACTCCTGCATCTCCTGCCTCCACCTCCCAAATCCTGGGACTGTAGGCATGTACCACCACTTGTAGCTAGGTTTCTCTTAATTCATTTTAATATCATATATTCGTCTCCGTTCCTTTGCTTTTAACCCATGTCTTTCTATTTACCAGGTGTTTGTCTTAGACAATGTATGATTTAGGTCGCATTTTGTAAGCCACTCTGACAACCTCTGTCTTTTTTTTTTCTTTCTTTCTTTCTTTCTTTCTTCTTCTTTTTCTTCTTTTTCTTCTTCTTCTTCTTCTTCTTCTTCTTCTTCTTCTTCTTCTTCTTCTTGTTTGTTTGTTTTTCGAGACATGGTTTCTCTGTGCAGCCTTAGCTGTCATGGACTCACTCTGTAAGCCAGGTTAGCCTTGAACTCACAGCGATCCACCTGCCTCTGCCTCCCGAGTGCTGGGATTAAAGGTGTGCACCACCACCGCCTGGCAACTTCTGTCTTTTCATTGCTGTATTTAGATGATACCATTTACATTTCACTTTAAATTAATTGTACTTGCCCTTTGCTGCTTTTCTGCTCTTTATTTATTTATTTATTTATTTTGGCCTTTTCTGGTTTTAGCTAAACCTTGTATGCAATTCTTGTTTCTTTCATCAAGCAGAATCCCAATACAACTAAACATTTTTAGTGATAGCCATGGTGACCCAGGGCTACAATCCCGGAATGGTAGGTAAGAAGCAGATTGCTGAGAATTCTAGACTAGCTAAAGTTGCTGTGTGATGCTCTGCCTCCCTCCCACAAAAAAGAGAAGCTAGGCATGGTTGGAGGCAGAGGCAAGGGCATCTTTGTGAATTCAAGGCCAACTTAATCTACTTAGTGAGTCCAGGGCTACAAAGTGAGACATTGTCTCAAACACAAAAACAAGCTCTTGCTTGGGTAGCATATCTACCAAAACTGAAGCAAAGCAGAGAAGTTGGGCAGAGCCTGTAAGCAAAGATGACACCCAAATTTACAACATGTTCCGTGTGTGTGTGTGTGTGTGTGTGTGTGTGTGTGTGTGTGTGTGTGTGCTCGACACACGCGCGCGCGCACACACACATATACATATATATATATATACCCCAAGACAGGGTTTCTCTGTGTAGCCTTGGCTGTCCTGGACTCACTTTGTGAACCAGACTGGGCTCAAACTCACAAAGATCTGCTTGCCTCTACCTCCTGAGTGCTGGGATTACAGGTGTGCATCACCACACCCTGCTATGTTCCATATTTTTAAAGTAATTTTTCTAGAATTTAAACATTTACAAGTAGCCTTTAAAATTAATTTCAGCATGCAAAATGATGAAGTTCATTAAAACATTTCCTCTTTATAATTTTCCCTTACTAATTTAACTTACGTGCATAAAGGTGGGGTATGTACACATGAGTGGTTATGCCCACTGGATCCACTAAAGCTTCAGTTGCAGGCAGTTGTGGCCCCACCCACCTTACGTCGGTGCAGGGATTCAAATCCGGATCATCTACGAGAGCAGCATGAACTCTTAGCCACAAGCTACCTCTCCAGCTCCTCCTTAAGGCATTTCCATATCACTGTGTCTTGCTCGTATTTGCTCACCTGGGACTCCCGACCCTCCTCCTCCCTTCCTTCTTCACACTGTCCAGCTTCCCAGAGGTACAGGTCTTTGCAATGACAGTCCCCAGTCCTTTCTGCTACTTTTTTTCTTTTTAAGATTTATTGATTTACTACGTATACAGTATTCTGCTTGCATGTACACCAGAAGAGGGCACCAGATTTCACTATAGATGGTAATGAGTCACCATTGGTTGCTGTGACTTGAACTCAAGACCTCTGGAAGAGCAGACAGTGCTCTTAACCTCTGAGCCATCTCCCCAGCCCTCTGCTACTTCCTACAAAAGTGAAACTTTGTTCTCCTTGAGCTTATGGCAACCCGTTGTTACCTTTATAACTTGGAACAATGTTATAGCATTTACCTAGTAGATGGATTGCCAGTAAGAAAAAGAAAGGGGAGTTCTCTAAGGCATGGCTTTTGGTTCTGTTTGTTTCTCCATGTATATTCAAGTGTCTGGCATACATCATGTTGCTTTTTCCTGAGGTGACACAGGAAGACAAAAGGGGCTGCCTTAGGGTGTTTTCCTTCCCTAAGTTAGATAAGACTCTGGTAAAGATTTGTTGCCTTGTTGAACAGGCTTTTGTTATAGAGAATACTTCAGTATATTCCAAGATGTTCTTTACTTCTTCCCTTGCCGAAATACGGTGTTTCTTGGCTTCTCAAAGAGGGAAGCCAGTCAAATTTCTCAATCTAAAAACAACCCTACCTATGGCCCCAGAAGCTCTTTATTTTTGTGTTGTCCACACTCAGCCTTAAGTGATTCAAAATCACCACTGATGGGCCACAAGATTGCTCAGTGAGCTAAGGTACTTACAGCTATGTCTAATGACCCAAATCCCATCCCTGGATCTACATGACAGAAGGAAAGAACAGAGCCCACAAATTACTCTAATACACACACACACACACACACACACACACACACACACACACACACACA
>OU015744.1:129422014-129459968 GCA_907169655.1 Acomys percivali | reverse complement strand
CACACACACACACACACACACACACACACACACACACACACACACACGACATTCATACAGACAGATAGATAAGTAGATAAATAAGTAAATAAATGTGAATTTCAAAATAACAAAATCACCATTAAGGTATTTTGCCCATTTCTGGCACTAGTAGCCAGGGCTCCAGATAAACTGACCTTGTTGTCCATGTCTGTCCAGATATAGGCAGCAGTTTGCTATGTGATCTTATTCTCTGATGGGTCCAAGAAAAATCATTAGTACTTGATTTTCAGGTTTTTCCCCTTGTAAAGATGTAGCGACTTGCTAGGCAGTGGTAGTGCACAACTTTAGTCCCAACACTCAGGAGGCAGAAGCAGGTAGATCTCTGAGTTTGAGACCAGCCTGGTCTACAGAGCAAGTTCCAATCTTTGCTTGAGAGCATGAAGTTGGCTTTGAGCCTGTGTTGTGTCGCCTCCATCAGCAAGAAGGTAAATAATTCAAAGTAGCTTCAGGAGGTCCCTGAAGCTGACCAGATTCATTAGGTCCCTCCCTGCCAGAGTAAGCAATGGGAGCAGGCCTGCCAAGAAGACGCAGATAAGCTGAGGACTCTGGAGACCAGACTAGCTGCCTGGAAGAGATTTAAAGCAGAGTCACTTGGAAAGGACACCCGCAACCTATTGAGCCGCCTGCAGGCTGTGCAGTGTGCTCCAGGTTCCCATATTTGCGAACTGTCACCCATGCTGAGGTGAGCAAAGGCAAGGCAGAAGCCTGGGACAGAAGCACATGGAGCTTCCGGGGCAGAGAGAAAATTAATATTTTAGGTATAAATCCAGGTGGCAGGATGGTTCTGTGGATAAAGACACTTGCCACCAAGCCTAATGACTAGAGTTTGACTCTCCAGACCCAGAAGGCATCTCCTGATTAGCACTTGTAAGGCATGGTGAGTGAATGCATGCACACATACATACACACACACACACACACACACACACACAGAGTTATTAAACATACTTTAAATGCATAGTAGCATATATGTGTTTTGTCTTGATAAAGTAACATGATTCTATAGAAAAAACTGCATTTGGGTGTAGTCCCAGCAGAAAGGAGGCTGAGACAGGAAGATTGTAAGTTTGAGGCTAACCTGATCTACAAAACAAAACACTATCTGGGGGTAAAAAAACAACCCTTACGTCACAAATTTAGAGGGGGCAAAAAGAGTAATGTAGAGTGGGTAGTCAATAAATAAAAATCTAATGTTTACACACACACACATATATGTATACTAGACACACAAAGCATGCGCGCGCGCACACACACACACACACATATTAGCTGTATCTTGCTGTGTAGCCTAAGCTGGCATTGAACTTATGCATTTCTCCTGCCTCAGCCTCCCATGTGTGTTCACCACCATGCTTGGCTAATATTTGTCATTTAAAGATGCCATAGTGTGACGTCATATTTAAAGGCGAGATACTAAAGCACTGAGAGGTGGATCAGAAGAAGCACAGAAGCACGACACAGGTGCAATAAGTTATTCATCTTAGGAAGCAGGAAGTAAATGATACAGTCCAAAGTTGATAAACTGATTGAAGGTGGACAGGCAAGACCTGTCAGCGGTTTGGTGTGACATGACAGCCTGCCTCTTAAAGCAACGTGGACAGTTTGTCTTCTGTACTTTTTTTTTTCACCTTGACACACTAGTGTTATCTGGGAAGAGGGCCCCTAGTGCCTCCATCAGATTGTCTATGGGCATTTTCTTGATCAATGGTTGCCACGGGAGGGCCCAGCCCACTGTGGGCAATGCCATAACTGGAGAAATAGTCCTAGGGTAAGGCAGGTGGTAGAGAAAGTGAGCTGAGTGTGCCACAGAGAGCAAGCCAACAAGCAGTTTCTCTGTGGCTTCTGCTTCAGTTCCTGCCTCAGTTGGCTTTCATGAGGAGAGGACGGTAAACTGCAAGATACACTAAATCTAGCTGGGCCCAGTGGCACACACCTGTAATCCCAGCACTCAGGGAGGCAGAGGCAGGCAGGTCTCTGTGAGTTCAAGGCCAGCCTGGTCTACAAAGCAAATCCTCCTAGGACAGCCAGGACTACACAGAGAAACCCCACCCCACCCCCCAAAAAAAAGAAAAAGAAAAAAATATATATACACACATATACATACATACATACACACACACACACACACACACACACACACACACACACATATATACATATATACACACTAACCCTTTTCTCCCCAAGTTGCTTTGGTCATGGTGTTCATCACAGCAACAAAAGACAAACTAAGATGGGATGGCTAGGAGTGAAGCCTTGGAAGTGTGCATTTCCAGTTGAGGTCAAGAGAAAACAGTGATTGTCGTCAGGGCATTGACAAGGGCACCTCCTGAGGGACAATCTTTTTTTTTTTTGTTTGTTTTTTGAGACAGTCTCACTTAGCCTAAGCTGGCCTCCAACTCAGTTTGTATTTGAGAATGACTTCAATTGTTTATAATCCTCTGCCTCCACTGCATCAGCTTTTCTTTCTTCCTTTCTTTTTCTTTGGGGGTGTCAGGGAGGAGAGGATTTTTTTTTCAAGACAGGGTTTCTCTGTGCCTTGGCTGTCCTAGAACTCCATTTGTAGACCAGGCTGGCCTCAAACTCACAGAGATCGGACTGCCTCTGCCTCCCAAATGCTGGGATTAAAGGCGTGTGCCGCCATGCCTCTACTTTTTAAGGTCTGGGATGACAATCACAGGCATGTGATGCCACAGTCTGTGTGGTTCTGGGGCCTGAGCCTAGAGCTGTGTGCACGTTAAACAGGTGCTTTAAAAACTGAACCATATCCCCTGCCTGAAGTGAACTTCTAATAATGAGAAAATACTGTTCACCAAATCAAGAGATTAACTGCCAACTTGAGAATAAATACTTAACCATGGGAGGATAGAGAGTTTAAAGCTGAGACTAGCCAGGTACGGTAATTTATGCCTGTAATCCCAACCCTTGGGAAGCTGAGGCTGCTGGGTCTCAGGATCCCGCAGATAGGAGGAAAGGACCACCAACGTCTAAGTAAACCAGGAAGCAACTTTATTCACCGCGGAAGGAAGCTTCTGGCCTTCTGGGGCCACAGTCCAGACCGTACTGCTGCGACCACGAGAGCAGGCTCTTTTTTTAAACAGAAAATCTATGAGCAGATATTAGGATATGACTAGAAAAGAACTCAGCTATTCTGTGAATTGATGGGTCTGTCTTTGAGTCCAGGGCTTGCGCAGGATATGAGCTTAACAGTAGCAAGCTTGCCCACATTTCTGATAGAGCAGGCGCGTGGGAACGGAGGCTGTGCATTCACTTTGAGATAGCAGAGCCGGGTGGAGTGAGGAGTGTAGGAACCCTCTGAGCTGGGGGCTGCACGCGGGAGGCAGGCAGGGGTGGGGGTGTGCAGGGGGACGGCACTCCGCATTGTGATAGCAGAGCGAGACAGAGCAGGGAGTGCAGGAACACTTTGAGCGCCAGGGAGCTGGCACAGGGTGCGTAGAAATTCACAAGGGCTTCCAACACGGAGATACTCTGGGCCTTTCAAGGCAAGGAGGTTGCCACGAGTTTGAGGCTAGCCTAGATTATGTAAAGAAGAGAACTTGTCTCAAAACTGCACCGACATAAATTAATATCTTTAAAAGGAAGAGAAAGAAAGGAAAAACAGAGCTAGCCAGGTGTGGTGGTGCACACTCACTCAGGCAGCCAAGGGAGGGTGATGGCCTTGGGTTTAGGCCACTTGTCCCTTTATGGAACTGGGCAAATGAATATATATATATTGTTTTGTTTTTAAGGCAGGGTCTCAGCAGGGAGCAGTGACGCACGCCTGTAATCCCGGCACTCAGGGAGGCAGAGGCAGGCAGATCTCTGTAAGTTCCAGGTTAGCCTGGTCTACAAGGAGAGTCCGGGACAACCAAGGCTACATAGAGAAACCTTGTGTCAAGAAAACAAAACAAACAAAAGACAGGATCTTACTATGTAGCCCCAGGTGGACTTGGATTCACTATGTAGATAAGGCTGGGCAGAGAAATATATATTATTATGTTTTAAAGACAAGATCTCACTATGTAGACCTGGTCGGCCTCGAGCTCACTATGTAGACAAAATAAGCCTCGAACTCACAGAGCTCCACCGCCTCTGCCTCCCAAGTGCTGGAATTAAAGGCATGTGAAACCATGCTTGTCCCTATTTTTATTGTTTTTAATTTTTTGTATGCTGGGGGTGGGGTATGTGCACCTGAGCTCAGTGTCCACAGAGGCCAGAGGTGTGGGGTCACCCTGAACCTGCAGTTACGGGTAGTGGTGAGCTGCCTAACAGTGGGTGCTGGGAATACAGTCCTACGCTTGTCATAGCACTGTGGGGGGGGGCAGGGGGGGAGGATAAGAGGACAAATTGTAGGAGTCGGTTCTGGATTTTTACCGTGTGGGTCCTGGCATGAACATCGAGTCATCAAGCTTGCGAGGCAAGCACATGAACCCCTTGAGACATCTGGCTTTTCATCCCTTGATTCTGAGAGGTTTCTGCCTCTGTGCTCCATCTGCTTGCGTGCACAGCTATGTAAAATGCTGGAGAGCCTCTTTTACTCTTAAGGGCATCGTGGGGACTAACAAATGTACAAATGGCAACAAGAGGGAAGGGAACTGTTAGAGTAGCCTGGCGAAGAGGGAGAATCGTTTGTGTTGGCGCGGATTGCTACGACCAGGGACCATAGACCTCAGAGTGGAGAGAATATAGGAGCAGGTTACATATATACTACACAATACACACACTCTCTCCATATAAGTATGTTGTATGTATGTATGTATGTATGTATGTATGTATGTATGTATGTGTGTGTATCCCAGGCAGAAAGGAGTTAGCACTCAGCCAACTCTGTCTTCAGGTGCTCGCTATCGACACTAATTTAGAAAAGTGGATCAGACTGCAAACAACACTGCCACATGCCAATCGGGGCTTCCGGGTGGGATGATATAGTCCCTTTCCTCAGACATCTGTAGTGGGTAACTCTCCCCAAGGAAAGACCCTCCTGTTGGAGCTAAAGGAATTTCAAGACATATTCCGCAGATCGTTAACTTTTTGACGGCGAGAATCTGTTATATATCAAGTATGTTTTAAATATTAATGTTATGCTAGCTTCAGATGTCCTATAAAGTAGCCTGAGCATGTGGTCTCTAAATGCGTGCTGGGGTCTTAGGGAGGTAATTGAGTCATGAAGGCAGAGCCCATATAATGGGATTTGTGCCTTTAAACGAGCATAACAGTTGCTCCCCATCCCCAGCTGCATATATATATATATATATGTACATATACATATATACACATGTGTGTATATATATTCATATACATGTATATATATGGAGAGAGCCACAGAGAAGAGTAGGATGTATCCACAGAGTAGAGACATATATATGTCACACACACACACACACACACACACACCTATATATATTTGTACAATACAAATTTGAATTGTGTTTTATCATGGCTTATTTTTATCTTCCATTATGTATATATGTATAGGTACATGTGTGGGTGCCTGCACTGTCCAGAAGGTGTCCGATTCCCTTGGCACTGGAGTTACAGTAGTTGTGAGCTGTGCAATGGAGAGGCTAGGAACGGAACTCCTGTCTTCTGCAAGAGCCATATGTACTCTTAGCTGCTGAGCCAGCTCTTCGGGTCCTGGGCTACAGTGTTTTGTTTTCAAGGACGTTTATTCTGATAATGATCAGAAACAGTACACTGGAGAGAGTGGCCTCTGTTCTTTCCATCTTTCTCCAAAGCACTAACCTCTATTCCGAGACCTGTTTTTCAGTAGAAACAGAAAGCAAAGTCAGTAAGACACCTGAGGCTTTTCTTTCAGCCAAGACTCCAAATTTCTGTGCTGACAAACTATTGGGAGCACTGAGTTAATAATTTTATTATTTTTATTTTATGTGCATTGTTGTGAGGGTGTCAGAGCCCCTGGAGCTAGAGTTACAGACAGTTGTGAGCTGCCATGTGCGCACTACTTTGAAAATGAAAAGAGAGCCTGCGGCAGGTGCATCTTTAAACTTCCTTCTTAACTCACCCCAAAATCTCACTAAAAGTAACACATTGCTGGAGAGACACCTCCTCGTCTGCCTTCCACCATTGTGAGTCTCAAAGCAATCAATGGTTTAATTCTGACTCGGGGAAGGAAAAGGTGGTCTGGTCTTTTCTGACCAGGTACAAGTTTTGTAACTAATAAAACAAACAACACCAGCCAGCCGAGCTATAAAATATCTGCTCAGACCAAGTATTATTTTCAAGAAGTTGAAAACATGACTCACAAAGATGTCACCTCATTAAAGAGGGAATGAACTGGTGGTAAATGCTGGTTCAAATTGTATATTACCTTGAAAGGAGGGCGTTGTCTTAGTTTTCCTCCTCCCTTCCTTCCCTCCTCTACCCTCCTTCTCTCTTTTTCCCACCCTCTCCTCCCTCCTTTTCCCTGTCTCCTCCTCCTTCTCTTCTTTCTTTCTCCTCCACCTCTTCCCTGCCCCTTCAAAATTTGCCTTGATATGTAGCCCAGATTGGTTTTCAACCGTGGGTCCTTCTGCCTTGGCTTTCTGAATAGGGTGTCAGGCATGTGTCACTATGCCCAGCCTAAAAAAGAAACTTCATAAAAAAAAAAAAAAAAAAAAAAACCAGTTCATTTTCAACTATGTGAATCTCTAGAGAATTATTTTGTGTGAACAAAACAAATTCTAAAGGGCAATATCCATACAATTACACCTAAACTTAGTTTGAGGCCAAGTCTCCCTGTGTACCCCCAACTGCCCTTGATCCGTTGGTGTTACACTTCTACCAGACAGAAATTACTTGTACCTCTACTAGACTAAGATCGAAAAGCTTACACATAGTCTTGCCAGACGTGGCGGAGCATGCCTTTAATCCCAGCATTTGGGGGAGGCAGAGGCAGGTGGATTGCTGTGAGGTCAAGGGAAGCCTGGTCTGCAAAGTGAGTCTAGGACAGCCAAAGCTACACAGAGAAACCCTGTCTCGAAAGACCAAGAAACAAACAAACAAAGCCAAACAAACTAAAAACCAAATACACATAATTCCATAAATTTTAACTCATTACATCTTGGGACCGGTGTTGTAAACAAAGGAACTTCTAGCTGGGTCAGCCAAACCCAATCCAAAAGCCACTCAGACACTGCCCTGTTTTGATGGAACCCAAAAATTAAGCTGAAAATAATTTAAAGCCAGGTGTGATAATGCTCACCTTTAATCCCAGCACTGAGGACTAAAGCACAGAGGTACGGGAATCTTGGTGAGTTCAAGGCCAGTTCGGTCTATAAATCAAGTACCAGGACAATCAGAGCTGTTACACAGAGAAACCCCATCTTGGGGGTCAAAGTGGTTTGGAGCAGGGCTGGAGAGATGGCTCAGTAGTTAAGGGTGATTGCTGCGCTTGGCAAGAAACCCCACTTTGGTTCCCAGGATCCACACCAGGTGCCTCACAACTGCCTGTAAATCCAGCTGCAGGCATCTGATGACTTCTTCTGGCTTGAGCCCGCACCTGTACTCAAGTGCTCATATCCACACAGAGACACATATACAAACATACTTCTTTCTTTAGCTTTTGTTTTTTCGAGACAGTTTCTCTGTGTAGCCCTGGCTGTCCTAGATCTCTCTCTGTATGCCAGGCTGGCCTCAAACTCAAATCTGTCTGCCCCTGCCTCCTGAATGCTGGAATTAAAAGCTTGGATCACAAACATACATTTTTTAAAAAGATTTATTTATTTATTTATTTATTTGCTGGGCATGGTGGCACACGCCTTTAATCCTAGCCCTCAGGAGGCAGAGGCAGGTGGATCTCTGTGAGTTTGAGCCCAGCCTGGTCTACAAAGTGAGTCCAGGAAAGCCAGGGATACACAGAGAAACCCTGTCCCAAAAACCAAAACAAAACCAAAAAAGATTTATTTATTTTTATTTTATGTGCATAGTGTTTTACCTGCATGGATGTTGTGTGAGGGTGCTGGATCCCCTAGACCTGGAATTACAGACAGTTGTGATTTGTCATGTGGGTGCTGGGAACTGAACCTCTGGAAGAACAGTGGTCCTCCTAACCACTGAGCCATCTCGCCAGCCCCACAAACATACATCTTATGAAGCAATTTTTTCTATTTATAAGGGCTGCTGGAAAACAGAAATAATGAACCCCGCCAACTTTTACTGAAACCACACGCCAAAACAAATCCTTCCTTATTTAAAGTCCTTTCTCACAGGCATTTGTCTTACAGTAACGTGACCAGGCAGAGCTCGCTCCCCATCACCCCTGCTTCTTGCCTAGGAGTCAGTGAGCCAGGCTGTAGGCTTTGGTCATAAACCTCCCTCCCACCTTATCCTCATATGAGTGGAATCCTAAGGGCCTTGTTACTGCTTATTTCACTTAGCATGATGGCCTTCAGGCCAAGTTTTATTCCATAGAGTGTGTATATTACCTTTGGCTTTTCCATTCCTCCAACAATGCGTACTTGGTTTGCTTCCCCTCTTACCCATTATGAATAATGCTGTTTTGAAGGTGGGCCTTCTGATCTCTCTTCAGACCGGATATGGAGGCGTACACCCTTAACCCAAGCACTTTGAAAGCAGAGACAAGAGAATCTGGAGTCCATCATTCTCCTTGGCTATGAAGTTCAAGGCCATCCTGGGGTACATGAGACCCTGACTCAAAAACAAAACAAAATCATATATAAAAAACAAAAACCAAGCTGGGTGTGGTGGTGCACGCCTTTATTGCTCACACTTGGGAAGCAAAGGCAGGTGGATTTCAAAGACCAGCCTAGAGAGTTCTAGGCCAGCTAAAGCTAAACAGAGAGACCATGTCTCAAAAACAAAACAATACAGAAACAAAAGGAGCTTGTCTCTTTAAAACCCTGCTTTCAAGCAGGGTATAGGTACATGCCTGTAATTCCTGGCCAGTTTGGGGCTACATACTGAGAAAATCTCTCTCTCTCTCTCTCTCTCTCTCTCTCTCTCTCTCTCTCTCTCTCAGGCAAGGTTTCCCTGTGTAGCCCTAGAAGGCGCTCTGTAGACCAGGCTGATCTGAAACTCAGAGATGCACCTGCCTCTGCCTCTCCAATACTGGGATTGAAGGTGCATGATACCACACCCAGCTTAATTTTAAAATTCTTAGTATCAGGTGTGGACTCCTTTTGGTGAATGTGAGGCCACCGAGAGCTGGGTGTCAGATCTTGTCCTCCTTAGCATTTGTTTAGCCCTCCCCCACAGACTGAAATAAAAGAAGAGGAAGAACAAGTGGGCGGCGTGGAAGGTAGCTCACATTATAAAGTGCTTCACAGGAAAACATGAAGACCTGCTTAAACTCTGTAGCTCCTCCATTGAGACCTACGTTAGTTCTCAGCATAACTGTAGCTCCTCCTCCTCACATAACAGGAGCCATTTTGTTTTTAAGTCTCCATTTTGATCATTAGGTGAAATTGAGTTCATGTTCTCAGACTCTGCCAGCCTGGGAGCTTAAATAGCATTTTACTTACAATTCAGTACTTATTGAGCATTCTACTTGAATTAATGATATATGTTCTACTTAAAGAAAAGCCACAATACCCTGCTATGTCTCTTCTCCCATAACCATGGGGAACTGGGAAGTCCCCAAGCCTATATCCTAGCCAATCAGCTTAAAATGCTTTGTCTAGTCACCCGAATACAACATACTTGGAACAAAATCTACTCTTCTTGTGTTTAGCTAGTGAAAATATATAATGCTACCCTCCCCCTTCTTACCTGGTTACCTGGTTCTTACCTGTTATGGTTTTTCTTATAAAAATCCTGCCTTAGAAACAGGCCAGTGAGCCACGGTGGCGTACGCCTCTAATCCCAGCACTCGGGAAGCAGAAGCAGGCAGAACGCTGTGAGTTTGAGGCCAGCCTGGTCTACAAAGTGAGTCCAGGATGGCCAAGATAACATAGAGAAACCAAAACCCTGTCTTGAAAAACAAAAACAAAAACAACAACACCAAACAAAAGAAACAGTCCAGCATCACAGTTTGGCCCCCAAGTCCACTGTGTCCCTGGCCATGGTCAGTCTTGGGGTGTTGCATTAATAAACCACCCATATCTGACTAAGATTGATGTCTGAGTGGTTTATATGGCTAGCCTTATACTACAACAAGTTCAGTCCCCAGAACCCACATAAATATCTGCTATGCCAGATTTTTAATCTCTATTACAAATGTTAATTTATTTTAATCAAAGTATAAATGCTAGCTAGCAAGCATTTATAGTGCCAGCACTGGGAAAGTACAGAGAGGTAGATCCTAGTGGCTCTCAAGGTCCCTTGTTTCAAAAAGCAGTGTACAGCTGCTGAGCTGGCTCAGTGGGTAAAAGTACTTCCCACCAAGCCTGATGGCCGGTTTGATCCCTGGAACCCATATGGTGAAAAAAGAACTAGTTCCTACGGGTTGTCTTCTGATCACCACATGCATCACGTGCACACATGAGTGAACACACACACACACACAGAGAGAGAGAGAGAGAGAGAGAGAGAGAGAGAGCTTATTTTTCATTTTTCTCAATCTAGTATCTCAAGAAAAATAGATAGATGATAGACAGACAGACAGACAGAAATGATAGTCCTCCCTTCATCACATGATTATTAGATTGTCCCATAGAAACCTAGAGTAGCAAATCCCCTTCTAGGTGTTTAATCCTCAGCTACTGAGAATTCTGCAGCACCATCCCTTAGCTGTCAGTACTTTTGTGGACTTGTCTTCAACTGAAGAGGGCTACTTAGCCCAAGGTCACAAAGGTACAGCCTGTGTCTAAGGACCGGTCAGTGTCAGCCAGTTAACACTGTTTGGAGGGGATGTTTAAAGTCACTGTAGTCCCCAATCGCCTGTGGAGTCATAAAGGCTTCCTGGCTCCATTGTAGCCTAACTTTTCCCTCTACAAACTTCTGCTTCCTCTGCCTCCTTCTTTGTAAAGATTTACTTATTTTTACTTTGTGTGTATGGGTGTTTTTCCTGGATGTATGCCTGTGTACTATGTTTGTATAGAACTCTCAGAGGCCAGAAAAGATTGTAGGATCCCCAGGTATTTATTTATTTATATTTTTTGAGACAGGGTTTCTCTGTGTAGCCTTGGCTGTCCTGGACTCACTTTATAGACCAGGCTGGCCTCGAACTCACAGAGATCCACCTGCCTCTGCCTCTCAAGTGCTGGGATTAAAGGTATACGCCACCCCATCCAGCTTCCCTTTCTTCTTCTAATGAGCTTTTTTTGCTCTTGGAGAGGACCCCAATGCCCTCTTATGACCTCTGTTGCCACCAAGCAAGGACATGGTTCGCATATACATATGGTGGCCAAGCACTCACACAAAATAAAATAAATAAGTAAACTGGCAAGGTGGCACAAGCCTGTAATCCCAGCATTTGAGAGGCAGAGGCAGGCAGATCTCTGTGAGTTAAAAGCCAGCCTGGTCTACAAAGTGAGTCCAGGACAACCAGGGCTACACAGAGAAACCCTATCTCGAAAAACAAATGAACAAATAAGTCAGTCTACTAAAATTTTTTTTTATTTTATGGAGGCAGCATTCCTTTGTATAACAGTCACAGATGTCCTGGAACTGTTTTCATTGATCAGGCTGACCTTAACTGACAGAGGTCTGCCTGCCTTTGCCTCCGGAGTGCTGGGATTAAAGGTGTGCCCTATCACAGCCCAGCTTCTGTTATTCAGTATATGGGATGTTTAGATAGACCAGTGGTCCTCAACACATGGGTCTTGACCTTTTTGGAGATCAAGGGACCCTTTCACACGGGGTTACATAGACCATCAGAATTATCAGATATTTATTTACATTACAATGCATAACAGTAGCAAAATTACAGTTATGAAGTAGCAACAAAATAATTTTCTGGTGTGGGGGGAGTCACCACAACATAAAGAACTGTGTTAAAGGGTTGCAGCATTGGGAAAGGTGAGAGCCACTGCCTTAAGATCTCTTCCTTACCTTCCTAGATCCTTTTCTACATTCATGACCTGCACACACACAGCACATATAGTCTAGCTTCCATATGTGAGAGAAAACATGCAGCTTTGTCTTTCCGACTTTGATTTAGGGGCTCACTGCAGGTGCCCAGTAGAGAAGCGAACTTCAAAGAGATGAGAATGAAAACTCAGTTCAGACTGACTTCAGCAACCTGGAGCAAGACTTCTAAAGAGTCTGAAATCAGGGCCGGGTGGTGGTGGCGCACACCTTTAACCCCAGCCCTCAGGAAGCAGAGGCAGGAGGATCCTTATGAGTTCAAGGCCAACCTGGTCTACAGAGTTAGTTCCAGGATAGCCGGGGCTACAAGGAGAAACCCTGTCTGGAAAAGCCAAAACCAACCAACCAACCAACCAACCAAAAAAAAAAAAAAAAAAAAAAAAAGAAACCCAGGAGTCTGATATCAGCTGGTTTACTCCGTGTGTGTGTGTGTGTGTGTGTGTGTGTGTGTGTGTGTGTGTGTGTATTTGTTTTTGTTTTCTTGAGACAGGGATCCTCTGTGCAGCCTTGGCTATCCTAGACTCACTTTGTAGACCAGGCTGGCCTTGAACTCACAGTGATCCGCCTGCCTCTGCCTCCCGAGTGCTGGGATTAAAGGTGTGCGCCACCACACCCGGCTCTACTCCATGTATATTTAATCCCAGTATAATTTGGAAAAAGGTTTCCTGGTGTAATACAATCCCCAGTGCCCAAGAAAGCACAATTATATTGAGACTTGACTCGTGTTAGTTCTTCCAAGAAGATGGGTTCTATAGATATGCTACCTGTAAAGCTTACGGGCCTAGGTAACAGTCTGCAGGGCTCAGACATGCAGATAGCGTAGAGGTCAGTTGGGTTGTTAGCCACCTCTGGTCCTGGTAGTGGAAGCCTGGGGAGCGTCTGGCTTGTAAGGGTCACTTACATCACTAGCCACCTCTAGTCCTGGTTGTAGGAGCTTGATATGGCCTGACCTAACAGATAACAGAGTTCACCAAGCTATTAAATCACTCCCAAGTGTCGAATTTCTGGAAGAAAGGACAGGGTTTGGTTTTGTTTACATCTTTCCCATTGTAAAGACAGTCCTGTGTTCTTGACCTTCCTGTTTCTCTGGAGATTTATGGGAGCAAGGGCGTGTGTCCTATGCTCCTGACAGTAATGGCTTCCATTTATGCCTGTTTTCCCGTAGGCGTCATGATTCTTCTTCTTCTTGTTGTTGTTAAAGCTAAAGACAGCTCCATTGTGTATGTGGACCACATCTCCCTTACCCGCTCATCTCTTGATGTCTATCTGAGTTGTCCCCATTTCCTGGACACTGTGATTATCTCCACAATAACCATGGGTGTTATCTCTGTGAGATACTGACTTAGAGTCTTTTATGAGTAGTTTAGCTGGGGCACATCATTGTTATATTTTTAATATTTTTAGAAACCTATAGTATCCACACAATTTTACATCAGCACCAACAACACACGAGGGCTCTTCTTTCTCTCTGCCCTCACCAATATTTGTTCGGTTTCTTGGTGACAGGTCATCTAACTTGGGTAAGATGGCATCTCAAAACACTTTAATTTTTATTTCCCTGATGACTAAGAATGTTAAAAAAAAAAAAAAAACAAACCGACGTCTGTCTGTCTGTCTGTCTTCCTCTTGCTGCTCCATGTCTTTCCACCCTGTGCCTCTTCTCCCTCCTGTTCTTGCTTGCTGTTGAGCCCAGGTTTTTACATGGGTGTTGCAAATCTGAGCTCGGCTTCCAACGCCTATGCAACAAGCACTGTGCCAACTTAGCCCTCTCCCAGGCCCTGTGTTTCTTCTTTTGAGGGCTGTCTATCCACTTTATTGGCCAACTTGTTAGTGGGGGCTTTGTGTGTCTTTTTTTTTTTTTTTCTCTTTCAGTTCTTTACGTAGCCTACATGTCTGTCTGGTGTATAATTGGCCAAGTTTTTTCACTATTTTTGTAGGCAGCCTCTTCACTCTAGTGATGATTTCTTTTGCTGTGCAGTGGCTTTCATCAACTGTTGCCATTATTTCCTGTGGTTTTGGAGTCCTTTTCAGAAAAACTTCGCTTATGCCTTGGGTTAGTCTTGAAGTATTTTACCTGTGTTTTCTGCTTCAGAATTTCAAGCCTTATGTTAAGATCTTTGTTCCATTTTAAATTGATTTTTGTTTGGGATAAGACGTATTGGTTATGCTTGTATTTTAAACTCGAGTTTATTTGGGGTATTGAAACCTCTACCTCCCTTCCATGAGCCATTTGACCCTGAGAGAGAACGAGGTAAGTAGAGAGAGGGGGCACAGACACGTTTAACTTCTCCCAGCTGTTTACACTTAATTGGGTTCTTTTGGGGCAATACCAGTCTCTGTCAACAGCAAATGCAGCAAGCAGTGTTCTCCGAGTCTCTGTATTGAAATATCTTTTTCTCCCTGTCTCTAAGCTGCCACACCATCCTTCTCTGGTCTCTCCAAACGGCTACACACCACCAGTCACCACCACACACCACACCTTCTCCCTCAGGACTCCTCTACTTCTCTCCCTTAGAGTCCTAGACCACGCCCCTCTCTGTGCTTCATGAAGCAGGCCATTACCAGCTGGCAAAGACCATGCCAAACTAAAACCCCACACTTGGGGTTAAAACAAAAACATTTATATAACATAACTGAGTTTACAAAGAACCCAAAACTTCCATTACAACATATTAGACCTACCCCGGTAGCGGTGGTACATGCCTTTAGTTACAGCACTTGGGAGGCAGAGATGGGCATATCTCTTGAGTTTGAGAACAGTCTGCTCTAGTGAAAGAATGAGTTTCAGGATAGCCAAGGCTACTCAAAGAAACTCTGCCTTGAACACCGAAGAGGGAAGGATCTAGTTTCATTTTTCTACATTATTTGTTTAAAAGGTTGTCTTTGCTCCAAAGTATGTTTTGGATAGCTTTGTCAAATCTTAGGTGATTCTAACCGTTTGGGTTTATTTCTGAGACTTCTACTGTATTCCATTTATCTTCTTGTATGTTCTTAACAACTCTATAACAGAACTTGAGGTCAGACATTATGATACCTGCCACCAGCATTACTAGTTTTACTTAAGATCATTTTGGGCACTGGGAGTAATTTAAAAAAAAAAAAAACTTTATTTTAATGAACTCACAGATAAAAACGTCACAGCTAGATTAAGGGAACCAATCAAACACCAAGAGCAACAGCAATGGGCTGTATGTTTGGGGAATTTCTCAGATAGCCCTGTCCAACAAGTCAAAAAGGGGCTCTCATGTCTGGTAGTGGGGTTATTATCTCTTTTTTTAACCTACCTGACTCCTCCTTCCCTAAGGAGCACCCTCCCTTTTTTTTTTAGAGATAGTTTTTCTCTGTGTAGCTCTGACTGTCCTGGAACTCTCTCTGTACACTAAGCTAGCCTTAAACTCAAAGAGAGATTCACCTACCTTGTACTCTGAGCTGAGGTTACCAGCATTCAGAACACAGTGCCGTCTGCCTCCATTCTATTACAGGCTCCGGGCTGAATTCTTGTCCCTCACTAGAGAAGGAAATGCTAACCCCGGGCTCACTGTCCCCTCGGGGCGACTCTGCTGTGGACAGTGCCTCAGTGGGGAAGATCTTGGTTTGGATGGAGATGGCTCTCATAGTCTCAGGCTTGGTCCTCACTCAGCGGCTCATGAGGAGGCTTAGGAGGAATGACCTTGGAGGAAGTGTAGCTAGAGACAGGCTTTAAGAGTTTAAAGACTTGTGTCATTTCTAATTCTCTCTCTGCCATGTGCTTTCAGTTGGAGACTTGAGTCCGCGGCTTCCAATTCCTGCAGCCAGGCCTTCACTCTGCCATCATGGACTCTCACTCTTTGGAATAGAAGCCCACACGAACTTGGCACAAAACATGAATCCAGTCCTTCTAACTCAACTGGCACAGTTCCAGGGGCAAATTGTGGGTAAAAGCAAATATCTGCAAAGGTAGGACTAGGACCACAGGTGTGGCCCAGCAGTGCTTTTTGGCTTGTAGAACTCCCTAGAAGAAGGTGTGGGGTGACCTGGCTCTCGCCTCCCAACTCCTGCTCCTAAGTCCTTCCCCTCAGTTCTCCTTCCAGAGAATTCCTGCTGTAGAACGGAGTGTCAGCTCTTTGGGTGACGGGACCATTGGTTTGCCTTTGAGTTTTCCCAAAAGTCCCTAAACTCGGGCACTCATGACTAAGATGTTCCCCTTCGCGCTCCCCAGCACTGATCAGCGCAGCAGTTACCTACCTCGGTGACTGCGACTGCGCAAAGCAGTCAACAGCAGCGGGCAAGGGGAAAAGGGTCCAAAGGAGCGGGTTAGTCTTAACCGCGGGGAGGAGTCAGCCCCTTCCCAGCAGTCCTTGTGTTAGTTTCCTGGGCGCCCTTAACAAGCGCTTGGTGGCTTCCAACAGAAATGCCAGTTCAGTGCTGGCAGCCAGAAATCCAAGGTGTCAGCTGGACCACACGATCTCTGAGATCCACGGAAAGGAATCCCTCCTGTTCCTTCCTAGCTTCTGGCAGTGGTCGCAACCCGTGGCGTTCCTGGGCGTGTAGTTTCACCTCTCTCCACTGTTGTTCGCACACACTGCGGATTTGTATTTCTGACTTCCCTTGTTAGGAGGACAGTTGGTTTTAGTTAAGAGGGTCCACCCGGCAAAATGGTGGTGACGCACGCTTTTAGTCATAGCGCTAGAGAGGCAGATGCAAGCGGATCTCCGAGATCGAGACCAGCTTGGTTCATGAACAAGCTCCAGGACAGACAGGAGCCACAGAGAAACCCTGTCTCGAAGCAGAACCAAACCCAAAAAGTCCCAGCCTGATTCTGTCAGGCACAAACCCCTCCTGGACCAAAGAAGCGCACGAGGACAAGATGTTTACAGATCTTGGCTAGCACTGAAAGTGCACAGCCGGGAGTGGGATTTCTAGGCGTTGGATCTGGCCCTGGCATCAGCCCCTCTTCAAAGACCACTCACTCTCCATAATGTTACAATTTCCTTAACAGGAGAAAATTCTGTTACATCTAGGTCTTTAAATGAAAATAAACACAAAAGGACGAGGAATACTACATAAGAAGAGGGCGGATTTCCCTACACAGCCAAGACTCTAGTCAGGGCGGTGAGTGGGACAGATACCGTGGGATAAGGGCAGATTAGGAGCACTGAGGTCGGCAGGGGGCGCATAGGCCCGGGAGCGCTAACACGGTCAGGGGCGAGCGGGGGCAGGGTGGGGGGGTGCTCGCTTATCCCACTCGTTTTAAACTTGGTCCCGCCCAGTGCTCTCCCTTTTCCGCCAAGTCGCACTCCGGGGTTGTAGTCCTGTGCCATGTCGTGGATCGCAAGAACCCACCGTGTGGCCTCGGAGGTCCCCAGGGCGCTAGCCCCGCCCATCCCTTCGGTGTGCAATAAGGGAAGACTCTCTTCCGCTGCAGGATTTGTCCGCTCACGGGTGGAGGCGCAGAGTCCCGACCGCCCCCCGTGACCTAGGCACACTCGGGGCTCATGCCTGACCAGTAGTCTGGTGACAGAGTGACAGAGACATCGCCTATTTAAGAATTCTAATAGGATCAGAGATTCGAAAATAGCAGGGTAACTCCAGTGTTAACAAAGAACGGAGCTAATTTCGTTCACGCAGCGCATCCTTGTCACAGGTGCCCATCAAATGCCACTTTGTACAAAGGCTGGGTTGTTGTTTTCTGTTTGATTGTTTTAAGGTTTGAGGGTGTCTTCTGAGAGCCAATGCCTTCAAGCGAATCAAACAGGGCGCTCTGCACCCAAAAGGATGGATTAGCCAGTGCAAGCTGCCCAGCCTCCCTCTAACACAAACCGACCTGGCTAGGTTTTGTGTCCTGGGGGAAATCTGAGCGGCTGGGTTCGCGCTTGTGCAAGACATTATATCCTAACTTCTGTGCTCCATGCTTAGAAACACTTTGTCTCAAGGAAGAGTTCCTAAGACCAACCATAGATGTCTAATGTGCACCCCGGAGTCCTGCCTGTTCACTTCTGCTTAACATTTGTGAAGATCTAAATTTAGATGTGAGTGAAGGAACAACACTTAGTTCTTTTTCTATTGAGATGCAAAGTTTATGTTTGACAAGAGGATGCTGAATAAAACATCAATTAAAAATATGGCATAAAATGGAACATCGTTTATTAAACTATTGAGAGAGGTTCCCATGCTGGCCCAGAGAATCTTTCTGCTTTACCCAAGTGTTGGGATTCCTGGGCATGAGCCACTCTGCCTGTGAAGCCCACTTAAGAGGGAAAATACTGTTGTGGGCTCTTCTATACAACTCCCTATCTGGTATGCAAGTGCTGTGGGTGGCGGTTTTGTTTCCTTTAGAATTATATTTCTATTGACCCATTCGGTTAGCCAAGTCTGAGTGCCTGGAGTGAGGGGCAGCAGGAGCCGCTGTCTAAGAACTGGGCTCCGCAAGCTCTAGGCTGGGCCTTACTTCCCTTCCCCATCAGCCTCAGCAAACAAGTTTGCTTCCGGTTTTTCAAAGCAATGAAAGTGGTTCCCCTTGCCCTAAAGACATCCTGTAGCTTGTAACTTTGTTTCCAAGCATTGATTCTGTGCCTAGAAGGTGGATTCAGTCAGAAATGTGAAGGTCAGAGCTTTGTGCCGGAACCAACGCAGGGCAGGACTTAGGTGTCCAATGCAGCTGGTAGCCACAAGAAAGGTTCTTTTTGAAAAAGCGGTGGCCTGGTACTTGTAACATTGTTGACTTTTTTTTTTTTAACAGATGCAGTGGTGCTACGTCCAGGACGCTAATGAGCTCAAGGTAGGTGTTAAATGAAAAGCCTTGCCTTGCCAGGCAGAATTCTAGGGACAATTCTTGGCCAAGGATGAGAACTCTAACCTGACTGGATACGCAGCTGTGATGGGTTAAAGGATTTACCTGAGGCCAAGACCATAGGCGGGAACTGAATGCAGTCACCACCCCCTTTAAATTAGAGAACCTAGGCAGCTGAAAGTGCAGTGAATTTGACTCCTGGGACCTGGTGGGGAGAAGCAGCTCTAGAGTTATAACTGGACCTTCACGCTCGTGCTGTGGCACCTGTGTGCACACACGGAATAATACGTGGGAGCGTTGGCAAATGAGTTAATACTTAGGGAGAAAGATGTAGTTTTGCATTAAAAATGTGTTAAAACATTACTGAGTAGTTGTGCCCAGTGTACTAGGTAGCACGGTGAGGATTCTGTTTACACAAGAAGATCGTTGTCAACATAGTCTAGACTTTATTAGCTAGTGAGTCTGGCCTAATTACCTCTGGTATTTCTTCTGCAGCTCTGGTGCTTGAAATGAGTGGGCACAACTTCTGGAAGAGAAGGTACGCAGTTGTTTATAGAATCAAGGCTTTGGGTTTCTTTGTCCCCATCTTAGTGGGAACAGATGACTTGTGAGGCAGTCCCAATTACATACAGAGAAACAGGAGAGCTTTGTGCCTGTAGAGCTCAGTTCCGTTATTTAGTTTACTATGAGTCAGCCCTAGTCTGAAACTTGCCACAATATTAGCATAAAATATCCTTTTTAAAAAAATTTGTTTTAAGCTAGGGGACAGTGGTGGTGGCGGCAGCGGTGGTGCACGCCTTTAATCCTAGCACTTGGGAGGAAGAGACAGGCAGAGTTTTGTGAGTTCGAGGCCAGACTGGTTTACAAAGTGAGTCCAGGACAGCCAAGGCTGTTACACAGAGAACCCCTGTCTCAAATATTATTATTATTATTATTTACATCTCTGTACTGCATGTGTGCAGTGCTCATGGAGACTGGAAGAAGGCACCAGATCCCCCTGGGGCTGAAGTTGTGAGCTGCCGCGTGGGTGCTGGGAATAGAAGAGCAGCCAGCCAGGGCTCTTAACTGAAGAGCATCTATCTTTCTAGCCCTAAACTTCGGCCACTAGAAATCATCCAACACATGGTTGAGGGATCTAGTGTCCCCAGGAGAGCGAGGTGTGTGGTAGGATCCACTTGGTGTCCTGGCTTAATACCTGCCATGTGTGCTCTTAACAGCAGTAGTTGGAACGAGCAGACACCCATGTGATGTAACTACCAGGAAGATGCCTCCTTATGCTAAGAATCTTGGACACAGAGACCTCAGGAGAACTTTACACTCTCCTCCAGTGTAAAGATTGTCAGCTCTTCCAGACACTATGAGAATAAATTTGACAACCTCAATGGCTCCTACAGATCTGACAGGGTGGTGTGGGTGGGGCCATGGCCTATCTCTGTCAGCACATCTCCATCCAACCAGCAGACTGCTATTCAGGCGTCAGAGTCAGCCTTCCAGCTACTCCAACACCAGCTGACATCTCTGGCATTGTGGGCGAGAGGCAAAGTGCTTTCATTTACCGACATTAATAAAGGGGAGCAAACCTCTTCCTCAAAGAAGATCATTAATTACTCTCTAAATGCATCTGACCAAGTGGAAGAGAGTATAAAGAACTAAAGTGGCCCACAAACTACCCAACTGCAGTGCAGGACTCTGGGGCCCTGGCTCTCCCCTCCCCGGCCCACTGGTCTCCAGTCTCTCAATAAGTGTTGTTTCTTGTTTCTAGGTTTTTCCAAGGAAAAGCCAGTGGGATTACAATTCCCTCATGTCTACCATCACCCTGCCCACAGCCTGACCTGTTTGGACCCCTCAGACTGTGCCCCTTATATGAACAAAAGGCTGTTAGAAAGCAGCCCTGTAAGATGGCCACATGGTTGCTGGTATCTTAAAATGGCTACCTGAATTTATCCTTAGAAGATATGCTTTAGGATGTAGAAACCTACCCAGGTTCAGTGGCACACACCTGTAATCCCAGAACTCAGGAGGAAGAGACAGGTGGATTTTTGTGAGTTCGAGGCCAGACTGGTCTACAAAGTGAGTCCAGGACAGCCAAGGCTACACAGAGAAACTGTCTCAAAAAACCAAAACCAAAGCAAAACAACAACAAAAGGAAATAGAAAACATTTTTGAAGAACTCACAGCAATAAGCCTGCCTCTGCCTCCCAAGTGCTGGAAGTACAGGGGGCACCTTAGCTGGACTGGAATCCTACAGAGCCAACCCATTCCAGACTCTGCCCTCTTCTCCCTCTCCTCCCCCGCTTGGTGTTCTGTGGTATCTGGACATCTCTGGGGCTGAAGTAGAAATGTGGAACCACAGAGGATAATGAAAACATGCTCTTTGTGTGCATCCTTTATTACTCCCCCAGCTTTACAAATGATGGGCACTAACCCCCAAGGTCTCAAATGCAATGCCCGCTGGCAAATCGATGTTGCCCACAATCTCCAACTCAGATGCCAAAAAATGTATCTTTGTTACTCTTGACACATACTACAGCACAAATGGGAGAATTTGCCACATGCTCTCTACCTTGGGCATTCAACCCCAGCAGGGATTTATTACCCTGACAGTCATCAGGCTTTGTTCTATAAGGTTCTGAGCCCCGCCCCCCCCCCCTCAGGCTCTATAGCCCCTGTGTATGTAGATGAAATGTCTTCCACCACCCCTGCCCTAGCCGATGTCCACACAAACCTTCCCCCAGAGACCCTGGGCAACTCCCCAGGGCACACAGACCCCTTTCCCCCAATAAACTGAACCAGTTTCTCAAAGCTGTTCCCAGGCGTGTTCTTTGCACCCACACTCACTGCCAACTGAGATCCTGTATCACACCCACCCATGCCTAGTTGAACTTCTCTCTCTTCTGCCAGCTCAGGGCACAACAGGTCTGGCTACCCTGAGGGAGGGGCAGACATGGGTGGCACCGCTTCCCACCCGAATACTCACCTCCGAGGCCAAAGGAGCCCTTTGTTCTTTGCAAGATTGAGTGTGTGTTCCTGGCCCAATTCACACCAGACAAACCTGTCCAGGTCTTCATGCTCAACCCCTCCCCCATGCCTCATGGGGGCCTCTGTCAGCCTCAGGGAGTTTTGGGATGGCTCCACTCTCCTATTGGAGGTGCTCTGAGACTCCTAATAGAGGTTGATGCTTGGCCTCTGTGATAAAGCTAGGAAGTTATGACTAGACAAGAAATTGCAAAAGGTATGAGAGAGCTCCGAATGTCCAAAGGTTTGGCTGTGGAGACCAGGTCATTTCCTAAAGGACTACTGTTGCTGCATATCTGACCCTATTGTCAAGTGTAAAACCCTGTTTCTTGAGATGTATGTGGCAATTCCTCATTGTCAGATAACTGCCGAAGAGTCTTTGCTTGAGCCCCTACAAAAAAAAAGCAACATGAGCCACTTGTTCCCTGTCAGCCAAGGAGAGACTGGTCTAAAAATTAAGTGGAAAAATTACAAACAGAGATGACAAGACAGTGCTGCTTTGAACATAACTAAACCATTTAACAGGGATAGACCAGCTCCATTATATAGAACAAGAGAGTCTGAAGATATCATAAAACAAATATTTTTGCAAACCACCATAAATAATAAGAGACCAAAGTTAGAATTACAGTTTGATGGACCTGAGAGGGAAGGATACATCAGAAGATGTAACAATTTCACAACACCCCTGGAATCCAGCCTGGCCACTTCAAAAAGTATCTACTCAGCTCCTGAGGATTGGTACATTGTCTAAGGTAAAACAAAGTCTCAAATGGATTAAATGTATTGGACCAGAAGGTCAGGTGTTAAGGCCATATGTGGCAAATACAGCCATGAATGTGTGGGGGAAAGACCTATTGCAACAGTGAGACGCACAGATCACATTCCTCCAACTTCCGGGACAAGCTGTAAAATAGGAGATGTTCCAGATGAAGGTATTGATAAATGTTATCAAAAACAGTTACAGACTGTCCAGGATATCTATAAGGGCACAGCAGAAGTTGCCTCTCCAAATTTATAAGGAGGGCCACTGCTGATAGAGTACCAACTGCCCTAACATTCAAATGGTTAACTGGAAAGCCTGTTTGGATGGATCAGTAACCCTGAAATAAAGAAAAGTTACAGGATCAACTGGTCCAAGAGCAAGTAAAGGCTCAACATATAGAAGAGTCCACTAGCCCTTAGAAATCGCCTATATTTGTCAGTTTAAAAAAAAAAAATCTGGGCCAGATGGAGTGGCGCACGCCTTTAATCCCAGCACTTGTCAGGCAGAGGCAGGTGGATCACTGTGAGTTTAAGGCCAGCCTGGTCTACAAAGCAAGTCCAGGACAGCCAATGACAGAGAAACCCTGTCTCCAAAAAACCAAAAAACCAGACAAAACATAAACCTGGAGAGTTGAGGATACTGACAGATCTAGCTAAGAGCCATCAGTAAAGTAGCTTAGCCTATGGGTCACTTACAACCTGGAATCCCTTTAACTTCTTTGTTAATCTAAGGCATGCTCTATTATACTGATTGATTTAAAAGATTGCTTTTTCCCAATACCCTTTGAGAAACAAGATAAATATTTGCTTTCACTGTGGCCACATTTAACCACGAAAAAGCAACTAAGATATCATTGGAACATCTTGCCACAAGGAACGTTAAACAGTACCAACTTGTATCAATATTTAGTTGATTAGCTGTTAGAAATAATTAAAAAACAGTTTCCTCATCATGGCATATGCCTGCAATCCCAGCACTCAGGGAGGCAGAGGCAGGTAGATCTCTATGAGTTCGAGGCCAGCCTGGACTACAAAATGAGTACAGGACAGCCAAGGCTACACGGAGAAACCCTGTTTTCAAAAACCAAAAACCAAACCAACCAACCAAACAAACAAAAAACTAGTTTCCTCTATGTATAATTTATCATTATATGGATGATATGTTGCTGGCTGATTCAGATGGAGTTACAGAAGAAAAATTGTTTGATGAAGTAAAGAGAATTTTGCCTTGTTGAGGAATTACAAATTGCTCCAGAAAAAATACAAAGGGTAGAGTCTATTAATTATCTAGTATATAAGATAGGTTTGCAGAAAATTGAGCCAGAACAGGTACAGATTAGAAGAGACTAATTACAAACTCTTACTAAATTTCAAATTTTACTATGAGATATTAATTGGCTATGGCTCACAACTGGATTAACTACCCAAGAATAAGTAATTTATTTTAACCCTAACAAGGTGATTTGAACTTAAATAGTCCAAGAAAATTATCAAGTGAAGCTGAGAGAGAATTGGCTCTGGTAGAAAAGAAATTTCAGGATGCACATGTGTATCACTTGGATCCAAGCTGGATTGTATTTTAGTTATTTTTGCCTTCTATTTGTTATCACACAGGAATACTTTTTTTTTTTTAAGACAGGGTCTCCCTGTGTAGCCTTGGCTGTCCTGGACTCACTTTGTAGACCAGGCTGGCCTCGAACTCACAGCGATCCACCAGCCTCTGCCTCCTGAGTGCTGGGATTAAAGGCATGCACTGCCATGCCTAACCACACAGGAATTCTTATGCAGAGAAAAACTAATATCTTAGAATGCATATTTTTAGCACATAAACAGTAAAAAATTAAAAATCTATATAGAAAAAGATTCTGATATAATTATAAAAAGAAGAAGAATACTTCATCAGTTAGCAAGAATAGACATAGCAGAGATTATAGTACCTTATTATGTGTAATCAATGAGGATTGGCAAAGAGCTTGCAATTTTTTTGGGGGAAATTAACAGCAGATACACCAAGAGCAAGTGACTTCAGTTTATGAAAAGAACTAATTGTATTCTTCCTTGTAGAGTGAGAGAAACACCAATTTCTAAAGCTCCCACCTTTTATACAAATGACAATAAATCAGAATGGCAGGTTATAAGTCAGAAAACAAAAATAAAGTAGTTCAAAGTCTGTATGTTTCAGTTTTTAAGAAACCAGAACTGTATGATACTTTATAAAAGGCATCAGGTATAGAGTAGAGGCTTAAAGAAAACTTTTTTAATAACATGGCAACAACCCAAGGAAGCTATAAAAATTGTCCTATTTGTTCTTTGTATAATAAAGCTCCATTACCTGCAGGAAGTAACCCTAAAGGTACCCAAAGAAATAAAATTTTGCAGATGGATGTGTTTCATTTTTCAGAGTTTGGAAAGTTTAACATATGTACATCACACAATTGACACCTATTCAGAATTCCAATGGGCTTCTACCTTGAGTTCTGAAAAGGCTGATTCTATAATTACACATTTATTAGAAATGATGACTAGCTTTATAAATTAAAACTGATAGTGCTCCAGCATATGTATCCAGTAAAATGAAATAATTTTTACATATTACAGCATAAAACATATTTCAGGTATACCATACAATCCTACAGGTTAAACTATTGTGGAAAGATCTAACCTCACTTTAAAGGAGATGCTCATAAAATAGAAGGGAGATATGAGGGCTCCCAGAGATGGATTACATAATGCTTTATTAGCATTGAATTTTAAAAATGTCAATGAGACAGGTAGCACAGCTGCTGAAAAACGCTGGGTTTTAGAAAAGATTGATGAATTAAAGCAACCTATATAGTTTAAGGATGTGTTAAGCTCAGGATGGAAGTCAGGAAATGTGTCACATTGGGGAAGAGGCTATGTTTTTTATTTCCATGGGAAACGAAAAGCTATGGATTCCTTCAAAGTTAATAAAGATGAGATTTGACCATGGGAGACCTCTTGACATAGAAGATGTGCAGGAAGAGATCTAGAAGGACTGCAAAGCAGGACATGGGAATGCTGATGCCCCTACGTGGGAAGCTCAAGAGACTGGCTGAAGGAAGAGAAGTGATAGTTTGTTGGACTGAGGAACTTTTAACTGATTCAAACCAATCCCTGGTGATGATATCTATCTCAAAACATTTATTCATAACCCACCTACTATCAGAGGGGTAAGCTGAGGAGACATAGATGTCTCTGCAATAGTCAATACATCTTTTTGGCTACCTGGTCCTTGAGACTTATTACATGCCATTCCTTCATATGACGTAGATGGGGATATATAACCCCCTATTACAGTTTGGTTATGCAGTCCAAACTGACTTAAAAAGAGTTATAGATGCCTTCCACCTGCTCAGGCATAGAGCAGAGAATCATCATGATCTGGTTTGTGCACACTGCACATTGCATACATGCGTTAATACAAAAATGCCCCTACAATATTCCTTTTAAAAGTTTGTGTGCTTTCAGAGAACAATGAGCAGACAGCAGTGAAGTCAAAAGAGCTAGCCCAAGATGGTCCAGCCTCACAGACTGCCTCAGCTGGCATTTCCTCAAAATCTGCATCCAGTACAACTTCAAAGTGGCTAGCCCAAGGTGGCTCAGCTAGGTCTGCATCTCCTGGACAGCTAGTGAAACAGTCAGCTCTCTCAGTACTTGGCCAGAAACACAATTTTCTTATGGTCCCCCAAAATACTATCATCTCCCAGACAGCAAGAAACAATTTTAAGAACACAGCACCCCCATTCTCGAGAGGTGGGGTGGGTGATTTTTGGTCGTTCAATGGGTTACGGCATTTAGGGGATTGGTTATAAGTTGCTATTGGTCATGATCAGAAAGGAAATAGAGGGAAGGTCAGATTCAGGGATCTCTTTCTCTCTCTCTCTCTCTCTCTCTCTCTCTCTCTCTCTCTCTCTCTCTCTCTCCCTCTAGTCTTCTTTCTCTCCTATCTAGGGTTGGGGGATGAAACAGGGGAGAAAGGGTGTGGGATGGAGATGAAGGGTGGATTGTTTTTGTTTTTTTTTTTTGGTTTTTTTGAGACAGGGTTTCTCTGTGTAGCTTTGGCTGTCCTGGACTCCCTTTGTAGACCAGGCTGGCTTCGAACTCACAGCGATCCGCCTGCCTCTGCCTCCCGAGTGCTGGGATTAAAGGCGTGCGCCACCACAGCCCGGCGAAGGGTGGATTGTTGTATCTCCTTTTAGACCAAGAAAGCAACAAGTCTCAAATATCTTAGATTGGTATGGACTTTTGTATGATGATAGAAGTTTAAAGTTATATTTGCTATAACATACTGTATATATGATTCAACTCTTGCTTAGGGTATATGTGCATATACAACTCATTTTTAAAAATATAATGTAAAGTCCTACTCTTGTGAAAGCTAATATCGTAAACTGTTAAGGACAATTAAGAAACAGAAGTTAGCAGACAGTCACCTATAAATAATCAAATTCTTTCATTGCATTCAGAACTATAGTTATAGCCATGCTAGGTCCTAATGTGGTTGATTACAGGAGCAGGGCATAAAGGAGTACACTTTATTTAGCGTCCTATATATGTTTTCAAAGTTAAACAAAAAACCAAGGAACTAGAAAGAAGCACGTTTGTCTATTTAGATATACTTTAGATAGGTTGGTGGTCCTCAAACACTTCAGAGATACAAAGGAATATGACATTGAATAAAGGCTTTTCATGACAGAAGACACATCAGCTCCAGGCAGCACCCTGATCGCCTTCAAAGATGATGACAGGCACAGAAGACCCTCCACCTGGAGATTGCTTTAATGTGGCAAAGCTGGCCACTGGGTTATAAACTGCCGTTTACTTTGACTACTGACAGCACACTGTCCAAACTATGGTCAAGCAGGACACTGGGGAGTTGATTGCCCCACTTTGCTATGGACTTGGGAGCATCGTAGTCTCCAAATGTAGTCTGGGGACCCAAGGGGAGACATGAGTTACACATTTTTAGCACGGTCTCTCTCAGTAACTCCCTCCCAACAGCACTGAGGCTTGCTGGTATGACACTACCGAGCAGAAAAGGTTCTTCACCTGTTTGGGCCCTTGGATTGGTTCTCTTAGTATCACTTCCATTGCCTCCTACTTGGCGAGGCTCGAAACCTAACTATCTTGCTTCCCAGATTCACTTTGTTTTTGTTTTTTTTAGGTTTTTCGAGACAGGGTTTTTCTATGTATTCTTTGCTGTCCTGGACTCGCTTTGAGGACCAGGCTGTCCTTGAACTCACAGCGATCCG
This sequence comes from Acomys percivali, assembly GCA_907169655.1. Classification (NCBI taxonomy): domain Eukaryota; kingdom Metazoa; phylum Chordata; class Mammalia; order Rodentia; family Muridae; genus Acomys; species Acomys percivali. The sequence goes on along the minus strand of OU015744.1, from coordinate 129,432,119 downwards.
CCAGCCTCTGCCTTCCGAGTGCTGGGATTAAAGGCGTGCACCACTTCGCCCGGCCCCAGATTGACTTTCTGTGAGAGTTCCGGACGCGAACTCTTAAGGCCTATCAACAAGATTTAGTGGAGGGAGAAGGTAGGGGCGAAGTGGTATGGGAGCCCCCGCCCCCACTCTCCCAGGCTCAGGTAGCTGAGTAGGAATTGTTTTCAGTGGAGTCTCAAGTCTGATCACCAGTAGGCAATGAGGGGTAGCTGAACAGCTCCCCAATCTTTGAGCTACAGTTTATGAAGCGTTAGGTTGAACCAAAGTCTAGCGGCAGCTTTTAACATCAGTTTTTCCAAGCCTCTCCATGATTTGATAGCATTTCATTCCTGTATTAAATATTTCTTTTTTGGAGGGGCTGGGGTGGTGGGGTGGTTCAAGACAGGGTTTCTGTGTAGCCTTGGCTCTCCTGAGCTCTTTTTGTAGACCAGGTTGGCCTTGAACTCACAGTGATCCACCTGCCTCTGCCTCCTGAGGGCTGGGATTACTGGTGTGCACCACCATGCCCAGTTGATGGTTTCTATTTTATGGTAATCCCTCATGCATATACATCAGTTTGTGAGGTTTTTTTTTTTTGTTGTTGTTGTTGTTTGTTTTTTGTTTGTTTGTTTTAATCTGTTTTTGAAGTATAGACTCTCTGTGTAGTCGTGGCTAGACTGGAACTCACCATGAAATGCAGGCTGAGGTCAAACCTGCCTCTGCCTCCCAAGCCCTGGGAATAAAGGCGTATGCTACCCTGCCATCTCCTACACGATTCATTTTTTGGAACTCTTTTCTAAAGTCATGTAGCAGGGGCTAGAGCTAGCTCGGTGACTGGGAACATTGGCTGCCCTTGCAGAGCACCTGGGCTCAGTTCTCAGCACACACATGGCTGTTTGTTCACACTGACCTGTCTTTCCAGTTCTAGGAGGTCTGAAGCTGCCTTCTGACTTCTGCAGGCACTGCACATACACATGAAACAATCAAATGCATGCAAGCAAAACAGCCATGCAAATAAAAGTAACATAGATCTTTTAAAAAAAATTTGATAGCATATAAGTGAGTATAGAGCATGCGTGTCCTTCTGGGTCTGGGCTACCTCACTCAGGATGATCTTTTCCAGATCCATGCATTTGCCTGCAAATTTCATGATGTCCTTGTTTTTAGTAGCTGAGCAGTATCCCATTGTGTAAATGATCACAGTTTCTTTATCCACTCTTCGGTTGAGGGACACCTGGGTTGTTTTCAGTTTCTGGCTATTACGAATAAAGCTGCTATGAACATATTGAACAACAAGGACATTTGCTCAACTATGTGGTGGTTGTGCAAGTTTGCACTCCCACTAACAATGGAGGAGTGCTCCCTTTCCTCCGCATCCTCTTCTGCATGTGCTATCATTTGAGTTTTTGATCTTAGCCATTCTGATGGGTATAAGATGGAATCTTAGAGTCCTTTTGATTTGCATTTCCCTGATGACTAAGGGCTTTGAGCATTTCTTTAAGTGCTTCTTGGCCATTCCATATTCTCCTGTTGAGAATTCTGTTTAGCCCTCTACCCCATTTTTAATTGGGTTATTTGGTTTGTTGGTGTTTAATTTATTGAGTTCTTTATACATATTGGATATTAGTTCTCTGTCGGAGAGTTGAAGATCTTTTCCAAGTCTGTAGGCTGTTTTGTTTTATTGACAAGCTTTTCAGTTTCATGAGGTCCTGTATAATACAGGATAACCACAATACAATCCACAGATTTAAAGAAGCTAAGTAACAGGAAAGACCTTAGGCAGGATGATTAGTGTCATTCATAAGCAGTTGAAGACAAAGAACAGGACAGGAAGCTACCATAGAAGTCCTCTGAAAGATGCCACCCAGCAGGGGATTGAAGCAGATGCTGAGACTCACAGCCAAACTTTGTGTAGAGCATAGAGAATCTTATAGAAGAGTTGGGGGCATAGAAGGACCCGGAGGGGACAGGAGCTCCACAACAAGACCAACAGAGCCAACAAATCTGGGCCCAGGGGGGCCTGTGAAGACTGATGCACCAACCAAGGACCATGCATAGAGAGTACCTAGACCCCCTGCTCAGATGTAGCTGATAAGCAGCTCAGTCTTCATGTGGACCCCCTAGTAAGGGAAGCAGGGGCTATCTCTGCCATGGATTCTGTTGCCTGCTCTTTGATCACTCTACCCCCTAGTGGGGCGGCCTTGCCAGTCCGCAGAGGAAAAGGATGCAGCAGTTCTGGTGAGACCTGATAGGCTGGGGTCAGATGGTAGGGGAGGAGAGCTCCCCATCTCTGAGGACTTGCGGGGAGCATAGGGGAGAGAAGGAGGCTGGGGCCTATAGGAGATGAGGGAGGGGGCTATGATCAGGATGTAAAGTGAATTAAAAAATAAAATTTAAATGCTGGTAGCAGAAGTCCCCATCACTCATTGAGACCTGTGTTGTATACTCATAATGGACTCCTCTGGTTGTTTGTACATCTCAATTTATGATCTAGGGAATTCTGAAGATCTAGAAATTCTTTCCAGAAGTTGAAAAGAGAGACAGAAAGAAAGAGAGAAAGAGAGAGAGGGAGAGAGGGAGAGGGAGATGGAGAGGGAGAGGGAGACGGAGAGGGAGAGGGAGAGGGAGAGGGAGAGAGAGGGAGAGAGAGAGAGAGAGAGAGAGAGAGAGAGAGAGAGAGAGAAGGAAGGAAGAGTTGCTAGATACAGTGGTGGCACATGCCTGTAATTTCATCACTCATCACTCAGGGGGCAGAAGCAGGTGGATCTCTGTGAGTTTGAGGTAATTCTGGTCTATGAGTGAGTCCAGGACAGCCAAGGCTACACAAAAAAACCCTGTCTCAACAAACAAACAGACAGACAACAAACAAAATGATAGTCATAGCAAGTTTGGCCTGTAAAGCTTTCATTTTCTCTTAGCAGAGCATAGTGAAAGAATGCCACTAGATTGAATGAAGAAGCAGGCATGACAATTTGTCTCTGGAAAAATCAGATGTTAGAGAGATTTGCAAGGATGTAACTTCCAAGAAAATATTTTGTTTCAGAAAATATGACACTTTTCCCCCTTTCATTAAAGGGTTAAGGTTGCTTAGCACAGAACTCTTGCATGCACAAGGTTTGGTGCCCAACAATGTGAAGAAAGGAAGAAAATAATAGCAAAATGTTAACACAAAGTACATGTGTTATCACTTAAATGTTTTACAAATTCTGCATTTAATTTCTAGTAGGTAAAACTATGACATAACCATTCTTAGGTCTAGGCATACAGTTCAGTGGTAAAAGCTCTTGCCTAATTCTGTCAGACTCTGGGTTAGGTCTCTAGCATGTAAAAAAATGTAAGAGTTTTTTTTTTTTTCTTTTGGTTTTTCGAGACAGGGTTTTTCTGTGTAGCCTTGGCTGCCCTGGACTCACTTTGTAGACCAGGCTGGCCTCGAACTCACAGCAATCTGCCTGCTTCTGCCTCTCAAGAGCTGGGATCAAAGGCATGTGCCACCACTGCCTGGCTTGGTAAGAGATATTTTTAAACACAGCATACTCATATAGTGAATAAACATATTGCCACGTGCAGGTCAAGTCTCACAAACTAGTGTATAAAAATCTATACAAAAGTTTATTATTTTATTTCTTAGTATCTTTTTCTTTTATTAAAAATATATTTTTTTTGTCAGGTATGGTGGCGCACGCCTTTAATCCCAGCGTTCGAGAGGCAGAGGCAGGTGGATCACTGTGAGTTCAAGGCCAGCCTGGTCTACAAAGCAAGTTCAGGACAGCCAAGGCTACACAGAGAGACCCTGTCTCAGGAAAAAAAAAGAAATAAAAATATTTTTTCTCATATAATATATTCTAGTTATATTCCTTTCCTCTACTCCTTCCACTTCCTCTCTCCCTCCCCTCTCACCCAGATCCACCCCCTTTCTGTCTTTTATTAGAAAACTGGCAGTCAGGAGGCACAGGCAAGCAGAGCTCTGTGAACTTGAGGCCAGCGTGGTCTACAGAGTGAGCTCCAGGACAGCCAGGACTACACAGAGAAACCCTGTCTCACAAAAAAAAAAAAAAAAAAAAAAGAAAGAAAGAAAGAAAGAAAGAAAGAAAAGAAACAGACTTCTAAGGGATAATAATAAAATAAAATATTATTTTATCATTCTATTTCTATAAAATTAAAAAATAATCTGCATGGATCTGTGACTTGAAATCAGGATACAAGTTATCTTGACTGGGCAGTAACCAAAGAAAGAAGAATGGCTTTGTGCATGCTAAATAAGGATTGGACCATTTAAACCACACATCCCTAGTCCTGGCAATTTTTTCAAGTTTTTGTTTGTTTTTTAAGAGTCTGGTGGTGATGGCATATGCCTTTAATTCCAGTACTCAGGAGGCAGAGGCTGGTGATCTCCGAGTTTGAAGACAGCCTGGTCTGCAGAGTGAGTTCCAAGACAGCCAGGCTACAAACGCACACAAAAGCCTGTCTCAAAATAAAAATAAATAAATAATAAAATTTTCAAAAGGAGGTGGGGCTGGAGAGATGGCTCAGCAGTTAAGAGCACTGCTGCTTTTCCAGAGGTACTGAGTTCAGTTCCCAGCAACCACATGGCACCTCACAACCATCTGTAATGGCATCTGATTCATTCCTTCAGCGTGAATCATAAAATAAATAAAAATTAAAAAAGAAAAGAAAAACCAAAAAAAAGGAGGAGGAGGAGAAGCGGTAGAGTTTTGAGGCTAGCTTGGGCCTCAAAAGCTGAACCAAGCTTATATATACACTTTTATGCCATGGTGCGAGTCAGCTAAGCTTTTCCTTGCCACCTCCACCCCCCACCCCCAGCCCCCACTCCCCCCCAACCCCCATTCCCCCACCCCCCCACCCATCCCCCAAACCCCCCATCCCCCAAACCCCATCCCCCCACCCATCTCCCCACCCCTCACCCCCTCACCCATTCCCCCACCCCCCACCCCCCCACCCCTAGTACTATGCCCTTTGGACTTCTAGCCTTTGCGACTGTGAGGGAATAAACCTCTTTTTCTTTTCTTCTGTTTCTTGGGAGGGGGGATGTTTCATTCAGTAGCCCAGGCTGGGCTTGAACTCATGGCAATCCTTCTGCCTCAACCTTGCTACCAGAGGGTGCTGACTGTTGAGATTATGGGCACAGCCTGAGTTTAAACGGTTTTTCTTTGTAAGGGGGAGGGAGGGTGTTAAGGAGAGGGACAGCTTATCAAGAGGCTAAGACAGAAGAATCACTGTGAGTTCAAGGTCAGCTGTGACCTCTTGTGAGTTCTGGACCAGTCTGGGTTACATGGAACTCCGTCTCAAAATAACACAAAGAACGAAGACAGGAGGGGCTGTCCCGACGGAGCATACCTGCAGTGCTAAGCACATGGAAGGGGGAACATTAGTGGGAGTATAAGCTCAGCCTTGGCTACATAGCAATGTTGACATCAGCCTATGAGAGGCTGTTGATTCAGGGGGAAAAAAGGGAAAGTGGGGGATTGGGCTGGGAATAAAGTTCAATAGTAGGGTGCTTGCCCAGTATTTGTGAGGTCCTGGACTCAATCCCAGTACCCAAAACAGAAGCAGAGATGGGTTATTTCTTCCTTGAGCACACTGTATTTGCTTCTGATGCATAGAATGTGGCAGAAATGATGGATTGTGACTTCTGAGGGTAGGTCATAAAAGGCCCCGTAGTTTCTTTCTTGTTCCCTCTTGGGTCACTCGCTATGGGGAAAGCCAGCCAGTCCAGCAGCCTTATGGAGAGATCTAGGTTGTGAGGAGAGACATCTACCAGGGCCTTCTGTTAACAGCCATGTGAATGAGCTATCTTAGGGCCAGAGTTTCCAGCCTCCATCCAGCCTTCAGATGACTGCAGCCCTCAGCAACATCTCATCTGACCAGCTAAGCTCTCAGAGCCCTCCCAGACCACAGACTCTGTGAGATGATGTTTACTGTTTTAATTGTAGGGTGTGTGTGTGTATGTGTGTGTGTGTGTGTGTGTGTGTGTTACTGGAGTTCAAAGCCCAGGGCCTTGCACACATTCCACCTTCCAGCCTCTGAGCTCTACTTTGAACACTAAATATTTGTTGTTTAAAATTTGGAAGAGATGTATGTAGCAATAGCTAAGGTATCACAGTGCTTATGTATAAGACTAGCTAATATTTATTGAATCCTTAGGTGCTTCCTAAATGTTTTGTATGCACTGATTTAACTTTCACAATGAACATGATTGGGTCTTCTCCAACCTTTGTTTGCTTATTTGTTTGTTTCAGATTTTTTGCTTTTGTTTTGTGTGTGTGTGTATTTGTTTTGTGGGTTTTTTGTTTTTGTTTGGGTCTTTTTGTTGTTGTTGTTTTGGTTTTTCGAGATAGGGTTTCTCTGGGTAATAAACCTGGCTGTCCTGGAACTCTCTTTGTAAACCAGGCTGGCCTCAAACTCATAGCGATCTGCCTGCCTCTGCCTCCTGAGTGCTGGGATTACAGGTGTGCACCCCCACGGCTGGCGGCATTCTCCAAGCTTTTGCTGTTGTTGCTTGCTTGCTTGCTTGGTTTGAGCATATTTTCACTACGTAGGCCAGGCTGGCCTTGAAACTACTCCTCTGCCTCAGCCTTCCCAAGTGCTGGGGTTACAGACAAGCAGTACCACTCCCAGTGTTCTTCAAGTGGCTCTTTTAGTGTATGTGTGAACTAATTCATCATCAAATACACAAGTAGGTAATAGTGCTCTGCCATTGGTGGGTTAGGAAACTGAGGCACAGACAGACTTTCAAACATCCTCAGGTTTGTAGAGGGAAAAGTAGCCAAGGACTAGTGGTCTGCCTCTGTTCTGTTGCACACTCACATCTGTCTGTGTCACACTGCTGTTCTGAGATGTTAGCAATACTGGGATATATATCCCATTGGGAAAAAAAGAGGCATAAACTTCACTATAGAAATGATGGAATAGAGATAAAAATGGGAAGAGTCTAGGAAGGAAGCTACGCTCTCATCCATTAAAGCCCCCAGATATGAACTCTCAAGTCTTTTTTCATCCTACCACATCCAAAAATACCTCTTAAGATACGTCATGATTTAATGACGCCCCTTGGAAATAGCAAAATGTAAATGACTTGACAACATTCTTTTCACTTTCTATTAGATTTAGTAAAAGCTGAACACTGCGAATGTGTTGAATTTCACTGTGCTGGGCTAGTGGGGAGGAAGCCTGCCTATGTCCCGATCATCAACATTATGTAGATGTCCTGAGTTTCCATTCTAAAAAGAAGACTTTCCATCTATTTGTGTTTGTTTTTGGTTTGGCTTTGATTTCTCTGTGTATCGCGGGCTGGCCTCAAACTCAGAAAGCTGCCTGCCTCTACTTCCTGAGTGCTAGGATGAAAGGCGTGCAGCACCACCACCCAACTAGTCAGTCTTAACTATATCTGTTACACGAACTTGGCAGATGTATCAATAAGTGATTGTAGGAATGAAAGTACAAACGATACTTAGGAAAAATTTTCCTTCTGCCTGGGTGTGGTAGCACACATTTTTAAAAATGTTCATTTATTATTATGTATACAATGCTCTGCCTGCATGTATACCTGCAGGGCAGAAGAGGACATTAGATCACATTATAGATGGTTGTGAGCCACCATGTGGTTGCTGGGAGTTGAACTCAGGACTTCTGGAAGAGCATCCAGTGCTATTAACCTCTGAGCCATCTCTCCAGCCTGATAGCACACATTTTTAATCTCCAACATTCTAAAGGAAGAAGCAGGCAAAGTTTTGTGAGTTTGAAGGCAACCTGGTCAATATAGTGAGTTCCAGGCCAGCTTACAGCTACATAGTGAGACTCTCTCTCTCTCCAAAAGCTTTTTCCTTTTAAGATGTCATTCTACAGGGGGCTGGAGAGATGGATCCACAGGTAAGAGCACTTGCTGCTTTTGTTGGGGACCCCAGTTTAATCCCCAGCACCCCCTTAATGGTTCATAATCATCAGTAGCCCCAGTTCCAGTCATTCAACAGGCATGTGGTGCATATACATGCATGCAGGAAAAAACCTTCATACAACGCCAGGAGTGGTGGTGCATGGCTTCAACCCCAGCACTTGGGGAGGCAGAGGTAGGTGATTCTGTGAGTTCAAGGCCAGCCCGGTCTACAGAGCAAGTTCCAGGACAGACAGGACTACACAGAGAAACCATGTTCAAAAGACCAAAAAAGAAAAATCTTCATACACATAAAGTAAAATAAATAAATCTAAAAAACTATAAAAAGAAACACGCCATTCTAAAATGTGACACACATATAAGAAATGTTTAACTTTTAAGTCAGCATATATTAGGTGTATTATATATATATATTTGCAATGTCTAATATGGTATGTGTTAGTTTGATTAGTTGTATTTTCATTCATTAAGGTCAAAGCAATTCATAAATATTCTAGTTAAGGGTATAGTCCTCTCTGAGCTTAGGGAAGTGGAAATAACTGGTAAGGCAGCTCAAAGGACTTTAATCAACCATTAGCATCTTAGTCAAGACCATTTTCTTAGCAGATCAGAGTAGTGTGTGTGGTTTTAGGTTTTTTAAATTTAAAATCAGTGTGGTGTGTGTGAGCGAGCACTTGAATGTGTGTCTATGTGTTTGTATTCGTGTCCGTTTGTGCATGTATGTGTGTGTGTGTGTGTGTACAATCAGAGGACACTGTCCAAAGTAGGTTCTCCCCTCCACTGTGGGTTCTAGGGATGAAACTCAAGTTGTCTGCTCTGTGTGGCAAGAAATTTTAACTGCTGAGCCATCTTGCCAGCACTGTCTTACTTTTGTATAAGGTCTTGAACTGTGGTTCTTAGCTTGCCTAGAAGTCACTGTGTAGTCCAGGTTTGAACATGTGATGGTCCTTCTGTTTCTGTAATTCCCTTTCATCCCAGAGCTGAGAATATAGGGGGAGTCACAATGCACAACTTTGGGTGCTTTCCTTTTTTTTCTTTTTTCTTTTCCTCTCCTCCTCTGCTTTATTGTGTTTTCATAAAATGCATAGCTGAGCCACAGTGTGCTTGTATAGCATGCATACAAGGTCCTGGGTTCGGTCTCCAGTACTGACCCCAAACAACAACAGCAACGAAAACAACCAAACAACCCAACAACTCTATCACTAAACATGGTGCATATTCACTTGCTTTAGTCTCTGCCCTGGGGCAGAAGAGTGAGGTTCCCTAAGGAGATTTTCCTACGCTTCCTTCACTGCTACAGACACAAGTACTTAAATAACGCATGCCATATAAGAGGGATTTGGTGAGCATTTGTTTAACAATTGAGAATAGGGCTGGAGACATGGCTCAGCCACTAAGACTGTAGACTGCTCTTGCAGAAGACTCAAGTTCACGTCCTAACATCCACGTGGGCGCTGGTTCACAATCTCCTGTAATTCTAGCTCCAAGGCATATGATGCCCTCTTCTGGGCTCTGTGGGCACCTGCAGACATGTTGTTCTCACTCTCATACACACACACACACACACACACACACACACACACACAGACACACACACACACACACATGAATAAATAATAATAATCTTTAAAAATTGAATGCAAAAGATGCAACACTCAAAGCTGGGCATGTGCCACCTTTCCGGAGCTCTTATCTTGAGTTGCCTCCTACATGCTACAGTTTTACATTGCACTATCACACTCAGCTTCCTGTTGATTTTAGTAATCAGTGCTTGTAGCATCCCTGAAGGAACACGTTGGGCAGACCAAGCTGGCCTTCAGCTTGTGGCACTATTCTTGCCTCTGCCTCTCAAATGCTGGGGTGACTGATGTGCACCACCATGCTGCACTCACAATGTTTAAAACTTAGATGTTAGCTGGGTATGGTGGCATGCGCCTTTAATCCCACTGCTTAGAGGCAAAGGATCGCTGTGAGTTCGAGGCCAGCCTGGTCTACAGATTGAATCCAGGACAGCCAGGGCTACACAGATAAACCCTGCATTGACAAATCAAAGCAACAACCCAACCAACTAAACAAATAGAAACAAAAACAAAAAAAGGTATTAAAGTGTATGTTCCCAGTACTAAGGGAGGCAGAGGCAGGCAGATCTCTTCCAGTCCAGGACAGCCAAGGCTACACAGA
>OU015744.1:129371830-129422004 GCA_907169655.1 Acomys percivali | reverse complement strand
AAAAAAACTTATCCTGAATAAAATGGTCATATAAACTGTTAATAAGCTACTTAAAGTAATAAAAGAAACTGATTTCAAATCCAGATCTCTCTTTTTTTGTTTTGTTTTGTTTTTGTTCTTTGAGACAGGGTTTCTCTGTGTAGCCTTGGCTGTCCTGGACTCACTTTGTAGACCAGGCTGGCCTTGAACTCACAGCAATCTGCCTGCCTCTGCCTCCCGAGTGCTGGGATTAAAGGCATGCGCCACCATGCCTGGCTGTAGATCTCCTTCATTTTAAAGCTTATAATCATCTCCATGAATAAATGTAAGAGTAGAGATATGCCTGTTTCTGAGACTGAATTAGGGATGGCACAAGAGTTTCTGAACATTCTGCGCCAGAAAGGGATGATCCATAACCAACAGTTCACATCCAAAGAGCACTAGAAAGTCAAAGGGTCTCCTTAGCAAAAACTGAGACAGTTTATGCATCAAAAAACAAATAAAAGCTAGGTGGTGTTGGTGCATATCTATAATTCCAGGCACAGGGAGGCAGATGCAGTGGGAACAGGAGTTTAAGACCAGCTGGTATGTTCATGGCTACCCCGGACTACATATGACCCCGTCTCAAAACAACCACCACCAACCAACTAGCCAAACAAAAAGCAACCAAACCAACAAACTGACTGTGATTACTGACAAAATGTCTACCAAATATAAAAACTATGCAAAATATAAAGACAAAACAACTAGGTAGATGGAGAAATAAAAGCTTGACATAAGATGGACTGTGGTGGTACACACATTTAATCCCAGCATTCAGGGAGGCAGAGGCAGGTGTATCTCTGTAAGTTTGAGGCCAGACTGATTTACAGAATTCCAGCACAGCCAAAGCTACACAGAGTAAGTTTGTGTCAAAAAACCTCTGCCCCCCCCCACACAAAATCAACATAAGAATGTGACTTGATCCCAGCACCTGGGAGGCAGAGACAGGTAAATTGACATGAGTTCAGGGCCAGCCTGGTCTACAAAGAGAGCCCAGGACAGCTAGGGCTACACAGAGAAATCCTGTCTCGAAAAAACAAAAACAAAAACAAAAAAAACCAAAAAGAAATGTGACTTGAGTGCTTAGCTTATACAAGGCTCTGGATCAATCTGCAGTACATATATGGCCATGTATGTATGTATGTATGTATGTATGTATGCCCACACACAGGCAAAGGCACAAAGATACACATACACAAAAGAATTCAGGCTAATAACATAGGACTGATGGGGATGTAGCACAGTGGGACAACATTTGCTTGCCTAATGGAGTTTTAGAATAAGTCTTCAGGGGCTGGAGAGATAGCTCAGCCATTAAAGGCTAGGCTCACAACCAAAAATATAAGAGTTCCGTTCCCAGCACCCACGGCTGTCTCTCTGGCCACAAAAACAAAGAAACAGACAAAAACAAAACAAAACAGAAAACAAACAAAAGAATAAGTCTTCAGGGCTGCAAAACAAACACAGTAAGTAGCAATAAGAGAAATGCTGGCTGAGCCACATAGCCAACAGCGATGCAAAGGAATAGCAAATACATACATGACCTTGTTGTTTGAATGAAGGTGAAATTACTATATCATCAATGAACCATCGCAAACAATTCAGCGAGTGACATTGAACACACCATGGTGGTGGGTAGGGTTAGGGCTATCTGGCTACCTGGCTGTATGTTGCCATCACACTAGAACTTAGCACTTAGCCTCTAAGCAGTTGCTTCTCTGTTCCCAGCTCCTCAAAATGTGGAAAACGCCAGTCTGCTCTCTGCTGGTAATTCACCTAGTGTCTGGTCTGGTTTTTCTCTCACAATTAGAATCATCCAAGATTTGACCTCTTGTGTCTGACCTTTTTCATTTACAAAGTGTTTTATGATTCATCCATGTTGTAGGACCTATCAGTATTGTATTCCTTTTGTGTGTGTGTGTGTGTGTGTGTGTGTGTGTGTATTTACCCATGAGCTATATTCTCCGTACTTTGTTCTTTTTCTTTTCTTTCTTTCTTTTTTTTTTTTTGTGGATTAGTATTTTATTATGTAAGAAATTTCTTTTAAAAAAGTTTTTAGTAGCTGGGCATGGTGGCGCATGCCTTTAATCCCAGCACTCAGGAGGCAGAGGCAGGTGGATCACTGAGTTTGAGGCCAGCCTAGTCTACAAAGTGAGTATAGGATAGCCAAGGCTACACAGACAAACCCTGTCTCAAAAAATCAAAAAAAAAAAAAAAAAGTTTTTAGTAATTCTCTGCTGAGTTAGTTTGAGGCCAAGCAGAGTAATCCTAGGCCAAGAGAGAAGCCAGATTGAACAAGTCAGCTGGGAGAAGAGTTTGAGTCACAACAGCTGAATTGAGGCAGCCAGCCCAGAGCTCAGAAAGAACAAGTAAGAGTGAGCTTATTCAACAGTAAGTCTCAGAGGCTGAAAACACTCTAGGCCTAGATTAGATTGTACAGAGGCTAGAAGCTTCCAGGACTAGGCCTAGGTTAGCAGAAGAAGGCAGTAAGCCTCCCAGACACAATTGAGCCAGAAGATTAAAAGTTACTTTTACAGTTCTGTGTGTGTGTGTGTGTGATCTCTCTGTCTCTGTCTCTCTCTCTGTCTTTGTCTCTCTGTCTCTGTCTCTCTCTCCCTCCCGCCCTCTCCCTTTCTTTCCCTCTCTCCTCTCCCTTCCTCCCTCTCTCTCCCTCTCTGCCCGAGGATCAGGATGTAGCTCTCAGTTACTACTCTTATTACATTTGTGATGCCATGCTCCTTGACATGACAATCATGGACTAAACCTCTGAAACTGTAAACCAGCCTCCAGTTAAATGTCTCCCTTTGTAAGAGTTGCCTTGGTCATGGTGTCTCTTCTGAGCAATAGAACAGCAACTAAGAATGAAGTTGGCACCATGAGTGGGGTATTACTGTGATAGGCCAGACCATGTTTTTGTTTAGAGAAATATGGAAGATTTTGGATTAGGAAATCAGTTGATACGGATGTGGTGGCACATGCCTTTAATCCCTGCACTCAGGAGGCAGAGGCAGGTGGATCGCTGTGAGTTGAGGCCAGCCTGGTCTACAAATCGAGTCCAGGACAGCCAAGGGTACACAGAGAAACCCTGTCTCAAAAAACCAAAAAAAAAAAAAAAAAAAAAAAAATCAATTGAAAGATTGAAGTGGGTTTAATGGGCCATTTTAGCAGGATCATGGAAGACAGTAGTGTGGAGAGCAATATAAATATTAACAGCTTGGCTCAAGAGGTTTCAAGGGGGAAGAATATTAATTGGCTTAGATACCATTCTTTGATATTTTGGCAAAGGATATGGCTTGCTTTTTTTTTTTTTTTTTTTTTTTTTGGCCTTTGTCTTAAAAAATCTGCCTGAGGCTAAATTGAAGAATTTTGGATTAATGGTATTGGAAGAGGAGATTTCAAGACATCCTAGTACTGCCATTGTCTTGTGGTTGTTAGTGGTCACTCTTATGCAGGTTTATAATGAAAAGATCAGTTAGACAAAGAGAAAAATGCACAGTTTGAAGAGAAAAGGAGCACCAGGAAATGTGATGTTAAGCCAAGTCCAGTGCTCAAGGAGATAAAAAAAAAGTTTAAAGAAAAGCCTGATGCTAAGGAGAATAAAGGGAGTAGTGACCTCAGGGCAAGACCCTACCCAGCTAAGCTTCTAACTTGTAGAAAGGAAGTAAAGAAAAACTTAAGCAGAGAGGAAAATCATCAACAACAGAAATTGGACACAGATATAAATGAAGGAGGGGGCAGTTTCCAGCTCCAGCAAGCAGATTAACTTAGCAGTTTTGGTCACATGGTTCTGACTTTAGAGTCAAGGATACAAAAAGGGGGTTGTGAAATCTCTCTGGGGCTAAGGAAAGTTGCTGAGGCTAGGTGTGTGTCAAGGATGTCCCTGCAAAGAGGCCCAATGTGATGTTGTGAAGGTGAAGCCTGGGTTGCCTTGGAGACCCCAAGATTTTGGAGATGCCAGAGCCACAGGAGACCCGCTGAAAGGAGCTGCAGCCTGGATGGGGAACTGGCCTGAGAGAGAGAAGTGTGTTGCAGTCAACAAAGCTGCTGAAAGCAGTTTGGCATCTGAAGAGTGCTTTGACATCAGACACATAGATGCAGAGTTTGGAGCTTGCCCAGCTGGTTTTCAGTCTTATTGGTCCACTATTTCCTCACTAAGTTCCTTTTCTTTTCTTTTGGAATGGTAATGTATATCCTGTGCCGTTATATGTTGGAAGTGTGTCGGCTGCTGCTGCTGCTGCTGCTGCTGCGTTTCCCCGCCAAGACATGTTCGGTTTTCCCTGTGTAGCCTTGGCTGTACTGGACTCACTTTGTAGACCAGGCTGGCCTCAAACTCACAGCGATCTGCCTGCCTCTGCCTCTTATGTGCTGAGATTAAAGGCATGCTTTTTAAAATTTGATTTTATGAGGATTGCAGCTAAGAGATTGTCGTGAGTCTAGAAGACTTTGAACTATGAACTTTGAGACTATGATAGACTTATGGGGACTTTTGAAATTGGATTGAATACATTTTTGCATTATGGGGACCAGGGATTGGAATGTGATAGCTTGAATAAGAAAGTGCCCTGCCCCAATAGGCTCACATATTTAAATGTTTAGTCGCCGGGGAGCTGCATTCTTTGAAAGGATGCCAGGCCCAGGCCCAGGCCCAGCCCAGTCCACCCTCCCTGCTTGAATTACATGCATGCTGCCATGTTCCTTGCCATGATGATAATGGACTAAACACCAAATAAATGCTTTCTTTTGTAAGAGTTAGATGGGTCAGAGTGTTTCTTCACAGAAATACACATGACTAGGACACAGGATATTGCTATTTAGTTCTGGCTGGCTTGGAACTTGTAACCTTTCTCCTGCCACTTCCTAGTGATTGCTTGTATTACAGACTTTTGCCCTCAACACACCACCTTCCACATTTTGGTCACTATTATACTGTAGATATTAACCTTCATGTCCAAAGACTGATTAATTTGCTTTTTGATTCAGAAAAGTGTCAAATAGCCCTATCTGGCTCAGAATGTAGGCTGGTCTTGAACTCATCACCTTGTCTTTGCTTCCTGTGCTGGCCTCATAGGCTTAAGTCAAAGATTCATCTGTTTGTAACTCTTGTGAGAACTGTTGTCAATTCTATGATGAGTTTTGGAGGAACTGACAAGCTTTTCCACACCGACTGTACCATTTTGTACTTCTGTGAGCAGCTGACAAAGGTTTTAATGTTTCTAAAATGCAAGAGTTCCAGAATGACCTGGGTGTGGTGGCACATGCCTTAATCCCAGCACTTGGGAGGCAGAGGCAGGCAGATCTCTGTGAGTTCGAGGCCAGCCTGGTCTACAAAGTGAGTCCAAGACAGCCAAGACTACACAGAGAAACCCTGTCTGGAGCAACAACAACAACAACAACAACAACAACAACAACAACAACAACAACACCTAAACAAAAGAACAGCAATGAACCCCGTCCCCCATACAACAACAAAGATCCAGATTGCTCACTACTCTGTATTTTTTCTGTTTTCTTTTTCTGGTATCTGGGAAGGGAACTTGGGTAGGATCCTATTAATGCGTCCTGGTAAACATCCTACCTCTAAGCTATATTTGCAGTCCCGTCCCCCTCTTTCTTTTTCTTTGAGATAGGGTTTTGCTATATAGCTGGGGCTGCCCTGGTATGTTCTGGGGCTTAGGCTGTTAAGACAACACTTCGGTCTCTTTAGTGCTTCGGTCGTAGGTGTGAACCAGGCTTGACTTTGTATTTTCTGTTTTAAAGGAATGTAGTCATGCCAGCTGTAGAGTGGGATCTCACTTTGCGTTTGCTTTGCAGATCTGTAATGATTAATGGTTTGGAACATCTTGCTATGTAGTCATTGGCCAGTTCCATGTCTATTCAAGTCCTTTACCAGTCTCCCTTAAAAAAAAAAAAAAAAAAAAAAAGGCTTTCCTGGAAGAGTGGGAGGAAGGCTAGAGGGAACGGGAGGGGTCAAGGACACCACAAGAAGACCTACATAGTCAACTAACCTGGGCCCAGGGGGCCTCACAGAGACTGAACCACCAACCAAAGAGCATGCATGGGCAGAACCTAGACCCCCTACACATATGGAGCAGATGTGCAGTTTGGTCACCATGTGGGTTACCTAACATTGGGAGTAGGGGCTGTCTCTGGCTCTGTGGCCTGCCTTTGGATCCCTTTCCCCTAGCTGGGCTGCCTTGTCTGGCCTCAGTGGGAGAAAGATGCTCTTAGTCCTGCTTTGACTTGAGGTGCCAGGGTGGGTTGGTACCCCTTAGGGGCCTCCCCTTCTCTGAGGAGAGGGGGAAGTAGGGATGGGGGGCATGAGGGTGGGGTTGGGAGGAGAGGAGGGAGGGGCCTGGGATCCTGCTGTAAAATGATTAACTAAATAAAAATTTAAAATACTTAAAAAAAAAAAAACCCACAAAGTGGAAAAGTTGCCCTTTCGTGGATAAATAATGAATGTGTCATCCATGATGGAATAAACTGACATCTTGCTGTGCTGAGTCACACAGGCGCTATCTATACAGAACACTCAATTGGCTGAACTTGACTGGAGTACTAGACAAAATCAAAACTGAGAAACATCCTTCAGCCAGAGCTAGATTCTTCAAAATAGCCACTGTTAGGTGGTTCATGCCTGTCTTTCTCTCATTTGAGAAGCTAAGGCAAGAGGCCTGCAGCAAATGTGCAATTAGATTAGCTTGTAAACTCAAGGCCAGCCTTATGGACACAGTGAAACCCAGTCTCAAACAAACCTGGGCTTTAAAAAAAAAAAAAAAAAAAAAGGCTTGGATACTAACAGTAAGTAATGACCTTGGGTTGGAAGAAAGTGTCACCAAATATTCCAATATTTTATTGGAATATTTCAGAAATGAGAACAATGGCGTATAAATTACACATGTATAGCATTGGATTTTCTGGGAATGACAATGACATTCTGATTATGTAGAAAAATATCTTTGTTCTTCGTAGATACGCATTGAATGTTTAGGGGTCGAGCGTAACAGTCTGCAAACTACTGAATGATTCAGCAAAATAAACCATGCACACACAACTGTGGGGGGAAAAAAAAACTAGTGAGTGTGTGCCAATAGTGCCAACCATGTATGTTGGGGCTTCTTTAGAGAAAGACTCAATGATACAGTTGTAACTGAATGATACAAAGAAGGACTGAATGCTCAGGACATGTGCCTTTGAAAGGCACTGTAATTGTTTAAAGAGACAAGAGAACACTGAGGTGGTAACTATGTGCCAGTGAGCTTGATTCACATCTTAGGTAGCCTGGGAAGGTGGAAAGAGAAGCCAGCTAGGCTTGAATACGGATCCGGGCTCATACCACTGTTTGACCTATTTAGGGTTCAGTTGCTCCATTGTAGGATTAAGAAAAATAAGTGCTCCGCATGATTGTTTTAAGCTCTCATCTCCTGGTATTTAGAAAACTGGGCTTCATGCGACAAACTTTCCTTTCAAGCTATGTACATCTTTTCCTTCATTAAACTCACGCAGCCCCGTGGGAGTAGGAAAAGAGGAAATCACTTCTCCAAGGTCATACAGACACTCAAGGACCCAGGTTTCCCAGCTCTTGGTCTTGTGCCCTTTCCACGCCTGCCGGAGAGGAGGAAGCGGCGCTCATGGGGGATGCAAGGATGTAGAAGCGCAAAGGGACAGAAGAGGCCCGGGGCGAGAGAGGTGGTAGGAGACCCACGAAGGCGCTGGCCAAGGAAGGGCACATGGAGAGGCGTGCGGCACGACCGGCCGGGGTGCGCAGTGGAGGGTGGGAGGAAGGGTCGCGAGGCTGGGCCTTCAGCCCAGGAACGGGCGGCCTGCGGCGGCGGCCCTAGGGCCAAGGTGGCGGAGGCGGGCTGCGGGAGGCATGGCGCGGGAGGCCGTGGGCGCGCGCGCGGGCCGCCTTTCCGCACAGGTGGGCTGCGGAGCCGGCGAGACTCGCAGAAGGGCGGCGGCCCAGGTCCGGACCCCTGCGCGCCGGAGGTGCGGAGGGGGGCGCGGAGGGGGCGGGGCCGCGGGGCGGGGCCGCGGGGGCGGGTCCCATTGGCCCCCGCGGGAGCGGCCGCGGCGGCGCAGGCGCGGTTCCCGCCTCCTCGGCCGGCGAACGAGTAGAGGCTGCATCCCGGTGCGGCTGGTTGTCGTGTCGCCACCGCCTCCACCGCGGAGCCCCCCCGCCCGGCTGCTCGGAGTCGGAATGAGCTCCAGGAAAGGTGAGCGGCGCGCGCTACCGCCCCCCCTCGCCCCTGCCGCCCGGCCTCGCGGCCCGCAGGCGGACGGCCCGACCGTTAATGTGTCTTCTCTCTCCACAGTGCTGGCCATTCAGGCCCGAAAGCGGAGGCCGAAAAGAGAGAAACATCCGAAAAAGTGAGTCCGCGCGGCGCTCGGTCCTGGCCCTGCCCCGCCCCGCCGAGGGTTGCTCGCGGCCGCGCAGCCACAGCTTCCCGGTCCCCGGGCCGCGGGCGGTGGGTCTCCCGGGACGCGGCGCCGGCTCTGCGTGCCCCGGCGGGGGAGGGGCTGGGGGAGGGGCGCGCGGCCACGGGTTCCGGAGCTGCGACCTGGCCAGGCGGCCTGCGAGCCGCCCGGGCTCTACGCTCGACCCTGCGCCTCGCGCCCCCGAACCTCATCCCGCGCCCTGGCCCCGGACCCCCAGCCCCTGATCCATGCCCGCGATCCGCACCCCAGTTCCTGCCCCGCACCGGTCTGATAGGGGGCACGGGAGGAAGGCGGCGGCGCGGTTGACACCTGGGCTGCGGGAGCCTGTGTGCACTGCCGCCTCTGCCTCCTCCCGGTCCCGCCTGGGCCATCCTGCTGAAAACCCGAGCTGCTTGTCAAGTGGTTTGGCCCCGGGCGTGTTCCTGGCGCGAGTTCAGCTCCCGGAGCAGTGCGTTTCGGCGCTCGGGTTTTTCATTCGAAACTTTCTGCTCGGGTCGAGCGTTACTTGCGTGCTGCGGCTGCGCCCGGGTCGCTCGCTGCAGCGGGCGGTGGGCGTGTGCGCGGGCGGGTCCCGCGTGGTGCTCGGGACTGGATCCATCGGCTAGTGAGTGATATTTTCAAATGGGCCAGCGCCAGCCACCTCCAGGCTGGACGTGCAGCCCCGTAGGGCGGCAGCTGCCAGAGCTGCCTTTCCCGGAGAGCTGGGTGTTCCGAGGCGACAGAGCGCCGCCGCGTGTTCCTTTTCCCACCTTTGATGGGGTTTTGCCTGACCAGTGTTCAACATCGTTGCCTCACATTGGTTACTTCGCTGTTCCTTTTGCTCCAGAAATTTGTGTGTGGTATCTTTGATAGTACGATAAACGACAGAATCGCCTTTAAAACTGGGAAATATTTGTCTATCTTTATTTTGCAAGGGGTGGGATGCCTCTCTCCTCTCCCAGTTGGTGGCGGTGGTTCTCATTACTCATATTGCCTTTAGCCGCAGCCTTGCGGATTTCCCACCCATTTGGTGGCATCTAGGAAAACAGGCAATCAACTGCTAGTTTGGAGGAATTTTACAACAAGATCGTCTTCATTCAAAATTGAATGTAACCTGACTGTATTTATAGGACTTCCTAAGATAAAATCTCTTCTCGGGAGTCAAAAAGATTCGAAAAACTGGAAGGTAAAAATTAAAAAAGAAAAAAAAAAGTTTATTATTTTGTGTGTCCCCTGTGGAAGTCTAGGAACAACTCTGACCCTGGCTGCGGAGGCTGAGCAGGATCTGGCCTGGCTGACGCGCAGATGGGAGCTACCTGGGAATGCCGGGTCTGTAGGTTTAAAAAATAAAACCGAAAACAGACCGGGGATCAAACTTCAGTTGTCTGGCCTGGTGATAAGCACCTTTACCCTCTGAACCATCTCCCGGGCTCAGATATCAGATATGGATATCTAAATTTTGAAACTGAATGTAGGCTTCTGATAGTTTAGGATGCTTTTAAACTATTGCTTTTTCCAAGCAGTAAGGGCACAAGCCTTTTAATCCTTGCATTCGGGAGGCAGAGGAAGGTGGATCTCTGGGAGTTCGAGGCCAGCCTGATCTTCAGAGTGAGTTCCAGGGCTACACAGAAGCACTATCTCAAAAACCAAAACCAAAACCAAACCAAACCAAAAAGCACCACCACCACCACCACTAAAATAAAATAGTGCTATCCTGAGGCTGAGAGATAGCTCAGTGGTTAAGAGTGCTTCTTGCTCTTGCAGAGGAAGCTTGTTTGGTCCCCAGCATCCAAATGATGGTTCACAACCACCTGTGTCTCCAGTTCCAGGGGATCTGATGCCTTTAGATCTGTGGGCACCTGTGATTGATATATATATATATATATTCAAAACCCATACAAATAAACCTTAAACCATATTTTTAAGTAGTGCTAACTCAAGCTAATCAGAACATTTTTTTTCTTTTTCTTTCTTTCTTTTTTTTGTGAACCACTGAAATTTAGCAGATATCTGAACAAGTGCTTGGGTTTAATTGTAGCTTTCAGTTCAAAGCATTGATTTATTTACTTCCACATAGCTCATAATGCTCAGAAACAAAAAGGATCCAGGAAGTGATGTCCTATGCCTGAAACCTAGCACTCAGAGGGGGCAGAGGCTGGTGGATTTCTGAGTTCAAGGCCAGCCTGGTTTCAGGATGGTTAGGGCTACCCAGAGAAACCTGTCTTAAAAAACAACAACAAAACAAAACCCAAAACAAAAACAAAAAACAAATAAAGAGAAAAAGGAGTTGAGAAAGCGTGGCTCTACTTTTTAGGATAGCTATTTTTCTGTGTATAAATACACATTTATCTGTGAGCATACTATATGTTCACATAGGAGAAAATGATTTTTGGTTGAGTAAGCATATATCATATATTTCATTTTTTTTTGTTTCAGAGTCTGACTTTCATAATGGTCAAGGGTCTTTACTCTGCTTAAGTTTGGATTTGTGGTATGTGAAGAATTAGGAATATCCACATACTTAGTCTAATCTTTGTTTTGTTTGGTTTTTTGAGTTGGGGGTTGCTCTGTTTAGTTCTGCTTGTCCTAGAATTCACTCTGTGGACCAGGCTTGCCTCAAACTTAGAGAGATCCATCTGCCTCCCAAGTGTTGGGATTAGAAACGCATGGTACCTCGGCCAGGAATTTATCTAGCCTTATATCACTTAGCCAGTCTCTTCCATTGTGTAGTGTGTTTGAAGGAACAAAAAACAGTTTATGATGGGATGAACTGGCTTGATATGAAAGGTGTTATCAGTAAGAACCCAATCAAATAAGTGATTGTGGTGAGTTTTCACTTTGTTTTTGGAATCAAGACATTTAAAATAATTGATATAATAAAGTATATGTGTTCAACATATATTTGTGTGCCTTAGAAGACCATGAGAGAGCTTTATACAAGATGTATGATTTTTCACTTAGGTTTTTTGAATCAAGATATTTAAAATAATCGATGGATGTAATTGCTCATGTGTTCAACATACATTTGTGCGCCTTAGAAGATGATGCTTTGCACGTGACAGTGATACCCTGTGAAGCTTAACATCTGGAGGTTTTTCTTTTCTTCTTTTTTTTTTTTGGCTTGGTTGGTTGGTTTTTTGAGACAGGGTTTCTCCGTGTAGCTCTAGCTGTCCTCAAACTCACTTTGTGGCCTCAAACTCACAGAGATCCATCTGCCTCCCAAGTACTAGGATTAAAGTTGTGTGCCACTACTGCCCAGCAAAATGTGGAGGCTTGAACAGAGCCAGGAAGGTAATTTTAGATTGTGCTAAGGAACAGGGCAAAAACATGGGACAACTTTGTACCAGTCTAATAGTGACTAATACTAATAAGATGACATCCGCCAGTCACTGCTGTTTGCATGCATTTCTACATAGTGACGCACTGTGAGGTGGACGCTGCTCTTCATCGCTTTCAGATAAGAAGCAGGGACACAGCAGATAACAAGCTAGCTGTTAGCTGAGTCTAGGCAGCCAGGGTCCAGAGGCTACGTCAACTTTGAGGAAGTGATGTTTGACAGAAACTAGGATGAGGAGAGGAAGGAGTGGACTGGGGCTGTATGATGAACCCAAAGGTCAGGGTGGTTAGGCGGTGGGTTCAGAGGTGGCTCCGAGGCAGGTGTGGCTCACATAGGCCGTGTAGGCCATTGGAGGCTTATGTCTGGGCAGGATGGTGTCATTCCTCCCTGAAGAACATTGGCCGAGTGTGGGAGTGAGAACAGCGAGCGTGTCAAAATGGACATGCTCAGCAAGCACCTGCGCTCTAGGTTCAAGGAATGGCACTGGGCCTGGGGGCTTGAGGTTTGCTTCATTTCACAGGCAGCTCCGACAGGTTAGTCACCTGCTTTGTTTGGATCAATATTCAAGTGTCCTGACAGCGAGTGTTTTTGTCTTTTAAGTCCAGGGGAGACTAATCTGTGGAGTGACTGGCAAACTTGAGTGACGTGATGGGATCTACTTTTGTCATCACTTCCTTGTTATATGCAAACTGACTTTTCATTACTTTCAGTTCATTTATTAAATGACTTGACTTGAGCTCCCCTCCCGGTGTGTTTATATAGTGTAGCTGGTATCAGAATTGAGGTCCTTTTGCACCAACCTCCATCCTGAAGGACTTGAGGTGGGATACCATCCTGTGGTAAGAGCTTACTTTTTTTTAGTACTTTAGGTTTGTAGTTATCGGGAATATTTTCTGCTTAGTGTACTTTGCTTCTTATTAATTTTAGTGTTTGAGAGTGTAAGTGCCATCACTGTATTCTCATTCAACCATTACGTTGATTTAGCCCCCCACTCCCTTTCTTTTTTTGGGCAGGGTCTCCATGACATAATCCTCCTGCCTCAGCCTGGATATTGTTGGGATTACAGGTATGCACTGTCGTATTTCAATCATGAGTTTTCTGTGTAAGCTGTATCTCATACACATAATTTTGCCTTAGGTCATTTATATATGTAAGTAATTAAAAAATTTTCTTTGTGATGGTCTTATATAATTTGACTAGCCTTAAACTCACTATACAGTCAGTATTGATCCTCCTTCCAAGGACTGGAATCACAAAACTCATACCAAGATGTCTGTCTTGTCTCTGATATTTGTTAATATTTTTGGAGGGGGCACTGGGAGCAAGCTGCAGAGGTTCATGAGTGGTGGGCACATGCCTAACAATGACTGTGTGCCCAGTCACATGACTTACTGAGACAGAATTTAAAAATATAAACATTTTCTTTTAGAGATCTGGGTGTGGTGGTGTACTTTCATAGGCACAGTTGCTTGTGGAGGCCGAGACAGGAGGATTTCTTAAACCCTGATGTATACGGTCATCCTGGGAAGCAGGGAGATCTGATCTTAAGAACATGGCTTTTGTTTTTTAATGATTTTTCTGCGAGAGATGGAACCCAGGGCCTCACTTGCCCTGATCTGTGGTCCTTTTGTACAAGGTAGTATAGCCACGGTGAATGTCAATACATGGCTTTGTCTTGGGTTTCTTTCTTTTAGCATGCTTTCAAGGCTCATCCATGTTTTAGCCTGTATTGGCATTGCATTTGTTTATATTTCCAAGTAACATTCCATTATATTGATTGGATTTTATTTATCCACTCAACCATTATTGGGCGTGTGGGCAGTTTCTGATTAGGGCCTACACATGATTTCTAAACTTCAAAACTCTTTGGAACAGTTCATTTGAAATAATTTGACTCATAAACTGATTTTTAAAATACTGGAGTTGTCTGTATAACAATCATTTGCCTCTGTTCCACAAAACCATAGGATAGTGCCAAACTAGGAAGTTGACACTGAATACACACACACACACACACACACACACACACACACACACACACACACCTACCTATGTTAGGAATTCAAACCCCAACTGAGCAATCTTTCCAGCCTATACAAAATACTCTAAAGAAAATCTACTTGGGAGCTGGGCTAGCTTTTCCGAGGCAGTGGAGGATGTATTTTAGGCCAACAGGCTTTTAATGAGGCATTGTCTTATTTAAAATATGCAAACAAATGACAACAATAAAAAATATTTGGCTTTCACTAGTTGTTAAGTGCATCTTTCCTGCTGTAGTGCTATCATATTTTAGCACTTGTTTGGATTTGTGTAACTACCATAAGCAATATGCAGAACTGTTGCATCACAGCTAACCTCCTGTTACTCCTGTTCCCACACAGTCCCTGTGAGCACTAATGGTTTTGACACTTTGAGAATGTTGGTAAACAAAGCTATACACTATCAATATGTAACTTTTTGACATGTCTTTGTTGTTGTAACAGGGTCTCCCCGTTTAGTCCTTGGTCACCTGGAACTTGCTATGTGTACTGGGCTTGTCTGGAACTCCAGGGGACCTACCTGTCTTTGCCTCCAGGGATTAAAGGTGTATACCACCAAGCAGAGCCTTCTCTGCATGTCTTTGAGGTTCTTTCACAGTGTTGCCTGCATCATAGTTGTAGCTCCTCCTTTGTTTGTGGATGCTTGGCATGAAAGCAGAGTCTTAGCTTGCTAACAAAGCATCACACACCCTTTTGCCCACCCCCCACCCTTACTGTTGAGACAGGTTTCCTGTCACTTAGACTGTTCCTGATCTTCTGCCTCTGGTTTTGGAGTGCTGGGATTAAAGGCACAAGCTGACTTTTCTCTTTAGAACTAGGTAAGCACTTAACAACTGAGTTCTCTCCTCAGCCCTTACATTTATTTAAAAATTATTAGTGCACACCTTTAATCCCAGCACTCAGGAGTCAGAGACAGAACATCTTTGTGAGTTCAAGGCCAGAGACTTTGTCTCAAAAAATATTACTTGTGTATGTGTGTCTGCATGTCTGCATGATGTATATGTGTACAATTGGACCATGGTGCATGTGGAGATTAGAGAAAAACTGTGGAGTTGCTCTTTCAGACCTTTATGTGAGATCTGGGGAATTGAACTCAGGTCACTGGGCTTTTACAATAAGCACCTTTAATTTTACCTTAAAAAATTTATGTGTGTGTGTGTGTGTGTGTATGTGTATGTGTGTGTGTATGTGTATGTTGTGTGTGTATGTTTGTATGTCCACTGCATGCATACCTGAGCTCATGGACATCAGAAGAAGATGTTGGGATCCTCTGGAACTGGACGTAGATGCTTGTGGGTTCTGGGAACTGAGCCTGGGTCCTCTGCAGGCATAGTAAACTACTAAGCCATCTATTCAGCCCCCTAAGTTTACCTTTTAGAGAGCTGTATAAAGGCTGGAGAGATGGCTCAGCAGTTAAGAGCTCTGGGTGTTCTTTCAGAGGACCCAGGTCCATTTCCTAGCACCAATTATGGTGCCTTACAACTGTCTAACTCCAGTCACAAGAGATGTGACACTGTTTTCTGTAACTCTAGTTATAAGAGGTGTGACACTGTTTTCTGGCCTCTGTGGGCACTGCAGATGTGGTGTGGAGACATACAGGCAAAGAAAATACTCATACACATAAAACAAAAAAGGTTTTTTTCTTTTAAGCTAAAAAAATAAAAAAAAGTTGTATGTAGTAATGACACACCATGTCAGATATCAGTGTTTCAGTGTTATATAGATTGTGTATGTTAAAATCATATTTAAATGTATCTTTTTATTTTTTGAGACAGTGTTTTTCTGTGAAGCCTGGCTGTTCTGGACTCACTTTGTAGACCAGGCTGGCTTGGAACTCAAAGATCTGCCTGCTCTGCCTCCCAAGTGCTGGCATTAAAGTGTGCACACCCCACTCAATATATCTACTTTCTTTATATTTACTTAAACATTTATCATTAAAAAATTTTTTATTTATTATGTATACAGTGTTCTACCCACACACCAGAAGAGGGCACCAGATCTCATTATAGATGGTTGTGAGCCACCATGTAGTTTCTGGGAATTGAACTCAGGACCTCTGGAATAGTAGCCAGGGCTCTTAACCTCAGAGCCATCTCTCCAGCTCCCCCATTTGTCATTTTTGTTACTGTAAAATATTCAAAATGTCCCTAGCTCTTGGAAGTGTACCACACTTTATATTTATTTCTGTATCATTGTCCATAGCATGCATGAGGCTTGTGGTCTCAAGAGTGTCTTAGTACCTCTAGCCTGGCTTTGTATCTTCTGTAACCACCCCTGCCCTCCTAGGCACCTGGTAACCCTTCATTCTGTTCTCAGCTTTGTGAGATCAACTGTGAGCAAGATTACCAAGTGCGTGTCTTAGTGTGCTCGGCAGAGTTCACGTGCTGATCTCCAGTTCCATCTATTTTGTTGCAGATGACAGGGTTTTTATGACAGTATTATTCTACTGTGTATATGTACATTTTCTTCAGTCCTTCTTCAGTTGGATGGACAACTAGGTTGTTTTCATTCTGAGCAGCCGTTATGAGTAGTGCTTCAGTAAACAGGAATGCAGATGTTTTGGACGTAATGATTTAATTTTTTGGATAAATAAGCAGTAGTAGGATTGCTGGATCATATATCATACTTCTAGTTCAGGGATGGAGAGATGGCTCACCCATTAAAGGCTAGGTCTACGACCAAAAATAGTTCTAGTTCAACTATTTTGAAGACCCTTCATATTATTTTCCATGCCTATACTAATGTTTATTCTCCCAGGGGGCAAGGGCGCAAGGGGTCCTTTTTCTGTACTCTTTTTTTTATTTTTTATTTTTCCGAGACAGGGTTTGTCAGTGTAGCCTTGACTGTCCTGGACTCTTTGTAGACCAGGCTGGCCTCGAACCCACAGCAATCTATCTGCCTCTGCCTCCTAAGGGCTGGGATTAAAGGCGTATGCTACCACTTGCATCTGTTACTGTTAGTTTTTTTCCTTTTAAGATTTACTTTATTGTCTGTGTATGACTTTTGCCTGCATGTATATATGTTTACCACATGTATGCCTGGTGCCTGGGATGTCAGGACGGAGCACTGGCCACCCTGAACTGGAGTTATAGACAGTTGTGGACTGCCACATGTGTGTTGGGAATCAAACCTCAACTTTCTGAAAGAATAACAAATGCTTTTAACTACTGAGCAGGAATCTCCAGTCCTCTCTTTTTGGGCCAGGCATGATGGTGCATGCCTTTAATTCCAGCACTTAAGAGGCAGAGGCAGGGCAGATTTCAAGGCCAGCCTAGTCTATAGAGCTAGTTCCAGGACAGCCAGGGCTGGCTATGATATAGAGAAACCCTGTCTCAGAAAGTAAAACAAACAAACCCATTAGTTTTGTCGGTTTTGAACTTCATATAAATGAAATCACATAGTATATACCTGCTCCGTCAGTCTGTTTTTCGGACTTGTCCATGTTGTATAGACCAAGTAGTTCCATTAATTAATTAATTTTTATTGCTTCCATTGAGTAAATATGCCACATTTTGCTTATTCTTTCATTAATGCACATACTGTCTTGTTAAAGTAGTCCTCATCCTCTCCTAGAGTAAAAAGTTATTTTCTGGCAGTGTAAATATTTCCCTAGATTTTCAGTAGATTTAAAGAATTATTGTTCTTAGGGTGGAGAGATGTCTCAGTAGTTAAGAGCCCTGGCTTCTTTCTCTTCCAGAGGACCCAGGTTTAATTCTCAGCACCCACATGGCAGCTCACATAGGAAACCTTAGACCTGAGACCATTCTTCCTCCCCCTCTGTAACTCCAGTTCCAAGAGATCAGACACTCTTACATAGATATACATGCAGGGAGAACAAGCAAACAAAATGCTTTTTCATTAGATATATATTGTGCATATCATTCTTAACACATTATGAATATGATTTGTAATCTAAAAATATACTGGAAACCAACAGAGTGCTCCAACTGGCTCTTGAAGAACCAATAATAGTAATAACTACAATAAAAGAAGGCAGAGCTTGAGCCTTTCAGCAGAAACAGCACCGAGTGGGTGTCAGCATATGGAGGTATACAATGGCATGTCTGTAGTCCTGGAATGTTAAGTGGTTAGTGAGGTTGGGGTGTAGGGTGTGGTAAGCAGTGAGTAGGGGTGCTGATGAGGTCACACAAGGAGTTGGAGATCACATGTGTGCCAGATTGACATTTTAGAGTTTTCTAGCTTGTAAGTGGAGTGGGATTTAGTGGCCCGGAGCCTCACTGGGAGGCCGGCAGAAGACTTGGAGAGATGCTGTAATCGATGCCCAGTGTAATGTGGGGGGCCAGAGGGAGGGTACGGGGATGTGTGCTGGCTCCCTCGTTAGCAAATTTTGTGGATGCTCTTAGATATCTCTCACCTCCGTGGTTGCTGAGTGCTGGGAGAAGTTACTAACGGCTTTCCTGAACTGTTGGGAACTCTTTTTGTGACTGACAGTTCGACACCTGTTCAGAGTTTTTAACTGCAGAGCTGTTCTGCCAAGCTGTGTCATTAGAGCTGGTGGGGAGCTGACAGTGGCTCCTAGCTGAAGAAAAGGCTGCAGGGGTTGAGGGGTTGGTTACAGGAGGTGCTTGAGAGGCCAGAAAACCAAGAGAAAGTTGTTTCACAGAATCATATCTTGTAATGTTTTCGGATGGAGTATTTTTGCATATTTCTCTTTACTTATTTTCAAATCTCAAATTTTTATTTGCCCCTTGGTTTGGAATAGGCCAAATTCGTACATTAAGGATGCCTGATATCTTGAATTGAAAGCATATTTAGAAAAAGGACTTAAAAAAAAAAAAGAAAAAGGACTTTTTTCTTGGTCTAAAAATAACATGTAGCAAAACCCCTCACAGAACATGTACCATCATTATATATGTATATAGTGTATATAATGTATATACATATACACTATCTTCTTATATATACACACATGGAAACATACATACATATCTAGGTATTAGTATGTGTTTATGTGGGACTGCAAATGTATGTGTGGGGCAGAGGACAACCTTAGGTGTTCCTTGGGAGCCAACCACCTTGTTTTGTTTTTGGACAGTCTCTCACTGAGCTAGAAGTCACCAAGAAGATGAGACTGGCAGACCAAGGAGCTCCAGGGATGTGTCTCCTCCCTAGCACTGCAACTGTAGCACTGCTCCAGGCTCCTTTAAAAAAGGGTCCTGATTTGGATGTACCTCCTCATGCTTGCTTACTGAGATGTCTTCCATCAAGATATATATTTTACATATTTCTTTCTGCCCCATGCTATTTGTTACTTTGTTGTGTTTACTATGCTGCCCTGGCTGGCCTGGCCTTGCTGTGTAGGTCAGGCTGGCCTCAGGCTCACAGAGATCTCTTTGTCTGCATGTGATGGCTGATCTTGGTTGCCATCTTGACTATGTCTGGAATCAACTGAAGCCCAAGCAGCTAGGCAGGCAGTGAGGGATTTTCTTAATTGATCATTTGAGGTGGGAAAGACCCACCCTGAATTCGGGCCACGCCTTCTGGTGGCAACTCATATAAAAGACACGGAAGAAGGAAGTGTCATTTTGCCTGGTTGCCCTCTGCTGGTAACTTCATCTATCCCTTGCTGAGGCATTTCGTCACTGCATTAGAACTGATTTCCTCATTCTCCCAAAGGTAGACTGAAGAGCAGCAACTCTCCGTGAGTGTTCCAGGACTCCAGCACCAGACACCACTGCTGAGACCTCCAGCATCGTGGACTGAACAACTGTGTGATTCTTAGCTTTTCTGTCATGAGACAGCTGCTGTTGGTTGTGGGTCAGCTGTGGTTGGATACACAGACCACCGCCTGTAAGCCACTCTGATAAATCCCCCTTAATAGAGATGCATGGATGGATTCATTGCATCAGTTCCCCTTCTTTAGAGAACCCTGATGAATGAGCCCCCCTTCCTGAGTGCTGGTGTTGAAGGCTTACTCTACTGAGCTTTGCGTATTTATTCTCTATGAGCTTATATACTATCTTCCTGTTTTACATTTGCTAACGTAATTTCTTTGTCCTTAAAATTTTTATAAATTGAGGCCCAGCCTCGAGACCCTTATGTTGCATGGGACTATACTGTGCAGTGTACATGTATGAATATATACACATACACATAATGGTAGCGGGGTGGGCAGATATATTCTCTTGGTTTTTTTGTTTCTTCTAAGAAAGAGTCTTACTATATGGCCCTGGATCTCTGGGAACTCACTATCAGACCAGGCTGATCTTGAACTCATGGAGATCTACTTGCCTCTGCCCCTCAAGTGTTGGGATTAAAGCTGTGTATTACTACCCCAACCAAAAGTACAGCGTGTGTGTGTGTGTGTGTGTGTGTGTGTGTGTGTGTGTATAGAAAAAAGTTAATATTTAGAAAGTTTGGAAAAGAAGTAATTTGTGTAACAGCCCTGGCTGTCCTTCAGCTCACTTTGTAGACCGGGCTGGTAACCGCGCAGATCTGCCTGTTCAGCTTCCCAAGTGCCACCACTCCCAGCTGGAAGTGGGCTTTTTTACCTTGGCTTTCATATCTTTAGTTACTTTACATTTTAAAATCATTCTTTATAGGTGTTCAAGCCTTCATCCTAAAATATAGCCTAACAAACTCTGTCTGTGAATAAGGAGATTATAAACTGGACATGGTGACACAGACCTTTAATCTCGGCACTCAGGAAGCAGGGTCAGGCAGATCTCTAGAGTGAGTTTCAGGACAGCCAGAGCAACATGAAGAGGCCTGGAAGTGGCACTATTATTTCTGTGGTGTTTCTGTTGTTTAGGAATTTTCAGAGTGGGGAGAAAGGAAAGTTTTAGTATCAAGATAAAAATTTCTCCTTTCCCATGGCCATATCTTTTTGTTTTGGCCAGCTTTTTTTCTTTTCTTTTTCCTGTTTTCTTTTCCTGAGCGGGCTTTATGTTATTCAATCTGTCCTTAAAAGTAGATATGGATGACCTTGAACTTCTAATCTTCCTGCCTCCCCTCTGAGGTGTTGAATTACAGGTGTATACCACCACTGTGCCTGGGCTGGCTGCTTTAATTTTTTTTTTTCTTATAACTTCTGTATGTTATTTAAGGCCTGTGTCATCTAAACATAAGTTCAAAAAGTAAATTAGAGCAACACAACAACAGATGTAGAAGTCATGAAGCAATGTTTATTGTTCCCAGCAGGAGGCATCTAGAGTGACAGGGCAAGGAGGCAAGCTGGGATAAAAAGGACGGTGAGTCTATTGTCTAGTCATGTGTAGGAAAAGGATCCAAAGGCAAATACATATTTTGGACACATGTATTGGTGTCGCTTGTTTTATGTAGTAAATGCAATATTGTCAAGATTGAAATGTGATATCTTGGATAAGAAATTGTAGTGTAGCCAACATTTAAAAACAAATTATGGTGGGGCATGTGGCGCATACTTTTAATACCAGCACTCAGAGATTGAGGCAGGCAGATCTCTTTGAGTTCGAGGCCAGCCTGGTCTACAGAGTAAGTTCCAGGACAGCCAGGGCTACACAGAGAAACCTTGATGGGGTCGGGGTGGAGGAGTAAGTCAGTCAATTGATCAAAACCAAATCATGGTATATTCCAGTGCATGGCTGGAGTGTATTAGTGTTAGAGTGCTTGCTTAGCAGCAGTCCAGCAGTGGAGAAAAAGATTTCTTACTTGGTTGAAGTGTGGCTTTGGTTTTCAAAAAGTGATGAACACATGGACCTCCTGGCCCTGGTGTCTTTACAGTCTACTTGGTCTTTTTCTTCTCTCTACTTGCTACTATTGTATTTTCCAAAGGCCATGGAACTCTCCAGTGAAGGAGATATCACCATGACCTTTTAACCTAAGGCTCAAAATACTTTGAAAATAACCTTATTCTCTCTTTGGCTTGATACAAAGTTAACTGTGAAAAATCAAATAAGGGTTGAACATGCCTTAGTTTTGAGATGAGTATGTATGACATGGGCAATATATGAAATTGTTATTCCCCTCTGAAATGTCAAATATCAAATATCACATCTTAATATAAATAACAGCTAATAGGCTCAGTGAGCATTTATGGAACACTTGCTATGTGCTAGATGAACGAAAACATGAGGACATGACTGCTCCCAGGTATGGTTAAAGAGAAGGCTTACTATAGATGGGAGGGACAGAACAGCCAGAGGCATCTGGAGAGTCCGGACCATGAGACATGGGGTTGGGAGAGAGGGAGAGAGGAAGTGAAAAGAGAGGATGGGGTGGGGCTACAAGAGGAGCTGAGGACGAAGAGAGCCAGGATGGTGATTTCAAGTCCAGCCTAGGCTATGCAGTGAATTCTAGACCAGCCAGGGTCACAGAGCAAAACCCTGTTTCAAAAAACAAAGCACAACAAAGTAGGAGCAAGAGTGAGCTACTGGCTTTAGAAGCCCCTGTGCAGTGTGTTCAAGGCTCTAGGCTCAGTGTCTAACGTGCACATACACAGGGAGAAAGAGAAAAGAGAAGGGAAGGGCTGTTGTCTGTAATTTTACTTATTCAAGTTAGACTGACTTGTTTTTTCTACTAAAACCTAGAAGGGCAGCATTGCCTACAGTAGCCAGATAGAAGCCACCCACTTACCTGCCAACAAGGAATGGCCTGTCACAATGGGTTATTATTCTTCAAGAAAAAGAATGAAATGCTACAACATGGACACACTTTGAAAAAAAAATGCTAAGTGGGGGCTGGAGAGGTGGTTAAGAGCACTGCTCTTTCAGAGCACTGCGGTTCAGTTCCCAGCACTCCCACGGCAGCTCACAACTATGTGTAACTCAAGCTCCAGGAGATCTGACACCCTCACAAAGGCATACATGCAGACAAAGCACCTGTGGATGTAAAGTAAAAATAAAGTTAAAAGATGCTTAATAAAAAAAGCCAGTCGTACAATATAACATTTTATATGAGTCTAGTCTATGTAAAATGTCCAGAGGTGAATAAATAGACTGTTGCTGCCTACCTAGGCTTGACAGGGAGTTGGGGAGTGAGAAATGAGGGTTGTTTTTGTCTTTGTTTTGTTTTTTAAGATAAGGTCTCTTGTAGACCACGGTGACCTCACTCTTACGGTATACACGAGACAGGCCTCTCACTCCCAAGTGCTGCCATTATAGCCTTGTACTGTACCACACCTGGCTTTTGTCTTTTTTTTTTTTTTTCTTCAGATATTTTTATTTAATTTACGTGCATTGGTGTGAGGGTGTCAGATCTTGGAGTTACAGACAGTTGTGAGCTGCCATGTGGGTGCTGGGAATTGAACCCGGGACCTTTGGAAGAGCAGACAGTACTCTTAACCACTGAGCCAACTCTCCAACCCCGGCTTTTGTCTTTTTGAGACAGGGTCTCACACTGAAAGCCAGCCAGCCTGGAACTCATGCTGTGTTCTATGCTGGGATTCTAGGCATGAGTTAGCATGCTTGGCTGATTAATGATTGTCCATGGCGAAATAGTCCTTTTTGGGATGATGAAAATATTCTAAATTTGATTAGGATGATGTTTATAGAAACATTTTGCTTGTTTCTGTGTTTTTGGTTTTTTGAGACGGTCTCATTATGTAGCCCTGGCTGTCTTGGAGCTTCATAGACCAGGCTGGCCTCGAACTGAAGAGATCTGCCTGCCTCTGCCTCCCTGAGTGCTGGGATTACAGGTGTGCACCACTGTACCTGGCTGTAGAAGTTGTTGAATATACTGAACATTATTAAACTATATTCTTCAAATGGATGAATTTTATGCATAATATAGCTCATGAAAGTGTTAAAAAAGCAAAGAATTAAATAGCACTTCTCATCTTAGAGCTGAGAAACTAAAGCATGTCAGTGTTAAGCAGCACACTCATTACTGAGGTGTCGTAGGTTTTAGAGACTGGGTTCAAAATTACAGGTGTGCTATACTGCAGTATACTGACTTTAAAGATAAGTAGGTCTTTCCTATGGCACCTGTGGGTTGGGAGTTCCCTAGCAATTACTTGACCTAAGCTTCATGCTGCTGCTGAGAAGCTGAACCTCATCTAACAGTGACTCAGTCATGGCCCAGCTACTGGCAGTGAGGGATTTATGACCTGTTCAAAGATGAGTGTCTGACAAGTAGCCTGGGCTGTCTGTGGCACCACCGTGGCACTGTCACACTAGTACTGCATTTTTCAGGGCTGGCTGCTCTGCTGCGGGCTGAAGTGCACTTCTCCCTGCTGGCCAGGATCAAAGGTTCCCTTTCTCTTTGGACTGATTAGAGTGCTCCTGTGCACCCAGTCTTCAGCAGAAGGTGGAAATGAGTTTTCCAATGGGCGTTACCGTTAGGTCTTTTAAAATGAGATTGCTGATACCAAATGGCAGTGGACGGGTATTCCAAAACCCTCTGATGAGACCACCATGTGCGGGCAAAAGCGGACTGGAAGGCAGGTCTGGTGAGATGCTGTTTTGGTGGGACACAAGTCAGTGGCTGCCTGGGCATGCTGGTGAACAGCAGAACACTGGAGGGCAGCAGTGATTCTTCAGGGAGCCCTTCCCTCCCCAGAATAAATGAGGGGTCTCAGATGGTCATGGTGGGGGAGTGGAGTGAGCGAGTGCCAAGCACTTACTTGGGAGTCAGGGACATTATAACCTTGGGCAGTGGGAGGCTTTCCAGGGTGAGTGTGTTTGACTTGCTGGGGCCAGGGACTCAGAATCCTTGATCAGGGAGACCTTTTTAGCAATCGTTTTTGCTCAGTCCGTGCTTTGTCATTCTTTTGACAATGTCTTTCACAGAGGAGACATTTGTAGTCTTAGTGAAGTCCCTTTTACTCCTTTGAGTTATGTCTTTGGTGTTGTATATAGATTCTAGAAAGTCACTACCATGCTTGAGGCCTCAGACTTTCTCTGGTGTTATTTCTGGGAGCTGTGTATTTTGCATTTAGGTCTATGACATTTTGAGTTAGTTTTTTGAGGGTGTAAGGCTCACCTAATTGTTTTGTTTGTGAATGCTCAGTTGCCAAGCACCTTTGTGCTGTGTCTGTTGATATGAGTCTCTTCTTGGGCTTTCTGTACTGTTCCACTGGTCTGTCAGTTCCTTTGCTGTTACCATACTGTTCAGATTTCTGTAGTTTTAGAGGAAGTCTTTAAACTGGATAGAATCATTTCCCCAACTTTTTGCCCCTCTTTTAATGTATTTTAATATAAAACTTATAGGAATACCCCAAAAGACAGCCAACATTAAAAGCTCCTATTTGCTTATAGGACAACTCAGAAAAGTATAGTGAATGCATGGGATGTTTTCTATGATGAAAATGCTACAAACATTTCATTCCTGTCAGTAAGAAATGTACTGTTTTAATTTAAGAATTATGGGCTGGTGAGATGGCACAGTGGTTAAGAGCACTGGCTGCTCTTTCCAAAGACCTGGGTTCAATTCCCAGCATTCACATGGCAGCTCATAACCTTCTGGAACTGCAGTCCCAAGAGACCTGATGCCCTCTTCTGGTCTCCTTGGGCATTTGTAAGGTACACAGATACACATTCAGGGAAAGCACCTATATACATTAAAAAAAAAAAAAATTAAAAAAAAAATTAAGTTGATGTGTGTGCACATGTATCGGTGATTATGCACTCATGCATATATATGCTTTTGCATCTGAGTGCAATGGTGCATGTGTGGTGCATATGTGGAGGTCAGAGAACAACTTGTAGGGAACTCACCGTGTAGAACTAGGTTGGTCCCAGATTCACAGAGATCAGATTACCTCTGCCTCCTAACACTGGGATTAAAGGCCTGTGTCACCGCGCCTGACCCAAGTGACTTTTAATATAGTATTTTTATTTTTTGATAATTTTATACATATATGAAATGTATTTTGATCCTGTTCACCCTCTCTACCCCTCCCAGATGCACTCCTCCAACTTGATGTTCTCCTGTCCAGTCTGCTCTTTGAGACAGGATGTCTGTATAGCTCTGCCTTTCCTGGAACTCACAGAGATCCACCTGGAAAAAAGGCTTGCACCACCACACTCTGTCTTTTTGTTTTGATTTTTTGATTTTTGAGATAAGTTCCTGGCTGTCCGGGAACTCCTTTGTAGACCAAGCTGGCCTCGAACTCATGGAGATCATCTTACCTTTGCCTCCCAAGTGCTAGGATTAAAGGTGTGCATCCACATGCCCAGCCACACCCTGTCTTTTAAAAAATAACAGAGTCCAGTAATTTATGCTACTTATAAGCTCGTGGGTATGGGGTCTGGTGTCCTCTATTGGAGGGTAGTCAAGGAAAACTGGGTCTCCTTCCCACAGCACGGTGAGCTCCTTGCCTGTGGGTGGTGACCGTGAGCCCTCCTAATGCTGGCGTGGTCATTGGCTTGGCTGTGTGCAGGGAACCACAGCTGCTGCAGGTTCATGAGTGCAGCTGTCCCTTGATGTCCAGAAGACAGGGGAGCTTAGAAACAAAGCCCTGACCATGATCAGCCTCAGAAGATGTTAAACCCCAAATTCTTACATAACTCCACGATTTTGAATATCTGACATATGTAAACGTTTGAGTTGTTTACAAAAAAGAAATAACATCTTGAAAATATTATTATTAAATAAGGATTTTATGTTTTCCACAAATTATTATGGCATTTTAAAGCTATCCCAGTGTACTGATGAAAATTTATGTGAGGATATTGTTAAAAGCCAAAATCTTATTAGCATACACTTTTGTTAGCATACACTGGTTATATAAATAATTATAACATTTTCATAGTGTACCTACTGTGTTTTGATCTGACTTCCCATTATTCTTTTGTTACTCTCTCCTACACATTCTTTTTCTTTCCCAGCTGGCTCCCACTTTGGTGACCTAGTGGGTTTCATTGGGGTTGCTTACAGGAGTGGGTGAGAGTTTGTTTGTAGGTGCGTGGACACCTTACCAGGGGCTGAATCACTGAAGAGAGAGTCTCTCCCTCCTCTGCTGACCTCTAACTTTGTGTAATTCCTCAGGAAGAAGAGGCCATTTGATCCTCTCCTCTATCCATATCAGGATATTGATGGTCCCTTGCGGTGGTGGTCATACTGTTATGAGCACAGGAGTGCAGTAGCCATGTCATGCACAGAGCATCGCTCACTGCCACACCCTCCAGCGCCTGCTTTCTCTGCTCCCTCACTGCCCACACCCTCCAGCGCCTGCTTTCTTTGCATCCTTTCTTTTGAGACATTTCCTGAGCCCTGGAGGTGGTGAGAGAGATATCTCACTTGTGGCGAGTGTTTTAACAATTGTTCGTTCTTCTGTACTTGGACCATTCTTTACAGTCCCTGCTGACGAGTTGCTGAAAGAAGCTTCTCTGAGCAAAGGCAGTAGTGGCGCTGCTTTAGGGAATAAGCACAATTATTTAGAAGGCAGTTTGATGGGCTCATCATATCTGTTGAGCGGAATAACAGTGACATTTGCCCAGGAAGTCCTACAGCCTCTACCATGGGCCTTTGGCTGGGTTTACAGGATCAGGCGTGAATTCTGCTCATGAAATGGGCAGTTGTTGCCTTTTCTCTGTTGTATCAGTTGGTGAGTCTTTCTTGGCAATGGTATTGCTGCATATAGGTCCACAGCTAAGTCCAACAGCACCTATCCCCGCCAAGCCTTTATAGCAAGGACTCTATTCTGAGACAAAGGTGTAAGGTATCCTTACCAGGAAGGCCTTGCTGTCTAGTTGTGGCGCTCGACTGTAGTTGCCGGTATTGTTTTGAGGACTGCAAGGGCCTCACTGACCAACAACTTACAGGGAAGTAGCCTGTAGCTCTTGGCATGAGCATTTTTTTTTTTTTTTTTTTGTAAATTATTTGTGGCTTTATCTACCCACACAGGGTACCTTTACTTAAATGTTTAAAAATGGTTTTCTCTTAAGTAGCAGGTGTCAGGTTTCTGTAGAACTTTTCTGTAGGTTGTTTGTTTGGCTTGATCTTCTTGACCGCTCCGTTTTCAGATAAGACCTCAGACTGTAGATCAGAGTTGTCCTCAGTTTTCCAAGGGCTGAGGATGTGGTGTGAGCCACCACCTGGCTTCAGTCACCATGACTCTGATGCAGCTTTAAAAACTTCCCCTAAGAGAAAGTCACTAGAACAGCTGAGTAAAATGTTACAAAGAGGATGAGACTATTGAAAAAGTACAGCTAAGCTTTGTGTGTGTTTAATTTTAGCAATAGTGAATATTTCATGTGTAATGACAATTCAGATAATGAATTTTACCAGTAGGTGGCAACAAATCAATATCTGATTTTATAGTGTAAGTAATAAATGAGATGCATTTTATTTTTCCCACTAATAAACATTGTGTGCTCATGCCCCTATATCATGAAAAAAATTAGATATAGAGTTTATTAAATGAAATGGCCTGGCACTCACAGGGATCTAAGTGAGTGCTGGGATTAAGGGCATACGCCATCTTACTGGGTGGTCTTAGATATCTTTTTTTTTTTTTTTTTTTGGTTTTTTGAGACAGGGTTTCTCTGTGTAGCCTTGGCTGTCCTGGACCCGCTTTGTAGACCAGGCTGGCCTCGAACTCACAGCGATCCAGCTGCCTCTGCCTCCAGAGTGCTGGGATTATAGGCGTGCGCCACCACGGTCTTAGATATCTTAACCTGGTCTCAAACTTATTACGTAGCTGACAGTAACCTGAAATTACATGCATGTGCTGTCATGGCCAATTTTGCATAGTTTTATTTTGTTTTTTAAAGACAGAATCCCACTGTGTAGACCAGGCTATGGACTTTAGGCTCAGACATCTGCCTCTGCCTGAGTGCTGGCTTAGAGGTACACACTGTCACACCCAGCCTCGCATAGTGCATCTGAAAACTGTAGTGGATTTTTGAGAGTTTGGTAATTGTTTTGTTTTACTCACTTCTTTAAGCCATGTCTCACTATGCAGCTGATGCTGACATGGAGCTCTTCTCTCTGTAGACCAAGCTTGCCTTGAACTCTTGACAGTCTCCCAGTTCTGGGCTTACAGGCGTGTGTCAGCATGCTCAGCTTCATCTGCAAGCTGAGTGATGACGCAGCTGTTTGGTTTATTACCTGGTGAGTCCAGAGGATTTGTCATGGGCTTAGGATCTCCCCTTCCCCAGAGTAACAGTAGTCTAGATGATAGGATTTTACAAAGGTCAGCCAAATGATTTATGAACTAGTATTTGTCAATATTTCAATTTGATTTTCTTTATCTGCTTAATACAGTTTATTTGAATTTAAGTTAGAGCGTAGTTCTTTGCTGTCTTTTGGTCCTCCTCAGTGTTAGAATATTCATGTGTTTGTCCATATTTTCATTCATTGCCAGGTCTTACTTTGCTTGCTGGATGTGGACACCTGCCTCTTTATCTCTTGAGTGCAGCCAGGGGTGACAGGCTTTGTGTCTTGTTTAGTGCACTGGACAGCTTGTGCAGAACCTTTACAGAGTCCTTCAGGATCCCATCAAGGCATGGGATGATCTCATGTGACACCTTGTTAAACAATTGGAGAATGTGGTTTCTGTAATTGTATACCCACAGAATTCAACACTTAACCTTTGAAAGGTGCTAGTGAATTGGTAAATAATTTAAAGGAGCTCGTTCTATCTTTCGTTATCACTTTCTTCCTCCCTCTCTTCTTCCCTTCCTTCATTTCTTTCTTTCTTTCTTTTCTTTTCTTTTTTTTAGACAGGGTTTCTCTGTGTAGCCCTCGCTGTCCTGGCTTTGTGGACCAGGCTGATCACAAACTAAGAGATCCATCTGCCTCTGCCTCCCTGGGATCAAAGGTGTGAGCCACACGCCCGGCTTAAGGGAGCTTTTTCTTTGTGAGCTGAAATACTTTCTTTGATTTTATTTTGTTAAATGTTTTCATTGCTCACTTAGTGGTTCTCAATCTGTGGGTTACTCTGTGGGGAGTTGGAAAACCCATTCACAAGAATCACCTAAGACCATCAGAAATGTTAGATATTTATATAGCAATCCATGACAGTAGCAAAATTGTAGTTATGAAATAGCAATGAAAATATGTGGCTGAGGGTCACCACAACATGAGGAACTGTATTAAAGGGTTGAAGCATTAGGAAGGTTGAGAACTGCTGACTTAGATGAAAATGGATCACTTGATTTTCCAATTAGTGTTTTGCCCTTTTTGTCAGAATGTTAGCAGAATTTAGAACAGTCTTGACTCCACTTGTCCATGCTAGTTAATGATAGATGGCTTTGGCCGACTGCCTAGTGCACCTTCTTCAACAATCATTGGGTTTTCAGTGGGACTAGTAGGATACTGAGTACTTAGTGGTAACAGGAGAAATTTCCACATGTGGTGTCTGATAGATGCACTGAAATGGCAGCATTCTGTCCCATGCAGTGGTTGTGGCAGCCTCCTGTCCACACTGAACATGCCCTGCTTAGAGCTTCAGTAGTGAGCTGTGTGGTCAGAGAGTTTTTAAGGAAAGATAGGCTCTTTCTAAAAACTTACTTTTATTGAACATTTCATATCTTGAAAAAGGCTTCTTAGTAAGTTTTCAGTATTGTAGCTTGGGTTCACCACAGCAAAGACAGGAATAGCATGTCCCCAGGCCCTTCCTGTAGTGTTGAAGCTGTATTATTTCATCTGGAATTTTGACCTTGTCTTTCTTAAATGCTCTAAAGGGTAAGAACCCTGTTCCCACCATGTCGTGTTAGTATATAGTGTCTGGTACACATCGGTGCTGAGTAAACCAGAGTGAGTTACTGAAGATTTTGTTTATGATATCAGTCCTAGTGTTTTAATTTCTTTGCATTAAGAGTTGGCCCTTGAAAGATAGAAAGCCTGAAGTATTTTAAATGTGAGTCATGGGTAGGTGTCCTGGAGACATTTCTGTTTTGTACTTTGCTCTTGGCATTTTGTAATACTTGAACACATCCTCCATTTAAAAATATGTTAATGAATTATTTGTTTATTTTGTTTCTATTGTTATAAAATAGTGTCTCATGTAGCCCAGGGTAG
This sequence comes from Acomys percivali, assembly GCA_907169655.1. Taxonomy (NCBI): domain Eukaryota; kingdom Metazoa; phylum Chordata; class Mammalia; order Rodentia; family Muridae; genus Acomys; species Acomys percivali. The sequence continues at coordinate 129,391,287 of OU015744.1, read as the reverse complement.
CCCCAGACTCTCTCTATAAATATCCCTATGTAGCTAAGAATTCCTGATTCTACCAACATTTCTGGCAACATTTCATGCTTTTCTGTAGCCTTTTCCTTCTATCATAAAATTCCAGTGCATATGTAATTTCTTTTTGTAATTTTTTTGTGTCCCCGTCCTCCAGTTCCAGAGTGGAACCTTGAGTCTTAGAGATGCTAAAGCAAATGCATTTAAAAATAATTTATTTAAAAACCTAGTGTGTGTATGAGTGTTTTGCCTGCATGAATGGAAGTGCACTGTGTATATGTCTGGTGTCCTCAGGCCAGAAGAAGGTGCTGGATTTCCTGGGACTGGAGTTGCAGGCCACTGTGAGTCATCATGTGGGTTCTGGAAACAGAACCAGGTTCTTTGCAAGAACAGTGTGCTATTTTTTTCTTATTTTTCTTTTCTTTCTTCTTTCTTCTTTTTTTGTTTTGTTTTGTTTTGAGACAGGGTTTTTCTCTGTGTAGCCTTGGCTGTCCTGAACTCATTTTGTAGAGTTGGCTGGCCTCAAACTCAAGAGATTGACCTGCCTCTGTCTTCTGATTACAGGCGTGTACCACCAGGCTCTGCTCAGTAAGTGTTCTTAACCTCTGAGCCATTTTTCCAGCTCTGACTAATACATTTTTTGATCCAGTGTTTTTCTCACTGGCTGCATTCAGGGTGATGTTAGAGATTGAGAGAGAACCATTGGCCTGGCAAGAGTATTTACTAGCAAATGAGAAAAACTGTTGTTGCACACACCCTTAGTGTCATCACATGGGAGGCAGGGACAGGGGCAGGGGCAGGGGCAAGGGCAGGGGCAGGGGCAGGGGCAGGCAAATCTCTCCTTGAGGCCAGGCCTATACAGTAAGACTATGTCTTAAAAAGGGAGGAGGGGCATAAAAGAGGGAGGGAGGGAGGGAGAAAGCAGGCAGGCACTTTAAGGTAAAATTATACAACATGATATAACGGGTATGTGGTGAATAATTGATAACTAGTACATTGGTACTATTGGCCAGCTATCATGTAAATTTAGTTTCTATCATTTTATAGTTCAAAAACAGAATAATACTCATTCAGCAGTTGCTTTTTTTTTTTTTTATGAACTTTACGAGCTACTAGGCTACATTTAGTCTTATTCTGGATATTTCATGTTCATAGACTCATATACCATAACTCTGTATAGCTTCTTTCACTTAACATGATGCTTTTAATATGCATCTATATAGCATTGGTTTTTCTAATTTTAATTTTTAACTTTTGAGAATTTCATACATGTGTACTGTATTTATATAACTTACACTCTTCTGCCTCCCCTCTTCAACTCCTCCTGTGCCCTCAACTTCCCCTCAAATTCACGACCTTTTTATTGCTTTACATACACACATAATACATATATGTATATATAAAAGGCAACTTGCTGAATTCATTTTGTGTTGCTCATATGTGTATGTATAGAACTGACCAGTCTGGGCTGGTAACATGTCAGGAACCTTCTCATTGCTAGAGAAGAATCAGTCTCTTTCTCTCAAAAGCTAATATATACCTTTTCACCTAGAGGTGGGTCTTGTGAGATTTCTCCCATCTGCATCGGCATGCCCTCTCTTCTACCTCAGCCTTAGGTGTAGGGTTGTGTTGTAAATGTGCCATTTGGGGTTGCACATCTCTCTGTAATAGTCTCCTTCAGGCAGGGCCAGTACATGAGCTGCAAGTCTGGAGCTGGGCCTGGGCCTGTGGAGATGGCTAGGCTGCAATGAGGCTCTCAGGATGTATATAGTCTAACTTTCTCTGGCTAACCAGGAGTGCTTTGGCTCTCCCTGAGCTCAGTCACGTGCTTTGCGTCCTGAGTGCGTGTGTCACCATCTTAGGCTGTCATTCTTTTTGGCTAATTTTATGTTTGTACTGCCCTTGATTCACCTGTTGGTAAATATTTGGGCGGTTTCTACTGTGGGCTGTTGCTGCAGTGGACATGTATGTACATGTATTTAAGTACCAGGAATGGAATATTAGATGAATTACTAACTCTGTTTAATTGTTTGACAAATCACGAACTGTTTCCAACAGCAACAATACCGTTTAGTTTTTCTGCCATCAGTGTGCAAGGCTTTGTTTCTGTTTGATAATGTTTGTTTTAATTTTTATCACAGCCATCCTTGGATGTGAAGTGACACATCGTTGTTTTTACTTGTATTTTTCAGTTATTAATGATAGTTTGTCTTTCATGTGCTTGTCAGCTTTTTATATATTTTACTTAGAAAAGTAGGTGCTTGCCATTTTCAGGCTAGTGGCTTCCCTCGCCTTGTCCTGTTTGTTATGTATTTTAGGGTTTAGGTTCATACTACATTTCTGATTTTGTTGATTTTCTCCATAGATTTTCTTTTTATCATTCTTCCCCATTTTGTTGTTTTGAGATACAAGGGCTTGTTGTGTAACTGAGACTGGCATTAACAGTGTAGCCCAGGCTACCCTCAAACTCCCCACAGTCCTCCTGTCTCCGCCTCCTCACTCCTGGCATTATGTGTGCACTACTGTGGCCTGCTTTTTTATTTTTTTATTTTTGCTATATGAAAAATTTTTAATGAATCATAGTTTATTAGTTTTCTATTGAGTTTTAGAAACCGTGTGTGTGTATGCGCGTGCTGACGTGTGCCATGATGCATCTGGGGAAGTCAGAAGGATTTGCAGGAGTGGGATCTCTCTCTATCATGTGGCCCCAGAGATGAAGCTCAGGTCTTCAGACTTGGTAGCATGTGCGTTTGCCCGCCGAGCTGTCGTTGCCCTGGCCACACCTTTTCATGTATCTTAAGTCTCTGTTGTTGAAGTCTTAAGACAGAGCCTGGAGATTTCCCTTATTTAACCTCCAAGAGTATCTTGGTTGCAGCTACTTAGATTAGTTGTTCTGTTTCAGTTCATTTGTGCAGGGATCAAATTTTATTTTTTGGAGGAGGGGAATGGCTGTTTAATTGTCTTAGCAAAATTGACTTATTTTCCACTGAGTGGACTTAACGTAGACAGAGTCTCTCTGTGTAGCCCTGGCTGTCCTGGAACTCGCTCTGTAGACTAGGCTGGCCCTGAGCTCAGAGACTACCTGCCTGTGCCTCCCCAGTGCTGGGACTAAAGGTGTGCACCACCACTGCCTGGCATTTATGAACTTTTATTGTGTCCATTAACATGTGTTACCTGGAATTCACTATTAAGAAGGAGCTGTCTGTATGCAGAGGTCTTAAGGCCTTGTGTAGCTTCTGCTGGGTGATAGCTTTGTTGTGTGTTTTGGTTTTTCGAGACAGGGTTTCTCTGTGTAGCCTTGGCTGTCTTGGACTCTCTTTGTAGACCAGGCTGACCTCAAACTCACAGAGATCCTCCTGCCTCTGCCTCCCAAGTGCTGGGATTAAAGGTGTGCACCATCATGCCTGGCAGGGAGATAAGCTTTTGTAAAACTTATGTGAAATAGGTTTAATAACTAAAGTAATTAAATTAGAAAATATTGCTAATTTTTATTTAGACTATTTATCCTTTATAAGATATATTTACTTTGTCTATTGATTTTCATTGTGATAGAAGTAATCTGTTACTTCTGAAAATTTGCAGTTTAATCTCAGGGTAGTTAGTAATTTTTGTTTATTTTGGAGATAGAGTCCGTCAGATTCCAGGCTGGCGTTGAGCTCTCTGTACTGAGAGTGACATTTCACTTTGACTCTTTGCTTACAGTTCTCCAGTGCTGGGATTGCAGACTCATCCTGCACTGTAGATGAAAGCCATGACCCCACTAGGCAAGCACTGTACCAGCTGAGCCACATTCCCAGCCCAGGTCTCCACCTGCAGGCCTGGCTGGCCCGGAACTCACAATCAGCTTCTGCGCTGCTGGGATTGCAGGCATGCTCATTTCCAAGCTCAGGATACTGATTTTTTCTTTTAAAAAATGTTAGTACTTTCTTTTAAAAAAAATTATTTCTGGAGCTGGAGAGATGGCTCAGTGGTTAAGAGCACTGGCTGCTCTTCCAGAGGTCCTGAGTTCAATTCCCAGCAACCACATGGTGGCTCACAACCATCTATAATGAGATCTGGTGCCCTCTTCTGGCATGCAGGCACACAACAGGCAGAATATTGTATAAATAATAAATAAATCTTGGAAATTAAAAAATTTTTAAATATGTTTTTATTGTGTGTGGTGGTATATATGTGGAGTTCTGAGGGTGACTTGGAAGGTCAGTTCTTCTATCTTGTGAGTTCTGAGGATCAAATTCAGCTTGTCAGCCTTAGAGACAAGCATCTTAGGATGCTAAGCCACTTTGCTAGCCCTTAGCAAGTTTTCTAAAATGAGAAACATTAAGGATATTTTACTGATAAATTTTCTTTATATTTTGTTAAATATGTTAAAAATTGCTTTACTTCACATTTGTAGCTCATTTTTTAAAAAAAATTATTGAGTTGAAAAAAAATTTAATGTGGGGGCTGGAGAGATGGCTTAGAGGTTAAGAGCACTGACTGCTCTTTCAGAGGTCGTAAGTTCAGTTACCAGCAACTACATGATGGCTCATAATCATTAATAATGTGATCTAATGCCCTTTTCTGTAATGCAAGTGTATATGCAGGCAGAGCACTTATACGTAGCAATAAATAAATAAATCTTTAAAAAAAAAAAAAAAAAAGAAAGAAAGAAACTTATTTTAAAAAGATTGAGTATGTATGTGTGGTGTGTATGCCTGTGTGTGTATACAAGTATATATAGGTGTGTGTGTGTACAAGTATATATAGGTGTGGGTGTGTGGAAGCTAGAGGCTGACACTGGGTGTCATCCTTGATCTCCCTCTTTATGGAGACACTGTCTGGCCAGGCTACCCCAGTGATGAGCTGCTTCTGCCCAAAGCTCTGGGCTTACAAAGAGGCCCCACAGCCTCCTGCTTTTGTGTAGGTGCTGGGTTCTGAACGCTGGTCCTTGTGTTTACACAACAAGCACCTCCCCAGCCTCAGGCTGCTCAGACTTCTGTGTTAGAGCAGTGGTTCTCAACCTTCCTAACACTGCGACCTTTTATAGTTCCTCATGCTGTGGTGACCCCCCCAACCTTAAAATTATTTCATTGCCACTTCATAACTAATTTTGTTACTGTTATGAGTCATAATGTAAATATCTGATACTTTTGATGGTCTTAGGTGGCCTCTGTGAAAGGATCGTTCGGCCCCTAATGGGGTTGCAGCTTTTAGGTTGAGACTTTCTGTTAGAGAAGAGTTAAGGTGAGAGGTGCTGAGTAAGATAGGAATATTAGCTTCTGTGGTCTATTCTTGTACATTGTTAGGGATATGTGTAGGTGTTTGTGATTATGAGAGAAAGAGAAGAGAGAATTCATAATGTGTCTTTTAAAGAGCATAGGCGATAATACTTTTCCTTAAATGTACAGTAAAACCAATCTGCAAATCACCAACCATGTTCAAGAGAAAACATAAACATTTATGCTTAAGAACTAGAGTACTGAAAAACCACTTGCTTCTCTGGAAAAAGAACTAGAAAATATTTATAGCATATTAAAAAATATTTATTTTTTATGTATATGAGTGCTTTGCCTGCATGAATGTAGGTTATATTACATGTATGCCTGGTGCCTGTGAAGGCCAGAAAAGGGTGTTGGATGCCTTGGAAACTGAGTTACAGATGGTTGTGAGCTACCATATAGGTGCTAGGAACCAAATTCAGGTCTTCTGCAAGAGTGTTAAGTGTTTTTAACTGCTGTTCAGTCTTTCTAGCCTGCTTCAGCTATTATTTCCCCCACACATTATATTTAGGAATGGATGTTGAAAATGAAACTTGCTGTCATTAGTTTGCTTAAGTTTTTTTTTTTTTTGTTTGTTTGTTGTTCTTGGTTTTTCGAGACAGGGTTTCTTTGTGTAGCTTTGTCGATCCGGTGGACCTTGAACTCACAGTGATCTGCCTGCCTCTGCCTCCCAAGTGCTGAGATTAAAGGTGTGTGCCACCATGCCTGGCTGCTTCTTAATTTTTTAATACTGAAGAGACACAGAGGAAAGTGTGTATGTATGTAATATAGGTATATGGGTATGTGTTGTACCCCTAAATATATAAATACAACCTGCTCAGTCTATATAATGCTACTGGTGTGAATATGATTTCAGGGCTGACCATTTGGTATTGGGTAACCAGTTATGGGACTTGACCCTGGGGAAGACTGTCTTTCCTTCTTTCAGCATTCCTTAGTCGCCTGTAGTTTTTTCCGTTGAGTGGGACCTCATGAGATTTACCCTCTGATGTTAGCATTCTACAGGTGGTGTACTTCTTTCAGCTTTGCTTAGGCAGCCATATTGTTGACATGTCATGGGTGAAACTTTCCTGTCAGTTTTAGAAAACACAACCAAGTAGCAGGTTTCCAGATTTTTTTGGCTTCTACAGTCTTTCTGCCTCTTCTTTTACCGTGTTCCCGAGCCCGTGCCATCGTGTTGTAGGTGTAGCACATGATGCTAAGCACCTTATGGTCACGTTTTTTTTCTGCATTTGACCAGTTTCTGTAATGGCTTTTGTTTGCTGCAAAGTGAAGTTTCTTTGCTGAGGAGCAAGAGCTACACTTAATTGTGGCTATAAAGGTACATCTTTAGAATGCAGTTAGGGATTATGCTTGTTTAGTGACGTGGTGGTAGAAGGGCTTTCTCTAAGATCCATCACCTAACTAGCCCCAGGTATTTGACCAAGTTTCTAGTACTAGGTGTGGGTTTGTTTATTTTTGTTGTTGTCTTTTCCTGTTGAGTGGGGCTTTAAAGACTCAGGGATGGGGGAGAGCTGTTGGTTATCACCAGGACATGCATGCCACTACTGCTCTGCTGGGTTCTTGTGCCCTGCTGGTTGTCATTGTAGTTCGTAGGCATCACAGCTGGGTAGGGCTATTGCCTGCTCCTTCCTTTGTCAGCTTGTATAGCACCTCCTTATACTATGAAACGTGGTCCTCAGGGAGGAGGCTTTCAAATCAGACCCAGCTTGAGTCCTCCAGGTATTGTGTCCGAGGTGCATTGTTTAGCAATAGAGACTTACTTTCAACCTCTGGGAGGCAAGCAAGAGTGACTAGCCTATACTGGTCTGGTATTGTGTGTTTTGTTAGTCTGTGGCTCTTGGGAGGGTGCATTATCAGCCCAAGTAGGATAATTTGGTGTGTGTGTGTGTGTGTGTGTGTGTGTGTGTGTGTAAACATGGAGACTTACATATATGTAGTTTTATGTAAATAAATAGTACTATAATTCCTAAGGCCTTCTCAGGCATACATACCTAGTGTTCTTTCACTCTCCTCTGTAGTGCCTTCCCTCTATCTTTCCCAATTAGAGATTCTTCATTTTACCCCCGTTCCCCTGCAGATCCCTGCTCCCTGCTCGTCTTTGTGCCCCCACACTAGGGCCCTTTTATTTGCCTGGTTCATGCAGGTACTCCAGGTTCCATGCTTACAGCTGACGCTTTTGAAGCAGAGATAAGAGAACGCGTGGCATTTGTCACACACTCTCATTTTCCTCAATATGATATTTTCTAGTTCCAGCCGCCTACTTGTAGATTTCATAATTTCATTTTTTTACAGCTGCATAGTATTCTATAATGTGAATATGCCACATTTTCTTTTTTCCTTTAATTAATTTATTCAGATTACAGCTCGTTATCCCATCACTTGTATCCTCCTGTTCTCCCTCCCTCCCGCTTTCACCCTATTCCCCTCCCCCCACTGTATGGTCATAGGCTATCAAGTCTCATCTTGGTAGCCTGCTCCCCACCAGGGCTCCCCACCAAGGGGAGGTGGTCAAATATGGGGCACCAGAGCTCATGTCAGAGTCAGTCCTCACTCTCCACACAACTGTGGAGAATGTCCTGTCCATTGGCTCCACATTTTCATTATACAGTCTTCAGTTGGAGGACATTTCATTTGTTCCCATTTCCTTGGTAGTATGAGTAGCCATGAACATGGCTGAGAGTGTGAAATAGAATGTCAAGTCCTTGGCCCTCTGGGCAAGATATATACATCTGAGGCATATAGTGGATTTACTTTCAGCATTCTCAGTTCTCTGCACTCATTTTTCAGAGCAGCTACACTAGTTTTCAATCCACCCAACAGTGATGAGGATTCTATTTTCCCTACAGTATTTGTTTTGTTGATTTTAGCTATTTTGACAAAAGATGAAATCTCTGAAGTTACTTTGATTGGCACTCCCCTAGTTGCTAAGGATGATGAACAATTTTTTAGACAGTTCATAACCAGTTTTATTTCTTCTCTTGGGCACTCTCTGTTCAGATCTGTAGCCTTTTTTTTTTTCTTTCTTTCTTTCTTTTTTTCTTTTTGAGCAGATTATTTGCTTTGCTTTTGATACTGGGGCTCACTATGTAGCCCTGGCTGGTGTGGGACTTGCTATGTAGGCTGGCTTTGAACTCAGAGTACACCCGTCTCTGCTTCCTGAGTGAGGTTAAAGAGGCTTACCACCACTCCTATCTTCTTCTTAAAAAAAAAGAAAAAAGTAGTAGTAGAATATCTTTCATTTAGTCTTTGAAAAATTTATACATATAAACAATGCACCGTGACCATATCTATCCCAACTTTTCCCACCTACTCCCCCAAAACCCATAACCCCTCTTCCCTCTTACTTTCTCCTTATTGCCCCCCCACCCCCCGTTAATAAACTACTGAGTCCAGTTAGTGCTTCCTATTGTAATGGTTACTGACCTTATTGATCTTGTGCAGGTGTGCAGGTCTTGTTCAGGTAATCATAGTTATAGTGAGTTTATGGGTACAGTGGCCAAGTGTCCACCAGACAGTGTTTCATAGCCCCTGCCCAGCCTCTGTTACATTCTCTCTGCCTCTCTTCTACAGTGCACTATGAAGCTGGGGTGAAGAGGAGGTTGATGCAGATGTTCAATATCACTTACTCTTAGCACTTTAACTGTTGAGAATTCTCTGCATTAAACTGCTGGCCATTGCAGAAAGAAGCTTCTGGCCAGTGTGAGGGCAGCACTAACCTGTGGATATAAGCACAAACATTTAGAAGGCAGTTTGAGATTTAACAAAAGGACAGTAGGAGGTTCCCCCTAAGGCCTGTGACCTCCTGAGCCATAGATTTTTTTTAAAACCAGGTTTGCAATGCTAAGGCTACATTTCTTTCTGTGGTATAGGCAGGCCCAGAGCCAATCCAAAAGCAGTTGGTTACTCCCACAACCTTTGTTCTACTATTGCACCAACATACCTACATCATCATCATCATCATCATTATTATTTTATTTATTTTTTTTGAGACCGGGTCTTATGTCTCTCTACTGACTTAGAACTCTATATAGACCAATCAGGCTAACTTGGAACTCAGATCTGCCTGCCCCTGCTTCTTGGGTGCAGGATTAAAGGTGCACACCACCATGCCTGATCCAACCATTTTGCAACATGTGCTTAGCTCACAATTGGGGGCTGTATTCCAGTATGTCAGGGAGGGAACAGCACCAGGAACATGAGGTCCTGGCCACACCAGGTCTGTGATCAGCAAGTAGAACGGTTGGTGTTCAGCTTGCTTTCTCATTTTTATTCTGTCTGAAACCTCAGTCCATGAATGGTGCTATCCACAGGTTATGTCTTCCCACCTCAGTTAGGCCAGTATAGAGAAAAAGTCACTCACAAATGCCCAAAGGCTTGTCTTGTAGGTGAATCTAGATCTGTGTAAGTGGAATATTAACCACCACACTCTAGGATCTAAGTTATGGTTTACATTTTTGTTGGTAATAATTGATGTGTGGCACTGTATTACGGTGGTTTAAAAGCTTGACATCCGGAATCTCAATACCTCATTTCTCACAAAGGAAGATTTTTTCACTAGTATTTCCTGGGGTAGATAGTAGAGTTCAGTGTCCTTAAACCCAGAAACGCCATGTATCTATAACATGCCTTAAGTCTGTTTTCTATAGAGTGTATCACTCATTCTGAGTCCATGATCAAATGCTGGAAAATTCAGAGAGAACTTTACTTTGGTTCATGCTCCATCACAGTGGGAAAGGCATAGTGATGAGGGCAGCTCACCCCGAGAGATGAGGGCCTGAGGGAGGTGGTCACATCATGACAGCAGACCGGGAAGCTGAGAACTAGGCCTGAACAGGAGGTTCTTGTAACCTTCAAAGGCTCACTTTAGTGGCCTCTGTCCACTAACTAGGGCCACTCCCCAAAATTCCAATAACTTTCCAAAATCCACTTGCTGAGAACTGAAGTGCTCAGAAAACGAGTTTGTGGAGTCATTCTAAACTCAAACTTCTCATGTTCCTGATGGAGGTGTCTGTCTTAAGAAAAAGTCAAGGTGGGTGTGGTGGCATGCACCTTTAATTCCAGCATTGGTGGGCAGAGGCAGGCGAATCCCTGTGAGTTTGAGGCCAGCCTGGTCTATATAGTTCCAGGACAGTCAGGGCCACATAGTGACACCTCATCTTGAAAAAGCCAAGAAGATGACAAAAAACAAAAGAGGATTTCATTAAAAGCTAAATAATTTAATTTATTGACAATTGAAATGTAAACAAAAAGCCTACGGGCTATAGAGATGGGATGATTGAGTGTTTAAAGCACTGGTTGCTCCTCTAGAGGATCTAGATCCAGTTCCCAGCACCTGTGTGGTAGCTCACAGCTGTATGTAACTCTAGTTTTAGGATATCCAGTGCCCTCTTCTGGCCCCCGTGGATATCAGGCGTAGCACACAGACATTCACTCAGGCAAAACACCCATATATACATTTTTTAAAAAAAAAAAGTAAAAAGTAAAATTCACCTAGGCCTGGTTGTGTAGGCCCTCCATCCCGCTTCTTGCAGGCTGAGGCAGGATGATGACAGCGGTCAAACAGCCTGCCTAAGGCATAGGCCCAGGATAGAGTGGCTGGGGGAGGTGAAACTGACTCTGGGTGAGACGGGTCCCTGAGCTCTTCCAGAAGCCACACTGGAGCCTGGATCCATGAGCAGAGGCTGATCCAAGGTCAGAGTCATTTTATCCATTTTTGTGTCTCCTGAATCCTTGGCATCAGTTTCTTCCTTCTATTGTCTGTAACCCTTTGACTAGAAAAATGGTCATGAAAACAAATGATATTATTGTATCCATGATCTCACTTGTAAAATGAAAACAAGGTTTGTAATAAAATATTTAAAAAGCCAGAAGCTTATGCGTTGGGCTGTCTTTGGTGTTTAGAGTTATCTGTACTAGGTTGCTAAAGTACCTACTCACTCTGGAGGGAGGTGGGGCTCTGCGAGTGTGTGGAGCCCTTTGGTCAAGCTAAGTTCTACATGGACAACTGAAGGCAGTGCTGCTTCCCAGGCTTTTCTGGGTAGTGATTTGAGAGTAGATTCTACTGTGTAATATATTATATCCACAGACTAAAAGGCTCTTAGAGCTCTTCAAGATCTGAAACTTTTTTAGTATTATTAGTATTTTTGAAATATTTTTAGTTTCGCTAATTTGGAGTATGTGTTGTGTTACTTTTGTAGTTTTAAAAGTAGTTGATATTCATTCCAAAAATTTGTGCAAGATTATGAAAGGGTAAAAAAAAAAAAACAACCCAACTTTTACAAATTAGGGTTTCATAATAGTTGATATGCTAATATTCCTGATTTTATTCGAGTTTCTTTGTTAGTGTGTACTATTTAATTCATAAATATATGTTATTAACATTTTTAAAAAGATTTATTTATTTTTATGTATGAGTGCTCTATCTGCATATACATGTGCATGCCAGAAGAGGGCATCAAATTCCATTATAGATGGTTGTGAGCTACTATGTGGGTGCTGGGAAGTGAACTCAGAACTCAGAACCTCTGGAAGAGCAGCCAGCGCTCTTAACCACTGAGCCACCTCTCCAGCCCCCGTTTGTATGTTTCTGTGCATTCAATATTGCATATGTTTCAGAGAATAATGTGTTTACTCCCATTCTTTACTTCTCAGATCTTGCCTTTGCAGAATGCTTCCTGCCTCTGCTCCGTGACTCTACTTCCTCTGTCTATAAGTAACATGTAGCCATCTCCCACCTCTCTTTGATCAGGAAGAAGTCACATGATATGTCAGAGGACCTTTCCTTATTTGCTGTGGATGATTGTGAGACTCAGCTTTGAATCCCTCTGCAGACGACTGTTAAGGGCAGTACAAATGCAGCGTCCCTGAGCTTACCTCTGTCTCTCTCTGGGGTCCCCTCCCCCAACGCTGCCTCACACACTATTCTTGGCTTGGAGATAGGATGTTTGTATATATCCCAGGCTAGCCTTGAACTCATGGTTAAGGCAGTGGGTGTTGTGGGTACAGGCCTTCATTACCATGCTCAACCTCCAGAGTAACACTTGCAGTCATCACAAGGTTTGTCTCATCTAGAATGGCACAAAAATAGCACTTCGGATATCAGGATGTTATATTTTTGGAGTTTTAAAATAAATAAAATTCATTTTGTGTTTCTCTACCACTTCAGTTTTTTCGTGGTTCCTTCTTATTTTGGATGATGTCTGCTGCCCTGTTCCTGGTTTGATTAGATGCTCTGGCTATGGGCAGATCCCACAAGAACTTCCATGTGTGTGTGCGCACGTGTGTGCGTGTGTGTGTGTGTGTGTGTGTGTGTGTGTGTGTGTGTGTGTGTGTAGGGGCGCGGGGGATTGGCTTGTCTTCTCTTTGTCTTGTCTCCCCTTTTCTAATTTGCATGTTTCTGACTCTCCACTGCTTGTCAGTGTGCTCTTCCTTCCAGCTGGCTGGCTGGACAAAGGTCCTTTGTGTGGTATCTGCAGCATTTTCACTTTCGCCTACACCTTGCCATGCCCCCTTGGTCTTCAAAGCTTTTGGGGTTTTTTTGCTTCTTTGAGGTTCTTGCTTTTGGAACCAAAGTTAATAAAATTTGTTGGTAGCAGAGTAGCTCCCAGGCAGGGGCAGAGGACAAGTCACAAGGCAGCTGCTGTCCCTGAGTTCCGTGGTTTGGGCTCAAGTGCAGCTGCGCCGCTGAGCACTAGTTAGTGACGTGGGCAGGAGGCTGAATACAAGGAACACTGAGAGCTAAGACGGCGCTGAGGTGAGTATGGTATAGGTTGATGTAATTCTCCCATCTCAGTTTCCCTAACATTGGGATTAACAGGTGTGTTATACAACCTGTCCTCCTGTTTTTGTGAGTGTTAGCTGTGTGTGAACATTACTTTGCGTAGAAAAATACCCAGTTTTTAGCTGGGTGACTGAAAATGAGGATGTGACTGCTTGTAAGTATGGTTAAGGAGAAGGTAGCTATGAGGGGGAGAGCAGGCAGGGATCTGAAAGTTTGAAAGGCCCCCTGGGGGTTGGGGGTCAGGCAAGAGAGAGGACCAGGAACCAAGAGCAGAGGACCAAGAGGACATATGCCAAAAATGGCTTTGTTATGTAGGAATCAGAAGTTAGGGGAAGAGAAGTGAAGGCCCTGGGCTGGAGAGGTGTAGGGTAGTGGGTAGGGCTGGGGTGGGGAGGGGTGAAAAAAGCAGAGAGGAGCCATAGGTAAGGAGGCCAGTGTGCTTTCGTATGGTAATAGGCCCCTCAGCCCTTTGCCCTGAATTTCTTTGGGTCCTGACACTGGGCAGCAGGCTGAAGCAGGGATCATAGGCTTGGGGTCAGCCCAGGCTGCATAGAGAGTCCTAGGCCAGCATGTGAAACATGAGGGTGGGGGTGGGGATTCGTTTGGCAGAAGATTTCAGTGGAAGAGAGAGGGTAATGGGGGGTAAAAATGACCAAAATTTATCTTTGAAATTGTTAAGGAATAATAAGCAACAAACAACAATAAGAACATTTAAAAATTATTCTGCAGAAAAATTGACTTTACATACTCAGAGGATGTGATCCTGTGGGCGAGGGGGGAATCAGGAGAAACACGCAGCTAGTCCCTCAAGTTGATTTGCTGGGGGGAAAATAACGGGCTTATTTTATTACTGCTTTTAAAATTTTGCCTTGATACAGAATTTATTTTTCTTAAAAAGTAGTGTAAGGGACTATTTTGAACTCTTAAGTCAGAAGAACCCACCCGCCACTTTTTGGACATTGTTGGGTGATGAGTATAGCTGTAGTGGCAAAGCTGTCAGCTCTGATACTAACTTAACCACTTTGCCCAGTACTTTGCAGAACACTTCGTCATACATTCTCGCGGCTGCCCTTACCATAGCCTCTGGAGCTAGTTAACAGTACTGGCTACTTTCAATTACACTTTATTTTTGTGGATGGTACATGTAAGACTCAGGGTCAGGTGTAGCAAGTGGCTTGAGCATTACAGTTAGACTTCCTGAGCCCTCAGCCCTGATCACCATGCTGTGTCCCACTTCAGTGTAGTTGTGATAGTTCATAGTTATAAATGGCATGCTTATAGTGAGCTTTAGTAAGTTCAGAAAAGTAGAGAAGGAAGATAGTCTCCTAATGTGCATAAATTCATCCAGATTCTTTTTAGATCACATCTACTGATATTTTTATGGCCTTGGAAAGGCACTGTATTGAGCATTACAGGGAGAACAGTATCGTTGGCACTTTGTCCTCAAGGAGTCTTTTCCTGTTTCTAGTACTATACTAACTTAAACCACACCTGGAAAGTGTAGATGACAGTGAAAAGCTGTCTCTGTCCATCGATGACACAGCACTCCTTGTTAGTTTTGAGGGATGTAGTGTAGTCAGCCTTTCTTACCCATCTACCACCCATGTGGGTCTATAGTCCCAGGCAGCTGGCTCAGCAAATACAGTTCGTTCTAGCATCACTATACACTGGAACCTGATTGTGTTTATGCACTCTATGTCACTCTATCAACAGTAAAGGTTGGGTTTTGTTTTTTTCTTTTGTTGAAACATCCTAAAATTTAAGGATGGTTTTGAAATTAGTCTTCTTGTTTTCCCCTACCTCCCAAGTGCTTTCTTTACATTTGGCAAAGATACTTTTTTTCCTTTTTAAAATTTATCATTATTACTATATGTGGTGTGTGTGTGTGTGTGTGTGTGTGTGTACACTTCTGTGGGCATATGCCATGATGCCTGTGTGGAGGTGAGAGGGTAACTTCAACTTATTTTTCTTTGACCTTGGGTCTCAGGAATTGAACTCATACTATCAGGTGTTGGGGCGTGGAGCTAGGATGGGCACTAGACAGGGCCCCTCCTAATAGCACATGTCTACAAGCAGGCTTGTGGGCTCCCTGCGGAGCCATTTTGGTGACCTAGTAATAAGAGTTTCTTGTTTTAAGAAAAGTTTGATTATGTTCACCCAAGCAGATGGAACAGTGTTTGTGCTTATAAATTTTTCAGTAGTAAGATTGCAGTAAAATTTAATTATAGGAAGCAGAGCCTGGTGAGTCACACCTGCATTCTCAATGCCAGGGAAACAGAAGTGAAGATTGCTGGGAATTTGAGGCCAAGATATGAAATACTTTCCATGCCTTCCAATAATATTGGTGCAATTTATTAGTTGTGTTTCCTTCCTCTTGGAAGAGTCATAAGTAAAATTCTAGCACTAAAGAAGCAGAAGCAGGCAGATTTCGTGAGTTCAAGGCCAGGCAGAGCTACATAGTGAGACCCTCCCTGTCTTGAAAATACAAAAAAACAGAAGCAGAAAAGGGTAAGAGCTGTGGGAGCCTGCAAGATGACTCCAGTGGTGAAGGAGCTTCTCGTCAGACTTGGAGACCTGAGTGCAATCCTTAGCACCCACATGAGGGGAGGAGAGAATGAGCTCTGCAGTTGTCTTCCGACCCCGCAGGCCTGCCGTGCCACCGTCCCTGTGAACATCGAAACCTCTAGACCAAATTCTAAAACACCAAAGCCTTCTTTTGAGCTCCTTTGTGTCTAGGCCGAGTTAATGAGTAATCTGTCCTTATGAAGCATAGTTGTTAATACCAGAAAGAGGATTATTTCCCCTTTTCAGAGTTAGGGTGACAGGGCCCGTGGTATTAGCATTGGTTTCCATGTTCACATTGTAAGTTTATGGTCAAACATTCCTTTTTTCAGTATTTAGCCATCTCTCTCGCTTGTTGATAGTTTTCTCTTAAATAAATGCTCCCATGTTAGCTTAAATTTGAGAAATTTAAAATGTCAAAATGGATTGCAGATGAAGACATTTTTGAATATTTGGCCTAAATGCTTTGTCTGAAGATGGTGCCTTGTCAGCAAGGGGGCAGCAGTTAGCCAACATGTTTTTCTTTGTGACTTTCCCCTTTGTTTTCAGGTACATCCTACTCCAAGGGTAGAAAACTGCTCACCCCTTTGTTCTCAGACTTCAGAAGGATGTTGGATACCTAGCTTAAAAACATTGAGCAGAAAATGACTGGTCTTGGCTTATGTTTGAAAATTTCTACCTTCGGGCTGGAGAGGTGGCTCAGCAATTAAGAGGATTGTCTGCTCTTACAAAAGGCCTGGGCTTGATTCCCAGCATCTGTATCCGCTGTCTCAGAACCACCTGTAATTCCAGTTGCAGGGGACCTGATGTTCTCTTCCGGCCTCCATGTATATACAAGTGTACACGGTGGCATGATAAACTCATGCAGGCACACATGCACACACATAAATAAATCTTCAAAAATTCTTCCTAAATAGATTGTTTCTAGGGAAATACCATTTGCAACAGTGATTTATAGTTACTATGGCTTTTGTTTATGCTGTGAAACCATTTGTTTGTGGAGATTATTATATTGCCAAGGTGTGTTGCAGGCATGTTCTTCCAGTGTGCAATATTGGCACCGGAACTTGGTTTTGAGCAGTTTAGCTCTCTGTACTTTCTGTTATTAAAGCAAGATGTACATTTTCATGTGTAAAATGTTCCATTTTTATATTTGTATTTGATATTATTTTAATATTGATTAATTTGGTTTTTATGTATATGAGAGATCTGTTTTCATGGACACCAGAAAGAGAATCAGACCCCATTACAGATGGTTGTGAGCCATCCTGTGACTGCTGGGAATTGATCTCAGGACCTCTGGAAGAACAGCCAGTGCTGTTAGGGTGAACTGTTAGGCAGAGCTGTTAGGCAGAGCTACATAGTGAGAGCCCCCCCCCCCCAATCAGTACTGTTAACCACTGAGCCAACTCTTCAGCCACATATGTTCCTTATTAAACCACCTTTCTTTATCAAGTGTTTTCACTCTTGCTTTCCCACAAATTTTGCTTCTTTCAAAGCCCAAACTTCTGTTGTTTAGCATTTTCTCCACACTTTTTATCCTTTGTTTCCTCTGTTCAGTCTCCAACTCCACATAAAAAGGAAAAGTACACAGACCCAAACTCTGCCAATTCTAATGCCTTCTGAGTCCCTTATCATTTGTGCATATTGCGAACACACTTGTTTTTGCTTTCCTCTGTTGATTCAGGGGTCACAGTAGAGCCATGAGTCAGGGAGGCAGGAAGAAGCTTTCCTTCCTACAGCGAGCTTCCTCCTCCTCTTGGTAACTCTCCTCCGAATCACACAAAATAATTTAAGTAACAGGAAAGAGGACGATGATAGATCTGTCTGGCAGATATTTCTAAGAAAAGCTGTTTCTCAGAGCTGAGTGTGGCACTCAGGCACTCAGAAGGCTGAGGCTGTAGGATTGCTTCAAGTTAGAGGCTAGCCTACATAGTGAGAGCCCTCTCTTAAAAACCAAACTCAGCCAACCAAGTGAAATAACACGGAAAGGACGTGGCTACCGCTAAAGCACGGAGGTTTTTCTTGTAGATTATAAGGGAGAAGGCAGGTAGAGGGAAGAGTCCAGGGATCAGGGGAGGAGCAGGCAGCTGGGAAGAAGAGAAAATGTCCGAGTTCTCCAGGGAGCTGAAGTCTAAGGGGAGGAGGGAAGCTGGAGCCCAGGCCAGGAGGGAGAGGTTAGGTTAAGGGGCCGGGCAAAAAGTTCCCGGAGGAGCCACAGGTACTCAATGAGAACTACCAAAAACCAACCAACCAACCCCCAAACAGCTGAAAAAGAACAGTGCCCACCGAAAGCAAAAGCTGTTGTTCTGTAATGAGCTAGAAGGCAACATGATTTTTGTTAAGTCAATATCCTGCATTCTCTCCATCTAAGGTTTTGAGATGAAAATAGGCATTTTGCCTAAAGCATTTTTGAATAGTATTTCTTGCTGAGTGCTAGAGTCAGGACTGCAGTGATAGTTAATAGGTCATCTGTCTTCTTTAGCTAATTGTTAGTTTACTTTTTGATTTATCTCTAGGAAAGCTTTTAGTCTTGCTTTTTATTTTATTTTTTTAATTTTTAAAAAATTTTTGGTTTCTCGAGACAGAGTTTCTCTGTGTAGCCTTGACTTTCCTCGACTCACTTTTTAGACCAGGCTGGCCTTGAACTCACAGTGATCCACCTGCCTCTGCCTCCTGAGTGCTGGGATTAAAGGCCTGTGTCACCACCGCCCAGCTTTAGTCTTGCTTTTAAGCAAAGGTGTCCTGGCTATGTCAAGGGGTTGGAACTGGGCCCCCTCAGCTTCTGAGTTTCTCAGGAGATCCAGAACAGCAGCCATACCCCCAAGCCTGTGCGCAGGTCTGCACAATGCAGCAGGTGGCCAAGTTACCAGGCAGCCTAGAATAAACTAACTAATGGGCCTGTAGATATGATGTGGCAGTCAGTCGTTGGCTGGACAGTTCCACTCTGTGCTCAAGTGGGACATTTGTATCCAGGCTCTGGAGCAAAGAATGAAAAGTTGGAAGAGATAGTTTACTTTAAAAAAATTTATTTTTGTTTTTTTGAGATAAGGTTTCTCTGTGTAACAACGCTGGCTGTCCTGGACTCACTTTGTAGATCCTTCTGCCTCTGCCTCCTGAGTGCTGGGATAAAAGGCATGCACGGCTAGTTTACGTATTTTTTTCTTTGTGTTAATAATCTTACTACATCACCAATTTAGAAATAAAGCATTCATTCTTTGAATAACTTATCAATATTTAATATGCACGCATGTATATTTTGCCTTGTTCCATAAAGGATTTAATAAGGTAGTCCTGATCTGTATCTTGTGGTCTGAGTAGCAGTGAGTCTTGCTGATGAGTGCTACCATTGTACTTCTTCTTGCTGCGCCTTTGGATTTGAGTTTTCACTGCTCATAAATCTGTACCCGATGATGAGAGAATCAAGTTTTGGAATTAGACAAAAGTCATTGGGTGCCAAGTCTATTGAATAACCTGGGAAAGCACTTTGGGTTGTTAGTGCTTTAGGTTTCTTACAGACTACAGAGCCAGAAAGTGTTTGGGATAATGAGCCAGTTTTCTGAGCCACAGTTAGCCAGGTGTCACACCAGCCATGTGAGCAGTGAGCCAGCTGACTGCTGATCTTTGTGCTGTGCTGTCACTGTGCCACTGAGATCAGATGAGCAAGTGGACATCACCCTCTCCTGATTTTGATATGGATGCTCTCTAGGGTTTAGACTATAATAATGTTTTCCATTGCAAATTTTATTTCTCCCTCTCCTCTCCTCTCTCTCCTCTCCTCTCCTCTCCTCTCCTCTCCTCTCCTCTCCTCCCCTCCCCTCCCCTCCCCTCCCCTCCCCTCCCCT